>JAOWLH010000014.1:2685000-3285000 GCA_027405865.1 Salix purpurea
TGAGGTTCAACCTTGTTTTTTAGTGGGTTCTATAGTTTAAAAAATTGTGGTGTACTTTTTACTAAAAATCAAACTACATATATTAGGAGAAAATACAGGTAGAACCTCAATACCAAACGAACATTTAATATTACCGCTCAATTTGTTAGTACTGCCTAGGGGTGAACATTTTTGGTTCGATTCGGTTTTTATCAAAAAAAGTAATCAAACCGAAAATTGCATTTAAAAAAAAAAACTGAAACCGAACCAAACCTGTTAAAAACCGACCATTTTCGGTTCGGTTCGGTTCGGTTTTTATGATTAAAATATTGTAAAAACCGAATTTATTTTCTGGGCCATCTAATGGGCCATCTGATGGGCTTTTGATGAATTTTTTGATGGGCTTGCAATTAATATAAAAAAACTGATTTTCTTGTAAAATATCCAAGTGTTTTGAATTTTTTTTGTCACTAATACAAATAACAATGTATTAAAATGTTAATATAGTGTTTATTAAGTTTTTTTTACCTTTCTAATACTTTTGTTTTGTTTAATTTAGCATGAGACAAATAATCAAAACTACACAAGTGAACAAATTTAAATTTAAATTACAGAAATGCCTTCAAGGGGCTTCAAAATAAACAAGCAACATTAACATAAAAAACTTCAAGAAATACACCCGGTTTTGAACTAATTATCATTCGTTGCCAGATTCAACTTTTCACCAAATTCTACAAAAAAATAATAATAGAAATGTTAGATTGAAAATAAATTGATTAATAAATAATAAAATAAGCTAGATATTTCATATCTTCTAAAAATATTTCAAAAAGAGACAAGAGGTGATTCCATGCAAAATGATTTTCACTTAAGAAAGCAGAAAAATTAGCCATTGCAATGCAAGAGGATCCACATCTGATAATCAAATTTCAAAAGGCAGTGATGTTTCTCTCTTAGGTAATTCAAGTGGGGACCCCATTGTTATGTTCCCTGATACATTATGCAAATCCACTGCCTCAGGTTTTCTATATATTCATTCAATCAGATCTGTTAGTGTGTACATGTGAATACAATAAAAATTGGAAGTCATACCTGATCACATTCTTCCTTGAAGAATTCAAGCAAATCCATCCTAGCAACAACATCTAGATCGATTGTAACTTCATCTAGCAAAAGAACCTGCAATTGAAAATTTTGGATCCTACTCAATGAGTAAGTTTGAGAGACACTATGACCTTTCACCAATACTGTCATAAGTAAATCAAATGAAAAAAAATAGCCATTTTTCACCTCCCAATCCCTAAATCCCACCCCTTCCAGGGTTTGAACCAAGACCTTCAAATGAAAACCCAAGACTCAACCGCCCGGTGTCCCAATTCTGTTAAATCTAAATATGAAAACATTGACTAAGAAAGCGCAAATAGAATCAAAGAAAAGAAATATATCACAAGGAGTCATTAATTACCTCCAAATATCATATGTTCTACAGAACAGAGAAGTCTCCTTACAGTGGAATCTCCCCCTGAAAAATCGCAAGGCAAGTTTTATTCAGAGTGCATTGTTTACATTTCATAGAAATGCACTCCACAGTGAGGAAACAAAAGCAAACTAATAGCATAATTCGAAACTTTCACGAGTCAACACAATATATAGGATTTTATTCAATAAATAAGCTAATTAATCACTTGAATTTAGGCTTAAACCTTACACAATCAATAGCAATAACTAATCTTTAAAAAGAAACAGAGCTCACGGCAGATCCAACAGTTTTACTCCAAGAACTGCCTAAATAAGACAAGTCACCACTACAAAGTTACAAACCAGTTGAGTATCATGAAAAGGCGAACCATTTATCACTTGCACCACATCGTAGAGGGAGGCGAGAAGAGGCTGCTGCTAAAGTGTTAGTTGCAGAGGGAGGCGAGAGGCTGCTAAGTGTTAGTTGTTGCAAAAACTATAACAGATTCAGAAGCAAATATAGCAGAATATCTCTGGTCAAACCACAACAATACATCTCAATTCATTATTTTATCCCCAACATGAACTCCATCAACACCTTAAAAAAAAGAATCACCCATGAACATTAACTAAAACATAGAAATAAAACAGAGTAAATAATTCACTTACCTTTTGTAAACACAGGAAACAGAGGCCGAGAGGCAAGAGGCGAGAGGGAGGGAGAGGCCGACAGGCGAGAGTCGAGAGCGAGAGAGAGGCCGAGAGGGGGGCTACTAAGGTTTTTTTTCCAAAGGAATCGTCTATGAGAGGCGAGAGCGAGGGAGGCGAGATGGCCAAAGTGGGGCTGCTAGGGTATTTTTTCAAAGTAATCGTCGATGAGAGGCGAGAGCGAGGGAGAGGCGAGAGCGAGGGCGAGGGAGAGGCGAGAGCGAGGGAGTGGGGCTGGCTACCTGCGGCTGCTAGGGTTTTTTCAAAGTTTGTATTTATATTGGGTGTTTTAACCGAACTGAACCGGTTCGGTTCAGTTTACTCGGTTTTTGACTTACAAAACCGATTCCGAACCGAACCAAAAATTTTATCGAATTTTATAATTGGTTTTTTTTATCGGTTCAGTTTTCTCAATTATTTTTTTTTTAGTTTTTTCAGTTGTTCGGTTTTTTGCTCACCTCTAATACTGTCTATTTAATAATTTTAATATGAAAATAAAATTGTTAGGAGTAAGATAACCCTTGTCCGTTCGGCACTGACGAAGTAAAATATTAAGGAAACGACTATATTACCCTTCAAATAATATCCTTTAGTTTTGTTGGAGAACATAGAGGGCATTCACTGTGCTAATCCAGAAATGTGGGTGATAGATCTTTTTTTAATTATTGAACTCCAGAAAAATCTTTTCCTTGTCAGATTCTATTGTCTGTCTCATTTTTTTGTTTCTTTCTTATAAAAGATTGAAGTTTCTCCAACTTTATGCAAAAGAATCCTCAAATATTTACTTAACAGGAAATTCTTGTTAGCAAGAAAAGAGAGAGGCAGAGATCCACAAGAGCTGTGTAGCCAACATCCATGGCTCGGAAAATGGGATCTTTTAGGCACTCATTATTAGAGAGAAGAGAGAGACTTCTTTCAACAACTAAGGGTTATTCAGAGACTGTCTTTCCTAATATTCAAGAAGACCTAAATGAATCCACAAGAAATTGGTGCAGTTATAGATTCTTGTCGGATAAGATCGTTGGACTTGGGAAACAAGTTCAAGATTTTGCTTATAGAGGGTATCAAATGGGGA
Organism: Salix purpurea; assembly: GCA_027405865.1. Taxonomy (NCBI): domain Eukaryota; kingdom Viridiplantae; phylum Streptophyta; class Magnoliopsida; order Malpighiales; family Salicaceae; genus Salix; species Salix purpurea. The sequence goes on from JAOWLH010000014.1 coordinate 2,688,221, forward strand.
AATCTGATCCAAGAAAGATTGTTTTCTCTGCTAAATTGGGTTTGGCTTTGATGCTCATTTCTTTGTTGATTTTCTTGAAGGAGCCAATTAAAGAGCTCAGTCAGCACTTTGTCTGGGCTATTCTTACTGTTGTTGTTGTCTTTGAATTCAGCATAGGTAAGTTTGGCTGGTTTCTCTGTCCTTTTCTTTTCCTTGTGTTTGCCTGTATGGTTTGGTTGATTTTGTTATATGGGTCTGTTAAAAAAATATCTTTGTTTTTCTGTGTATATGTCCGGGGTATTCTAATGAAAACGGTCTTGAGATTCTTTCTTTAGTGGTACTTTTTTGGAGTATTCATTCAATTTGTGTGTTTTATGCTGTTTTATTTTGGATTGTGAAAGAATTTTTCTGTGTATTTGTGTTACGCATACATTGATGTAAATGCATATTGATTCTAAACGAGCGTGTAATTCAAAACTCTAATTTAGTTTATGGGTAGTATTTTTGTTGAATTTCACTTTGTTTCAGGTTTAATTACTGATTTTCATTTAGGATCTTCACTAAGTAAATTCTTGAAAGTTCATATGCACTTCCCTTTTTTTTTATGCATTTGAGCATTCCTTAATTTTATAAAAAGACCAAAGAGTTTGGTTATACATGTATCACTATAGGCTTGTGTGAATTGTACAGAATTTGCATCGCCTAATTCTATTATATTGACAAGGTTGCCAGCATGAGTAAGGAAATATCATGGGGTGATAGTAATGAATATTGATAAGAATCTTTGTTCAAATTGAAAGGATTTATAGTGCCAACTTATAAAATTATCGAAAACTTCTACTTCGTCGGACCTCGTCAACCATCATTTGTTCAAAGATTCAACAAAGTCTTACTGGTCTTTAGAGCAACTAATAAATGCAAAATTGCTAAAGGGTAAGCCTTCATTCAAATTCTCCACCCCCCAAACCTTCAGTGCTGTGTGCATTTTTTACTTTTATAGCCTTGTGCTTTGAAATTGAAGCTCAAGTTGGCTTCATCCCAGATGACCCAACCATCTCAACCAATTCCCTCATCTTAGCTATACATGGTGTGGGATTGAGTAAATCTTTTATCAGATGCATATTAATCATAGTCAAACATAACATACACATTCATTTCAGTTTCCTTGCTTCTTTTAAAAAATAAATTCCTTCAGGAGCAACCTTTAGCAAAGGATTGAACCGGGGGATTGGGACATTATCAGCTGGAGGGCTTGCTCTGGCAATGGCAGAGTTGTCTCATTTGGCTGGAGCGTGGGAAGAAGCTGTTATTATTCTTAGCATCTTCTCAGTAGGTATGGTTTTGCATCCATTTTTACTTAGTGAGACTTGCCATTCTTTCTCCTCCATGTTTATTATGTGTCTTGCTTTCTGAAATGCTTTGTTGTTGCCAGGGTTTTGTGCAACTTATGCAAAACTGTACCCATCGATGAAGCCTTACGAATATGGATTTCGAGTCTTCTTGTTGACATATTGTTTCATAATGGTATCTGGGTATAGGACAGGGGAGTTTATCCATACAGCTATTTCACGATTTTTGCTTATTGCACTGGGTGCTGGGGTTGGCTTGGCAGTAAATATATTGATTTATCCCATCTGGGCGGGGGAGGATTTACACGCCTTGGTGGCAAAAAATTTCACGAGAGTGGCAACTTCATTGGAAGGTTGTAACGCATATGTTCTCTATTTCATTCATGTTGATTAAATTAGCAAATTTCATCTCAAAAGTCGTGTCTTTTTAGCTTCATTTATTCAGGCTGTACTAATTTCTATGAGCTATGTGTAGGTTGTGTTAATGAGTACCTTAATTGCACAGAATATGAAAGGATCCCCTCAAAAATCCTTACATATCAAGCTTCTGATGACCCACTCTATAGTGACTACAGAGCAGCTGTAGAATCCACAAGCCAAGAGGATGCTCTGGTATCTCTTGAACACAATATGCAGCACCTGAAACCCAATGTCTGAGGATTTTATTATTAATATTAACTACTTTTTTTCCATGCCAAGATGGGTTTTGCTATTTGGGAACCTCCTCATGGTCCGTACAGGTCATTCAACTATCCATGGAAAAACTATGTCAAAGTAAGTGGTGCATTGAGGCATTGCGCTTTCATGGTCATGGCACTACACGGATGTATACTTTCTGAAATTCAGGTGGTTAAGCTTTTCCATATCTAACTTTATTATTGAGGTATTACCGGTAGAAAGTAAACAGAGTAGATTTATTTAACCATATGACCTGAGGGTGATTTGGTATGCTTGATGACATTGCTGTAGTTTGTAGACCCACTGGTAATTATTTTTTCTTCTCTAAATTTATTTGTTGCGGAAGCAATTTTTCTAAACTATTTGCTTCAATGTATGTATGGACAAAAATTACTTTATTCTCATCCATAATATCTTCTGTGCATTGTTGTGCTTGGGAGTTTTTTCTTAATTTTATTTCCTTTCCGAAAAGGCTTCCCAGTTGAATACTACAAATTCCAAGCCTAACTAGACATTGTAGTCTTGCAAGAATTATTTTGAATTTGAATATATCAGGTGTTTTGTTACAGGTGATTGTATGCCCAAATAGAAGTTTTTATGTGGCTGCAGTTCCATATCAGGAAGCTCAAATACTGTGTAGGCATAATAATTAACTGAACAAAAAATATTTTTTGAAGTAATAACTCGGTGATGTGTGACTGATTTCTTTTTCCCCTGTGCTTTGTTGTGTCTTTGTCTTCGATGAATCAAATGGTCAAAATGTACCTTAGAATCATGATTTATTGCATCTAATATTCCAGATGTATTCCTCTCAAACCAGAAACAATTTTTGATGAATTTTCATTCATTCTTTTCTTTGTATATATCCATTTATTCTCTTTTTTTATGGATCATTATTGGTTTATCTGAAAATAGTTTCATACAGTTCTCAAAATCCTGCTCTGCCTGTGAGTTATCTCTGTTTGTTCAGTGCCAAAAGAATACATGCTGCATGAACCATCAAATATGAAAACTGTAGCTTCATGAACTTTTATATTTCCATGTTTTGTCAATCAGCTGAATTGGTGACCAAGTTAATCATATGACCGAACATGTCTTGTGCCTTGTCCGTGCACCCATTGTGGAATCTATAACTGCAATGCATTAGAATTGTGTCAACATAAAAGCTTTTGACATCCCAGCGGTACTGTTCTTTTAAAAGATTGAATTTCTATTGTGTGAATGTGTAGGCTCCAGCAGAAAGAAGACAGGTCTTTCATCATGAACTGAAGAGAGTAGGTGCTGAAGGAGCGAGAGTGTTGCTTGAACTCGGCAACAAAGTAAAAAGGATGGAGAAACTAGGTCCAGTGGACATACTCTATGAAGTACACGAGGCTGCAGAAGAGTTGCAAAATAAAGTGGATCGAAAGTCATACCTTCTTGTCAACGCAGAGTCCTGGGAAATTGGGAATAGGGAAAAGGAGCTGGGAGAGCCCCAAGACTTGCTGACATTTGATGATGATGAAAATAATAAAGTCCTGGAATACAAGTCCCGTAGTGAAGCTGTCCTTGATCTCAGATCGATGACTATGCCAAAAAGTTGGGATAGGCATGCCCCCAGCATGGACATCAAGCCCACCTTCCTTCCAAGTATATCCTCTGACGATGTGTTCAAGAAACAAATATCTTGGCCTTCACGAAATTCATTTACAGCTGACACACTGCCACAAGTTGAAGAATCAAAGACTTATGAAAGTGCTAGTGCATTGTCTTTAGCAACATTTACATCCCTTTTAATTGAATTCGTTGCAAGGCTGCAAAATCTTGTAGACTCATTTGAAGAACTAAGTGAGAGAGCAAATTTCAAAGAACCTATTGAGCTGCCACTAGTTCCTGAGGCTAATGGATTTTGGATCAGATTGCATAGAAGTCTGAAGTTCTGGAAATAATACTAAGTGCTGAAGTGGGGAAAGATCTTGAAGGACAGGAAATTTTGTGAAGGCTTAGCTAACTGTTGGATGACAAGACCCAGTGGGTTGACAATATTTTGAATTTGCTGAAGATGTGTTAAATAGAACTCATTTTGGCTGCTGACAGAACCAGCTACTGCTTCCTAAGGCGGCTTTCCGAGAGAAGCTAGAATGCAGAAAACAATGCATGGCTCTTTGGGAGTTATGGAGGGTGATCTCTTTGGCAAATGAGAGAGGGTTGATATGGATAGGCAGTGGCTTGCGTATGGTGTAACGTAACTGTAATGTACATTACCCTGTAAAAGAATAAAATTGGACAAAGATGATGTATTATTGAACCTAACATGCTGATATTGTAAAACAATTCGAGTTTTGTGAGTTTGGCAAAGTCCATAAAATATATTATCAACAAAGTTCATATTCTTCAATTCTCATTGTTTTGTTCCTCAAGGTTGAACTGGCAAGTAGTCTTCATGTTGAAAGAAATTCATATTTTTTGGCGGATGGCGAAGAAAGTAGCACAAAGAATGAAATTATCATTAACTTGTTTCTGATCGATAAAGGTAGTCTGGCATATAGTTTTTCTAAGTTTATAAAATTCATTTTCCTCGAATTAGCGGGCTGTCTTGCCATGCTAAGACAGCAAAAAAATAGTAACAGCTGGGAGACCTGCTTCACTATTTGCCAAGGTCTCCCATGCAGCTAAGTCGAAGGAAGGGAAAAGATTTGGTTGTCGGTGTCTTAGGCAAAGGATATCTTTTTTTCTTAGAGTCTCTTTAGAGAGAGAGAGAACTTCGCATGTGAAAAGAGCATAAACATGCTTGGTTATAGATACAACTTTTGAGGTAGATCGAAGGCAGCGTTTCCATTTTTATTCATTAAATCAAATTTAATTCAAAAAATTTCTATAATCAAAGCAGCTTGAAATTTTAATCGAACTGGATTGATTTTAAATCATGTCATCTCCATTCTTGAAACAAATTGCTTCGGATCATTTGTACAAAATACACGAAAAAATTACTTAAAAACTACCAAGACACTATATTCGCAAGTCATTCCAAATGCACTCTTAAATAGTTTGAAGCATAAGCAAATTTACAGAAAATATTGAACGTGTATTGTGTTGTGTAGTTAGTAGAGAGATGTAACAGTAGATACACCCCTTAGGAGGACGGGTACCAATACCATGGTTGTCCTGAGAATATTGTTTTGATATCGAATACTCTAGCAAGCTCTAGAAATACGTTTTTACAGATCAGAGAAGAAAATTTACAGAGCAGAGAAGAAAACCAGACCAGACTAGAAGGCACAATATCTGGCTTGTGCCACGATGACCTACCCGTCAAAGAATGGCAGACTATCGAAGAATGGCAGGCTATCCAATCTATTTGGCTTGGCACAGTCTGAGGGCGTCCAGCCAATTTTCTTGTGCACGTTATCATATACCACCAACTGCCCCCGCAATGATATATCTGTAAGGAGTTACATTAGAGCATTGTAAAATAGAATGACGAGGATAAAAAAGAAATGTTTTTGAATAAGAGAAAAAGAGTGCATCTTTCGCATTTCATATGAAAGAATGAAGATGATGGCTCCGGATTCGTAGATTTTAGAAATTAGCAGCAACTTCAATGTAGTTGGACTGGATTTAAAATAACCAGAAAATAGCAACTTCATATCTCACAAGGGATTGGGAAGAATATAGTCTACAGGGGGGAAGCAGCACAAGAACTCAACTCTGTGCCAAACATGCTTCAAAGCAACACAAGAACTCAACTCTGTGAACATGATGCCAGATGGCAGCATGTCTGGCACAAAGTTGATTCTTGGGATGCTTATCCCTGGTATACAAAAGTATGTCATTGAGTGAGAGAGAGAGAGATTCACAGAGCACCTAATTTTACAAGTTACAACACAAACTGTAAAGTTGTCACATAAACGTACCGCCAAGAATAATTGTGGATCCATCATGAACTTTGCTTCCATCAAGAATACCCAAGCACACATTGCCTTTGTCCTGCAGGACAGCAGAATTCCCATCATACAATGACTTTGTGTTAATACATTTCAACAAATTGTGCAAGCTAGTGTTAACGATGCCTTACGCTAATCACCAAGTAACCCTCTGGAGGTATCTGAAACTTTGTGGACATAACCAACCATTTGGTCCCAAATTGAAAGGTTAAGGTCTTGAAGAACTTCTTCACATCTTTAACCGATCTGCATGAAAATACAGTTTTAAAATGTTAGTTCAATATGATTTGAGGAACTACCCTGTGCATCATAAATTTTCATACAACAAAAGAGAAACCAAAGGAAAAGAAAGTTCTTACACGGTTCTGTTAACAATGAGTTAAAATGTCTGGTTATTACAACTGTTTGTACAATCCAAAAACTAAATGAATATGATTGTTTACTTTCCCTCAATTCCCTCTACTATCACATAAAATACCATAGAAAACAAAAGGTTAATTTATTGACCAAACTAAAGGCGGCTAATTTAGAACAATGGCTTTGAGTAATATGTGCATTATATTCATTACATTTCCCAAACATTATGCAAGTTAAAGATGGAGAAGTAAGATAACGGAATATATCAAGAAGTTCTGAACATCATTTCCATCAACTTTATTTGAGCTCAGAAAGTGATAAAGGATACAGCAATCCATGTGCTCAAACACAAATCAATGGTGACCATGACCGAAGAACTGAGTTTCTGATTAACCATGACTGAAGAACTGAGTTTCTGATTCTTACTTTTAGACAATTGGACTTACACCAAATACTTTTTTTCTTTTATAATAAAAGTGGACAACACTGAATAGAATGTCAAAGCATGCAGCTTTCAGGTCTCATGGCTGATCTTGCAAGTATTTCCCAATCAATAAACTAAACAATTTACTAAAAGGAAAAATTATATAAGATGCATCTCAAAATTGGCTTCAGTTGCAACATTGACAATAAAATTGGAGGTTAGCAGTTGCTAACCCTAGCCAGGCTACTTGCATTGGAGGTGACATGGTAACAATTCAGATGGTGATGAGCATAGAGAAGAGATATGCCTATGGAGTGTAGAGGAAGAAATCACTTCCAAGTTAGGATAATAAAATTAGATAGAGATGATGAGAAAATAATTTCTTGGAAAAAAAAAAGACAGACAAAGCTGTGATCAATGGATGGGATACAAATCCTATAAATTTTCCAGAGTATCATGAAGCATTGAAGAAAAATCCACATCAGTTGAAAGAAGTGGAGCATGACAATTGATGGGGTACTAGGTAAAATCTATAATACCTTACTAACTCAGGTATTTAAAGAGGCCAGAGGAATTCATTCCTGATGCCACAATAAAGACCCGACAAACACAACCTAAAGAGTCATTGACTTCTGGATTTAAAGACATCTTGGAAAACTTATTTATAGGTGATGTACGAGTATAGATAAAAAAAAAAATTGTATTTGTCTTCCATACCTGATAGGAAAATTAGCTCGCCAACATAAGGGCAATGTTGTATCCAATGTTTGGATAAGTCCTGCCCCAGAAACCTCATTAAGCTGCATCAATGTGGTATATGATTAGTTTGGTGACAATGTTTTGAATGAAGTGTTTTGTGATCCAGTGGCATGAAAATACTTACAGAAGCAACCAGTTCAGAATATGCTTCTTTTGGAAAATATGTATAGGAACTGCCACTATCAAATAATACATGTTTCACTCTGCTATCCATCCCACCTAAACTGAGTGGGCTGTTTCCATAACTCAATTTTACAACCTTGGTATGATAGAATTCCCTGAAAAGGGAAAAGAAACGACAGTAAAATTGATGAGAAAACAATTTCCAAATTGACTATTCACTAATCTTTCTTAAATAACACAGGATGATAGCCACTGAGAAGTGAAAATGGAATAATGATAGTGGATTGGCTTCAGTGAAGTGCATTGTTAACAAGTACCATATTTTTTAGAATATTTCCACCAAAAATGAGAGATTTTTAAACCAAAATGATGGATTCCTCCAAGCTGAAAATTTTAAATATCAATTTCCACCAGAAAAGATTCCAAAACTAAAAGCATGAGGAAGCTTGGAAAAATAAAATGGGGAAACTCTTCAGAAAATCTGTACTTACATGGAAGGGCTGTCAAGCATAGGGACCCAAGCCATACCCCAACGTGGAACAAAATCATCACCTAAAAACATATATCCACCACCAACTACAGCAGTGGTAAGGCAATGACCTACGACATTGTTAATAATACCCTGGCTTGCCAATTGAGAAGGTAGACTAACTTTAGCTCTAGTTAGCCCAAGTACCCCATCTGTCTTCACCATAGTGCTCAAAAGTAAGCCTTGCTGATCATATGCACACCTTAAAGACAATGTACACACATATCAATGTTTTGACAACAAAACTATGTAGACAAAAAATTGCAATAAACTGGAGATGAGAAAAGGATGTACCCGAAAATGAAGTTTAACTTGGTCAGTGATCCATTTGCAACCATTAAAAGAAGCTTGTCTGTTGCAAGAACGCCCATGGAGGAGCTATGATCGGCATATTCAATCTCATAGTCACATTGGTTGCATGTTTCACAATATCTGTCCTTTTGATTTCTTTGGACGTCCATGCATAACAAATCCTTTGGAGGTACTATATTACCTCTTCTTGGCTTGTACAAGGCATTAGCACCCTACATTAACCATATCTATTAAAATCATGCTGGTTTGTGTCTGAAAATAGTTATAACCTTGAGATTTCATCATATATCAAGGACTAACTAAATATATTATCACAAACTCACATACTTGCTGAATGAACATGCAGATAACAGAATATAGAGCATAGACATGAAGTTCGCCTGTTCTGCACTCTACAATGCCCATTAACTTTCTTTCACATATTATTTATTGCATTGTTACAGCCTGATACTGGATTTCATTAAGTTGTCAGTCAATATTTTTCCACTTAAATAGTTAAAGCTGTAAATGATTGTATGCCAACTTTCTTGTTTGCAAGCAGACAAAGAAAGGAAATGCCTTTGTTTAATAGATATCTTCAGTGTTAGTATTTTGTGTTATTTTAGATTAAGAAATTACATTAAAAAAGCGGGAGTGAAATTTCACCAAGAAACTGAAAGAACATCAATGCAATAAAAGATATGCCAGACTGTGCAGTGAACAAATATATGCAAGAGAAAGGAAGGAATATTTAAGGGACGAGTTCTGCAGCATAGGCATTGCAAAGATCAATCTAGCATTCGATACATGTCAACACAAATTGAAGGATTGAAGTCATGAAAAAATAATTGTTACACAACTCTTTTAATACAACTGACCCAAGGAACCATTCAACCATTACCTTGGCACAGCTAGTGCAAGGAGCATCACACTGAATCCATGTTAAATCACTTCCAGTATCGATATCAAGATAGTAAGGCTGTGGAGGACTCCCAATAAGCATATATGTGAAATATAATCTGTATGAAATGCAATATTTGGTTAAAAACTGAAAATTTACTTTAGGGCATGTAAGACGATAGCAGTGGTTTTCAAAAAAATGATAAACCTTGTTATATTAGCAGTTAGCTATTTGCAAGGCATGGTACTGCTTCTTAAGAAAAAATGAGAAAAAAAAAGATTATTAGGGAAGAAAATACGAAGTTATTTATATTGGATCCAACTAAAACAAGATTTTTTTTCTTCTCTAATCTAGCTCCACGAATAACCTATAGCAGCAATAAGCTAAATGGAACTCGAAATGCACTGTCACTCTCCACGATGAGGGCTCGAAATTGCTACCTCTAAACAAAACAACAATTCACAGTCATAGTCCCCTAAAATTATACCTTGACATGCATCAACAATATACAACTAGCAAAAAGCCAGGTTGAACGATCACTGTGTGACCAGGAATAAAGCTCAGAATTGCTATGTATGCAAAATCAAAAATTCAAGGAGTCATTTACATCAACAATCCCATATGAAAAGTATTCAAAAACTGGGGAAAATTGAGTCATACCCATCTGGATAAAGGTTGCCCCTAACAGGAAAAATAGTGGACGAATCCATTGCAGCAGCAGCAATGGAAGAAGCTAACTTGCTAATTTTATGGGGTCCATTCAAATGATCAGCAGATGCCACCAAATTCTCCTTGTACACAAGCCTCCGAAGAGGATTCGCAAGATCATTCAGTGGAATCTCACGAGAACCCAATTTGTGATATAAAGGAAACACAAAAGACTTTGGCTTTTGATCATCATCATCATCATTATTACTCTTCAATTCTTGAAAGGTATTGGTAAACAAAGAATTGTAAATAGCAAGAGCAAAAAGAGAGAGAAACACAAAAGACAACAGCTTTCTTGGGGTACCAAGAAAGAGCCTTGATGTTGGAAATTGGAGTTGAGGGTTTTGTGACGGTAGTGGTGGTGGTGGTGAGATCGGAAGCTGGTCTTCTTGATGGGTTTGGTGAGATTGGGGGTAGTCATTATAAGTGAGCGTAAAAGCAGTGATGGTTTTACCTAAAGAAGGGTTATCTGGTGGTGGAAGTGAAATTATGACTACCCCCTTCAGTTGCGGTGACTGCTCATCAGACTCCATTTCTACCTTTGTCCCTCTCTCTCTCTCTCTCTAGCACCAAAGACAAGCTAGTGGTATCAGTGCATATGGAGTAGGAGAGGCGGGGATGGGTGCCATTGTCTATCAGGAGCTGCACTCTAGTTTTCCATGCACGACAGAGGATTTGGTCTTTCCTTGACTCTTACCAAAGTCAACTCTACTGTTACGCAATTACTCGCTAAGGTGAAGGATCTAGGAAACTTCTTTCAACTATTATATTGTAAATTATACATTATACAGAGAAAACTGGTGGTTTTACTATTCAAAAAACATCGCTATCGCTTTTCAATTATTGTGCTGTTTTTATATTTTAGACCTGAAAATTTTCAGTTTTTTCTAATTTAGTTACTTATTTTATTTATTTCAATTGTATCCTTTTCATGTATTTTTTCATTGTTTTATTTTATGAGCTCGAGTTTGTTTTGGCTCTTTATTGATGTGTCATCAAATATTCGACGTTAAATTTAGCAGTTCTAGCTTTCAAAAAAAATCAAATTAACACATTTGGAGATCAAATTTGATATAAAAGATGAAACGAGGTTTTTTTTTTCCACAAATGGCACTTAAAGTTCTATTTGATCCCTCAAGTTTCAATTTTTTTCCTTATCCTCTCTATATATTTACATTTTAGTTTTAAATTTTATTTTTATTATATTTTAGTGCTTGAAAGTTAATAGATTGAAAAATTCTTCGGTGGTTAGGTTATGGTCACGATAGCTTTGATTTTGATAGTTATATTATAAAAATATATTTCATTATATAAAATTTAACTAATTTTCTTATACACATCAAATAAAGTTTTTTTTAGGCTTGTTCTATTTTATCTTTTTGTAGTCATTGAAGTTAGAAACTACATTCATTGAGTTCTTCTTTAGCTTTAAAAGAGCCAAAACTAAATATATATTACCTTTCAGGGCATTAAAATATAATAAAATAGTTAAAATTCAAAGTTAAAAATGTTGATTAATATTCTAGCCAAATTAATCGAGACTTAACTATCTAGCCATTTAAGACTTAACCTGAGATGTTTGCCCTGTTAAATAAAAAATAAAGCTAAGCATGCAGGCTTGACTTGGAGACCCATAAGCGAGGCAGTTGCACTGTCCCACCGAGACCTGGCTGGTTTAGTCTTTTATTATTATTATTATTATTATTATTATCGGTTTATTCACATTTTCCAACCAAGGCCTAAGGCCCTGCAATTTTTTAAAACAACCCTTTATTTTTTTTAAAAGAACTGATAAAATAAATTTTACTGTTTCTTTTAATGTGAGAGCGGTGTCGTGTGCACTATGAATCACTACAGTGTGCAACAAAGTCAATCCCTCTTTTTCTTGTTCTTGCAAAATTTATAAAGTTACTATCATTATACACTTTTTTTTTTTTAATTTCATCCTTTGCATTTTGTTAACATGGTTTTAAGTCTTACAATATCTCTTTGATATGTGTGCTATTTACATATTCTTTTTTGCTCTAAACATCCTTACATTAAATTAAAGATCTAAATTTCAATATTGAAATTTTGGTTATACTTCAAAAAAATTGAAACAACAAGGATCAAAATTAACAAGAGAATATCTTCTTCTTTTTTTTTTACGGTCCCTAAAGTTCATGGTTGGTCTTAGATTTGGTTCTTATAGTCTTATAATTTCATATTTTAATCATAAACTTCATTTTTATTATATTTCAATCCAGAGAATTCTTGAAAAAACAGATAGGGGGTTAATTAGCTATAAAAGATTGATTTTAATGTCAATGAGATTTTCTTAGAAAATGGAGTTCAATAGAGATTTATATTTTCTTTAAGCATGTTTTCTGAGTTTATCTTAAAAAGTTGAGTTCAATAGAGAAATTTTTTTTTCTTTATACATGTTGAAAGTAGATTGAAACCTAAGAAGTTGTTTTTATTTTGTAAGACTTTAGAGTTCTTGAGTGAATAGATCATGTTTTGATATTCAAAATAGACTTATTGTTGTTCCTATGATGTAAATCCAAAAACTTGGAACATGATTTTTTTAAGTTTTTACTTAAAAACAAATCTTTTCATAAAAACAGAAGAAGAAGAAGCATGCTTTTGAAGAGAGACATGAATAAAGCAATTAAGTATTTGATTAAAATTATATATTTTATATTTTAAAATTAAAATCATGGTAATTTTTATACTTTTCTTATTGTGTTTTACTTTTTGCTAAATAATTTGTTTTTGATATATATATATATATATATATATATATATATATATATATATAAAGATATTTTACTATTAAAAAATACATGACTAAGAAAATATATTTATTTTCCATAATTTTATTTATTGGTTTTTCTAAGATTTTTTTATTATTATATAATTAAATAAAAAATAAATTCAAAAATATATCTCATTATAACGCCTGCTAGGCAACAATTTCACCATCACAATAAGAGAGTTTCTAACTCATGGATGAGCTTTGTTGGTCAAAATCACAAGTGCATGAATCATAATAAGTAATAAAATGAATAAATAAAGTATTGTCACACAAGGATTTGCAAAACTTTTTAGTGAGTACCAAAATTATTAAATCTCTATCTATTTGATGATTCAATTATAAAATTTTGTGAAATTAAAAAAAATTATGACTTCGTTGAAACTAATACTATGTGAATTTCTCAATTGAATTAATCCTATCAAATTTTTCTTTTTATTGTTGATAATCAAGTTTTACTCATTTAACCATTAATCTCTATTGAGCATCAATGAATTATTTTAACAAGTAAACTTCATACATCTCTAAAAAAATATATGCTTGTCAGTTTTTCTTAGAAATGATAAAACCCTTAATGATTACATGAGTTATATAAATATCTTTATGTTATTTTAAACAATGACTGAAAACTTTATCACTTTTTAATCTTAAATCGCATTCCAAATCATGCAAAACAAATACTGAATTAATTCATTCAAAAATATTTGCATAATCATAATTAAGCTACATAAACCAATAATAGAATAAAGAACTATCTCATAGCTAAATTAAAAATAAACACTTAATACAATAAACATCACTCAAGAGAATAAGAAAATTAGAAAGTTAGGGTTGTTGTACTTGGCTTATTTCTCTAAGGTTCTGATTACTTTTATTTCGTAATATTGCCTCCTCTATTTGTGATGTGCTTAGGGTAACAAAAACATGTATTAGCTACTTTGTAAAGAAGTTTTTATATTCTAAATGTATCCTTCAGAGAAGGAAATTATTCTCCTTCTCGATCACAAATTCTAACTTTATTATTCTTTTCTGATGTTGCAGGCCTATTTCATGAAATAAAATGTGTGAAATGAGACTTCTCCATTTCTGAATTTTTTTTTTAATAAATAATCAAAATTTCCTTCCAACAAAACTGGTCTTGCAATTATTTAGACGTCATATAGATTCCTAGTTTGATTTAGACGTATTTCGACTCTCTCTGGGCTTCAAAACAATAAAAATAGATTCTTTTATCTTCATAAGAATTATAGGACTGTATCTTCACTTTTCAAAAAGGGAGCGAACATAGAAAACAAAGTTGGATAACCATTTTTTAAACCAAAAACCAATTTGTACTTAGGCTTGTCAACGACATATCAACTAGCATTTGAACTTTAAGCTCAGTCCATTGCTTGCCTCTTCACATGATCTTAAATTCAGCATGCTTCAATAGTTAAAATACCAGAAAAATACACTGAGCCTCCCAAATATATAATTCTTAAAGATATCTAAAACTCAGACAACTTGCTAAGAATCACATAAATTACTCTAAAATAAAATAGAAATGACAAAATACATGTAATATATTCCTTTATCAGCCATTTTTTTTTTTTTTGTCAATGCCAACCATTACATTCATTTGGAATAAGATTCAACTGATCTATTGTCATAGTTGTCTCTCCCCCCCTACTAGAACATAGTGTATTCTCTACAAGAAAAAAATAAATTAATCTTCCTCTCTAAGTCTGTTCCCACACATTTACCAGCATCATTGTTACCATTTTTTATTTAGATTGTGCTCCAAGAACCACCATTATGACATGCAACCATATTAAAGGGTATGACAGCAAAACCTCAACAGCCAATGAATTAGTTCTATGCAAAGCAAGACGCTTTGAGTTTCATTTATGGACAAAGTCCTGAAACTCCATTTGTGAGACTCGAGGTTGAAGTTCTATAGTTCTATGATTTAATTTTTGATAGCAGATGGTGTGATTAATATTTTGTCAGAGTAATAATAATACAGATTGTTAGCATTAACGTAAGACATGTTTGTAAATAGTACAACTTTCTAGACAGTCCCTGGCCGTTCATACAAATGGGCATCAACCTAAGCTACCAGATCAGATTGTCATGGAATGAGTGAACAGAAAATACTGATACAAAGCTAATGCTAACCAAGCTAACCAAAGTCAGGAAGCTAATGATGATATATAATCTAAGCTAACGTTTCATGGTGACAGTAGATGCAGCAAACATGAAGGAAAGCTATATTATCCCAGAAATGTTAGAGCTCAGATGACTTTAGAGAAAAGCTCCACCAACCATAAAATTATCTTCCCAGAAAACTGAAACTTCTGCGCAGCTACCTTCATAAATATAGTATCAAGGGCATTTTCTTTGTACATAAGACACCCCATGCTCTTCATACCTGTCAATTTCCACGTGATTATATTTGAGGATGTAGTATTTGGTCAACCTTGAATTCATAAAGCTTACTCTAAAATTTAAATTCTGGAAATCTTCAGAAAAAAAGGAGCAAATCTTGAGAATATGCTTCCTTGCAGTAATTAACTGCATCCATATAACAGAGAGCTCTGAAAGATGAAACTTACTCAGACTTGGAGAACCACGTCTGCTGGAATGAACCAAGAGATGCCAATATACTACCTCCTATCCATACACTGCTCAAACAATCAATTGAAAAACAGATTCTAAATAAATTATTCAGAAAAAAGGACTTGTCAGCTGGAGAAATATCACAGTTAATTAAATTTGAAATGCTTCACAACAAAAAGAAACTATCAGCTTTTCTACCACGTGTTTGTACATGAAAGAATATATGGCAAAAACTACAAACAATATCTAGTAAAACACAAGGCAATCCCCAAATCATACTTTTAATGAATGGTAATCAGCTGACTTTAGACTGGCAAAATAATACCATCGTTGTTTCTCACATATATGAGAACTTGTACATCAAAGCACCATACATTGGAATAAACTGACTGAAGGAATTACTCCTCAAAGTTTCAAGTTTGTAGTGAATTTTGCACCATGTTGGGCATTACTGTCTTTGCTCTTTGGGATATCTGGCTATCCACAAAACATTCAATTATTGAGTTATTAGACATCTTTATTTCTAAATTCATCTTCAGGATTGTCAATACTTCAACAGATCTATCTCCCAAAACCATTTTTCAGTTGTCCACCACCTTACAAATGATGAGAATGCATTATTGTTTAGTGCACTTTTTTTTTCGGCAATACAATATTACACTAGAAGCCACTAGATACCAATATACCATAGTTGTTTGTTGTTAAGCAAATTAATCAAACCTGAATCTCCTTTCAGTTGCATTTCCACTAGCCAGCACTTTCACTCTGGCAGCTTGAGGAGACTCCTGCACATGGATGAATGATCATTCCATTATTTTGTAACTTAGCCTGAAACAGAAGTTCCTTTTTTCTTTCTTTTTTACACTGTGGAAACAGAAGTTTGTTCTCATATGAAATTAGTATTCATATCTAGATGGACTTGTGATAAGAATAGTTCTATCATGCAAATAATAATCTATTATCAGTCTCAACTAAAAAAGTGCCTTCATGAAGAAATGTGACAAAGGGCTACAGTAATACAATGAGCTTTTCCATACTATTGGCACCAAATAATGGAATTGTAAGTAAAAATGTTGCATTCCAAGTGTATGATTGTATGGAACTAACAGTGAAAGGCATGACAAAGTTTTGCCTTGTTACTACAGGTCACTGAATACTAAATATATGTTGCATGTAAAGCAAGATGTTTGAGATGATAAACCTAGTGTTGTGAAGTCTTGAAATGGAGAAAGCTAAAATTGGATTCCCATTGATTTCAAAGGGTAAAGGACAAATCAAGATTTCAACTGAAAAGTACCTCAAGCAAATCTTTCTCAAGTCGTTCCTTTAACTGTTGCATTGATGCTGTTCCACCAGCAAGCTAAATCAAACATGAAAGAAAAGGAACCACATCAACATTAATATTTTAAACGAAATCTAGTGAGCTACAATCCATGTATTTCTTCCTTTATTTCTTTTTCTCATTGAAGAAATTCACTGAACTAACACTGATATGATAATCTGCCATTATAATCAGTTATCATGCCATCCACTCATTTTGCTTGTTATTTTCTTTCAACATTGCAATCAGAGTTGATAATGAGCTTGTGCACTTTACCAGTATACTACTATACAGCTCTCTTCGGATATCAACATCACACTTATTAATGCTTTCAATAGCCTGCAAACATGGAGAAAGAAATACTTAAATTGATAAAACGGTAACTAGTTATTTTTAAGTTCAACAAAAAAATTGATATGTAAAGAGTATATTTACCATTTGCGGCAAGCCACGAGCATTAGGAGCAATCTCCACAAAATTTTCCATACCAGGAATTGTCTGATATTATTCACAAAACAATTTATTGTATGTGAATACAGGCTGAAAATTTTCACCAATGAAATACCAGATGGACTTGCAATACACGTTTTCACCCCACAGATAAATCAACAACCCATGAATATTTCATATGAACATCAGATTCACAGGTACTAAGAACTTGACAATAATTGGTTAAATATGCAAATTAATCGATCATTGAAGTGTGTTTATGTTTAGCAAATTTGTAATTTAAAGCACAAGAAGCATCAAAATTCAGAAGAGAAAAAATTTCAAGAATACTTCCTAAGATATTCTGAAAAGACCCATTCAATAACCACAAGAAAAACAAAGTCAAATGTAAAGATACACCTAACATATAAAAGAAGTGACCCTATATTATAAACATTTTATCCACTTTATTTTGGAAAATCCTGAAATTCTTGTCCACCATGAATTTGTAACATGTACTTGTGGTGATAACAAAGAAAGTGAGCAGACATTTTATAATTGCCCCCATTGATGCAGTTAAAATAAGAAAATAGCAGTATTTTGGAGAAAATTATAGTAACTGATACGTTATCCCATGAAGTGAATAAGCAAAATGGACACCCCTCCAAAAAAAAAAAAAAAAAACAGAAAAAAAAACGAATAAAAAAAACGAAGAAAATATTGCAGTTACAGACAGAACATTTTGTGAGTATTTGTGAGCCATGAACCTGGATCAAGGATGGATTGAATAGAATATCTGGAATCTTGAATCTATCAGCTCCAATTTCAATTGTCCTGTTTGCATTTAAGAACAGAAGATCAGATAGAAAAACATAGTATTCAATGTTCTAAATGTAAAAAGCAACCCAAACAGCATTCAAACTGGATAATATTGAATTGCATGGGACTTACTGGCCATCAGGAAGCTCATATGGAGTCATTGGAATGTTTGAGTATGAACTTTCTGAATTTGTACAGGAAAGAAAAAGAAACAGAAAGGTTAGCATAAATGAATGCTTGTAAAACTACACTCAATACAAATTACAGCTTGTTATAGGTAATATATCAAGGGTGCAACCAGCATAATTATGCAAGTATTCTGTTTACAAATAAAAAGCATGATTGCCATGATCATGGAAAAAGTGGATCGTTCATTCATCATCATGAATTGGTTGAGAAGTCTTCTAAATTTGCACATTTTACAGTATTTTATTTCACCAATTTTGAAAATGTGAAGAAAATCTGTCATTACTTCTGAAAAAGGTACTTTCAAAACTTTGGGATGCATTGAGAAGTAAAAGCTTTGATAGAAAATTTGGAGCAGGTTTCTAAGATACAATACAAGTTTCATTTGCTTTATTAATTCAACATCACTAGTGTGCTCTGACTCCTCAAAGGAAATAAGGTCACATTTTGTGTGGGAAACAGATATTGGGATAAATCTGATGCCTTGAATTAAATGAACAGCAACATTAATGAAAGTTGACAGCAGCTCTAATGTTTTCAAACTACAAGAGCAAGTCACAGAGACAAATTGGTAGCACCACAAACCATATTCACATACAAAAACTATAAACAATCCAGAAATTCTGTTAAGTAGATCATGTGATCTTAACGCATAAATCTACAAGTAATCAATAATTGCAAATACAACAATAAGGAATACACACCATCATATGGTGTATCTGGGGCTCGACACACACATTCCTTGATATCACTTGCAATCACTCTCTGTTTCCAAAACAAACAATCAGATATTAAAAGATTCTCAGCTTCACAAGGAGGAACATTGTCAAGCCAATCACAGACCTGAGAGTAGAGCCTGTAGCTTTCAGTTGTACTTGGAAAATCAAGATCCACTGTCTGTGATGTTCAATTTTTTTGAAAGAGGTATCATTGGCATATATTAAAAAAAAAAATCCAAATGAACAAAATGTAACTGTGACAATTAGATCTGAATTCACAAAGCGGAAGAAATGTTGAGGGATATCTAGCAGGAACATGGAAAAAGGATCATCATCACAACAAATAGAAACTCAAAACAATTTCCAGTGACATTAAAAAAAAATACCTGACACACACCCAGCTGTATTTCCTTTCTTTTGAAAGAGTACCTTGGCTTTATCTGCAAAGCCAAATAAAAAGATTACTTTGAAGAGTAAAACAAAGCATGTTTTAATTATTTCTGACAAAACAACTCGATCTTTCAAAGAACAAATTCATTCCTATACTCACTCACCATGACACCTTTGCTCTCCAAGCTTTTCAGCAAGCAATCAGTAAGAAGTTCTCCTCCAATAGGAGAAGAGGCCACTGCCTATAATAACAAAAGAAATGAAGAGAAAAGGGCTGTCAGTCTGTCATGGGCAGATAGCTCAGCATTAGACCTTTTAAGATATTAAAAGGGGGCATGATCTTAGCCAAATTCTATCGTTTTAAAAGTTTTAGGAAAGAGGAAGAGAGCAACACCAAATCTGCTGCTGGCAAGTATTGGTGAAAAAGGTTGATAGTTTTTGATAAGAATCCAATTAAGAGTTTCCTCCAGCATTTATTCAACAGGCTTGGAGTGCTTTCATGCTTAAAGTCCCTTTTCCTTTATCTTTTAGGAGCATGTCTCATTCCCAAAGCGATTCTTCTAAATGCTTCTTTTCTAATGAATTTTTAGACTTTCTCCAACAAAAAAATAATATCAAAGGACTATTTCTTTTCCTGCCTGACAACCACAACAAGACAATTCCAATTGAAGATATTGGCAGTGTTATCTCTTGGCATACTGAAGATAGATTATTTCTGCAGATATCTTACAGTTTAGGGACACATTCATAATTTTTTATTGGTTATAAAGGAATGACCAAGAAAAAACCTGAAGGAGAGACCTCCATACTCACATACAAGCACATTGACATTAAAACGTTTCACAAATTCTCAGTTCATTAAGGGATTTCATGCTGGTCACTTCAAATCCCTCCAAATTCAATAATTTTCAATGGAACTATCCGGTATCTTCTGAGCATGTCAGGATTCCAGAAGTTTACTAATGATTCAAGTTAAAGAGATTTCAACAGAGTTACAAATAAAATATAATGACAAACCTGTACAAAATGCAATACTGATATTGATTGGTTTATTGTTGAAAATAAAGACAGGCTCCGTAGCCAAAACAATTATTTTCAATCAGGCAAAGAACAGTACCTTTTGAAGAACATAACCATCATGGACTGGGGCAATTATAGTTGATCCTCCACCACTGGCACAGATACCATTTTTTCAGCATTATATTAGCAATATGTTTAGCGGAAATAAGGCAAATAGAATAAGGAAAATAAAGGGCACACCATAACCAGTTATTGCAAATAAGATGGTTCTAGAAGCAATCTTCAAACTTCCAAATATGTTAACATCCATGTTGTATTCTCAAAACATTGATTAGAGTCAACATCAATTTATGGAGATAAATTGCCAATTAATACCATAGAATGTTTCAATCCTCTAGGTTTAGCACACTGCTATCAACTTTTCATGGTGAGGAAAGCACCAATTTCAAATTATGTTACCCACCATTGTCATTGCACAACTTCAATGTTCTAAGTTTTAAGCATACAGCTCAAGGATGAAAAATGCACCAGTTCCAAACTACATTTTTTACGAATGTCATTGTGCATCCTCATATTATAAAGTTAAAAGCAGTTCTTTTCTTGTATTTTGTTCCTTTTCATTAAATTTACATGGTAAAAAATACATTGTGGAGACAAGGGACAAAGTGATTACTTCAACTAAAATAATGCAAGTAGTAAGAAGATTGAAGTTCAAGTGCAAAATAAGTGCAGAAAGGCACTGACACTGCCAGTTGAAGACATTATACACTCGTAACTTGACAATAATATAAATCCTACCCATCAACAACTAGCGAGGTAGCACGTCCTGATGCAAAAGATGTTAGAACCTGGAAGCAAGAAGAGCTAGAGTCACACCAAATTGAATGAGATTCTCCAATCATGTTAAAAGAAATTACAAGTTGGAGAGGTGGGCATATGATGGAACAGGGACATACAGCATTCTTGGCCAAAAATAATGCAGGAACATTGTACTTTTCAAAAATAAGCTCAGCTGTCCTGTCAGTTATGCAACAACACAGCCATAATCAGCAAGCATCAAAGCAGCATGATGATATAAGTCGAAACCAAGAAGTTGAGTTAATTTTCACAAACTGAAATTAACTTCAAGCAAAGAATAATTTCAAGAACACAAACAAAAAATATTTTTATGGAGATTCATTACCAGCACAAAAACAAGCTAAACAATAATTAATTCAGGCCAAGATCACAAAAAAAGTTAACTTCAAGCAAAGAAATAATGTCACTCTAAACAATGGAGGAACAAAACCTTTAAAGACAGGAAGTAACTTGCATCACTTAGAAACAAGGACTAAATCATATGATTAACATGGCAACCATAAGTGAAGTAAGAACATATTTCTAAACTAGGAGATTTTTCCTCCTTCCGTCCTTATTGAATAAATAACTATTTAATTATTTCTAATTTCTAGAGAATGACCTTGATAAAACGTCATAGTCCATACCACAAGATTAGTCTTCAACAAAAAATCAATGGCATTATTAGTTATCATTCTCATAGAATCTCAACAAGCAAGAAATCATTTATTTGATCAAGAGGATTGCTTCCAGCTAATGTACAGAGATAACAAACGCGGCTGGCATTAAAGTAGAGAATATCATGCATTGCCAGCTTACCTTTCTCTCTGCTGTTGACTGTTGGAGGAAGGTTCTGCAAGTAGCATCGGGTGCTCCTTTGGATCAATCAAAAGACACTCTCTAAAGACAGTAAAATTTTACATGTAGATATTACAAAATAAAATAATAAAAATTTATCTCTCTGTTTTTTTTAATGAAATCAGGATGTTTGATAATAAATATTACTTGAAAGCATGATTCCATATGCTATCAACCATATCCCAGTCAGAAACAATCCCGTCCTTAAAAGGTGATAGCACCTGATGGAATAAACCTGAATTTATTACATAGCCTAAGCAAATCCCGTCTAATCTCTCAAAACCATGACAAGATAATTAGAAAACTGACCTCCATATGGTCCCGACGAAACCCTAAAGCCTGAGATCCTACATGTAACTTACATTTGCTTGTAGCGTCATCAACGTCCGTTTGATCCGTCGATCCAACAACCTGAGTAACATGTACCAGGAAAACCTCTAAAACAAGGCAGAATTATAATAATAAAAGTCTTCAAACCCTAGCTGACAGTCACAAGCATTTTGCCAGTTTCGTAATCCAAAACAGGAATTCCTTGTTTCTAACGCATTTTTTTTTAAAAAAAGAAGGTAAAATGCTGCTAATGTAGGTTAAATAATATGCGATAGAGAGAGAGAGAGAATAACAGAAGGAAAGACGGCCTTGGGTGCGTCCTCGCCGGCATAACCAGCTTTGCAAGTGTGTGAGCCCAAGTCAATGACTATAGCTGATACTTCATCTGTTTTCACCAGCAGAACAAAACAGCGAAATTTTAAAAGAAACAATTTCCAAGACAAACGTAGAGTAGAGAAGAATAGTTAGGAGTTTTTAAACTCACCACCACCGTACATGATTGCTCGCAAGTTTTCAAGAGTGAGAGAGAGAGTGAAATTCTCAGGTTAGGGTTTTAGAATCGAAGGGAGTTGTTAGCCAGTCAGGAGACTTGGGTCCGGATTTGATTTCGTTTGGTTTGGTTTCTAGCCCGAGTTTTGCCCACCGCGTCCTTAAACCCCGTCTGTCCCTTCACGCTTATTCCTTCTCCTGGGATTTTACTTTGACAACATTATTTAAGCTTTTTTAAAATTTAATAAAGTAAAGAATCTCTTTGGCCTTGTTTGTTTTGAGGAAACTGGATTCCAGTTTCCTCACTTTCCAGTGTTTGGCAACACTTTGGAAAAGTAGTCAAAAGAAAGTGATTTCCATCACTTTCCCGGTCAACTTAAAATTACACTTTCACACGCGGAAAGTGTTTTCCGCTCCTACACAAAAGGAAAACACTTTCCGCGTGACCCATCTCTTTGCCTCATCTCTCTGCACGTCTCTTTCCCTCATCTTTCACTCATCTCTACATCGCCTCTCGCCTCCCTCTCCAGTCCCTCATCTCTTTCCCTCATCTCTCTGCACCCTTTTCTATAGCAAAACCAGACCCTCTCGCCTCCTCTCTTCTCCTCACGCCTCCCTCTCAGTCCCTCATCTCTGCTTAAAAAAACCCTAAGCACCCTCTCGTCTCTCGCCTCCCTCTCGGTCCCTCATCTCTACTCTCGACACCCTCTCGACACCCTCTCAATAACCCAGCACCCTCTTCCCCACATTTTTTCTTCAAACCCAGCACAACACCCTCTCGTCTCTCGCCTCCTCTCGCCTCCCTCTCAGTCCCTGACCCTCTGCTTACAAAACCCTCTCGCCTCTCGCCTCCCGCCTCCCTCAGTCCCTCTGCTGCTCTACATCTCGCCTCCCTCTGCAACTCACAGCAATTAACCTTCGTCCCTCTCGCAAAAGGTAACCTTTGTTTTATTAATTGTAATTAACTAATATTGTGGCATCTGCTTTGTAATAGCTGATTTCGGCCCCGTTTGTTTGATTTAATTGCTGTGAGCTGCTGGTATTTGAACAATAATTTAAGAACTCCACAGTTGAAATTTTCTAGATTTGGTGGTGTGAACATTTTATTTCATGATTCTGTTGATAGAAAAGTATTTTGTTGGGTTTTTGGATAGAAGAAGGGTTTTCAGTGGAGGAGTTTTATGTTGGAAGTCTATGATTTTGTCGTGGATGGCTTTGTATCCTACTAGGGAGGTACTAGAAATGGTTTCTAAAATGCTGAAGTGGATACCAAATTGATGCCTTTCTACTTTCTGAACTTTCGAAACTGAAGGTAATTTGCCCAGTTAGCACTATGAAATTTGCAAATGGAAATTATTTGTTGGGATGCAAAAGTTTTTGTTGCATCTGATTAGGAAAAATGACTGGTCCTTGGATTCATTATGTGATATTAATAGTTACCTTTTTTTTAAGCAGCTGCAGTAGTGTGCATGTGTGATGTTAATTTGCTTATGCTTGGGGTTTTTAGTATGGTTAGGTGCTTGTTTTATGTGCACATACATGCAGCCTTGAATTATTTCCAAACTCATGCTTTCAATCCTTGCCTCTTGTTGCTACTTTGATAGTTGCCTCTTGGAAAACTAGGTTTCCCACTTGGAAATAAGATACAAACTTAGTTTGAAATATGCGCTATATGGTTCAGGGAAGTCCCAAAAAAAAAGAGGGGCATATTTGAGTATGAATCTTTAAATGTACCTTTGATTTGTATGTGGTAACTTATGTTCTAGAAGCCAGACTCTGTATATCTCCCCAGGTACCATTTCACTGTGAAATTACAGAGACATGGAATTGAAGAAATTGTTAATTGAAGACATTTGTTTATAATGCCTTGTACAATCCTTTCCATGTCCATTACCATAAAATTAAGTTGTGTTCATGATTGCTGAATTTGTCTATTAACTTCTAGTTTATAAGACTAATGAGTTTTCGTTTCAGATTTTCAGGGCTATGCAAAACCTTTGCATCTTTTGCCAGCAACAGAAGTGAAAGTTTGTACAGAAACCTCACAAGAAAAGTTTACTTTTCTAGCAGTAAAGTATAGCTCTGGCGATGCTCCCTCAGTGTTAACTCCAAAAGAACTTCTGGCTGGAATGTTGGGGTTTCTTGCGTGTAAAGTGGTTGTAGTATTGGCAACATTTAAGCCTATGAAAGTGGATTTCGAGGAAAATGAGTGATGTATTTCATTTTCCTTTTGTAGAGACTTGGAACATAGAGTTAGTATAGAACCTAATAGGACATTGAAGTGTGTGAACAGAGGAAACATTCGTTCTTGTTTATTCTTCTCATCTAAACGTAAATGATAAAGAAGTTACTAAGGATGAGCCGTTGGACTTTAATATTTATTAATAAGTGATGTTTATTCTTGTTTATTTTAAGCTTTTAAAATTGAAAAAAATATATATTAATAAGTTTAACTTTAAAAATATTTCACAAGTTTATTTCTCTATAATATGATATGACATATATTGTTATATTTTATAAAATAAGCTATGTATGAATATAGGATATAATAAAAAAATTCATCATTATACTTTTTAGATTTCATTTTTTTATTTTAAGTGATTAAATATTTTATATATATTAGATAAACTTGAAAAAAAATTAATTTATTAATAAATTATTTTCCAGTTCATTTTCCATAACACAAACAAACACTGGAAAGTGTTTTCCAGTTCATTTTCCATAACACTGCCAAACATCGGAATTCACTTTCCAGGAATTCACTTTCTCTGGAATTCACTTTCCAAAAGGAAACCACTTTCCAGCAAACAAACGGGGTCTTAGGATCAACTTGCTATCCTGCACCCTGAATCAGTTTTCTTTTAATATAAAAAAAATATTAAGGTGTTTGGAATTTTTTTAGTTGGAAAAAATTTATGTAAGGATTGGTTTGATATAATTTAGTTAATTTGATAAATTTAAAGGTAATATAGATAACTAATAAAGATATAACTTATCTAAAAAAATTAAAACGATTTCTCTTAATTGTGTAATACTGAGACATCAAATTATTGGAAAAACTCAGATCATCCTGGATTTATCTGTCAAATACATAATTTGGGTCATGATAACTTTGTATAAATCAAATCAAATTAATTATCAACTAATCTAATATTGATGAATAAATTTTTAAAAATAATTGAAAGGGGACACAAAAAATGGCATGTGTTAACCTACCAAAACTACAACCCAAGTTATGAGACTGAAATAATTCTATATAAAGCAGATCAAAACAAATTATGAAGCTTAATTCTTAATCAACTGACTATTGAAGAATAAAATTGAAAAACAAATCTAAGAAAATAACTCAATAAAAAAAATTGAGTGGGAAAAAAAATCATGGTGTGCGTAATCTTACTCGGACACCCAGGTCATAAAACCAAACCAAAAAAAAAATTATAAGTGGCAAAAAAATAACAGGAAAAAAAATGTAAAAAAAAGTGGGTCCGGAGATTAGTCGTCGTGCGCGTAAACTGCCCTGGACAACCTGATTATTAAAAAAAATGCAAGGGGAAAGAACCTTTTACTGTTTATTACTGTGATTTTCACTGTTAATTCATGTTTGAAAGTAAGCGTAAGCTGACCTGGGCATCCCGGTTATAAAAAAACAGAAAGCTCATTTTGTAACAGTAATGAACATTGAAAATCATTGTTCATACTGGAAAAAAAATGGGTCCGGAGATTAGTCGTGGTGCAAGTGAACTGTTCCAAACAGCCTGATTATTAGAGAGAGAAAAACAAAAAAAGAAAGAAAAAATGTAAGGGAAAAACACCTTTTACTATGATTTTCACTGTTCATTTCTATTTGAAAGTAAACGTAAGCTGATCTGGAAACTCTAGTTATAAAAAAACGAAAAAAAATATATAAGTGGCAAAAAAAACAGGAAAAAAATGTTTTAAAAAAAGTGGATCCGAAGATTAGTCGTGATGCGCGTAAACTGCCTCAGACACCCCGGTTATAAAAAAAACAAAAAAGGAAGCCTGGTTATAAAAAAAAAAGTGCAAGGGGAAAACACCTTTTCAAACAGTAATGAGAAAAAAAAATCATGGCGCGCTTAAACTGACTCGGACACCCCATTCATAAGAAAAAAACAAAAAAAAATGTATAAGTGGCAAAAAAAAAAAACAGGAAAAAAATGATAAAAAAATTGGGTCCGGAGATTAGTCGTGGTGCATGTAAGCTGCCACAGATACCTCGGTTATAAAAAACAAATAAAAGAAGCCTTGTAAAAAAAAAGCCCCTTCTAGAAGAGTAATGAACAATTCATTACTGTTCATGGGTGACCTCTTCAAAATTATTTCGTTGATTGTGAGATTCGAACTCTCGCCTTCGCTAGCACCCACGCGCCTTAACCACTCGGCCAAACAACCTCGTTGTTCTGTGCAAGTATACAAATAATATTTATATTATTATGTAATTTCACTATTCAAGTCCACAATGCTTCTGAGTGTCGATGAACTCTGTAAAACACTGTCTAAAACCGTGAGCTCTTTTAGCTTTATAGATAATAATATCATCTTTATTATTTTAGTTTTTATAACTACTGAAATGAAGAAATCATCATTTTAATATTAGAAATGTTTAATGCAAAAAATAATTTATAAATGTTATTTTTATTATAGAAAACCATGAAAATAAATAAATTTTAACAGCACATTACAATTTAAAAAAAAATATTTAATTAATAAATTAAGTTAGGTTTTAATTTTCAACGTGATGATAATATGATTAGTTTGTACATCAGATTATTTACAATATAAATACTTTTTTTCTTAGTATCTAAACTTTGTATTGAGTACTATCCAATCTGGAGAATTAACCTAATTATTTTATTTTTTTAGGCTTGATTTTTAATTATTTTCTTAGTTCATATTCTAACTTTTGATATCACTAGAACCAAAACTAAACCAAATTTATGTTTTTTTTTTTAAAAAAAACAATTGAAAGCAAAACATTGGTTTTTGGTTTTTTGCCAACAAACTTTTTTTTTTTGCCTAATTTTTCTAATTATTTAAAATAATGTTAAAAGCTTAAAAATTATGTCATGGACCATGGAGTCCTTCATTTGACCTGAATGACCTAAACTAGCGATAATACATATTTGTTTTGATAAAGTTAATGCACTAAATACCATACGATATAATAAGGTGTCAAAATTTAAATACAGATTGCATGATGGAAGTTAGTGTTCAATAACCCAAGTTTAATGATGCAAAACTATTAGTTGTTCAAACATGTTGTAAACCAAGTGATCAAAGTCCCAATAACAATAAAAAGTTCAAACATGTTCTCTACTTAAGTCCAAGTTTAGTTAGAAAAAATTAACATAGTTGATAATATTAAATAAGAAAATATCATATTAAGTTATTCCACAATACATTCAAACCAATAACCTATCAAAATCTCTCATGGCATTTGTCACAAGGTCAATTTTCTCGTCAAAATGTTTGCCCCCTATGCGACAATTTAGTCCCACTAGACTCGGCCTTTTCGCTCACCGATTCACTTGTGTTTGCCTACTAGTTTGTCCCACAAACCCAAGAGTTCCCCCACTCTTTTTTTAATGTTGTAAACAAGCGGAATGCACAAGAGAATACAGACAACCAACACACCAAAAATTACAGGAATCCATCCAAACCTTTTATTAACACAAAATGGTATACATAAGTCTATTTGTGTGGGTGTTATGCACATTTGTTCTGCCTACAGAACCTGCATTATACTCACTCATATATAATCTATACAATGAGTACCAGTACATGAAAATACAACAGAAACTGCCTCCCAAAGACCTTGAATATGTCTTTCCAATTTTCCCCAGAATAGTAACTACTGAAAACTAATGCATCTCTCCTGCCCTGCCACACAACAAACCCTTTTTCCATCCTACCAACTCACACGCTGCTAGAATAGGGGTGTCAGCATGCCTTTGGATTGTTCATTGTCCAAAGTCTACACTTTCATCAGCCCAATGCCAATAAGCCAATGTTGTTGAGTTGTTTGACATACACTGCTACCGAATCTGTCAATGCCCATGCATGCTGCCTCTCACATATAAGTGTCAATATAGGCCGCCAATCGTGCCAATAGTGATTTTGTCAAGTCTTGGACTGTCCCATTATCCAAACTTATCGTTAGTCCCTATGTTCCCAATTTTGTTAACGTTGTTGAACTCATTTGATGTTAAATACTATTGAATTGATGATTATTACCATTTCTAGCATACTTCCACAAATTAAGCTTTCCTTGTCTTAAATGCTAGGAGTTTTGAGGAGAAGCCTCCTTGTATTAAGTCTGTGATAATAAAAAATCTCAATAATAATATGAGCACACCTTAAGCCATAATAATAGCTAGATTTCACAAAAAAACAAGTCACTCTCTTTTAATTTGTTCGTGAACATGCTGTGTCTTTATTTACTAGCCAACCAATGATCGTTGCAACGTGCCTTCAAAGCCAATTGCTTGTTTTAGGTTGAAGTCATTTGTATATTAGTAGTTTAATTTCGATAAGTTATTGTAGCATGGTATTTTAGTGTACTTGGCACCTTTCACATAATTACACCTTTTCCTTTATTAGTTCATTTATGTAATAGTTATCATGTTAGTTTGACAGTTGAGATTTAGTTATTTTCAAGGGCTAGAATTTCTTTTATTCAGGGTTCGCTTACTATTTAAGGGCTGCCATAGCTGTAACAAAGATGTTTTAGCATTTGATATAAAAGACTGCATTCTTTTATAGCAATATAATTCAGATAACCAGCCTTTGATTGAATTTGCAATCTTTTTACCTTTTCTTCCCATGTCACATTTGACCACTTGAAAGGCACAGAGCTTTGACTTGTATTTGTAATCCTTTCCCTCATTAGTCTAAACATTTCCAAGACTCCGAAGTTAGGTTCAAAGAATTTATTTCTGTATACAGGAAGAACTTGGGAAATTGATATTATATGTTAATCATACTCTTTTTTTCATTATCATTCATATATTAAAGATTAGGATGCTAAAAGGTACAATAGACCATGCTGCATATTGCACATGTAGCATAAACTCTTCAATCCTAAAATGTATGAGCATGTGTGCCCAATTCTACCAGCAGCAATCTAAGTGACAAAGTGAATATAACACCGTACAATGCATGGTGTGAGAAGGAATATAAACCTACACCCAGTAAAGAAAAACGAGTAAAAAAAAGAGATTGAGTAATAACAGACACCACACACCTCGTGTCCAAGTTTGACAACCATTTCTTGAGAAACTCTAGCAGCAATGCTCATGGCAGCAACTCGCCTTGGCTGTGTACAACCAACCTGTAAGAAGCAACAAAAAGAAAAACGATGATATTCTCAAAAATGTCATGCATGCTGACACCTGCTTTCTCAAATCATTTAGGCAAAACCTTTGGTTGTCTCTTAAAGTAATCTGGCACACTTTTAACTTAGCACATCATTTTCCATGTTGCAAGTCATTGTCAAGTAGAATTAAGGAACAATAAAAACTCCAAAACATCACCCAGTCCCAATAGTTTCTTTGGATGCAATTGTCAATATTAAGAGCACAAGGCATAATTGACTTTCCAGATAAATATTATATAAGGGACAAAACCAGGGCCATTCCCAATCATTTAAAATGGGGAGTAAGGGATGCATGCATCCAATGTACCAGGCCACTTCCCTATTGGTGACACACTAAGTGTTTCAATGTTATATCAGTTATCATAAAAGCATCAGTGTTAAAGGCGTGTCTAGTTGTGTGTAAATATAAATACATGTTACATTGGTGTTCTAGGTTATTCCTAGACTCTCTTCTTAAATCACTTAAATTAAGATTCAGTTGGAACAAGAAAATATAGAATTTAACTATAACTTGAGGCAGATTATTGCAAATTATACCACAAAAAGAATATCAACATAATAACAGAACAAGATGCAATAGTTGTATCAGTTGTTGATTCCCAAACGCCCAATACTGTAACAAGAAAATTTTGCATGAGTGTCCATTTGTACTGAAAACATGACAAGAAAATGCTACTCGAATTTTTGATGAATAATAATTCACCAAGGGTGACAATTGGAACAATGGAAAGATGACAATTAGCATCTACAATGTCAGATGCATATGAAGGGACAAGATTATACCTTCCCATGCTTGGTGTAACCAACTTCGTGAAGATATTGTGGTATCTGTGTGGTCTTCCCTGAACCAGTTTCTTCCACTATGATAATAACCTGCAAAAGATATCACCAAAGATGATTAAAAAAACATGAAATGAGTGGCTACATCCACTCATGCACATGCAAGTAGTAAGTAAATGCCACGTTAATAAATCATGACTGAACCTCAAAACATTTGTATGCTTAAATTGTTGGAATTCTTGATTTGAACAGTAACTGTTTATAATAGTTATTGTTGGAATTTAAATCTAGGATTGTAACAACAGAGAAATTCGAAGAGAAGAGATGATATTATTGAAATTGAAAATGCCCAATATATAGGCTTACAGAAACATGAATTGTAATAAAAAACAAACTCTCAACAACCATGAGAGATTATTGGTAAACAATAGCAGATATTCAGCAAACAACTGAATTGAATTCTGCGTGGAAATAAATTCAAAATTCAAAAACAATAGAACATTAAAATTGACTAAAAGACTATCTTCAAATCAGCATCTCTATCTTCAAGCAGCATCTCGATCTTCAAGGCAGCATCTCACACATAATTCTAACATAAACTACTGAATAAAGGAGATGGGAAAGAATTTTGAGTTCCAAAGAGAGATGCTTTAACTTGAAGTCCTTTGATCCAATCCTAGTTGGGAGAGAGCTAACCCCCCCAAGAAGTGCATATGTACTCCTATTTAGGAAAGACTTGGTCACTGCTAGAAGCAATTTTCAATTGGTAAGCTACTAGGAAGGCAAATGCACTTCCTAGGGAATTATCTTGGCCAATTTCTAATTAAGCTGTATGAATGCTTTTGAATCAGTTTGCTGCTCGCTTATTCATTTCATTTCAAGAACAAAATTGATGTGCACGTCTTCTCTGAAGCCACTAGGAAGACAAAGGCACTTCCCAGGGATTATCTTGGCCATTTGCTGATTACCCTGTACGAACGCTTTTGAATCAGTTCGCTGCTTGCTTATTCATTTCATTTTGAGCACAAAATTGACGTGGATGTCTTCTCTGTGGCAGAGATCTGTTTGGGATGCAAGGTCGATTGAAGCTGTGAGGGCTTTGTGAGGTGTATGGTTGTAAACAAAATAAGAGGAAAATTCTTGTTTTTCTACCATTTTTTTGGCTAGGGCAGGAGTGTAATAAGAGCCTTTTGAGAGACAAGATCTATCTCTCTCTTTGTTAGTTTGTATAGCTTAAAAATAATGACAAAAGCAACAGAACATGTCGAGCAACCTTGATGAACATTCAATCTGCACTCACTGCTAAGCCAATGGTAGACTCTCCAAACCTTCTATTTGAAGGTCTTTCTACTCTTAGTGATTCAGGTAATTGTGTTACAACCCTTCTTAGTACCGATCACAATGACTGTAGTGATTGGATCGTTGACTCAGGCGCCACAGATCATATGACATATGATGAGGAAGACCATTAATGTCCAACAAAGTACTGTCAGTTGGACAAGTCACTGAGGAGTTAAACTGTTGTGTACTAATGTATCTAACTTTTTGTATTTTTCAGGATATTCTCATCAAGGAGATAATTGGTCGTGGTACTAAAAAAGGGAGGCTCTACTATGTTGATGATATGAGCGTTGGTAAAGCAAACAGTATGCAAGGCATGTCAGATAACTGACAGAAACAGATTTGGCTATGGCATGTTCGACACAAAAGATCTACTTCAAGTTACTTTACATTTGTTGGGGGAAATTTGGTTTTTTGGAGGAGCAAGAAACAAAAGGTGGTATCATTATCAAGTGCAGAGGCTGAGTTTTGAGGCATGACCAAAGTAATATATGAGATGTTATGGCTTAGAGAATTGCTCATTGAAGTTGGTTATCCTCCAGCTGACGCAATAAGACTTTTTTGTGACAACAAAACGGCTATAGCATTAGCACACAACCTGGTACAACATGATAGAACAAAACATGTGGAAGTAGATCGCCACTTTATCAAAGAAAAATTGAAGGCTTACATAATTCAGATTCCATTTGTGAAGATCGAAGTCCAACTAGCAGATATCTTGATGAAAGCCGTATTGAGTAGGATGTTCCACAACGCACTTGACAAGTTGGGTGTTGATGATATATACTCACCAACTTGAGAGGGAGTGTTAACATGAGCTGTAAATTAGCAATTACTATATTTAGATGGTATAATTTCCTAAATAGTAGCGTACGATATCTCACACACTTAATGCTCAAATATGTTTTTATTGTATATTTACTGCATTGTATCAATACAAAATTTAAGTTTTTGAACCTCAACTGATTTATTTCTGACAAAAAATTGAAAAAGAATCAGGGAAAAACTCATGTTTAAACTAGCAGATGCTTTATGGGGAACTTTAGCAAAGATTTCTAGAGCAAAAGATTGGTTTCGGTTGATGATGGAAACCCAAAAGCCTCAAGTTTACTAAACATTTCGGCTGAAGAACTGACTTGTGTAGCTACAATAAAAAAAATTAGTAGAAAAATCAAAAGAGAAATAGTTACACTCTATGAATTGAACAAAAAACAATTAAATTCAAACTCATAGATTCCAATGATGTACTGAACCACAATTTTCTGTGAATATCCAAGCAATGACATTAGCTTATCTAATACCCATGTCTTCAGATTATCATCACCCATTGTCACTCCTCTAAGAAAAACTAGAAACATTGTTGCTACCCAATTTTTGACTCACTTATTTTTATGTTTCAGAAAAAAAATCAAAAAAGACAAAAATACAAAAATATCTTGGTACATGGACAAAATTAAACAAATTGAGAGTTCATCGGTCAATTGAGGGTCAAATCACACAAATTGAAAATCAAGGACCAAATTAAAAAAGACACGCTAGTTTAAAGATGCTTTTGAAATTTTGGCTAGAAAAAAAACTCTATAAATAGAGTTGGTGAGAGCCAAAATAAAGAGACAAAAAAAAGCACACACCCAAAAAACCCTAACCCTAATTTTTCTCTCCATGGGTGCTGCAACCACCGCTCTCTTTTTGGCAGCTGCAACACCTTTCCCCCAATCCTCTTTTCCTTCCCCCCGACTCTCCTCTCCTTCCCCAGCCGCAGCACCCATTCCCCCTGCTAATTTTTTTCTTCCTCTTGGAAGTTGCAGCCACCGGACGACCACCACCTGCTCCTCAGCTTCCAGCCTGTAGCTGTAGCCACCCTCCCTGTTTTGTTTTTTCTTCTCCTGCAGATGCAGCTTGCAGCCACCGGTGGCCACACCTCCTCCATTTCCATCTCCTCTCTTCGCCAGCCAGCCTCCTATTCCCCCTCACCATTGCGGTAGCCCAGCGTCGATAGCCTCTTCCATGGCAGCATGGCCTCTTCACAACAGCGCAACCCTTCCCAAAAGATCAGCCATAATAGCTCTTCCCCACCGTGGCAGCAGAGGAGAGCCAGCAATCGTCGACCTACAGCAGCCCCCACCATGGGCAGCCCAGCCTTCCCTTGAAGAAGAAGAAGTCGAGAAAAAAAGACCTGAGATTTGAAGGAGAGAATGAAATTGATCTTGTGTTTGTTTGTGATGCGTTTGTGTTGCTTTGTTTATGTTTGCAGGTCACCGTGAACACCACCACCTGCGAGAGAAGGAAGGGAAGAGGTTGATCCACACCCCCTGTCTTGCACC
Source organism: Salix purpurea (assembly GCA_027405865.1). Classification (NCBI taxonomy): domain Eukaryota; kingdom Viridiplantae; phylum Streptophyta; class Magnoliopsida; order Malpighiales; family Salicaceae; genus Salix; species Salix purpurea. Next base: position 2,722,870 of record JAOWLH010000014.1, read on the forward strand.
TGCACCGGCGGCGGCTCGTGGTTCCACACGCCGTCGGTGATGAAGGCGCGTGAGCTGACGCGCCACCAGTACCCCTGCGTTGTCGCCGCTGCTCCAGAACTATTCCCATGGTCTTTTGTAATTTTTTTATGTTTATGTGTTTATTTGAATTTTTATTTTTTAATTATTATTTGTAAACTGTAATGAAAAAGAAAATGTGCGCGCGCGTTGTATTTTATTTGTAAAATGTAATGAAAAAGAGATTGTGTGTGTGTGTGTGTGTTGTATTTTATTTGTTCATTTATTTATGTTGTTTTGTTAAGAAAAAAATGAATATAAAACTATAAAAAAAATGTGTTTTATTTGCATACGTCCAAAGCATTTTCCGAAAATTTATCTTAGATCTAATAACAAGCTTATTAAATATTGAGAATTTGGCTTATATTGAAATAAATCACGAAATTAGTTCATGAGGATTAATGGTTAAATTCAAATAGTAAATGTCGAACCTACAAGTAGGTTAACATTTAAATATCTAGAAACGATCAAAAAATTCATAGAATTATTTTGAGCGGTGACCAATTTTTTAAATCGGCCTATATTGAAATAAATCGCGAAATTAGTTAATGACGATTAATGGTTAAATTCAGATAGTAAATGTTGAACCTACAAGTAGGCCAACATTTAAATATCTAGAAATGACCAAAGAAATTCCTAGAGTTATTCTAAGCGGTGACTGATTCCTTTTTTAATCGGAACATTTTTTATGATGTATAAATTGCGGAAAACCCATCCATTCATCCAGGATAGATGATCCTCTTAAGGCATCTACATGGACCTTTTTTCCTGATATTTTATTTGGGTTCAGGAGCTCAAAATAAAATTTCAAAAGCTAGATTTATTCACATGAATAAATACGGCCCATCAAAAAGTTGAAAATCATATCAAAATACACAATGCAGCTTACCTCAGGTAAGGCGTACTAGGGGTGTTAATACCTTCCCTTTACACAACCAATCCCCTACCCTTGAATCTCTGAAGAGACGAGTACAATCGGGTTTTTCTAGCAACCCTCAACAGCCAAGTGGGGACTCCTCAACTCTCTGACTAGACAAAACCCTCCCGGGACGCCGCGCGGTGACGTGCGACATACACAATAAATTATTATCCATGAATAGAACAAAAAACCACTAAATTCAACTTCTTCTAAGGGTTAAAAAATTGATTTTTTTTAGATTTAGAACCGAACTGGAAACTGGTTCAAACTAGTTTGTATATTTGAGTTCTTTGCATTCTTCGTGTTCGGCTTAGGCACCCTTTAATACCAAGGAAAAAAACAGGAATTAATAATGATTGATAGCTTTAATACTTAAATATTCATATACCCCCACCCAAATTTTAAAAAATATTTTTCAACACTTTGAAAAAATAGGAAAAAGAGATAAATGAATTAAAATTATCATCATTTATTAGATTGTTATGCAATAGATGTTAACATATGTTCTAATTCTATATAAGTTGCTAGATTTGATTTGCACTTCATATAGCTACAACACTACAAGATGGCATGTTTCAAGCATAGAGTCTTGTGCCAAATCACAAGCCTCGGCTGATGGAATGCGCTTTTTGTCTTCTCTTCCAGCGTCTCATCACAACTTTCTTCAAGCCTTTTTTTCCCTTCATTGAATCTCTTTTAATATAGAAGTTGTTGTAATTAAAAGAAAAGTTCCATATGCTATAGATAAAAAAATTATGAACCATTCTGTGGCAGTCTCTCTCTCTCTATCTCCACAGTCAAGGTCACCTCTCGGAGAGCACCACCATCATCTCCATCAGCACTGATAACTTCTCCACGCTAGAAGCTCCGGCGTGACCTCCAGTAGCAGCAGCACGCCCCGCTGTAGAAGCGGCGACGACAATAGCACAGCCCAAAAGCAAGCTTTCGACGCTCCTCCCGGCCACCACAGGCCAACATTTTCGATTTCACCACCACAGGAAGAACCACCTCGTCTTACTCTAACCGGGCCAGTAGAAGGCAAGCATGTCATCACCATCGGCTGACCACCCTATCACTGTTCACGTAACACGTGAGCACTACACCAGCCCGATTGTAGTTTATTTTTTTAACTTCTAGGCTGGACCTGCTCCCGGCCCAGCCCAGGTCCAGCAGAGATGGGCCTTTTGGCCCACCTCGGCTGGGGCGACTCATTTAATTGGGTTAGGCCCAGTCTGATTATAAAAAATATAAAAATCATATTTTGAAAAAAATTAAAAAATACATAGATAGAGATCAACCCTGATGAAAAGGCAAGGCGCGTGAATTCGTTTCACTCCACAAACCCTGTTGCTTTTCGATTGATTATGGGTCATAAAGTTAAGAAGATCAGAGGAACCCTAGATGAAATTCAAAAACTTGCAACTGGATTTGGACTTGGAAATATATTTCTACAACATATAGATAGAGATCCTAAAACTCAGTATGTATTGCAGATGTTGTTCCTAATGATATTTTACCAGATGTTATTCCTCGATCAAATAAAAAGGGATCATAGAGGCCTTCACGTATGGATTTAGTTCGTTATGGAATTGCAAGTTGTTTGATGGGAGAATAAAAACAAGTATCTAATTTACTTGAATTATTAATCACATTTTATCATTATGATTATTAAATCTACAATATTTAAAAAACAAAACAACCAAGTCAAGTCATCATTAAAATAAAGCTTTAAGCCTTCAACAGAACAACCAAAAAATCAACGAGTAAAATCAGTGTGTCAAAACCTGTGGAGAGAAGAATAAAGGAGAAGTTAACTAGCCTGAAATTAACTTAAACCAAGCTTAAATTGATGGCCAGTGCTCGATAGTAGTGGAACAGAAAGAAGAGTCAGAATAGAAGAAGCAAATTAGTAACTGAAAGCAGAGGTGAATACAGGATGAGGGCAATTGTAGTTTTTTTTTAACTTCCAGGCTGAACCTGCTCTCGGCCCAGCCCAGGTCCTCTAGAGATGGGCCTTTTGGCCCATCTTGGCTGAGGCGACCCATTTTGTTGGGTTAGGCCTAGTTTGATTTTAAAAAAATATATATAAAAATCATATTTAAAAAAAATAAAAAATATATAAATAGAGATCAAACCTGATTATGATTATCCACTATCATTGTTTCAGTATTTGTTGGGTCAAAGTTACAACACACCAATGAATTCTCTGACTGTTAAATTGTGCAGCCTAGGGGAGATCCTCTGTTTTGTTGACTTTTTGAGCCCTGCACATGATGACACCTCCATGGATGCATTACAAGGTGAGCTTAACATGCTCTGTATTCCCCCCATTGGAAGTCTCAGTCTCGTAAGCCAGTTTACTAACCTGTAACATCATAGCTGTTACTTATCTCACATTTCCTTTTCCATGCTAGTTTTTTTATAATGTGTTGTTTCAGAAATTGAACACTCACAGTATTGAGGAATAGAAAAGTGGGTAATTGATTCATTGAACAGTGGCTTCGTATATAAGCCTTTTACAGGGAAAGAAAACAAAAGCAGTTAAAACAATAAAAACAACTTTCCTAATACTAAAGGTGAGGTACTGACGCTAAGCTGTTATAACAACTTGCCAGCTCACTTTACAAGGACAAACATAGTAAACTAAATATTAAACTTTACCCCAATTCCTCAACATACCCTCCCTTAAACTGAATTGCAACAATGTAATCAGTTTAGTCTATCTTTAAGCACACACCACGTCTATCACGCAGCTTCAAGAATGCATCCAATTTGAGTGGCTTGGTCATGATATCAGTAAGTTGATCTTGTGTATGACAGTGAACTAATTCAACAATCCCTTCATTTGTCAAGTCATGCAAGAAATGGATTTTTACATCAATGTGCTTACTCCTTCCATGCATAACTGGATTTTTTGAAAGCTTTATGGCTGAGCTATTGTCGCAGTAGATGATTGTACTCTTGTTCTGAATGCATTCCAATTTCTCAAGAATTCTCCTCAGCCAAATTCCTTGGCATGCACAGAATGCAGCTGCAATAAACTCAGCTTCTGTGGTGGACAAACTCACAACTGATTGTTTTTTTGAAGACCATGAGACTGCACCAGTTCCAAACATAAAAATGAGACCAGAAGTGCTTCTCCTATCATCAATGTCTCCTGCATAGTCATTGTCAGCAAAGCCTATCAATGTGCCTTCTTTTCCTTTCTTATAAGCAATTCCCAACTCAGTTGTGCCCTTCAAATACCTTAGAATCCTCTTTGCAGTCTGCAAGTGTATTTCAGTAGGCCTCTCCATGTACCTACTAATCAAGCAAATAGAATACATTAAATCTGGCCTTGTAGCTGTTAAATACATGAGGCTTCCTATCATTTGTCTGAATGTTGTTGTGTTCATAGCAGTCCCTCCTTCATCTCTTGACAGTCTGCTTCCGGGAACAATGGGATTGTTCACTGAATTGCTATTCAACATCCCAAACCTCTCTAGTATCTCGTGTGCATACTTTTTCTGAGTGATGAATATTCCATGCTGATCTTGTATGACTTCTACACCAAGAAAATACTTCATTTTGCCGAGATCAGACATGGCAAATTCCTTCTTCATTGACTCCTTAAACCTTGCAAACATGCCCTCATTGTTTCCAGTAAAAATTAAATCATCTACATAAAGACTTACAATAAGAATATTACCTCCTCCTTCAGTCTTTATGAACAATGTGTGTTCACAGTAGCACTTCTCAAAACCTTCTTTGATGAAGTATCCTTCAATCCTACTATACCAAGCTCTAGGAGCTTGTTTGAGGCCATATAATGCCCTTTTGAGTTTATATACTTTGTGTTCTTCCCCTTTTGTCACAAAGCCTTGTGGTTGATCAATAAACACATCTTCTTTCAATTCTCCATGCAGAAATGCACTCTTTACATCTAATTGAAAGACATACCAATTCCTTTGTGCTGCAAGGGCAAGAACTACTCTAATAGTATCCCACCTAGCCACTGGAGCAAATACTTCATTGTAATCAACACCCTGCTGCTGTGAGTAACCCTTTGCCACTAGACGAGCTTTGAATTTATCCACTTCACCCTTCTCATTGAGCTTAGTTTTATATACCCATTTTACTCCTATCTTCTTTGCCCCTTCTGGTAGTGTTGTAAGCTCCCAAGTTTCATTCTCTGTGATAGCTTTAATTTCCAGTTGCATGGCTTCATTCCAATTTGAACTCTTGACAGCTTCTTCAAATGAAGCAGGATCTTCAGCAGCAGTAAACATAATCAAATTTTCTTCTTCTTCCAGCAAGTTCTCTCCTGACACATAATCCTGCATCCAAGAAGGCTCTTTTCTGTTCCTTCCTTGGATTGTTGGTTCGAGGGAACCTCCTGTTCTTTGGTCTCCAGTGCCCACATGTTCTGTCACTTCTGGTTCTCCTTCTATTGTTACATTTCCAGTACCCATATGTTCTGTGGCTTCTGTTTCAGCATGTACACCTTCCTCAAAATGGTCTTGATTACTGTCAGTCATGACCCTAGTATCCTCATCACCCCATTCTAAGACATTTGTTTCAAGCTCAGCACTATTCTCTCCCCATTCCCATTTTTTATCTTCAACAAATACTACATCTCTACTAACTATCACTTTCTTTGAAACTGGATTATATAGCCTATAGGCTTTGGACTCCTCACTCACACCCAATAAAATGCATTTCTCTTTCTTGTCATCCAATTTTGATCTTTTCTTATCTGAAATGTGGACATAAGCTACACAACCAAACACCCTAAAATAATGCACCGAAGGTTTATTACCACTCCAAGCTTCTTCAGGAGTTATTTCTTTTAACGATGTGGTTGGACATCTATTCAAAACATGTGTTGCCCAATTCACTGCTTCAGGCCAGAATTCCTTAGGGATTTGTTTTTCATATAACATGCTACGCACCATGTTCATAATAGTGCGATTCTTCCTCTCAGCCACCCCATTCTGTTAGGGTGTATAAGAGGCAGTAAGCTGCCTAGTTATGCCATTTGTACTACAAAAATGATTAAATTCCATTGAAGTGTATTCCCCTCCCCTATCAGTATGCAAGCAACATATAGAGCTATTGACCTCTTTTTCAACAAATATTTTGAACTTCTTAAACACATCAAATGCCTCAGATTTTTCTGACATAAAATAAACCCAAGATTTCCTACTATAATCATCAATAAAGTTGATTAAGTACCTTTTATGGCTGTGTGATTCTGGTTTGATAGGCCCACAAATATCAGAATGAACCAGCTGGAGTTGTTTAGATGCTCTCCACAGACTCCTTTTTGGGATTACTTCTCGGTGTTGCTTCCCCACCAAGCAGTCAGGACACACTTGTGATGAAGCTTGAATCATTGGTAGTCCATTTACCATCTTCTTGTAGAACAAAGTTTGTAGCCCCTTCATGCTGAGATGTCCAAATCGACAGTGCCAAAGGTGTGAATTGTTGTTGGTTACAGTTTAAAAGCATGCTGTGTGTTGAGGTTTTACCAATGCCGAGACAACAAACATCCTATTTGTTGACATTCTGGACTGCATAATTACTCCTCTCTTAGGGTGATAAATATTGCACATTCCATCTTGAATCAAGATGGTGAGGCCTTTTTCAAGTAACTGGCCAACACTCAACAAATTATTTTTCAATTCAGGTGCAAAATACACTTCAGTGATTACCTGAGTTATTCCACCAACTTGAAGTCTGATATTGCCCTTCCCCATTACCATCATCTTCGAATTATCTCCAAGTTTCACTGGCTGTCTGAAATTTCCATCAAAATTTGAGAAAAAATCTCTACTGCCACACATATGATTACTGCATCCCGAGTCCAAAAACCACACACTTTCACCGTTTGTTGACTTATCCATCTTAATATAAGACATTAAGAGCATTTCTTCATCTTCAACAAATTCAGTGTAATTTGCAATATTCCTCACCTGGGGACACTCAAATTGGAAATAACCCAATTTGTGACAGTTAAAGCATTCCACAAATGCTTTATTGAGGGGCTACCTATTCCAGCTGCGACCCCTTCCTCTAAAGGTTCCTCGTGCCCTTACTCTTCCTTCTGTTCTGTACATGTCCCTTACCCTGGCCCTCTCTGTATTGGTGATACTCAACACATGTTCTTCCTCCTTTTGCCCAATCATCCTTTGCTCGTGAACCAACAAGCTGCTCTGAAGCTCATCAATAGACATAATGGACACATCATTGGATTCTTCGATCGAGCAAACAACATAATTGAACTTGAGTGTCATTGATCTCGGAATTTTTTCAATGATCACACTCTGCTCTAATTTCTCCCCTTGTGACCTCATTTTATTTGCTATAATCAGTGTTCTAGCAAAATAATCATTCACCTTTTCACCCTCTCTCATACCCAGCAGCTCAAATTCCCTTCTCAGAGCCTGTAGCTGAGCACGTTTCACTTTCATGGAGCCTTGATACTTCAACCTCATCGAATCCCAGATACCCTTTGTAGTCTCCTTATTGAGAATGGTCTCAATAATGTTTCTATCTATAGCTTGGAATAGATAGTTTTTGACTTTTAAATCCTTGAGATTTAAGTCTGCAATCGCCTTGCGCTGCACTTCTGTTGCTTCTATGGCTGCTGTGGGTAACTCTTTCTCTACAAGATCCCAATACTTCTTGGACTTGAGAAAGTTTTCCATGAGCATAGCCCAATGGTCGTAGTGACCATCGAACCTTGGAATCGTTGGTTGAACAAAGCTATTGCTCTCTGTGGACATGGTGTTTCGCTCTTTCCCTCTATTTAGCCCTAACCCAGTGTTTATTTCACTCTTTCCCTTAAACCCAGTGTTTATTTCACTCTTTCTCTCTAATAAAACCCAGTATTTGTTTCACTCCCCGTTGATGATATCTCACTCTCTTCCTCAATTTTAACCTAAAATTTCCCACACCCAGAACAACCGGCTCTGATACCAATTGTTGTTTCAGAAATTGAACACTCACAGTATTGAGGAATAGAAAACTGGGTAATTGATTCATTGAGCAGTGGCTTCGTATATAAGCCTTTTACAGGGAAAGAAAACAAAAGCAGTTAAAACAATAAAAACAACTTTCCTAATACTAAAGGTGAGGTACTGACGCTAAGCTGTTATAACAACTTGCCAGCTCACTTTACAAGGACAAACACAGTAAACTAAATATTAAACTTTACCCCAATTCCTCAACATAATGTATCTATTCTTTTTGCTTCTTTGTTTATTAGGGGTTGTTTCACCGTTGCGTGTCAGTAATTATATTTTATGGATGTGAGCCAACTTTGAGTTAGTTGAATAGTAGTAAATGCATAGAGAATCATTTTCTTCGAAGTCTGGGCAGTTGATTAATCATATTGATGGATTTATCAAATAGCTATGACATTTTGACCCTCTTATACTACTAGGAATACTGTAAACCGACTTGAGTTCATCATCAAATCTTGATGAATTTTAAGCTTAACTGGTCAAATAGGCTAGCCAGACTACTTGAGGTCTGTATGATTATCCATATGGCTACCTGTATTTTGCAAGATCTGATGTCAATCTCTCACATCGCGTTTCCTTATCCCAGTTTCAACATATGCATATGGTAGACAAAAAACATTGCCGCGGACCATGCCTTGGGAAGTTGATGGGCTGTCTTGGTCCTATCTTCTTTTGCTTTGCCCTTTTTTCCTGTCAGGAAGCAAATGGCGTTCCACATATGCGAATTGGGTGTGTTAAACCAGGGTTATTAATCCCGTTCCGTTCCGGCCGGAACGGACGAAAAATTCCGTTCCGTTCATTAAACCGGAACAAAACGGCGTCGTTTTTACCCCGGTTTTAATTCCGGCCCAATTCCGGCCGGAACGACTCGGTTCTGACCCGGGCATTCCGTTCCGGCTGAAGCCGAAGCTGGACTCTGAAGATAGAGTGGAGACGAGTATTTATTGAAGAAAAATTGAGAAGAAAGTGTAGTTGTCCGATGTGGGACAAGAAGAGTGAAGATTTGGAGTGAAAGTCTTTAATGCAGAGAAGAATCGAGAGTGTTTTTTTATTTGTCCGATGTGGGACACATTATATTGTCCCACATCGGAACAATTTGTCCAGCATTATGCTGGACAAATTATATATATATAATATATATACCAATGTGGGACACATTATATTGTCCCACATCGGAACAATTTGTCCAGCATTATGCTGGACAAATTATATATATATATATATATATATATATTAAAATTAATTATAAAAAATATATATTATAAAAAAATAAAATTGTTGTGTTGATTTTATAAAAAAATAACAATTATATATATATATATATATATCATGGAATCACTCTTGAAAATCAGTAATATTAATTTTAAAATTTATACTTGATTTTTTTTTTATTTTTTACTTTAAATTAAAAAATTTTGATGTTTTTAAATCATTTTCATATCCTAATGTAGAAATAATTTGTTAGAGTTGGAGCTAGTACTAGTAATATCTATGTTGAGTGTTGATACCAGTATTAGTATTGATAATCCTTTCAATAATAATACTTTTGATAAATGTATTAAAAATAACGAGGAAAATGACGGGCATGGGACTGATTTTAATTTACATAGCATATCATCAAAATATTTATTTTAAATTTGTTAGTTTTTACCTGATGAAATTCTATGGACATAATTGTTTTGTAATATATTTTTAAATTATTTTGAATTATATATGAACCTTAACTAATGAATTTTTATAGTCATAATTATGTTGTATTGTATTTAGAAATATTTTACTTACGATTTTACGATTTTTTATTTATATCATATTGTGTTCCGAATTTTACTTCTTTTTTTTTCAAAATCTGTTTTTTTCTTTTCTTTTTGAACATATGATTTTCAGTACTATTCTCTTTGTAATTATCTTACTATGGTATTTACTATTTTTTTGGGATGCATAATAAGAAATTCTAATATTTTTATATTAATGATGTAGAAGATGTTTGATGTATTTTTTTTTTATCTTAGAACATTTTACTTTCATAATATTTTGGAATTTTAAAGATGTTTCTAATTTTGAGATTATGTTTGTATTGTATAATTTAAAGTTCATTTATCTTGAATTTAAATTATACTTGTTAAATTAATATTTTATTTTTTTCATATATATAATTAAATAAAAATGAACAGTACAAAACCGGAACGGTACCCGGAACGGTACCGAAACCGGAACGTTCCGTTCCAAACACAAAACCGGAACGGCACCCGGGACGGGATCAATAACCCTGTGTTAAACAGTGACTCGTATATTTTTTATTTGCAAATAATTTGACCATTTTTTTAACTTGTTTTGTATATGTGTAGCTTCGTATATTTTTTATTCATGTAATATTTGATATGAAATATCATTCGTAAAAAAGTTGTTGAAGTCCATTTTTCACAGAAACAACATCGCTTAATGAATTATCTTGATTATTATTCTTATTGTTATTATCATGATTGTTAAATTATCACGATTATTATAGCTGTTATTGGAACAATTATTAAAAATAATTAATATTCTAATAATTACTAACAATATTATCGTTGTCACTGTCATTATCATTACAAAAAGAAATTATTTTTTTTCCAAGATTTGTTATTCATATTATTATATTTGAAGTCTTTCAGAATACTAAGATTAAATTAATTTGAGAATTTAAAAAAAAAACTTACTTATTTTATATATATTGTCTACAACATACTAATTATTTGTTGGGCATGTTTTAACTATTTGATGAATAATTTATTTGACATATAGCAAAAATGCAACTGCTAAAATTTATCAAAGATTCTTTTTTCAGATTTTTTTTCTTCATATTATTATATTAAAATGTTTTTAGAACACTAAGATTAAATTAATGTGAGATTTATAAAGAAAAGTCAGTTCAATTTTTTATATATATTTTAAGACGTTAATATCAAAAATAGTCAAAATATATAATTAGTCTCACATATCTATAGGAAAAAAAATCTTATAAATAATCATTATCATTATTTGAATGTCTTATCTATAATAATTAGAAATTTCAAATTATATTTATTACTCGTATTATTATATTGAAAGTATTTCAGAACAATGATAGTAATTTTTTCGCCAAAAAAACCTAGGTCATATATATATATATATATATATATATATATATATATATATATATATATGACCTAGGTTTTTTTGGCGAAAAAATTACTATCATTGTTCTGAAATACTTTCAATATAATAAGACGTTAATATTAAATAAATATCAAAATATATAATTAGTTTGACATATTTAAAAGAAAAAAACTAATAAATAATCATTATCATTATTTTGAATGTCTTATCTATAATAATTAGAAAATTCAAGACATAACAAAGTGTAGGGACGAAAATGAAATATCACAAAAAATAGTTGTGCTGACGTGTGCTTGCGTAGGCAGGAGAGAGAAAAGGGAAAAAAATTCAAACGACTATGGACACGTCTCCAGCCACCCTGTAATCACACGCGCCACCCCAAGAGAAAGAGAACATGGTGGGAAATCATTCTAAACGCCAGTCGGGTATTTTTGGTCGCCATAGTACGCCGCACATGCCGTCCTAAACACGCGTGAGCGCGAAACGGATGGCTCATTCGGCGACGCGCCAACACTAAATCGGCAGAATAAATATTAAAAAATGGTAAATTATCGGGACACTCCTGCAGCCAAATCTTCAATTTTGTCTTATTGGGGGGCATATAAAAATGTGAAATTCCCGTGGACCCCCACCCAGCCAGAGCTGATTTTTATCTTTTTCTAGGGATAGAATGGTCATTTCACTGTGCAAGGAAATATTAAAAATTTAATAAATTGGTTACCCGAACCAGACTGAAAATGTGTAATTACTGTTGAACCCCTACATGGAGTGGTCTTTTTTGTGTTTTTCGAGGGAGAAAATTGTTATTTTATTGTGCAAAAATTAAACCAACGAACCAAACAAAACAAACCAAACCAAACTGAACCAACCCGAAAACTGAGTAATACTATTACCGTCCAAAGTGATTTGCCTCACATGCTACAGTGACCGGACCGTGATATGTTTTTGCTATTAAGATAATAATGAGATGTGCACACAGACAACACAAGAAAAAAAACACTAGCATTGATAGACATCTACACATGTCCACTCTCATGTCACGTGTAACGACCCGTAATTTTTTTTTTTTTTATATATGTCATTTCTCAACGACCTATATCCATTCACTTCGATAAATACCATCCATACAATAATCGTTCTATTAAAGAAAATAACTTCTCATGAGAGTACAATACTACAGTTTTCACAACTAAAGATTTAGATTAAAAGTATACATACATGGTTATGAGTTTATGTTCTTAATCTACTAGTGATATTTACAAACGTTCACAAAAGGGTATGGTAACGAATTAAGCATTCAGTACATTACTTCAGCCCAAACACATCTTAAATTAGAATGCAATCTACATGGTTCTTTGCAAAAGTAGGTTCCTTTGTATTAGGTTCCCTAGCCCTCTCGTGACTGTGATGTCCCTGCAGCAGTACAAACATTTAATGAATTGCACTTACTTAATGATGGTATTAAAATAATGTTGACCAAAAGATCTATCGATTAAAAGATACACTGGCATGTAGGAATTTCTGCATATACATAAAGCAATTCGATTATAGAAATATAGGTACTCCATTTCTCTTTTTCGAGCACCAATATCATTACTCCGTATATTCATAAAAGCATTCATATCTGAGGTCTACCATTCTTTCCGAACGTCGTTAAACGACACTAACATTCTTTTGTTCCGACCAACCTTTCGGATGTCATTAGCCGGAGCTAATCACTCATTTATTCTGGCCATCCTTTCGGATACCATTAGCCGAAGCTAATCAAGCGTATATCCCGGCCATCCTTCCGGATGCCATTAGCCGTAGCTAATCAAGCGTTTGTCCCGGCCATCCTTCCGGATGCCATTAGCCGAAGCTAATCAATCGTTTGTCCCAGCCATCCTTTCGGATGCCATTAGCCGAAGCTAATCAATCGTTTGTCCCGGCCATCCTTTCGGATGCCATTAGCCGAAGCTAATCAATCATTTTTTCCGGTCATCCTTTCGGATGCCATTAGCCGAAGCTAATCAATCATTTGTTCCGGTCATCCTTTCGGATGCCATTAGCCATAGCTAATCAATCATTTGTTCCGGTCATCCTTTCGGATGCCATTAGCCGAAGCTAATCAATCGATTATTCACATTTAAGCATTCAACAAACTAATATAAACTCTATCGCATTCGAATAATATTCAACTTAAAATACCTATTACGTGTCATATAAAAAAGAGAGGTGTAAATCACCTACCTGTTCCACTAGTGGGTTGTGCTTGTCTTGCCGATGATCCAGTCCCAACCGCACCACCTGCGACATCAAGGGTCATAAATCAGTACACTTGCATTTCGGCCTACATCCGTCATTGCACTCATTTCATGAGTTCATATGTTCATAATGCAGCTTCGGCAGCGAGTCGCAATTTACCGCAAAATACACAATTCGGCACACAATACTTTAACCGAATTCCAGTCCAAACACTCATGCGAATTCTCAGAAAAATACCCATACATTTCAGCATAGATTTTCAGTTCAACACACAAAATCTTCCATTATAATTCACAAGTTGAAAACATACATTTTCTACCCGAACTTTTCAACAAGTTTCGGCCTAAACCCATATTAAACTTTCAACCAAATATACATCAATTTAAGCATAAAAACAGCATGCATTTCTGGTTCAAAACACCCAAAAACAATGCTGCCAAGACAGCACCCAGCAGAAATTGTAATAGCAATAAATCACAATTCACTCAGACAATGTCAAATCCCAACGGTGAAATTGTATATCAACAACGCATGCAACACATACCCAAATTTCAGATCATTTTAACGGTTAGATCTACCAATATTGGAGTTAAACCGGAGACTGACCTTAAACTGGAGAGCTACTGTTCAACATACATATCTCCTTGCTGGACTGTCAATTCCTCATCTCCACCGTTCAGAACATTAATCACACTCAGTAGCACCACATACCCAAATTTCAGCTTCATCCAACGGTGATATGAAGCAAAACTAGCAGGCGGCTCTGACTGGAAGAAGAAAGCAGATTTTGCTATCTTCTTCAAAAGAATACTCACCTGTAACGGAGAAAAACCAGGAGAATCCCTTCGGTGAATATGTAGTAACAACCAAGGCAAACACAATAATCAAAAATAAGCTTGATCCAACGGTATGAAAACTCTAAACTCAGTCGGCGGCGCAACACATTTGAAAAGAGTCTCAACAAATTCCAGAATTCATTCAAAATGCAATATCTCTCAAATGGTAAGAGATATTTAAAATCCCTACGGTAATCGTGTAGGTAGTATAATGAAATACAACTTACCAAAAAATCAGAGAAATCCAACGGTGTACAGTGGAGGAACTGTCCGGCGACTCCGACGGGTTTGAGGGGGTTTCCAGAAATCTTCAGATGATCTGGTTTCTCAAATGGCGGCAGATAATTACAATCCCTCCGGTAAGATGCTAGACAATAGTGAGCTTCCCAACATATCCAAAACTCAGCCTAATCCAACGGTGGCCGGCAGAGATATGGCTGTCGGAGCACCACTCTCTTCTTCTCTCTTTTCTCTCTAACCCCCCCTAACTTTTCTCCCCCATTTTTAAAAGGTCTCTTTCCTTTTCTTTCTTCTTTATATTTATTTCAATTTCACCCTCCCCTCAATTTATTTTATTTCTCTTTTAATTTAACACTTACATTTATTTCCCGGGGTTTACAATCTCATTGCAAATTACGTAATTTTGACATTGGTCGAATCTCTTTATAATTTTCTGCCCCGTCATGAAATTGGCAACGACAACTAAGTCAGCCTTAATATACATAAATATTTATATTTTTTTTTTCTTGGGTGTTTACATTCTCCCCCCCTTTAATATAAATTTCGTCCTCGAAATTTAAGGGTTTCGCACTCTGTACCTGGTAGTTTGACGTGATGGAAATGCATGTGGGTTTATTACAATATCAGGAACACACCTTGAATTGTGAAAGGGAAGTTCTCTTGAGACTCCAAAAAGCCCAGAACACCCTTTTGCCCATGAATGTTTGAGAAACTTGTCTCCAAGACGAGGAGATCGAACCTGCAACAGCAATTGAAAGGTATAACCAACAACAGGAATTGTGAAACACACCCACTCATACGCATGTATATTTGGTTCAAATGGACCAAGGGCATCCACACAAGGAAAGCCAGCCCCAGTAGCATCCTTTAACCATAAATTCTATAAAACAGGTCTAGAGGAAAGCAAATTCAAACACCATTAAGAACTCTTTGCATACTACATGTGTTTCACAGAACCAGACCTTACATTTTTACCAGGGAGACATGCATGTGTGAACATATAGGTTGCCATTCAGAAACTGCACGTGTATTCAGACAAACAGAACTGTCTTTAAGTTACTATTTAACTCTTATTATTTTTTTATTTTATACCTGTCACCAAGACACCACAGCAAAATTCTTTCCCTCGTCATTAGATGACAATACCACTTTCTGGACCATGCCCCTTTTCTGTGTGCTTCAGCTTTACCTTGTGATCTGTCCCAGATTCTGCACACTTCCCTATCATAATATCACCACTTTGCATATTAGCACCAAACAAAGAAAATCCATTATCATCAAGGCTGTCAACCCGACCAATTTTGCTTCATATTTTCCCCAAAAGTAATAGAATCCTCAGACTTCCGCCTCTTGTTGGTTAGTTCCTTGTTGTCCACCTCCGCCTTGTAACTTCTAATGTGCTCAGAGCAAAACATATCACGCCCCAAAGAAGCACGCTTCATTACCAATGAATCTTCTTGGTTGTAACCCAGATGAACATTAACTGCCATTATAGCATTCTGACCATTAAACAACTCTAGCTTTGGCAGCACTGCATTTTGACCAAATGGGTATCCAGGTTTACCGAGACAATCAGATATCATTGTCCAAAATAAAGGTCTTTGGGGGTAATGCAATTGGTGAGACAAGGTGTCAACTCTGATGTTGGGATTTGTGGTGGAAAACCCAATAGCCTGTTGAGAATGTTTTTGAGCTTGGTACAGGACCCTTCGTGCATGATCATGATTGGCAAAGGGGATAATTCCACAACTCAAACCTAACAAAAAGGACATGTCAAGTTCACAGTGTGTATACTTCATAGATTGCTTCCCTGGAATATCCTCTAAAAGAAATCTAATGCCCCATGCAGTACAACAGTCCTCTTCCTCTTCAGTGCCAATAAACTCAATAATCCCCTTGTCCAGAAGAGATGCGAAGATGTAATTTCCCCCCCCCCCCCTTAAATGCTTTAATTTCATCCAAGTTCTCAACAACCATAAGAGGGCGTAAGATCCATCTAGCATCAGAAAATATATGCACTTCTCTCGGTTGTTCATCCCCTTCGATTTCCACCTGATAGGGCAATTGTCTCCTGCGTTGTATGCTTCTTAGTTCGCCCACAACAAATAAGAATCTTCGCAAACTTCAACCCATTCGCCATTTAGAAACACTTTATGCTTCCCATCCGGTTTAGTGCAAGTATCATCACCCAGTTTCTCCATCCCACTATTCAAACAATTCATCAACTAGAGACTCTGACATATTGATACTGACAACTCCAGTGACAACCAATTTTTTTTTTTTACAAGGCCGCGATTTTCACCATTTAGAGTAGAGAGAAAGCATACTCTACCCCCAATGAGAAGGGTGCGGGTATCTGACATCTCCAACCTTTCTCGTGTACCGAACTTGCTGCCTTGTTTTCCGCAGATCTATCATTGTTTGTAGTGGATTAGCACGCCCAAGATTTCCCACAACTCCGTAAACCCTTTCCATCCACTTGAAAGGATGACACCATGCCCCAGTTGAGAATGTTCTCGTCAAACCATTGGTCACTATTGAAGCATCTAAATATTGTTCAATTGGGTGCACATCACGGTCCCCATATAGATCTCTCTACAAAGCCTTGGTCATACACCTCAATACATGTGAAACATGCACTTTTAGCTCTCGTTCAAGTAACTCGCTAGCCAACTCGAACCTCTTGTTTCTAAAACTATCCCTATTGTCACATTTCCTGTGGCCAGTATAGGCCTCCAAAAGACACCTCACCATATATCCAAGAAAACGAGCCTTGTGCCTGCGGCTATTAAGCCTAGGAACAAATATGCACTAATGGCGTCTTCAATAGATTCTTTTGGTGGGAAATATGGTCTTTCTTAACATTTTATCCACAAAATCAAGTGTTTTGTCCTCCCTACGAAAATGCTCGCATTTCTCATCAGCATCATAAATTTAGGCAAAGAAAATATTCACAATGCTGGCCCCATTGCTGGCATAATCAATCATATCTATCACTTCTTTGTCTGACCTTACACCAAGGGCAAAAACAATATCCATATAAGGATCTCTATCGACAAGAAATACACACAGAGGCCTTTCTTTTCTCCTTTAATGTTTTCCTTAATTGTGAGTGCATGCTTAGTTAAGAACAAAATATAGCAGGTGATGTTGTATGAAAGACAAATTATACATACATAATATAAAGACGGTTAATTATGAGAAATACATTACAATTTTTATATCATAAGTTCTCCCATATACATTTTTGCTCATATTCATCCTCTTCAGAAGATAATATGCTTCATTTTAACCTCCACACCCATTAACAGTCAAATTAGGGACTATAATCTAAATTAGCTGGCACAAAAAGGAAAGATAACCAGTAATGACAAAAAACAACTTTAAGTCTTTATCCAATTGCTACAATGTATTTCAAAAAAAAAATCCACCAATATCAAGCCCAGTCTATTGAGGTCAGAATTTCTGTTGAATTTGTCATCCCTAGGCAAGCATCTTAACCATAACACGTTCATTCCTTGCACATGCTAATTTGTTCCTCACATATACTAACATGTATTCTGCTGCCAAACCAGTTAGATAAAAGAGAGAGCATTTGTGTTTGAAAACTTGCTTCCAGTTTGAGCACTTATGGAAGGAAAACATTAGTACATTTATTTAGACACCCCAGGTCAAGGGTAGAATAGAAGATAAACTCTTGCAAAATCAGCATATATCTGATATGGCATTGTTTGACTTAATCATCTAGGAGTAACATGCAGTAATGTCTCCCTCAAAATGAAATTTTAGATCCCAAAATCAAGACCGTTAATTTTTATTTAATTATTTTCGCACAGCTAGGTACTTGCTATACATGTCTAAATCCAAATCAAACTCTTAAAATAAAAGGCATCCTTTAATGGCTGAAGGATCTCTCATAATCATGATATGGATCCCTTTAAAGCATTTTCTAAATCTCAGAATCAAGTTCATTTTACTTTGTTCAATATAAATCATCTAATCCCAACTAGGATGTACAGTGTAAATACTAGAATAAAACTATGAGAAGACTTTGAGCCAACAAGATCCAGATATCTACAAGAGGTTGTTTAACCTCTAAATTTTTAAATTTTTATTTTTTTCCACTCCCACACGAACTCCTACTGAATGCCCCAAGTCTTTTATGCTACCATTTTCGCACACCTCTATCACAAACTCATTCTTGACAAGCCAGCCAATCCACTCTAACCATCCTCTTAAAAACATTATTTCATCGCAAACACACCCAAAAACCAAAAACCAATTATTTTCCTTAGGCTAACAGCTTCCAGCAACATCACATACTCCTCAATTATGCATGTATCCTAAACCTACAATGCTAACGAGTGATATCAGTATTTGGATAAGCCCCAAAAATTATATAGCAAGAAAAAAAAAAGAAATTAAAACAAAGGAGCAGAATTATAGAATAGCCATTTCAAGTTCCTTGTTGGTTGAGTACCATCTTGAAATTCATCATAGCAATGTAATCATCATTGATCCTCAGGATCAAGACCAGGTGCTCTGATACCAACTGTAACGACCCGTAACTTTTTTTTTTTTTATATATGTCATTTCTCAATGACCCATATCCATTCACTTCGGTAAATACCATCCATACAATAATCGTTCTATTAAAGAAAATAACTTCTCGTGAGAGTACAATACTACAGTTTTCACAACTAAAGATTTAGATTAAAAGTATACATACATGGTTATGAGTTTACGTTCTTAATCTACTAGTGATATTTACAAACGTTCACAAAAGGGTCTGGTAACAAATTAAGCATTCAGTACATTACTTCAGCCCAAACACATCTTAAATTAGAATGCAATCTACATGGTTCTTTGCAAAAGTAGGTTCCTTTGTATTAGGTTCCCTAGCCCTCTCGTGGCTGTGACGTCCCTGCAGCAGTACAAACATTTAATGAATTGCACTTACTTAATGATGGTATTAAAATAATGTTGACCAAAAGATCTATCGATTAAAAGATACACTGGCATGTAGGAATTTGTGCATATACATAAAGCAATTCGATTATAGAAATATAGGTACTCCATTTCTCTTTTTCGAGCACCAATATCATTACTCCGTATATTCATAAAAGCATTCATATCTGAGGTCTACCATTCTTTCCGAACGTCGTTAAACGACACTAACATTCTTTTGTTTCAACCAACCTTTCGGATGTCATTAGCCGGAGCTAATCAAGCGTTTATTCTGGCCATCCTTTCGGATACCATTAGCCGAAGCT
Source organism: Salix purpurea (assembly GCA_027405865.1). Classification (NCBI taxonomy): domain Eukaryota; kingdom Viridiplantae; phylum Streptophyta; class Magnoliopsida; order Malpighiales; family Salicaceae; genus Salix; species Salix purpurea. Next base: position 2,742,581 of record JAOWLH010000014.1, read on the forward strand.
AATCAAGCGTTTATCCCGGCCATCCTTTCGGATGCCATTAGCCATAGCTAATCAAGCGTTTATCCCGGCCATCCTTCCGGATGCCATTAGTCGAAGCTAATCAATCGTTTATCCCGGCCATCCATTCGGATGCCATTAGCCGAAGCTAATCAATCATTTGTCCCGGTCATCCATTCGGATGCCATTAGCCGAAGCTAATCAATCATTTGTCCCGGTCATCCTTTCGGATGCCATCAATCATTTGTTCCGGTCATCCTTTCGGATGCCATTAGCCGTAGCTAATCAATCATTTGTTCCGGTCATCCTTTCGGATGCCATTAGCCGTAGCTAATCAATCATTTGTTCCGGTCATCCTTCCGGATGCCATTAGCCGAAGCTAATCAATCATTTGTTCCGGTCATCCTTTCGGATGCCATTAGCCATAGCTAATCAATCATTTGTTCCGGTCATCCTTTCGGATGCCATTAGCCGAAGCTAATCAATCGATTATTCACATTTAAGCATTCAACAAACTAATATAAACTCTATCGCATTCGAATAATATTCAACTTAAAATACCTATTACGTGTCATATAAAAAAGAGAGGTGTAAATCACCTACCTGTTCCACTAGTGGGTTGTGCTTGTCTTGCCGATGATCCAGTCCCAACCGCACCACCTGCGACATCAAGGGTCATAAATCAGTACACTTGCATTTCGGCCTACATCCGTCATTGCACTCATTTCAAGAGTTCATATGTTCATAATGCAGCTTCGGCAGCGAGTCGCAATTTGCCGCAAAATACACAATTCGGCACACAATACTTTAACCGAATTCCAGTCCAAACACTCATGCAAATTCTCAGAAAAATACCCATACATTTCAGCATAGATTTTCAGTTCAACACACAAAATCTTCCATTATAATTCACAAGTTGAAAACATACATTTTCTACCCGAACTTTTCAACAAGTTTCGGCCTAAACCCATATTAAACTTTCAACCAAATATACATCAATTTAAGCATAAAAACAGCATGCATTTCTGGTTCAAAACACCCAAAAACAATGCTGCCAAGACAGCACCCAGCAGAAATTGTAATAGCAATAAATCACAATTCACTCAGACAATGTCAAATCCCAACGGTGAAATTGTATATCAACAACGCATGCAACACATACCCAAATTTCAGATCATTTTAACGGTTAGATCTACCAATATTGGAGTTAAACCGGAGACTGACCTTAAACTGGAGAGCTACTGTTCAACATACATATCTCCTTGCTGGACTGTCAATTCCTCATCTCCACCGTTCAGAACATTAATCACACTCAGTAGCACCACATACCCAAATTTCAGCTTCATCCAACGGTGATATGAAGCAAAACTAGCAGGCGGCTCTGACTGGAAGAAGAAAGCAGATTTTGCTATCTTCTTCAAAAGAATACTCACCTGTAACGGAGAAAAACCAGGAGAATCCCTTCGGTGAATATGTAGTAACAACCAAGGCAAACACAATAATCAAAAATAAGCTTGATCCAACGGTATGAAAACTCTAAACTCAGTCGGCGGCGCAACACATTTGAAAAGAGTCTCAACAAATTCCAGAATTCATTCAAAATGCAATATCTCTCAAATGGTAAGAGATATTTAAAATCCCTACGGTAATCGTGTAGGTAGTATAATGAAATACAACTTACCAAAAAATCAGAGAAATCCAACGGTGTACAGTGGAGGAACTGTCCGGCGACTCCGACGGGTTTGAGGGGGTTTCCAGAAATCTTCAGATGATCTGGTTTCTCAAATGGCGGCAGATAATTACAATCCCTCCGGTAAGATGCTAGACAATAGTGAGCTTCCCAACATATCCAAAACTCAGCCTAATCCAACGGTGGCCGGCAGAGATATGGCTGTCGGAGCACCACTCTCTTCTTCTCTCTTTTCTCTCTAACCCCCCCTAACTTTTCTCCCCCATTTTTAAAAGGTCTCTTTCCTTTTCTTTCTTCTTTATATTTATTTCAATTTCACCCTCCCCTCAATTTATTTTATTTCTCTTTTAATTTAACACTTACATTTATTTCCCGGGGTTTACAATCTCATTGCAAATTAACTACGGAATTTTGACATTGGTCGAATCTCTTTACAATTTTCTGCCCCGTCATGAAATTGGCAACGACAACTAAGTCAGCCTTAATATACATATATATTTATATATTTTTTTCTTGGGTGTTTACATCACGTGTGCGCTCTCACACACATGGTTTAATTGTATATTTTTGTTGTTTGCTAAACTTGTTGAAAAAGAAATAGGTGATTTGCCTAGGAAATAAAAAAAGGTTTCTTGCTTGGTCTGTTTTCATATTTTCTCAAACTAAAATAACTCATCATGCATATTGGATTTTATTTGTGGAAGATATTTTCTGGATTTGTCAACCTCTCTCAAAGTTTTACCACGTATAGAGTATAACTTTTACCGTCCTGTTTGATTTGAATATTTGGTTGTTGGTTGAGCCATTTAAGAGTTCTTGAATGTCTTTTAGTAGGTTCTTGCTTTGAACGTTTCAGTTGGATAGGGGAGGTTTGCCACCTGCCAAAACAAATTCCAGTGACAGGCTTTTAGTATGAGAATAGAATTTGACATGTTGTGATTTTTGAAACAAGAGAGAGTTCTGCTCTTTTTGTCGAAGCAATTTTACCACTATCAGGCTTGTTAATAGTTATACCTATTGTTAGCAGGCTTGATAGGTGATATGAGTGTGTACTAGTTGGTTTGGAAGCAGGCTTGCTATTAGATTGCTTCACTTTGAAAGGCTATCACGATCCCTTCTTGTGCAGTCCAATTGTATGTTCAAGCCTTTGGAGTTGGGTTGTATATCTGGTTCATACTTCACTTTGTTTTATCTGCCTGTATATAGGCTATCTCATTTGCTTGAACAAGAAACATGCAAAGAGAGGTCTCAATTCCATCTTTTTTCTTCTCGTCTTAGTATCATCATGGAAATAGAAGAGAAATCTCAATTCCATCTTAACTCTTCCCGTTTATAGTGATCAACACAGGAAGAGTAGTCTTGGATGGTGACTTATTCTTGCACTCGTTATTGCATTCATGCATGCATATTGCTAAATTCTTCGTTTATCAATATCGCGACAACCTAGCAATCAAGTTCTCACACAACCTGAGTCAGCATGAACTGCCTAGCTCGAAAACAGCAGCACCTGCAAAGCACGAATCAACACAATTCTGCACCCCATCACTCAATATAATAGCTTTTCTGGAAAACTATCTTTGTTTTAAAAAAAGGCTTCTAATCTGATGTTTTTAGACCTAAGTGGAAATAATTTGCATGGTGAAATTAACTGATATTATTTCTGGTACTGCTGGTTCGTCACAACCAACCCCCTATGTTAACAAGGCATGGGTCGAGTGGAGAGGAAGACTGAATACAAACGGAATTTGGGACTTTTGATTTTGCAAGCAAAAAATTAATAGGAGAAATTTCTAGAAGAGATAACAATTCTCTTACAGTTAGTTGCACTGAATTTGTCAAGAAACAATTCGACCGTAGTAATCACTCTCAAGATTGGGCAGCTGAAACAACTACAAGCCCTTAATTTGTCAGGAAATCAATTGTTAGGAGAGATTCCATGTACTTTCTCTAAATTTCTTGAATCTCTCCCATAATAACTTGTCCGGGAAAATTCCATCAAGCTCTTAACTACAGAGCTTTAATGCTTTAGCATTTGTCGGTAATCCTGTCTTGTGCAAGCTGCCAGTCACACAGAAATGCCCTAGAGATGAGATGACTCAAGACCACCAACTAATGATGACAACCACGACAATGAAGTAATTATTAATGAACGCAGGAGATGGTTTTATGCTGCTATAGGAACCGGTTTTGGTGTAATCTTTTGGGGAGTTTAAAGTGCTTTACTGCTAAAGTGTTCTTAGAGACATGCCTACTTCCGGTTCTTGGATGAAGCATGGGACTAGATCTACGTGAAGATAGTTGTGCAGAACACAAGATTGAAGCAAATATTTCAAAGGCTCCTGTCTTATAAGGTGAATAATGAATGGTAACTTGATGAATAATACTATTTTGGAAATATAATTGTTCAAATGATGCTTCTTATTACCTTTATTTTCTTATGAAATTGATTCTCAAATCATTATTGTAATGTTTAAACATTACAAGAGCTTTATCTTTGCTTCAAAGTAAATAGGTATAATAGTACCTTGTGCAATCATTTATAAAAATAATGTAATATCTTTTTTCACCTCTAGTTTGGATAAACTTTAAAACACTTATATTCAAGTGAATTAAACCTATGGATTTACAACTTTTTTTTATTGAATAAAAATAAGTTTATTTTTTGTGAATTCTGATTTTACACAAACCTTAAACTTATGACTTTTCTTGATTGTTTTTTTTTTTTTAAAATCAATGGATTTTGATCATATTGATTAGGTTATGGGTCAACTTAAGTGTTTTATCAAGCCATACTAGGTCAATTTCCCTATTGATTTTTTAAAAAACCCGACCTAAGCCTCAAGTCAACTTGTGAGGCCATGTTGATTTATTAATAGTGGTTTAAGTAGATGCTAAACATGGTTTATGCAAAATTCTTAAAGATGTTCTTAGACTAACTTTTGTTTATGAGATTATTGTTTTCGGTTTTCAATGACCCATTTTACACATTGATGAATTGCTGCTAACAAATCAATAAAATCAACAAGAACATCTTTGAATAAACCAAATCCAAAAGGTTAAAATTTCATTAATCCTAAAAAATGAGATAACATGGAAAAATTTATGATGCTTAGAAATAACTAAATATATTCTATTAGGAACTCCTTACGGTCTATTTTGTTTTTTAAAAAATAGATACAGAGAAGATATAATATAAAATTCATGACCCATTACATGTGATAAAAATATTTTCATTTAGGATTTCGTTATCCTAGTTGTATTTTTTATTTCTTTGAAGTGAATTCTAGAGAACAACTAAAACGATGTTATTAATTATTCTATAAGCACCATAAAATTACTCGCTCAATAGGATTGAGAGATTTTAGGTTGAATAATTTTATCATTTATAATGAGTCATGAATTTTATTTTTCTGTATCCATTTGTTTCTTTAAAGGGAGCACTAGAGATTATAGTTACTCACTTAAGCACCAAACTTTTTTATTACATTTTTAATAAGTATTTTCAATCCTTTTCGGAGAAATTGTGAAATGTTGGTGATCAATACTTTTTTTACTTTAAAGGAGATGAAGTTGAATTGATTAATTGGTTCATCTAAAATGGAACAATTTGGTCTCCATATAAACTTGTATAATTTGTGATTTTTATGTTGACTTGTATAACATAATCTTCAAAATCAAAAGTATTATATTTGAATAAATAAAAATTGTAGTTACAATATTGACATAATAGTATTTTTAATTCATTTAATCACTTATTTGTTCTATCTATAATATTATTGAGATAACACACACATCCTCATGATTTGCCGGAAAGCAATTGCCTTCTCCTTAAATGTTCTGTAATAATACAAATGTACATATCTCGAGTCAACCATGAATCATTGATGATGGGTAACTATTAAATACAAACACTCATTCGGGTTGGTTCGGACAGGTTGGTTTGGGTTAGAATCTATTGGTTTTGATGAACTTACTATCCCTACATACGATGTGGAATTGTCTGCAAAATTGTATTTACATCTCGTATTCCTAGACCATAAATAAGTCTACAAGCTCCCGTACACTCGTGGCATTTTCTTATGACCCCAGCTGCGATGATGCTCGTCCCTGCCCTCGTGGCATTTTCTTCGACCCCGCTGCCAAACATAAAACCGAATTTGTCACTAAACACAATGTCATACATATCACAAGCAAGCACTTCCATAAATATTTGGTACGATAGATAAATTAAAACAATTGTGGATTGCGATCATTGCAAGCTAAAAGCATGATTTCAACCGTCGTAATGATAGATATAAAGCTTCATTAAGTACTTTTCAGCACAGCACATGCATGCATGCTCGTAGAACAAGCTTTTTTCATCTAATTTGCACACATCAAGTTCTTACTCTCTATAAAATATTAAGAAAGAGTCCCCATTTTGAATTCTCAAATAAAAGCAAGAACTTCGATCTAAGCCCACTCGAGACGACAAATCTGGCTGTTCAGATACATGCGGAAGGCAATCGCTTTCCAGCATATCTGTTTATGACTGGTATTGGCATACAAGTCCTGTCCTCATTGCCCTTGAACAGGAATAATATTCAGGCCTTTCAGTAATACATGCACACATACACACAAATATACAGAGACAGAAAGGGAGAAAGAGAGCATACGATCTTCAACATCCTTCATCTGGTAATAATGGGGAGCTATTTCTACCAGCCAGTCTGGCTTTAGTTCCGTTACCTGCAATTTGAGTTCCAAATTTCAGTTACAACCCAAAACATGTTCCAATTTCCAAGTGAAGCCCTTCTTGATGGGATTAATATCTGAAATGTGTGATTGAGAAGAGTAAAACTTGCCTGCCTCATGTACTTCTTGGTAGTAAGAACCAATTCGTGGTATATAACCCATATTGGGAGCACCTGCATTGAAATAAATAAAATACATAAGCACACAAGAAAACACTACTTGGGTGATGCGATACGATTTGTACAAGTTGAAATAGCAAATGCAGCTTGACTGTACTTGACTCCTTGTCAATTTCCTCACCCAAGAAAAAGCTTGTGCAGATTGTATGGTGGAGCACATTAGAGAAGAAAAACACTTCAGGAAAAGCTCGTGGTAGGGCGTATTGGAGAAGAAAAAACACTTCAGGACAAACTTATGCACGATATAATTTTTATAGGAACAATATTATCGTGAAGGAAAAAAGCTATGACCAGTATACTTATAATAGCCTACATGCCCACCTGACTTGTGAAGATGTTGAAAAGGAAATTTCCATATTTAACATACAGGTTAAAGCCTTCTAATGTAATGCAAAAGGTTAGCGCAAGCATTTAGGTTCCTTTGACAACTTAAAATACAGATAGATCAGGATACGAAGAAATGCAACACCATCTGTGAAATTTATAAACACTTTCCATAGTTGTTATATGCCTAATCCCAAAATTCGTCTCGGTTCAACAACCATTCTGGCCTATAAATGCTCATGCCTAGTGTTTATGTAAACTATCTGGCTCTTGAAAATCAGAATTCCAAAATTACTTGCAGCAAGTACGCCAGATAAAAACCAGAATCACCCATAGCAAATTCCCTACCTAGACAGTACACAAATCTTTTCAGTGGAAGATGTCAACCTGAGGTTAAGAAAATAAAAAACCATGGCGGTTTACTTCAAGCTCATTTCAAGTATAATACAGAAAACCAGGGACAATATCTATTTTTAATATGTTAATATGCCATCCTAGACAATCACAAGGAATCATTAATGACAAAGGGCCTGTTTAGTGTGCCTATAAGCAAAACACCCCTTTTAATTTATTATAATAGATGCAGGAGAAGGTAATGTGCTCTCATAATCAGCTTTTACCTGCTTTTCTGAGATATAATGCTTGCTTTTCAAAAAGCAAGCTCTTTAACAAACATTTCTACTTTTAAATGCTAGACAAAAGTTGCACACTAATATGCATAATAGCAAGGCCAAACAGAGCCAAAACAAATCTCACCTGCGACAACCCTGAGCTGGGATGAATGTTAACTGTCTGTGGATGTTTCACAGTTCTGTAAGATCCATTCTTCTGTAGCCTAGCCGAATGGGGGAAAAAACCTAGAAAGGATGATTAAAGTTGAATTAAATACTGAAGATCACGTGAGTATTTTGACTCCCAAATAAATGGTAATAGTTATTGATAGTAAATTTACCAGAAGTTATGGACTTCTTAATCACATCTAAATCATTGGGGTTGGATGATAACTCAATTTCAACCCTCTCCAAAAGGCCCTCCAACTGGTCTCGTACATCTCTGGCTCGCTTCATGCTCCTTACCTGATACCATGGGTAACAAGGTAATACAGATCAGAAATCACTAAAAAGAAAACTGAAGGGCTAAGCCGAGTGTCAGATGAGCTGTACTGTCAAATTTGCAGTTTAAAATATATACACTTCAAGTCTACCATGAGTAATTAACATGAACAAAATAAAAATCTGTAACCACTCATATTGTGATGGCAAGCATCATTCAGTGTCATAATCCCAAGGTGAGGTCACACACAATATTGGAGATTATCTTCATGTCTCTGGTACCAAGAGTGTGGAGCTTAAATTACAAACTAAATCTATAACGGCAGCAATGCAGCAGGAAGAACTGCTTGGCTTTCTAGGTCAACAAAATTCACACAACACTAAACAAGTGAAGAAATTAGCCCACAATTTGGACTCCAACATGCATGGGTAGTAAGTTCAATTTTTTGAGTGGGGTTGTGGGGGGGTGGGGGGGGAGGTATTAATCAAACAAACTTCCTGCTGTCATGATGAATTGTTCATTACTAAATTCTTGGCATTTTCTTAGTTCAATTCTCACTGAAAATTATTTATGCTAAGTTAAAAGGTTTAAAGTGATAAAAGGTTATGTGTGAGAGGGAGAGAGAGAAAGGGAGCGAGAAGAGAAGATCAGAATTAAAATAAGAGTGTTATCATTATAATGCCACAAATAACTTAGCCACATGCTTGCAGTGATCAGAGATCAGGCCTTGATGAGAATTGGCTTTGGAGGCTATATTTAATTTTTCAATTACAATGGGAGCCATCTATTTGAAGTTCAAGTCAGATCTCCAGATGCCATGTGCACTTGTGTTGCTTGAAAGAATTCATGTTCTGTTTTACTAAAGGACTCAAGTGTGCTGATATACCAGAATGCAAAGAACTATTTATCCATAACAAAGGGAGAAAAAAAGACAATTTTGGAACCTGCAACCATTTTATGGATCAGATGCCACATCTCAATAGGTGGAATTTCAATTAACATGAAACTTGGACTCGTGTCTATTTTGCACTCACAACGGGTAACATAGCATAGATAATCAGGAATTTAGATGACAATATGCAATTCTAAAGTATCGAGCCATACCTGAATATAATTTTCATAACACCATTGTGTCGAATAATTAGTTTCCTTCCAAGAATTATACACCTAAAAACATCAGTAACAAACATGGTGAGGCAACCACTCTGGACACCTTGAATCAAGTAAAATGAGTAATCCAAATGTAGTTAATAAAATAAAAGGGAAAACCACAATGATAATCTAATTCTTATCATAATTTCTGAAAACATAACATAAACATTTATCAAAATCAGCCATATCCACTCTAAAGTAAACTGGGAAAATTACCAATAAGTTCAGTTTTAGGAGTAAAAGGCCAATGAGTTCTATCAACATTTTCATTGACCAACAAGTTCATATTTGAATTATTTTTCCAAAAATGTTTTATTCCATGTGTGCTTCCTCAATATCCTCTTCATATGAAATTGCTCGTGTAAATATAACTGTTTTATTTGTTTAAGGGAACTCATAGATCTAAACCTTTATTTCTTATTTTTTTTATTAGATTTTTCAGCTTGCATTATTTATTACATTTTTAAAATTTAAAATTCTTCAACTCTTGTACCTTTATTATTTTTCCAACTTTTTTGTGTAAGCTAGACAGGTTCTTAAATGGGAAAAAAGTAGTTGATATGTGATGAAGATCTTGTTCACATTTTGCATTATAAGGTGTATTTTTTTTTGGATAGCTATGAATTAACCTCTTCTTCTTGTTGTGCTTTTAACAGGAACAAAAAATATACAACAAGAGTTGAAGAATTTACTTGGAAAAGAAAATGAAGAAATTAAGCTTGATCTTAGTTCTCTTCCAAAAGGTAGGAAAATTAACAATAAATTTATACTTTATATTTGAAAGGGTATTTTGAAGAGTAAGAAATAAAGTGAACTTTCTTAAAAAAGAATTCAAGAGATGAACTATTAGCCACATAATTTTTTTTATTGAACTTACTAGTCTTTTGCTGCTGCTTCTTTTTTCCTTTTTGAAGAAAATTAGCTTCTTCTTTTTAATTTCCCAAGTAACCTTGTTTTAACTAGAAAATGAATAACAAATAGGGAGAAAGGGGGCTGAGGAGAAAGCGATTGAGACTGATAAGCATATCTACCATGTGTAAATGCATAAACAGGTGTGATGTACAAACCATTGTGCCAACATTAGCATAACATGTAATAGCAGGAGACTAAGTGTGTGCATATGCATGTATACATATAATTAAATACATTTAAATCCATTCCTAGAGTGTTGCACATGAAACTAACCTTGAGAAGAGCAATATGGTCCCCCACATTTCCCAAGTGGAAATTCATTCTGGCATTGTCAGCATGAACTTGTTTGTCCTTTGGCCGATAGAAGATTGAATTTCCAACAGAAAGCATGGCAGCAATAGAAATGATCTCATCTGAACATTTGTACTTGTCAGAAGCAACAATCATTTTAGATAGCATGGGATCAAGGGGGAACTCGGCCATTCTTCTACCAACTTTAGTCAACTCACCGAGTTTATTTAGTGCACTCAGTGCAAAGAGCAGTTCCAGAGCCTTAAGTAATGCCTCTGAAGGTGGAGGATCCATAAAATCAAAATTTATTAGGTCATGGATTCCAAGACTCTTCAAATTGAGCACGACATTGGCCAAATTAGTTCTTTGTATTTCTGGTATTGTATTATCTTCCAGGTCATGAAGATAATTGTAAGCAGTATACAACCGATAACACTTTCCTGGACCAGTTCGTCCAGATCGGCCAGCACGCTGCATTGCTGAAGCTTTTGAAATGGGTGTGACCAGCAAAGATTCCATCCCAGTCCTAGGGTTGTATGATTTCATCTTGCAAAATCCTGGATCTATGACATACTTGATCCCATCAATTGTTAAGGATGTTTCCGCAATATTTGTTGCAAGGACTACCTTCCGTGCTCCTTCAGGAGTGGGCTCAAATATTTTAGCTTGGAGCTCTGTGGGTAAGTTAGCATATATAAGGAAAATAATAAGTTCCGCAATTTTTGTACCCAGACCCGTTGTCCTATGCCTCATAATCTCCTCAGCTGTCTCTATTTCCTCCTGACCAGTGAGAAATATTAAAATATCTCCAGGCAGCTGTGTCATGTGGATTTGAAGTACAGTAACAACAGCTGCATCTAAGTAATCAGCTTCCGGGGCTTTTGTATAGTGTATCTCGACAGGAAACCTCCTCCCAGGAATTTTGAAAATTGGAGCAGAATCGAAGTAATCACTAAATTTCTCAGCATCAAGTGTTGCACTTGAAATAAGCAACTTTAAATCAGGTCGAAAACGGGCTATATCCTGTCACATAGAAACATGGATGGTTGGACAATCAGGTAATGATCAAGAGTTTAACCGGTACAAGTACAAAAATAAGTAATCCTAATGTTGGCAAAATTGTTCCTACAGATGCAATCCTAATGTGGTGATACTGTTCCTACAGATCTGACATTGCTAGAATATATATTCATGGATTACTAGCAGTGAAATAAACTATGCATTAATGCAGTGAATGAGCAAAGGGATCCATACCTTTTTTCTATCAGGTAGAATATACAGGGTCATGGTTTTTACATCCATAAATATATATAAATGAAATATCAAGTTGAAGGAATCTACTTGCCTTCACCAATCCAAACAGTATGTCAGTTGACAAGGTTCTTTCATGTGCCTCATCCACCATCACAACAGTACTAATTCGAAATAAAATAAAAAACGCTTTAGTAAGCCAGTGGAACTGACCAAATCAAAACCATGAATAAGGCACCAAGACATAGCTTATCTGTAGCCTGCCAGATCTGGTTCGCCAAGAGATTCACGCAAGAGCATTCCATCGGTCATATATTTCAAAACAGTGTTATCTGATGTGCAATCTTCAAAACGAATGGAGTAGCCAACCTGAAGATAACATGAAAACCATTTGCTGTTAAACGCTATTTAATTAATGATTATTACCATTTCTAGCATACTTCCACAAATTAAGCTTTCCTTGTCTCAAATGCTAGGAGTTTTGAGGAGAATCCTCCTTGTATCAAGTCTGTGATAATAAAAAATCTCAATAATAATATGAGCACACCTTAAGCCATAATAATAGCTAGATTTCACAAAAAAACAAGTCACTCTCTTTTAATTTGTTCGTGAACATGCTGTGTCTTTATTTACTGGCCAACCAATGATCGTTGCAACGTGCCTTCAAAGCCAATTGCATGTTTTAGGTTGAAGTCATTTGTATATTAGTAGTTTAATTTCGATAAGTTATTGTAGCATGGTATTTTAGTGTACTTGGCACCTTTCACATAATTACACCTTTTCCTTTATTAGTTCATTTATGTAATAGTTATCATGTTAGTTTGACAGTTGAGATTTAGTTATTTTCAAGGGCTAGAATTTCTTTTATTCAGGGTTCGCTTACTATTTAAGGGCTGCCACAGCTGTAACAAAGATGTTTTGGCATTTGATATAAAAGACTGCATTCTTTTATAGCAATATAATTCAGATAATCAGCCTTTGATTGAATTTGCAATCTTTTTACCTTTACTTCCCATGTCACATTTGACCACTTGAAAGGCACAGAGCTTTGACTTGTATTTGTAATCCTTTCCTTCATTAGTCTAAACATTTCCAAGACTCCGAAGTTAGGTTCAAAGAATTTATTTCTGTATACAGGAAGAACTTGGGAAATTGATATTATATGTTAATCATACTCTTTTTTTCATTATCATTCATATATTAAAGATTAGGATGCTAAAAGGTACAATAGACCATGCTGCATATTGCACATGTTAGTGTAGCATAAACTCTTCAATCCTAAAATGTATGAGCATGTGTGCCCAATTCTACCAGCAGCAATCTAAGTGACAAAGTGAATATAACACCGTACAGTGCATGGTGTGAGAAGGCATATAAACCTACACTCAGTAAAGAAAAACGAGTAAAAAAAAGAGATTGAGTAATAACAGACACCACACACCTCGTGTCCAAGTTTGACACCCATTTCTTGAGAGACTCTAGCAGCAATGCTCATGGCAGCAACTCGCCTTGGCTGTGTACAACCAACCTATAAGAAGCAACAAAAAGAAAAACGATGATATTCTCAAAAATGTCATGCATGCTGACACCTGTTTTCTCAAATCATTTAGGCAAAACCTTTGGTTGTCTCTTTAAGTAATCTGGCACACTTTTAACTTAGCACATCATTTTCCATGTTGCAAGTCATTGTCAAGTAGAATTAAGGAACAATAAAAAATCCAAAACATCACCCAGTCCCAATAGTTTCTTTGGATGCAATTGTCAATATTAAGAACACAAGGCATAATTGACTTTCAAGATAAATATTATATAAGGGACAAAACCAGGGCCATTCCCAATCATTTTTCTTGGATCACAAATGACCCTATGGGAGTAGGGGATGCATGCATCCAATGTACCAGGCCACTTCCCTATTGGTGACACACTAAGTGTTTCAATGTTATATCAGTTATCATAAAAGCATCAGTGTTAAAGGCGTGTCTAGTTGTGTGTAAATATAAATACATGTTACATTGGTGTTCTAGGTTATTCCTGGACTCTCTTCTTAAATCACTTAAATTAAGATTCAGTTGGAACAAGAAATTATGGAATTTAACTACAACTTGAGGCAGATTATTGCAAATTATACCACAAAAGAATATCAACATAATAACAGAACAAGTTGCAATAGTTGTATCAGTTGTTGATTCCCAAACGCCCAATACTGTAACAAGAAAATTTTGCATGAGTGTCCATTTGTACTGAAAACATGACAAGAAAATGCTACTCGAATTTTTGACGAATAATAATTCACCAAGGGTGACAATTGGAACAATGGAAAGATGACAATTAGCATCTACAATGTCAGATGCATATGAAGGGACAAGATTATACCTTCCCATGCTTGGTGTAACCAGCTTCGTGAAGATACTGTGGTATCTGTGTGGTCTTCCCTGAACCAGTTTCTCCCACTATGATAATAACCTGCAAAAGATATCACCAATGATGATTAAAAAAACATGAAATGAGTGCCTACATCCACTCATGCACATGCAAGTAGTAAGTAAATGCCATGTTAATAAATCATGACTGAACCTCAAAAGATTTATATGCTTAAACTACTGGATAGAGGAGATGGGAAAAAAAATTGAGTTCCAAAGAGAGATGCTTTAACTTGAAGTCCTTTGATCCAATCCTAGTTGGGAGAGAGCTAATCCCCCCAAGAAGTGCATGTGTACTCCTATTTAGGAAAGACTTGGTCACTGCTAGAAGCAACTTTCAATTGGTAAGCTACTAGGAAGGCAAATGCACTTCCCAGGGAATTATCTTGGCCAATTGCTAATTAAGCTGTATGAATGCTTTTGAATCAGTTTGTTGCTCGCTTATTCATTTCATTTCAAGCACAAAATTGATGTGCACGTCTTCTCTGAAGCCACTAGGAAGCCAAATGCACTTCCCAGGGATTATCTTGGCCAATTGCTGATTACCCTGTAAGAACGCTTTTGAATCAGTTCACTGCTTGCTTATTCATTTCATTTTGAGCACAAAATTGATATGAATGTCTTCTCTGTGGCAGAGATCTGTTTGGGATGCAAGGTAGATTGAAGCTGTGAGGGCTTTGTGAGGTGTATGGTTGTAAACAAAATAAGAGGAAAATTCTTGTCTTTCTACCATTTTTTTTGGCTAGGGCAGGAGTGTAATAAGAGCCTTTTGAGAGACGAGAGCTGTCTCTCTCTTTGTTAGTTTGTATAGCTTAAGTAAAACATCTTTCCTCTTCTGCTAAGACGAGAGATTACTGCCACCAATGAAAAGCAAGAAAGACTTCACTTGAGAGGAAGATACTAGGAAAAAAACTAACCAGATAATATCTACCCTAGCAAACTAGGCCTGATCCAGAATCTGAGTGGTTTTGGTAATGTGCAATTCTTTGAAAGTGTTCTTTCATTAAAGGTTTTCTACAACCGTGTTCTAGAACTTTTCCACTATTAATTATTTTTCCCCTCCAATCTCAAGAAAATATGTAAAACGCTTAGGATGGAAAACAGAGATACAAGAATAGGCCTCTTGTGATGAATAAAAATCAGAGGTAATGTAGCAATTAGAAAATAGGTATCAAAATCATATTTTTAAGATTTTCAAAACAAAGAATTTGTATCCAAACTTCAGAATACAGGAAAAATTGCTTTCAACATTCACTAGCTATGGTTCAAAACAGGTTCAAATATGTCAGCTGCTGCTGCTGAGCCAGAACCTTGTTTTACTAATGATTTCTTGGTCTTCTGACCTCGGGCATTTATCTTTACAGCTAAAAAAATTGTCCCAAAAAAAGGTGTTAACTCCAATAATGCCAAATCAGGCAAACAATATTTTTTCAATAGTACTTTAACCTTTGCCGGTTTTCCTATCCTATTTTAATTAATGGACAGAGGGAAACAGGCAGCCATTCTTGATAGCATGAAACACAACCTAGCCCACATTGTCTCATTTCAAAATAAGTGGAATTCTAGGGAATGAGGCAGGTTCATGTAACAAAGACTATAGTTTACATATAAGCAAAAAATAACCATCAGCAATAGGTAGGGACAAATTAGCAAATGCATTAAATGTAGCAAGGAAATACCTGATGCTCATTGATAGCTTTGAGCAGTTCATCTCGATATGGATAGATAGGCAAGGTTTTTCTATCTTCCTGAAAGAATAAAAAACACAGGTGATAGTTAACAACATAGCAGTAAATCACATGTGTTCTGGTAGACTACTAGACATGCAGATGTTCCCACAACCACTGCAGGACTTTGTGAAAATCCTAGAAGACTGCAATGTCGAGTGAGAAAAGAAAACAAATCAGATCGTGCATTTACAAAACAATAAACGGTCTTTTATGCATGGCAAAATGATCATCACAGCCTGGCTCATATTCCTTGTTTCATAGCAAATAACAAGTCCAAACATCAGATTAATCAAATCATAACCTTGATATAATTTGCAAATCAAATCTCCTCACATAGGAACAGAATTTTTAAAGCAAAGGAAGAAACTTTTTGGGAAAAAGATCTGACGTGCAACAGGGAGTGTAAGAATTATACGGGAATAATAAGAGCCAAAACTCTAATCAAGGAAAGTACAATCTTGTTCTTAATTTCATGACTTGAACTTGAAATTTAATTACCTATATATGTGATTACAGTTTCCTTAATAAATAAATTCAAGTGACCTACAATACTCAAATTCCAATCAAAACTTTTTCAACCCAATCAATTAAGACCAATTTCTATCCTCAGTTTCATCACTTGGCTCATTGCTTCCATAGCTTTCCTGCTGAGATAGTATTACACATTGTTATACTATTCAATAAATTTATTCATCGAGCTAAAAATGTCCTTTATTAGACAAAAAAAGGTTCAAAAATAGAGTGTGTGATGCAAATAGCACCTGGAAAGTTTATTGAGGGGGGAAATCTAACGCTACAACCATGTCCATTGGCTTGCCATAACTGGAGCTAACCTGGACTGTTTTACTATTTAATATAGCATATTTTGAGGGTTCTAACTGAGAGGGGAAGTTAGTAATTTTTGTTTGTCAGGGGTAATTTTGTAATTTTTGAAAGATGACCAGTCAACTTCTTCAGCATTAACAAACTTGCCAACTAGCACCAGTTATGTTGCATCACCTTGATCGCCTACTCCAGGCACCTCCTTAATAGCCTCATATATTGGTTGTAACCCCTACTTTGCAACGATGGGTTCTTGTGAGAATGAAGTTGAGATTTTTTGCCTTCAAGGTTAGGTGTGTGATGTTCTTATCTTAGGTGTGATGCTTAAGAATTCCTAGGTGTGATTTCTAGAAGCCCTGGTGTGATGCTAGGTTTGCTTTCTTCCTTTTTTCAAACTACTTTATCCTTAGATCCTTGTTTATTTACTTTTCTCAAGCACAGCCTCAAGCAAAACATATCCAAATCCCACCTATAACCTATTTCCCCTTTTTATAACCTATCAAATCTGTTGTCAATTGTAAACCATGGTATTTTGGTGCGGTAATTAAAGATCTTGCTTCAGCACACCTGAAGCTTCTCTAAAGCTGATTTCGCATTGGACTCGTCCAGTGACTTGGTGGCCAGCTCATCATCAAACTGCAGGAAAAGAAAAAAATCAATGATAAGGGAATTTCAGCAGGATATTGAATAATCACTTGAGATTTAAAAGAAAAGAAAAAATAAGATATACTTTGTCACCCTCCACGACTGTTGCCTTGATAAACTCAATCTGGTCCTCAAACACAAACCTAAACACAAATACTAATTATTTGGAAGTTCATGAAACAAACAAAGCATCAAAATACCTCCATAAAACTTTGTTTAGCTTGAAAGAGGAAAAAAAATAAGAAACCAAATGAGAAATGGAGATGTCTGGTTAGAAATTAAAACAAGACAAAAAATTGGGATGGAAATTTTGTCGATATTGTAATGATGAAGAGATGTTTGAACTTACTGATAATCATCAGATAATTGCTTTTTATTTTTTGAACCATATTCCAGTGTTGCTTTTTCTGCAAAATGGCGAGTGAAGAATATCAGTACATCCAAAAAAAAAGAGGAATTAAGAGAGTAACACATGGTGTTTGCTTGAATGTAATTTGAAGTAAAATTCCATTACGAATTTGATGATCTTCCCATGCTTCCTGTTCAGCAAATGGGTTCATTTTATATCCAGCACTGCCATCCCTACAACAAACAAACAATATGAAATAGTTTAACACGACAGAACAAACCACTCCAGTCTGAAGCAAAATATGCTACTTGTGAATACTACAAATTTTCTGTTTCTAGCAAATTGTGGTTCATGTTCTGCAAAACAATTTTGGTGATTTCAATCACCAGATGCTTCCTTTCAAACTGACCTGTAACACTGCAAGGCCACGGAAAATCTCTTCTCCTGATTAACACCTCCTTCCTGATCATATGCTTCTGGCATCCTGTACTGCACTCCAGAAAGAATGTTGGATGGCACATCAAGAGTTAGCAAGCAACAATGACATATAGTGACTAGAAAAAAATGTATACAAGCAGCATATAGATGGCATGCATCTTTTTGATCATTTTTCTTTTTTATCATGAAAACTACTTAGAAGGTCTCTAGCAATTTCAGTTGTCACAGAGAAAGAAATGTAGAATGAATTTGCCTTCTAAAGTCTCAGCCAATTTGAATTTGAGTACCTTAAAGAGGATGTGATGATGAGAAGAGAAATTTAAAGGTTTAACAGCAATGTAACTAAGTGATTACATATGTGATTAAATTCAAAATCAAATTTGCAAAATCAGAAACTTCTCATCTATCTCTCTACTTCTAGAGAGAAACTAAAAGCTGGATCTGGAAAGAAGTTACAGCTAAATTTTTTTATCCCCTCCCTCCACTTCTATCCTCATCTGAATTCCTAAACAAAGGAAATTGTTATCTTGCCACTTCTGAACATAGTGTAGTGCAAAAGTAACAGCTCTGATTGAACATACCTTGTAGAAAGTATTCTAAATAAGCAAGCACACTAGAGTTTATTCAAGAGCATCTAAAACATGTTTACTATGGAATGCCAACAGAGTTTTGACCACGGCGTACCAGAATAGAGGAGTGGAAGAATGCAACCAGCTTTGTCAGTGCAAGGGAAAGTGCATTACTATTTAATAATATGTTCGCTACTCATTAATATAACTAGTTAAAAATTATGACAACTACACAGTTAATGAAACAAGTCTAAAAATGTCATTTTATAAGCTAGGTGGTGGCAAAGTGGGAAAGGGAATGCGTGAGTGCTTCCATGTGTGGACACTTATATACATGTGAGAGAAAACTCTAAGCTTTTATAATCATACAAGTTCCAGATTGTCCCATGAGAACACCAGTAACTTAAGAAAAACATGAAGATTATATTTGGAGTGGTTAGGCGCAGAACAATGTTTTTGATATATACATTGCACTGGGCAGATTTGGCATGTGATTGTGTGAAAAGACGCAAAAGGATCACATATAGCTGACCCCAACTAGTTTAGGATTGAGGCCTTTTGTTGTTTTATGTATACATTACATTGCCCGGAACCCAAGAAAGGGTACACCCATGCACACCAAAACAGTACATAGTAGAACTCCTAAGGCTACAAACTGATAATATTAAATAATCACAAATATGAGTGAAAATACTTCATAACAACTAAAGCCCAATCTAAATTCAAGTATATAATTATGCAAGGCAAATGCGAAAGAGCTAAGAATTGTCTTCTGAAATAATTACCACAACATAAAATAACTCAATCAAGATAGCAGAATTAAATAGAACCATCAAAAAAGGGTATATTACCTCATTTGTGTCCTCAACGTCCTCTGACCTCTTTTTCACAAGCTCATAAATTTCCTTCTTGTATCTGTTAAAATAAAGCATCCGTAGTCCTTATTAGTAGTCAATATCTAGTAGCTGAACTACCCAACATTACCAAGTATAAAAACATGTCCAGAAGCTATTGCAGGAGAACGACATTTTGAGTTTGGTGCAGCTTTGAGCAAATGGCGCAGAATGTATATGAAAGATTGTATTCTTTTACCTAGAGACTAGAGAAAGAACTTGTTGGCTACAAATTTAAGTATGTTCTCCAGACATCCAAGTACAAAACAAAAGGACCACAATCCTCATAA
The DNA here is from genome assembly GCA_027405865.1 of Salix purpurea. NCBI lineage: Eukaryota > Viridiplantae > Streptophyta > Magnoliopsida > Malpighiales > Salicaceae > Salix > Salix purpurea. The sequence goes on from JAOWLH010000014.1 coordinate 2,762,320, forward strand.
GACATGACGTGAACCACAATAAAAAAGATATGAAGCAGTCCAAGTCATTGTACCACATTATTTTTTGCACCATGGCCACATTAGTGAAGGCATAAAAGAGACACTCAAAAGAGATATTCAACTAAGGTGACAAAGGGCACCAACTGTATAAAACCATAGCATGACTAAACAATTACTTAAAACCACTGTTTGGTTAAACTATAAGCTAACAGTCCACAAACCACTAATATGAAGAGATACATGATACACTCAGAATTAAAGGGTTGTGTGGGCACTGAGCAGCAAGCAGTTTGAAAAGTATTGCACGTGGTATTGGTCTTCAATATTCAAAACACACTCTGGAACAGTTGTTATCACATTGACCAATTAATAACCTGTTACTGTTTTTATCATATGGGTAAAAACAGGTGAAGAAAAAGGAGAAAATTTTGTGAAGGAGTATGGATACATCCCAGACAATGAATTGAATTTATTACCTTAGTTCATGATATTCAGCTTCCGTGAGCTTCACACCATCAAAGAGGTATTGTTCATCTTCAATGTCATCTCTGAAAAGGATATGGATAATTGAAGAACAAACAGGGAAAGAGATGAAAAATATAAAAGTAGATATTGAATGCAATTTATGATTTGCAGCCTGGAATTCAAGATTATGGAACAGTGTCAACCATAAGCAAGGTTTTCATGTTATTAAGGCTAAAAACACCAGTAAGCAAGACAACTAAAGCAAGGTGATAGCAATATGCCATATGTGATTATGCAATACCTGATTTCTTCCAATTTCTTTTGTTCCCTTTTCTTTAGATATTCTTGTCGTGACACCTTTCTGAATCAATGCCAAGGAAGAAAAATGATCAGCAATACTAACCTGTCACTAAACAAGGAGCAACCTGTTTCAGATAATCAAACACAAACCTCAAAGTGTCAAGCTCATTTTTCTCCAAAGCATTTGATCTTCGGACTGCCTCTTCTGTTGCATGAGAAGCAAAATGAGATCCCATGAAAAAAAGCATTGTTATAGAACTTCTATGCATGCAGGTATGTAAATATAAGCACTCTCAAGATTTTATACCTTCCTCCTTTTTCAACTTTTGCTCTGTTAGCTGTTACAATAAGACCGGACAAGACCGTCAATAAGAAACATGTACCATGAATGTTTGCAAGTAGTGAGATTTACATTTAATACTAAAAATTGACCTTGCAAAAGCATGCATTAACTTCAAACAATGGCAGAGCACAGAAAAAAAAATGAAAGATCATAACAAATCCCGAAAGCAACAGCATATATTAGCAAAACTAGATAATTGCCTGCGCGTTGCCGCGGGTATTTTTTTGTATATAATTTAATACAATTAAATCTACAACGATCAATTTATATGATATAAGAAAAAAAAATTATAGATTAAAAGATAAAATGTTTAAAATTTTGAGTTGAGTTTATCACGTAAGTATAGATTACATCTGCTAAAATATAGGAATTACGTTATAAACGATAACAAAAGAGCGTGCACTAACATTAGAAAAAAGAGCAAAATATTTGAAAAAAAAAACACATTACTGAAATCATTATTGTGAAGATAAGAAAATTATAAAAATCAATTAATAGAAAGAACAAATAAAAAAACAACAGGGAAAAGGAAGCAATATTCATTTAAAATATTATAACAATAGCAACATCAGAGTCTTAATATCTAAAATTATTATTGCCGCTAGAATAAAAACAACAAAAATTATTAAATTATACCGAGAGAAAAAAATAAAAAGCATGAACAAAACAACAAGCAAGAAAAACCAATTAAAAATTATTATTATTATTGTTATTATTATGAAAGAATAGATAATCACTATTATTATAATAATAGAATACATAAGCACTATTCTTATAATAATAGTTTTTAACTGCTTTAAAGATTTTCACAAACTAGTTACTACCCAATTTTCTACACATATTAAAATTTTCCGATGTGACAATGGCTCTGAATTTACATCTCATGATATGGAAAATTATTTTCTTTCAAATGGAATAATTCATCAAACTAGTTGTGTTAATACTCCTCAGCAAAATGGAGTTGCTGAACGCAAAAATCGGGATTTATTAGAAAAAACTAGAGCTATAATGCTTCAAATGAATGTTCCTAAAAAATTTTGGTCCTATGGAATTCTTACTGCTACCTATATTATTAACCGCTTACCCAGTCAAGTACTGGATTTTCAGTGTCCTCTTGAAATTTTGCAGGGTAAACCTCCTAATATTTCACATTTAAAGATCTTTGGGTGCCAATGCTTTGTTCACCTTCAATCAAATCAACGTGACAAACTGGACCCTCGAGCTTTAAAATGTATTTTCTTAGGGTATTCTCATACCCAAAAAGGAACTATTGGCCGCGGAATTGTCATGACCAGGAACAACCATACCAACATAATGGGATATACAGACTCCGACTGGGCTGGCAACCAACTTGACCGCCGTTCGACTACTGGATATTGTATATTTGTTGGAGGAAATCTTGTGTCGTGGAAGAGCAAGAAACAACATGTCGTAGCTCGCTCCAGTGCCGAAGCAGAATACCGTGCCATGGCAGCCGCGGCTTGTGAACTTGTGTGGCTTCGGAGCCTTCTCACAGATATGGGTTGTTTATCGGTCACTCCAATGAGCCTTTTTTGCGACAATCAAGCTGCCATGCATATTGCCAAGAACCCTGTATTTCATGAAAGAACTAAACACATTGAAGTTGATTGTCATTTTATTCGTCAGCAAGTTCAATCCAACAACATTACTACGCATTATGTGCGGACCGGTGATCAACTTACCAAAGCAGTGTCGTCCTCCCAGTTTCATCGTCTTCTTTGCAAGCTTGGATCCGTAAACCCCTTGGATCCAGCTTGAGGGGGAGTGTTGGAGATTACAGCATTAATGGCATCATCAAAGGCAGTGCACTTTGTTAATGTGTTCTTAATTACTGTAATAAACACTGTAATAAATGCTAACGGGAATAATACCGTTAGCAGCAATATCTCATACATGTATAAATCCATCACTGTACAAACACACAATTTATGATTCAAAACATAAACATTGCTGCAATTTCCAGCAATTATCAATCCATCTTTTTCAGTCCAGAAAGCTATCAAAATCTTCAGTTATCAAAAGTTTTGAAGACGAGATTCTCGTAGGGCATCCGGTGCCGGAGATGACGTCACTTTCTGTTGGTTCCCAAACGGACCTTGGGTATCTCCTTGAGGCCTCGGATGACGAACTTGGCTTGCCGCCGACGTCCCCTGTTGGCGAGGGGAAAGACGCTGCCGCTGTAACCGTTTTGTCAGCGGAGGAGGGACCTGGAACTGTTGGTTTTGTTGGGTTGCTAGGGTTAAAGGGTGAGATACCAAATTATGACTCATTTGAGCTTGGACTCGGTGTTAATACGGACGGAAGTCATACCTATTGTGATAATAACGGAGATTTTGTGGCGTTAGGTGGGTTGTTTGACTACTCGGACGAGAACTTGTTACCGGCAGATATATCGGGGTTTCTGTGGCAGCCCGAATTATCGGCTTTGTGAAAATATCTAAAAAGAAAGAAAAAGAGAACGTATCGGGCAACCCGGAGTTTGTAGGGTAACCTTACGTTTCAGTAGGAAAAAGATGGCTGTAAATTTGGAAAACAAAAGTAATCAACAAGAAAAATAGGGTTCACGAGCAGGAAGTTTTTTTTTTTATCGTTTTAATCTATATAATTTTTTGTTTGTATTTTAATTTTAATTTTTAATTTTTAATTTTTAATTTTTTTTATTTAGTTTTGATTTTTTTTTTAATTTTTTTTTTGTATTTATGTATCTATATTTTTTAGTTTTAACTTTTAATTTATATTGTTATTTAACTTTGTATTAAATATAATTTGCGTTAAAATATAAAGTAAGTTTAACTTTTATGACGTAAAATAAAAATTAAACTCTCTTATGCATGTATAATAAATCTTTTATTATTAATGATTCTTTATCTTTGTATTTTTTTATTTGTTTTGTCTATGTGTAACTTGGTATATTTTTAGTTAAAGTGATTTTTATTTTAAAAAAATAAATTATCTTTTATTTTTTTTAAGATTTATTCCTGATACTATTATATTAAAAATATTTTACACCACTGACATTAAATTAATTTGAAATTGTTTTTTTTTTAAATCTTAGTTTATTTTTTATATATATTTTAATGTGTTAATATTAAATAAATATCAAAATATATAATTAGTTTCATATATTTTTAAGAAAAAATATCTTAAAAATAATCGTTATCATTATTTTTAACATCTTATCCATAATTAAATTAATATATAAAAAAACTAAATAATCAAAAGTTTTTTAGGCAAATATGAAAGAAAATAACACATTAACTTAGATTGTGTTTGATAGTTTGATAATGTCTTATAATGATAATAATACTATTTTTTCCCTTTAATTTTGTCCTTCAAATATTTCCTTTTATTCTTTATATCAATTATTTTCAATGTTGCTTATAATATTTTTGGTTTTACTTTCAATCATAATAATAACAATGAGAATAATAATTTAAGTAATTTATCATTCAATATTGTATTTATTAAGAATTAAGTTTTGCAACTTCTCTACGTATAATAATCCAAGTGATTTGATGCAATCATATTATTTAATAGTTTCACCCATATTTACCTATTGTTTTGCATATGTTTTGTGTATAAAATATCTTGATATTTTTTGTTTTATGTTTTGAAGGCATTTTAAGATTGGGCAAACATAGTCAAGAGCCCCAACAGTCTTATTTTTGTACAATCAACAACATCAACGCTTGAGGTTATAGAAACATTCGCCAATAAATCCCATAAGACAGTAATTAGAGGACATTGATTAATATAAAATGGTGGCGCTTGAAGCAAGGATAAAGGTCATTGAAGGGGTAAACTTATATGAACCAACATAGTTTTAGCTACAAAAAATTTTCATGTTCTTGAATTTATCGAATATACTAGAATACAATGCTTATCACCCATTTGAAATCTTACTGCAATAAAATGAAAGGAAGTAGCACATGAACAAAAGTTGTTTATGCATTTATTCCAGGATATCTTGAGTGGGGAAACATTAAGTTGATACATAAGGCTAGACAACACCAACATCCATAGTTGAAAAGAGATGGTGAATGCTTTCATAAAAAAATACAAGTACAAATGCTAAAGGAGATTGGGTTACTGATATGTGTGGCATGAAAGCTGCAGTGGTGAATTACTTTCATGAGTTGTTTTCCAATTCTGGAATGTCAGGTGACTACAATCTTACCCCGCAACTGTTTCCTAAACTTGATGAGGCAGATTTGGATGGGTTAAGTAGTGATGTGTCTAATGAGGAAATTCACCAAAGCTTATTCTCCATAGGTGGTCTTAAGAGTCTTGGGCCTGATGGTTTCCCAGCCATTTTTATTAGAAATTCTGGGATCTTTGTTCCAATGACATACATCATTTTGCTCATTAAAAATTGTTTCTAGATGGCAACTCTCCCTAAGCATCTCAACGAAACCTTTATTGCTCTGATTCCCAAAGTTGATAACCCGATTAACATGACCCAATTTCAGCCTATCAGCTTGTGCAACACCACCTATAAAGTGATCTCAAAGATTCTGGTAGCCAGACTGCGTCCTTGCATGACTAATCTTATCAGTCCTAATCAAGTCAGTTTTGTTCCGGGAAGACATATTACGGATAACATCATTGTTGCTCAGGAAATGCTGCATAAATTTAAGAGTTCTAAAGGGAAAAAAGGCTTTGTTGCCTGGAAGATAGACTTGTCTAAGGCGTATGATCGTCTGAACTGGATTTTCATCAGGAATGTGCTTCGGGAAATTGGGATTAGGGGTCAAATCCTTGAGCTCTTAATGCATTGCATCACTTCAGTCAAGTATCAGGCCATTCTGAATGGTGAGGTGTCAAATATTGTCACTCTCATGTGTGGCATCAGGCAAGGAGACCCTCTCTCCCCTTATATTTTTATGTTGTGCATGGAAAAACTTTCTCATATCATCCAGTAGAAGGTGCAGGACAAGGTTTGGAAACCTATTCAGATCTGTAATGGTGGTCCCTTTATATCTCACCTTTTCTTTGCTGATGACTTGATCCTTTTTGGAGAAGCCTCTACTGTTCAAGCGTCTTTGATAAAGCAGTGCCTAGATGAGTTTTGCAATATGTCAGGTCAAAAGGTTAGCTTTGAAAAGTCTTCTATTTGTGTTTCCCCAAACATTAATGCTGATTTGGCTAACTCTATTGCTACCATAAGTGGTTCCCCCCTCACGGCTTGCCTTGGTAAATATCTCGGTGTGCCCCTTATCCACTCTCGAATCTTCAAAACTACTTATCAGGAGATCATTGAGAAAGTGCAGAGAAGACTTTCTTCTTGGAAGACTAATACTCTCTCTATGGTTGGTAGAATTACTCTCCTCCAATCGGTTACAGCTGCGATCCCTCTTTATACTATGCAAACAACCCCCTTGCCTATCTCTATTTGTGACAAATTGGATCAGAAGAAGAGGAACTTCTTGTGGGGACACACCCCTGAGACAAATAAGGTTCACCTGGTCAAGTGGTAGACGGTGTGTAAACCAAAGTGGTGTGGTGGCTTGGGCATTAAAAAATCTGCTTGCATGACCAAGCACTGCTTGCTAAAACGGGTTGGCGTCTTCTTCAGCAAGAGCAAGGATTATGGGTCCAAGTCATTAAAGCTAAATATTTAAAGCATGGAGGAGTCCTAACTGAAAATGATTTGCATCATAAAGCTTCCTCTACTGTCTGGCGGGGTGTGCTTTATGGCTTTAAAGCCCTTGCTAATGGTATTAGATGGAGAATTGGTTCTGGGGATGATGTTTTATTCTGGACTGACAATTGGCTTAGTTGCGGTACTCTTTGTCAATGGGCTACCATTGATCTTTCTGAGGAGCTTCTTTGAACTAAGGTTAGTGACTTTCTGGATGATGGGGTTTGGGATACCGTGTCTTTTAGCTTGCCTGCCTGATAATATTGTCAAGTTGATTACTGGTATGCATGCTGGGTTTAATGGAAGTGGGGTAGACAAGCGTATTTGGCAATTCACCTCCAATGGCTGCTTTTCTGTTAAAACTACTTATAGCTCCTTGATGAAGGATAACAACCTCAAATGGAAATGGCAATTCCTCTGGAAGTTAAAGATTCCCCCCAAAGTTAAAACCTTTCTTTGGGTTTTATGCCACAAGAAGATTCTCACAAATGCCCAACATCATAAGAGAGGTTTCACCCTTAATGAAGCTTGCCCGAGATGTTCCCACTCTGTGGAGTCCATTGAACATTTGTTTAAGGATTGCCATGTTACCCACTCTCTTTGGTGCAGGTTTGGTAGTAACTCTCCCATGGAGTTTGATGATTGGTTATTGTTGCATCTTCAATCCAATAAGATTAGTTCTTATGGCTTGCCTTGGTACCTGGTCTTTTCAATTGCCTTATGGTTTATTTGGAAATGGAGATGTAAGTTGATTTTTTAGCAAGGGTTTCTTATGCCCGTTTAGCCTTTGCATCTAATATTTGATTATTCTTTGAATTGGTATAAGGCGCAAATTCCCAAAACAGGTTCTATAGAGCACACTATGGTTTATCTTCATTGGAAACCTCCCAGACCTGGTGTTTGCAAAGTTAATACAGATGGAAGTAGAATAAATGTCACGGGTATTAGTGGTGCTGGAGGTGTGTTACGTTACTCAAACAAGGCTTGGATCCAGGGCTTTTTAGTGAATTTGGGTGCAAGTTCCATTCTTGAGGCTGAATTATGGGGTATTTTTTGGGGGCTTAAGTTGGCATGGGACTATGGTTACCGTGATGTGGAGATCGAGTGTGACTCCGTTGTTGCTGTCACTCTTTTAACATCTGTCACGGTATCAACTCACCCTCTATACAACATCATATCCTGTTGCAAAATGAAGATTCATGATCATTGGCGTTGTATGATTGAGCACATTTATCGTGAACAAAATGAAGCTACTGATGCTCTAGCTACCAGAAGTTATAATCTTGACTCTAGCCTTCATGTCTATGATGAGGCTCCTGATTTTCTTAAAGATATTCTTGTTGCGGATGCTAGGGATATTTTCAGGCCCCGTTCTGTTGTTTTGTAGTTTGTTTGTTTGTTTGGGCTGTCAGCCCCTCCTTTTACCAAAAAAAAAAAAAGCTTGTCAACCTGGAGAAAAAAAACAAAGAAAGCATAAGGGAACATGCCCAAAGATGAAGAGATCTAGTCATACAGGTGCATCCTTCGATTCTTGATAAAGAAATGATGACCTCATTTACTAACACATTTAAAGAACCATACTATGAGCATATGATGGGTATTTTAGCACAATAGTGCACTAATGTTGTTATTGTAGATGAAAGAATATAGTAGGATCATCTATCCAGGGAAGTGGATGGGTTTTCCGCAATTCATGCATCGTAAAATAATTTTCATTTCAAAACATGAGAAATATGCTATATTTGTTTTTACAAAAAATATACTTGGAAAAACCTTCAAATTCTGCGTATGCATGAAAATAAGCACTTTTTTTTGTTTTTTTTCTTCTAAAAATACATTTTTTTATATATTTAAAAAAACATTCAGATTGCGTCTAGCCCAACTAAATGGGTTGACCTAACCAAATTGGCCCAAAAGGTCCCACTTTGTTGGACTTGAGATGGACCTAGCCTATCCAACTGGGTTGGCCCGACAACAAGTATGACCCAAGGGCAAAACAAAAAAGAAAAAAATGCACTATTCACGTATTGCATGAACAGTGCAGAGTGAATTAATTTACTCTGCACTGTTCGCGTAAAGTGGGGGTTGACAGAGGGAGACGATCAACGTACCTATCATTGCGCCAAGTAAAGGAGGTTAAGGTGGTTCTACTGATGGTGGTGACATCAGAATTGGTGGCTGGGAGAGCTATTGGAGTGCTGCTGAAATGGTGAAGGAAGAGAGAGAGAGAGAGAGGTTGTTGTTGAACCTGATGCCGAAAAAAGGAGAGAAAGGGGGGGGAGTTCCTACTGTGTTGCCAGAGCCTTGTTGCTGCAACTGGAGGTCACGATGGAGCTGCTATGAGTGTTGAAGGGAACCTCTAATGTTGCCAAGGGAGACATGGTCGACGTCCACTAGTCTATGAAAAAAATTGTGGATGTTGTCTATTGGTTTTGGCTATTGTTGTTGGGGGGAGGTTGTCAGTGTTGAGGTGAAGGTCCTGTCGGTGCTAAGGAAGAGGAAGGGTGGACTATTGAATGCCGGTGCTAGGGAAGAAGTTGTTCTACCGGTGGTGCAACTGTCATTAGTTTTTGGCTTGTTTGTCACTGTTTGGTTTTTTCTCTTGTTTTTTCTCGTTCGTTTCTCCCTTTTCCGTTCGATTCCTCTTATTTTCCAGTGTTTTCCCCTTGTGTTATTTTATGCTCTCTCCTCTCTACTTAGTTTTTTGTTTTGTTTTTCTTTATCCCTATCGTCTCTTCCCTTCCTGTATTTATAGACAAAGAAGGTAACCATTGCGTGCAGTGATAAGTTACCTCCTACAGTAGCATGCCTGTAGCGAAGTGTTTGTAGGATTTAGGAGAAGGTACAATTGTATTTTTGTCCCTCATTTTGTAATTGTTCTAATTACACTCCTAATTGGCTTTAAATTTTTAAATTTATACAATTGTATCCCCACAAAAGTTTCAATAACAACCTTAACTTTGCGCACCTTTTTTATGTTGGCCCTTGGTTTCAGATATATGCAATTTGACCTTCAATTGACCATTACACTCTCAATTTTTTTCAATTTCCCCCTCACTTCAAACAAATGACTTATTTTTAAGCAGATTTATCCAATAATGAGTTATTTTAACTTTAAATCTGTATTTTTAGGTATAAAAAAGGTACGATCGGACTCTAAAAAATATCCACAATTTCCATCTTGATTTTTCTACCAACATCAACCCCTTTGATTTTATTTTTGTTATTTTTATTTTATTTTGGGTAGATTTTATGGAATAACCTGGAAATGAGTTATGACAAAACCATGATGTTGTTGTGGGAAATAACATTCACACATACAATGCTTTTAAGAAGAAGCTTTTATAATTTGTGTAATGGTGGTTATGTTGATAGAGGAATGTCCTGTTAAGGCCAGACGAGGAGTTGCTTCTGGCTATTTCCCTTCCTTGTTGGTTTATGATCGAGTGTGCTCAGTCAATTGATGATAACTTCTTGTTGGTTGTTGTTGGGTTGCCTGAGTTGGTAGTAGGTTTTGGTTCTTAGTGCTCTTGTTGAAGACATGTTTTCATTGGCTGCGTTCCTTAGCTCCAAATTGTTTTCATATCCAGTTTTGTTAGTTATTTATTTTTCATTTCCATTAGCTTGTTATCAGGAGCTTGTTCCCGTCAACATGACCACTTGTGTATGTTTTGTTGGCCTGTTCTTGGGAGCTTGTTCCCTTGCCCATGGTTGATTATACAAATTTGTTATTCTAACTTGCTGGTTTCCCAGCTTAGTTTCATTTTTGATCTATAATATACTTACATTTGATTAAAAAAGAATAAGCTTTTACAACCGACTAAAGATGAATGGATAACATTTGAAGAAAATCATAATATGAGTACAAATGGGATGACCACTTGATGCAAATGATGAATTAAAGCACCAATAAAATGGCTTCAGAAAGAGTTTCTCAAGGATAATTGAACCTGAAAGATGGATCTTGCTTCTATAATTGTCATTATTTGATCATGTGCTTTCGCTTTGTCATGTTTTAACCTATTTTAGACTTGTTGCAATTTGTCTCATAACGCCACAAGACTTTCTTTGTTAAATGAGTCTTTCTTTTTGTTAAATGAGTCTTTCTTTTCAATAAGATCATGAATTTTTCTAGTGTAGATAAGGTGTCTTTGCTTGTGTTTAAATAACATAAACCCACCCTATACCCTTAAGAATCCTGAATGTTTCATAAACCATTGTACCGAGAATTCTTTGGTAAATTCCCCTTTCATAAGAAACTATGAATGATCCCATGTTTTCATAAAGATTTTTGGAAATTCAACGTCCCGTATGAATTTAAAAGTCAAATTGATGTTTATTTAACAAATGAGTTCTGAGAAACCAAAATCAATGATACATGCCTAATCAAGTTCTTTCTGATCTAAAGCAGATAATTTGGGTCGATAGACAATGCTTTTCCATTCAAAATAAGCTTTATAAGCACTTCACCAAACTTGATTCAAACTCTTTCAACCAACAAGATGTGAAACATATGTCCTTTCACCTTCTGTCAAAAACATTATAAAAATTTTCAGCCTTTATGGAAACCTAATAATTAGAATCACTTAAATTCTTTCTAGAATGAGTTTGCTTTAAGCCAACATCAAAATAGTTTTTGTTTTAGAAATGGTTTTGAGATTCCAAGAATTTTCCATGAAAGTTATCCTTGTGAATAAACAACCCTTTTCTCCATAAATAAAATTCAAAGCATAGAGCAATTAGTGGACATGATCAATCTAGGGGCAAATAAAAATACACAATAGCACTGGCTCTATCATTACTTTTCTAAGAACACAAAGGATGTTGAACAAAACTAAAGTTCCTTAAGTAGGGAAATGTGGATACAATCTAAAGGTTTGTTATCTCTAAAGGTCAAGTTCACAAGTTGCAACTCGAATAAGCAAAAGTGAAAAACCACCAAAGCTAGTTACAAAGATCCAAACTCCTAAAAAATGGATTGTGAAGAAAAAAAAAGATCTATATTTCTGAGATAAGTATACATGCATCATTATGCATTTAGATCCATACTAAGGTTAAAAAAAAAAAAGGAGATAAATTTGGTGGATTGTAGCTTACAAGCCCTCTCTCATCCATTTTGAGTGCACCTTTAAGCCTTCACCTCTCATAATCCTACAATGCGTGTGTTAGCCATCATATCTCGGATAGTACGCTTTTAAACTTTATTTCTTTCTCATTTGAGTGCGTTTTCTAACCTTCAAACATCAACTCAAGTAGTGCGTTTTCAGCTTTACCTCTCTTCTTCCTATTTGAGTTCATTTTCTAGCCCTCCAACAACTCAACAGCTAGCCGATCTCTTCACCAAGGCACTTGGGACAATGCAGTTCAAATATCTCCTTAGCAAGTTGGGTGTCTTGAATATCCAACATCTCCTTAGCAAGTTGGGTGTCTTGAATATCCTCCAACTTGAAAGAGAATGTTAAAGAAGGCAAAAACAACTCACAGAGTCCAATCCCTACAATCAAGCAATTAATTAATTTTCAGTTATGCTCCATTAATTTTATGTATCAATTCCTTTTAACTCTTTGTCTCCCTCGTGCGTGTATAAATAGGGCTGTACAGATCTTATCAAAAACACAAAAATAAAAAATAACATTTCTTATCTTTCCCTCGCTCTCTCTGTATTGAGCACTTTCTCTAATTTTATCAATCTAGGTTTTTGCTTAACTGGTTTACTTCCCCTCAACCAAAAAAATCATCAATATAGTTTTTTGCTTAACTGGTTTACTTTCCTGAACCAAGAAAATCATGTGTACCATAATGTCAATATCCAGACCGAATATATACGCATAATCGAGGCAAAATATATTTGCATACTCATATAGTACAGAGACCAACCTATTTCTTTCCTCGGATGTAACAAAAGTGTAAACTTTAATTGTCTTTTTTCTCGCTCAATTGCTAGATCAATGATTTCCAGTTCCTCCTTAGGAGTTTCTCGGCTTTCTCAATTATTTTCATTAACCTTTATATTTTATTCTTCTCGTTTTTTATCATTCAATCAATAATATTATCAAAATTTAGTCGATTCTTTTTTATGCAGTGGTTTCATGCAATAAGTTTTCATATATTTTTGCTGACAAGATTAATAAGGAATTACAAAACATAATTTATTTATTTTCACTCCATATATATGCGTACAAAAACAAAACAAAATTTTACCAAAAAAACAAATAACATTTACACCTTAATTAATTAATAAATCATTCAAAACCTTTCCACGAAAAAAACCTGCCACGTTATTATTTTTTTATGGAAATTCAAATCAGCACCTAAACATTTTCTTCCAGAACTAAAATCATAAAATTTATGATTCCCTGCATAATTTCCACTTATCACCTAAAATATTAAAAAAAACTTATATATTTAAAAAAAAAATCATATCATGGTAATATTAATTACTTTTAAAATGAATTTTATTTATAAAAGTAATTTCTTTAATTTATTTTTAAGACTATTTTATCAAAATAATTAAAACATACTTAAAAATTATTTTTATAAAAAAAAAACTCCAGTGGCCGCAATTCCTCGCGCTATCTGAGAGTGTGAATGGACAGAAATCATCCTTATCTTTAACCGCAGCACAGCACAGCACAGCACAGCATTGCAGATCTAAGCACCTCATTACATAATTGCAGATCTATATCTCTATCGTCAGAGTAATTTTAAACACAATCCTTCTCCTATTACAAAGTAGTATAGGTTTTTAAATCAATTACTAATGGATCTGTTAAAGAAAACAAAATAATTAAAAAGTGGGTAATTAAACAAAATGACCATAGAGGTGGTGGAATAACAAACAAAGCCAAGAAAAGAAATGAAACCTCCGTAGTTTCATGTTCCATAACAGCTAAATCTCTACGCGCCGTCGCTCTCCACCACCGGCGTCGCGTTCAAATCCACAACCCAGTTTTCCTGCTCCTCCACAGGCGCCACCTCTACAGCCCCGGAACTCTGGATCATATTATCCTCCTCGTTATTTCCCCCACCATCAATCACTTCCACCACTTCAGTCTCCACTGCAGCCCGCCACCCTTCTCCACTACCCTTTCCAAAGTACTGCGCGGCTTCCTGCATCCTCCTTAGTATTGCAAAGAACTCCTCCACCTCGTCCTCAGTCGCCACCGTCACCACCTCCTCCTTTCCCTCCCCTCCTCTCACCTTCTTTTTCCTTCCTTGGTCGCTTTCTTTGTCTCCCTTCTTTCTTTTATCATTTCCTCTGTCCATCTCTCTTTCAAGAACCTTTGAACTTTTATGCAAGCCTTGTAACATAGAAATCTCAACCATAAGATACAAAACTAAGACATAAGTGAGTTCAGATTGTAAAATTATGTATGAGAAAACGAATATATCATATCAGCCACCACTGCGTCGAATCTCATTACAACTCAATTCTACCAAATTTGATCAACGTTTCTTGTTGGCCAGCTTTATAAATTAAATTAGGTAAAAGGACTTTATAACAAAACTTGGGTCATACTTTAATGATTCTTGTTTTTTTCTTTTCTTGGTGGGGTTGGGGGTTTGTTATGTCACTACCTTAATAACTGTTTTGAATGTATGTAATGTGAATTTCCTTGGATAATACTGGTGGAGGTAGAGATACATGTGGAGAAATAATTACTCGGAAACCATATGGAATTATGATATAGTTTAATAACTGGTTTGGATGTATATAGAACTATTATTATTAATATCATTATTGTTATTAATATCATTGAAATTATTATTAATCACTATAATTATTATTTTATTCTTAATATTATTGTATGAATTATTGTTATTATTACTATCATTACCATAATTATTGATATCATAATCACTCTAACATTATAATATATTATTATTATATATTTTTATTTTAAAAAATTATAATATATTTTAAGTTCATATTATATACATACATATTCAACTAATCATAACTATGATAATAATTATTGATTTAGTTTAATGTTTTGAATTCCAGCCATTCCATTATTGTTAAGAGAAAAAGAAACGATATTGAATTAACTTTATTTATAATATATATTCTACTACAAGTGTTTGATTTTGGGACGACATATATAATTAAACTATTCAATTAATGGAACTGATTAATATACAGTTTGATTCACTTAAATTAAATCCCATCCATTTTAATAATTTTCCAAGGTGGTTGAAGACTTTTGGGAAACAGTTTAACATGGTCGTTTTCCCACCGTTGATGTAGACAAGATGAGGTGGGGGTGATGTCAACCTCAATCGTATAAATGACGTCATGGTTATGGCGTTTGATAAAGTTATGGTGATGCCTTAAGCTGACAAGAATAGGGTGCATAATTATCAAACAACGCGCATGTCGAACGGTTCTTGTTATTTATTTATTTTATTGATTTCTCAAATTACATATCTATCTTGATATATTAAGTATTAGTTTGAAATTAAAGATAGTTTTCTAAAGTTACATTATTTAACGGGCTGGTTGATCCAAGGGAATAAGATTGCTTTGGAATTTGGATGCTCCAATCACTGTATAAACAATCAAATAATAAAGTTGAGAACTAAGAAGCCGCCAATTAAGTTCGTCCTCGCGAAGTTATATTATAACAGGAAAAGAAATATTAACGTAAAACCATTCATTAATTTCAATTTAATCCAATTAAGCCCTATACAATATATATTTTAAAAAAGAAATAGGGTTAATAAAACTGTTTTTAGTTATAATTAAAAAAATTAGGTTTAAAAAAAGTATTAAAATTGATATGAGATTGATTTTTCTATGCAAAATAAATTAAAAGAAAATCTTTATAAATAAAAATATAAATTATACGTGAAGCTAATGCAAAACACAAAAGTTATTAGCTAACTAAACATCTTTTTCTTTGTGCTTAAGGAAAAAACAAAATTTATTACAATACAAAGTATTCTCTTAATATGTTTGATGTATTAAATGAACTATTAGTTTATGGGTCAAAATTCTTGTTACTTAACTATATTTGTTATTTATTGATATATTAGCTGTTATATGTTACATATCTTTTTTTTCTTTTACACTTGATTTCTTGTTTGAATATTTTTGCTTCTCATATGTTTAAAGTTCATGGTTGCGTCTAATTTACTTTTTCCTCTTTTAAAATTGTCGCTGAAACAATTTTTTTTCTTTATTTATTTATATATACATAAATATTTTATTTTTTAAAAGATTCATCTATTACACAAAGATCAATTCTAACTATATTGATAAAGGCAATGTTTGATATTGTATTAGAAGTTGTTTTTCAAAATATGTTTTTAAACAAAATACATAAAAATAAATATTTGTATTTTTAAACATTTATTTTAACATCAATATATGAAAACAATCCAAATACACATAGAAAAATTAATTTGAAGTAAAACAAAATCAAGAAAATTGAAAAAAGTGGTTGGGCCATATAAGCAAAAAAAATGCCATAATTGAGGGCCTTTTAGATGTGAACCTCTTGATCACATGATCAAATAGGTCACACACAAAGACACTAATTCATGGCAAGTCAATTAAATTAGGTCTGATATGAGTGTAATATAAAGATAACTCGTATTTAGGCACAATATTATTGGAATCGAATCCCCGCCCAGTATATATTCATTTGTGAACAATAAATATAAGGATGACACTATGAAGTCAATTGTTTTTTTTAAGTCATTTTTAGTCCTCTAGAGAACCAATAAAAGGAGAATATCTCATTAATAAATAAACAAAAAGTTTGCAACAAAAAAAGTTTACTATTTAGAAATATAATTGATCCACGCTCAATAAAAAAGCTATAAATACTAAAAGCTTCTAACCCCTATTGGACCTAATGTAAAAACCAGATAAAAAGATATAAATAAAATAATTAATAAAATAAATATCATAATAATAATAAAATAAAACAATAGATTTCATTGTGGAGGGACAAAAATGGGAAGAAAAAGGAAAAGTGGGCCAAAAGTGAAATATATAAGTAAATGAGGTTAATTTTGTAAATAATAATAATACAATTAAACCCCCCCCCCCCCCCCCCCCCCCCCCTTTTTTTCTTTACTTGGATGGAAATTATGCAAACATAAAGGAGAAGAGGGAGAAGGGAGAGCTGAAAACTTAACAAGAGATTTAAGAGGAAAACACAAAAGATTAGTCTAATTCTCAAAGGATTGAATTAATTGGGAGAGAGAGCAAAATGAGATAAGTGTTTAAACAAGAAAAAATGAATAAATTGTAGAGAAAGGAAGGAGAGAGGGGTTGGGAAGGAGGAAGCAAAGGGAGGGGTTGAAATGTTTGACTAGATACTAATCAAAATCCATATTATCTTTGGGTACGGAGTTTTAAACTTGATCATGAAGTTAATTTCAATTCGATTAAGTGTTGATGCATTTAATTTGAAAATCATAAATTAGGGTTCATGGAGTATTTGGGAATAATGAATTTTTGTATAGGGATAATTAGATTTAGAGGATAAGGACTCTATTAGAGGAGGAATTATGTGGAAATATCAAGGAACTGTTGCATTATGTAGGAGGGTGGAGGCTGACCACTAGCAAGAGTAATTAAGAATAATTAATTGTGTTTCTCTTTAAGAGAATTAATTTAATAGATGAGTGACTAAGTGAATATGTTTTTTATGGAATGCAAATAGGGATTTCAAATGATTTAGAATCATTAAGGTGTAGTAACAATACGGGATATATTCAACTTGTTAACTTCCACCATCATTTAGACTTAGAAAATGATTTATTTTAAGGACTACTTCTTCATAGAAATTGTATTTAGGAATCTTATCTTTCTAACAAACTAATCTCACTAGAATTGCAGCTTTGAAACTCAAGATGTAAGCATAAATTTGAGGAGAGGTTGAATTGTCAACACTAATGGAAGTTTCAACAAACCAAAACAAAAATGAGAAAAATGAATATCCTAGGACCAAATTTAATTTTATTCCCTTAAGGAGATGTGCAATTTCTAGTCTAAACAATTCAAGTAAGAAAAATTATGTAAGAAACCAAATTTTATACAAGTTATGACAGAAACAAAATGGATGTCGTAAAACAGGCAATGAGAACTTAAAAAGGGAAATAAATCTTTTAAAAGAAAAATTGTGTGTTGATTTAAGATTATTATTACGAAAAAATAATGCAAATAAGAATGATGAAATGATATGATGAATATATTACTGTAGAGGCAACTCAGGAGTCGTGCAACAATCAAGAACCATAGGTTGAGCCCATACAATAGGTTGGTATATTTTATCACTCTTTTATTGATTATATAAAGAATAATGATATTTGTATAGTTTGAATGACATAGGTTATGATCAGTTGAAGGAAAAATGCAATTGAGATGAAAATAGAACTAAATAAAAATATAATGTATATGTCTATATAGAGAATGAACTTGATTAGTCATTTCGGGTAGAAATGGCTAATGATATCACTGTACAAGATTGATATCGACATCTTCCATATAATTAATTTAATATAGATTTATTTGATTAACTATTTCCATAAAGAAATAATTAATGATATCAGTGTAGAACATGATATCGGTAGTAATAAGAAAATTGATTAATTGTTCCAAGAATAAAAGTTAATGATATTAGTGCAGAACATTGATATCAACAATTTCAAGAAATTTGATTAACATGTTTTGAGAATGGAAGTTAATGATATTAGTGTAGAACATTGATATCGACAATAACAAGAAATTTGATTAACTGTTCCGAGAATATCAGTACAAAACTTTGATATCAGCACTAACAAGAAATTTGATTAATTGTTCCAAGAATGGAAGTTAATGATATCAGCACTAACAAGAAATTTGAGTAACTTTTTTGAGATTGAAAGCTAGTGATATTAGTATAGAACATTGATATCGGTAGCAATAAGAAATTTGATTAGTTGTTCCGAGAATAAAAAATAATTATGTTAAGGAAAATTTGACATAAGTATGTTCGTGGATCTATAAGAAGAAAAATTAATTAACTATTTCAGGAAGAAAATAGTTAATGACATTGATGGGTGATTTTGATGTCGGTGTGTATATTGGAATTGTTTATTAGATGTTTCGATTAGAAAATTAAATGGAGGAAGGGTAGCATATAATTGATGACAAATTATTTATTATTTTGGGATGGAGTATACTTAAATGAAATTTTCAAGATATAAAATAAAAATATATGCTTGAAAATTAAGAATCTAAATGAAGTAATTTTCTTACTCGTAAATTATAGTCTTAAATTATTTATATTGCTATGTTTGAATTATCTCTTTTTAGAAACACAAACAGTAAATTATGCACAGGGCTTCCATATTTTGCTTAAGTCAAATGGATGTATTTAGTTAAGCTTGTGAGAATTACGATTATTGATTGTAATGATTTTATTATTTGAAGGTTGAATTTAAAGAATTAAATACAATCTAAATTATATGTTTGTATAATTATGATGAAACACACACACACACATTGATACTTCTTAAGAATTGCAATGTATGACTGATAGTTTTTATAATAATTTGATTCTAAAGATTATTTTGTGCTTTGTTGATGTTTTGATGAAACTGCACTTTGAGATGTTGGAAAAATATTGAATGAGGAAATGATTGTGAAAATGCGTGGCCGGTTGAATGTCGATAACTTGGGATTATTTAATTTATCGGGAAACTTTGTTGAAATTTTGGTAGAAATATATATATAGAGGTGAAAAAAAATTATTACTGTTTTTTGGACCTATGTTGTTGTTAGACTAATGCCATGGAAAGTTGGTTTATTACACCTAAGTTATGGACTTGTATAAGGTCCATTTACAATTAGACCAAACACTTAATTAAACAAGCCCAAAATATAAAAATAAAAATAAAGGTTTAAATTTGTTGACATAATTAACAAAGAAAATAAAAAATAATAGTTTGATTTCCAAGTTTATATGGTGTTATAGCCGAATAAGCCTTCATTGCATGCGTAAGAAGAGTTCTTGACTTTAGAAATTCCAAATAGACTAGGAAAATCAATTTTGACTTGAAAATCTTTGTTGCCCCCTCTAACTTTTCCCAATAGAGCTTGACTTTCCTAGTCTACTTGGAAAACAATAATGATTACTTCCTTTTTAGTTGTTAATTAATTAGTTTATTTCTAAACTAGAAGAATCATTGGCCTTGTTTGTTTCAAGAAAAGTGATTTCCGAGAAACCACTTTCCAAACTTTCCTGTGTTTGTTTGCCTTCCAGAAAGTTGGTCAACGGAAAATACTTTCCAGTCAAAGAAAAATTTGGCTTGGTTTTCAGGACAGTGTTTTCTGGAAAATTTGGGTAGAAAACACTTTCCGGAAGTTGTGAAAAATTTAGAAATGTCATTATTTGCTGATTATATCAAATTTGATCCTCAAACTTTTGATTGCTATATATAATTTGTTTTGAATATTTATTTTTCAATTCCATCTCTTAAAATTTAATTTTTATCTTAATTTTGGTCCTTATTTTTATAATTGCTATTTGCTTTTTTCTTATCATTTTTTTATTGAAATTTTTTATCTATCAAATTTGGTCCTCATTTTTTTATTGTTACTTATTTTATTTGAAATAGTTTATGAAATGTTAATTATTATTATTTTAATTTATTCACCTTTCATTTTTTTTTAATTTTTTAGATTTGATCTCAATTATTTTGATTATTATTTATTTTATTTGAGATAATTTATGAAATTATATTTTTTTTTTCAATTTCATTCTCATTCAATTTTTTAATTTGTAAGATTTGTTCCTCATTATTTTAATAAACTTGAAAAAAAAAATTTATTAATAAATTATTTTCCAGTTTAATTTCCATAACACAAACAAACACTGGAAAGTGTTTTTCAGTTCATTTTCCATAACAATGCCAAACATCGGAATTCACTTTCCCCATAATTCACTTTCCAAAAGGAAACCACTTTCCAGCAAACAAACGGGGCCTAAATGATTCTCTTTAACTTTGGAAAAAAAATTGTTGCTCATTAGTTTTCTTAGTGAACTAAAAAACTTCTTCTTTTAAATAATAAGATTTCTCTCCTATTAAGGATCAGAATTGGCCAATTTACCTTGCACAAATAGACAAGTAATTGTTGACTTTTAATTTTTATAACAATAGGAAAAACAAGCACAAACAAAGCTAGGATTTTGGCTGAACATATTAATCCCTGGTAGGACTAGGATTGAGCTCTTCTTAGACTTATATTAGAAGAATTAGAGGTTATCATTCATGCTCCTCTGGCATCCTAAGCTCTTTTAGGTCCATGATCCATATGTTTTAAACACGTTCATTCAATGTCTCTTTAAGGTTCTTTGCCCTAGTACTTGTAATTGACCAACTTAACACCTCTAACAGGTTATTATCGTGATTAAGATTGATGTTGTGTTAGTCCTCATTATCGTTTCTATCTTTAAAGGAAGTTGACATCGAATCATCACTTACATCAAATAAAGAAAAATTATAAACCTTAAAGGTATTATCACCTTATATGGTTGAATCCTAGATTTATTTCCCTACAAGTTGTGTATTTATCACATATGTGTTTCACATCTTTTTATATTTTAGGTCAATAAAAATATTCAAGCAAGACATTCAAAGTCTTAGCAAAATAAAATACCCCATCAGTTTGCATATATGTGCTTCATATACAACAAATTTACACATAGAATTCAATGGAACACAAATAATTCTCTTAAAACAAATATCCATAAAATCTATAGAACTTCCCAAAAGCCAAAGCTTCACTAAACATTACAAGAATGATTATCATTCTTGTGTGTGTGTATATATATATATATGTGTGTGTGTGTGTGTGTGTGTGTGTGTGTGTGTAAATCCTAGAAAATAACTTTCTTAACTTAGTTTTCACATACTAATTTTTCTAAATTTCAAAATATATGATATTTTACACTTTATCGAATAAAATATATTTTTGATATGTGTGTGATAGCAATGCGTCACTTGATATTATACTTTAAATGAATATAACATACATGCAAAAATTATTTTTTGTATGAATCGAGGCTTTAACACCCAAAGAAATTAAATTAAACATGGCATAACAGTTCAAATGAAGTCGTGATACAAAATCAGATACAACCTTCCGAAGGGTATTGGCAACTCACCAACCTCACCTGCGTTGTGTCCGTTATGCTAATTTGAAAAAAAAAATTCCTATCAAGTCAAATAAATATGAACTTATTGATAAAAAGAAGACAACATTATCGTTTTTTCTTGGTTTTTGTGTTTTTATAAGAAAAAACCCAAACCCCTAAAAATAGTTTATTATATATGGGTGAGTGAGTTTGAGCGCGTGGGATTGAAAAGGTGATGACCAAAGCAGCTTCGATTCTCTAGCGATATAATTCCCGATTAGACCAAAACCCTTTAGTTAGTCAACATTTTTTATTGGTAAAAAGGAGAAATACCTAGGTACAGATAAACATGGTAATGATTCTATGGGAACCTTAGAAATTGGCAGTCGTGATCTAATCGCATCCTTAGATTTAAAGTTGAATGGGGTCCATAGTATATGATTCTAAATATTAATTAGTTTCCATAGTCAGCAATAGTCACTCTAAATATTAATTAGTTTCCATAGTTAGCAATAGTCATTTTTTATAATAATTTTAAAGATGTATTCTCAGTACCATATAGTCAAAGAAATTTTATAGTTTTTCATTATTTATTTATGTGGTGCCTGGTGGGGTGGGGGTGCCTATTCCCAAAAAGATGAAGGATGCAAGTTGCAACCCATCACCCCATTCACTAGTGGTCTCAATTTACCCAATTATAAAGCCTGCTTTGACACAGGAGCATAGGGTCTCTACGGTCTAATATTGCTGCACCTATAAGTAGGTGTTAAAGTCTAATATGTTTGAATCGGTTGATGACTCTCTCTCTCCTCTCAAACTTTACAATTAAAAATATACAATTTAAAGTTTTAAATCAACATAAAAATTAAAAAAAATAAAAGAAACCATAATGAAAGATGAAAAAATTATGAAGCAAATTATTGTGATGTCATAGTCGCACAAATTAATTGCTTTAACTTAAACTATATAAGATAGTATAGAGGAAGCAATAGATTAATCACACGAGAATGATTTAGTTCAAATTTTGATTCAATTAGAGGGTTTGATTATTTGAACTAAGAAAAAATTAAACAATTAAGATATTCAAGTCATAATAGTTGAAAGTCAACATTGGCAAAATACAAGATATGACTTTGAAAGCTGCGATTTCTATGCTATTTATTTTTCTTGTCATCAATGTCCAAAGAGGTATGGACATTAACTTTCTAATGCCACTAGAATCACTTCATTTCAACATTTATGGTTGCATCATACACCCTCATCCCACACTTAGATCTTGCTTATCCTCTAGAAAGGAGAGATAAAATCAAATTTAAATTAAATGAAATAAATCACTATGACTAATCTTTTAATCTCCCGTCAATTTCCAAGAATATATATATTATAAACAAAAATCCAATCAAGAAGACTTCTTGCCAGCTTACTCAAGCAAGCAATGAAATGACCTCTACAAGAATCTCTGAAGAAGAAGTGCACCAGAGTTGGAAAATGAAGTCCACTTCCATAATTGCTCTTTGTTTGGTCATTTCAACACATTGTGTTGAAGTTAAACTTGTTTTTATTCTTGTTTGCAATTTTGTTCATATCACCACAAGACCTTTTTTAAACAAGACTTTCTGTTCAATATGATCATGTATTTTCTCGTGCTTATGACATCTTTTTTTTTAAATAACACAAGCACACCTTATACCCTTTCATTTAAATTATACATGATCCTATGATTTAATAAAGATGTTTGGCAAATCAAAGTGTAGTACGAAAGGAAATGCCAAATTAATGTTTGTTTAACAAATGTGTTTTGGAATTCAAAGGATTTCACTGAGAGGTGATCTCATACCCCAAAAACCCACATTATAAAGTTAAACTCTTAGCTAATAAATAATCTAAAAATTAAAATAAAAATCATTTTGCATGGAAAAACAAAGCTTACCGATCTTGGATGCATGTTTTTCAAATGAGGAGAGGCCAATTTTGATATGTCTTCACAAGTCTCAAATATCCCTTGCAGTCCCTATTGAGCCTAATAATCATTTCTTGATACCTTAACAAGGTTCACACCTTACACTAGAAGGCAAGTGCGAGGATAAAAAACATTTTTAATCTACAAAATAATCCTCAATGACATGTGATGGTCGAACAAAACTGGAGGGCATGAGCATAAAAAGGGTTTTAGTATACTATAGCAAATCAAGTTAACATGATGATAATGCTAAAAACCCATGATAAAAAACCCAAACAAAGTATTGGGGGCATGTCAAGTCAACATGTTAAAAACCCATGATAAAAGCCCAAACAAAATTTTGGGGGTCATGTCAAGTCATTATGTGAATCAATCATAAGGTCCCAAAGCTTATGGACCAAAAGGAGTTCTAAGAGTAAACACTAAGTTATCCTTAGTCTAAAAAACCCTTGAACACCTTTTGAGCCTACAAATATCTTTTTTCATAGCCAGTGACCTGAGCCTACATTACAAACCTCATTAAGCCTTTTCTGATCAAATACAGGTAATCTGGATCGATAAACAATGCTTTTCCATTCAAAACAAGCCTTACAAATACTTCATAAAACTAGATCAAAGCCTTTTGACATGCGAGACATGAAAAAGCACCATTTCACATTCCTGTCAAAAACAACATAAAACCTGGCAGTGAGATCACTTGAATTCTTTCAAGAACAAGTTTGTTTAAACAAACATTAAAATGGTTTTGTGCTTGGAATGACTTTGAAATTCCAAAAATCTTACATGAAAAACAATCTTTGTAAATAACCAACCCCTTTCTTGCAAACATTTGAAGCCTAAAACACTTGTGGGGCATGACCAGGCTGGGGGCAATATACAAATGCAATTGAAGATGACTTCATCATTCCTTTTCAAGTAATGTTGAACAAAACTAAAGGTCTTTGATCAAAGGAGGGCATATGACCAGGTTGGGGGCAATATACAAATGCAATTGAAGCTGACTTCATCATTCCTTTTCAAGTAATGTTGAACAAAACTAAGGATCTTTGATCAAAGGGGGGCATATGAATATGGTAAAGATTTGTCATCTCCAGAGGTCAAAATTATAAGTTGTGGCTTGAGTAAGAAGAAGCGAGAAGCTATTAAAGACAGAGATCCAAACCTTGAAAAGAGAAGACCATGAAGAAGAAAGGGGACTTTTATTTCTTAGGTAAGTATACATGCATCATCATGTATTGCATCCCCACTAAGAATCTAGGAAATGTTTTGAAGGGATTGTAATTTCCAAAAACCTTCATTCATCATTTTGTGCACGCCTTCAAGCTCTCACCTCTTTTATATCCTTGAGTGTACTTTTCAACCCTATCTCTTTCATGATTTTGGGTGTCATCATGCATTGCATCCTCTCTAGGAATCTAAGAAATGTTTAGAGGGATTGTAATTTAGACCTTTATCATTTTGTGTGCGCCTTCAAGCCCTCATCACTTTCACTTCCCTGGGTGTGCTTCCGAGCCCTTCATCAGCACAGATAGCGCGCTTTTCAGCCCTATCTCTTTTCTAGTATTTGAGTGTGCTTTCTAGCCCTCAAGTATCAATTAAAATAGTACGCTTTCCTGCCCTATTTCCCCCATCTTCGAGTACGTTTTCCAACCCTCAATCATCAATTAAAGTAGTGTGCTTTCCTTCCCTATTTCTTCCCTAATTTGAGTGTGCTTTCTAGCTCTCGATCATTAATTAAGATAGTGCGCTTTCCGACCCCATTTCCCCTTTTTTTAGTGCGTTTTGGAACCTTCAACCATTAATTATGATAATGCACTGTCCAGCCCCTTTTTCCCTCCTTTGAGTGCATTTTCCAACCCCTAACCACAAAGTAAAATAGTGTGTTTTTCAATCCTATTTTTTTTCCTCTTTTGAATGCGTTTTTCAACCCTCGACTATCAGTTAAGATAGTGTGCTTTCTAGCCCTATTTCTTCCTCATTCGAGTGGATTTTCCAACCCTTGATCATCAATTAAAATATTGCACTTTTCAGCCTTATTTTCCCCTTCTTAGAGTGTTTTCCCACCCTCGACCATCAACTTAACTATGCGTTTTTCAACCTTCAACCACCAACTCAAATAATGTGCTTTCCAGCCCATCATCTTCACTATTTTCACTTCCAAATGATTCAACTATTTCTTGGTTTGGTAAATTCATTTTCTTTTTCTTTGTAGTGCTTGCTATCTAAAATCTCTTACAAGACTTTAGCTGGAAGCATTGTAAAGAGGGGGACAACTGTCATAACCCAATTCTGAGTTATTCCCCTAAATCTACCCAAAATAAAACAAAAATAGCAAAAAAAATAATAAAAGAGGCTAGTGTTAGCAGAAAAATCAAGGTCGAAATTTCAAAAGTTTTCTAGAGCTCGATCGTACCTCTTTTGTGCCCAAAAATAAAGAAAACATGCAGATTCAAAGCTAAAGGAATTTATTATTGGATAAATCTGGGTAAAAATTAAGTTAGTACGCATAATTATATTTTTATGGGTCAATTTGATATTATCATCGATCAATTTAAAGTGTAATTATATTTAGGAATTAATTTAGACCCCAGTTGAAGGATTTAATTAAGTGCAAGGACTTAATTATACTTTAAATGGGTCAAATTAATTTTATTAAATGCTTAATTGGTGAGAAATTAAGTTTGGAAGCCTAATCTGGATTAAATTGAGAAGATCAAAATTTTCAGAGACAAAACTTTTTTGGGTGAAATCGGAAGCCAAAATTGAAGGAAAAAAATCGTTCTTCCCGGTTTTCCCTTCAAAAAACTATTTTATCACAACCCATTTTCTGTCTGTCTATTTTATATTTTTGAAAAAAATAAAAATTATCTAGATCTTATCGTAAGCCATGTTGTGCCCATGCCGGCAGTCATGCCTGCAACCTACTCTAACTCCTGCAACACACAACACAACATTCCTGAACATCAACACCATGTACTACAAGCAACCCATCACTGCACATTACCTCCTTTACCTATAAATAGCGGGAGGAAACACAGTGATGAAAAGGGAAGAAAAGTTAAATGAGGTGCGTGAAATATATTGAAAAAACTAGGGATGGAGAATAACGAAGAAAACACGGAGGCATGGGGAAAATTTGCAAAAAAACAGAAGAGGAGGTGCATGAAATAATACTAGAAAACATTGACAAAAAAACACAATGAAATATAGCAGGGAAGACGATATCACAGTGTAAAGAAAATTGCAGGAACCACCACGTTTTCTCTTCTTCTTGCTGCCAAGACCACCCATCGTCAACTCTCTCTATAGTACCAACATTGAAAACCCTCTCCATCTTCACCGTCAGCCACGACCAACGACCATCCCTCAAATCACAAAGGCAACAACAACAATCTTGGGTCCTTCAAAAACCAGTAACAGGTGGCTCATGTTTCCCTTAGCAACTCCGTCGATCCAGCACCATCAACTTCTCCCCTTCATCGATCGCGCCTGAAACAGTCGAGGCTTTCTTCCCTAACGCCAGCTACGCACAGTGGCAACAAGCTTAACACAAACCAGCCAATTTCAATGCTTCTCCCCACCACCATAGGCCACCAATTCCGACGCCACCACCACCATTAGAACCACCTCATCCTCCTCTGCCCGACGGTAATGGCAGGTGATCCTCTCGTTTTCATCGATCAACTTCCTTATCACTGTTCATGTAATACGTGAACAATGTTGGTATTTGTTCTTCTTTTCTACTAGCTTTGGTCTAGACCTGTTCTCAGCATGACCCAATTCCAGCAGAGTTTGGCCTTTTGGCCAACTGTGCTGGGCCGACCCATTTTTGAAAAATAAATAAATAAATGAATTAAAAAAATAAACAAATAAATGTTTTGTTTTCATGCATACGGCTGAATTCCAAGGTTTTTCCAAGCATATTTTTCGTTAAAAAATATATGTTGCTTCTTTCACATATTTTGAATGAAAATTGGATATCGTAACCAGTTTATGATTATCCATTGGAATTTGGACAAAATATAAAAAAAAATTAATTTTTTTAGCTATTGGGGTGTAAAATTACATTGTAAAGGACACCCCTGAATAGTAAAAAAAAAAAGTTTTTTTTATGTAGTGCAAAAATTTCCAAACTTTAGAATGATTAGGTTTTCAACTTCCACTGAAGTAGAGACTCCCTCATGAAGAGAGATATACTTCAAGCCTTAGAAAAAACCACCAAATATAAAATTACTTAGGAAAAACAATCAAACAACAATGCAACCTACCTTAGGTAGGGTGCACAAGGGGTGATGCGTCTTTTTCTTGCACAACAAGTCCCCATTACACAGACTCTCGCAGAGCATTAGGTTTCCTAGTGACCTTAATACCAGGCTCTCGCAGAGCCGGACCATCAAAAATGGCTAGGCAGAGACGCCCACCTGGGCAGGGACGCCCATCCACAAAAGCTGGTGGGTCAGTCGGCCCACCTAGGCTGGCAGTACATCCCCATAATGATAGGCATTTTGACCCATCTAGGTTGGGCAGCCAATCCACAACAAACATAAAAATAGGAAAAAATACAAATAATAATAATAATAAAATAAATAAAATAGAAAATGTGCATGAAATAAAAAATAACTTTTTTCTTTAAAAAAAAAAAAATATTTGTTTCATGTATAGAACCAAATTCCAAGGTTTTTCCAACCAATAAAAAGGGTTTCTAAATGCAATGTGAATTTTTTTCAAACTTTAGAATGATTAGGTTTTCGACTTCCAAGGAGGTAGAGATTCTCTCACGAATAGAGATCTACTTCGAGCCTTAGGAAAGATCGACAAATAAAAAATATGACTTAGAAAAAAACAATGCAGCTTACCTTAGGTAGGATGCACTTGGAGGTATACGTCTTCCTTGCACAACAAGTTCCCTTTCCCAGACTCTTGCAAGCCATTAGGTTTCCTAGTGACCTCAATGCTATAGTGAAATTACCATTTTACCCCCAGGATTGAAAAATTTTAGCCCCTAAGACTGGGGGTATTTTCCAATTTTTCAGGGGACATGGATGGTATTTCTGGGTTTGTTGCACAATAAAACTATGAAAATAGCCCTCGAAAATGAAAAAAAGAAGGCAAATCCGACCAGAGGTGGTTTAGCAATTTCCAGGGGACATGAATGATATTTTTGAATTTGTGCACAGTAAAACTACGAAATTAGCCCCCGAAAACGATAAAAAATAGGCGTCAGATCCGATGGTATTTCTGTATTTACCACGGTGATTTTTTCATAGTTATCAATGGGTCTAGGGGTGTATAGGTAATCATCTATAGGGAAGTTTTTTCTTCCTTTCTCTCTCCTGCCACCTGGAAATGCTCTTTGGTCCTTAGGGTTTGTAAACGTTTTATTTTGGTCTCTATGCTTCAAATTTCGCTTTTATTACTGGTTTTTGCAATATACTTTTTGATTTGTTGCTATTGTGCCCTTCAATTGAAACTGATTATATATGTTTGGTTTCAATTTAGTCCTTATTCTTTTGATTTTTGGTTTCTTTTGGTTATTTTAATTATTTCAGTATGCAGGTTTTGATCGCTTCTAATTGGGTCCTCCAATTGAAATTTCTCATATATTCTATCTTTCATTTCGGTACTTTTTTGTAAAGACATTACACAACATTTTTTTTTAAAATGTCTTTATTTATTTCAATCCCAAGGTTTTATTTATTTCATTTTGTCCTTCAATTGGAATTAATTATATAGTTTGTTTTAATTTGTTTTGATTGTGTCCTCCAATTGAAATTAGTCATGTATGCTACTTTTCATTTCAATCCTCATTCTTTTAATTTTTTTAAAGAAAATTACACTATATTTTTTTTTAAAATATAGTTATTTGTTTCGGTCCCAATGTTTTATTTGTTTTAATTTTGTCATTCAATTGGAATGAATTATATATTTTATTTTTCATTTCGATCCTTATTCTTTTATTTTTTATTTGCTGTTAATTTCTTTGGTTCTTTCTGTCATTCTTGAACATCATTTATTTTTTATCCGTATTTATACATCTATACTTTTATTTAATTTTTGTCATTTTATTTTTTATTATGAATTTATTTGTATTTGGTTCAGTCCTGAAATTTTAATTTATGTTGGTGATCATTTTAAAATTAATATTGTTCCTTTTTTCCCTTTCTTCTTTTTTTGTGTTTCCTGTTATTTTTATCTATTCTTCGGATCAGATGATTTTATGATTTTATTGTTTGCGCCATAATAATGATAATTTTAGTGATTATTTTTTTATTGTTTTTTGTAAAAATGTTATACTTTTTTATTTTTTTTGTCACGGCAATTTAATTATTTCAATTGTTTGGACAATAATATTGATAAAAAAATTAATTGTTATTTCATTGGAACCTACTAAATAAATAAATTTATATCGATTTAAAATTCATATATTGTATAGAAAACTTGCACGTAATAGGAATTGTACAGAGATTTATTATTTTGTCTAAATTTATATTATAATAAAAAAATATCACATAATTTTTTTTTTGGCATTGAAAAAAATATGGTGCCGCTTGTGATAGGATGCGGGGCATTGGCTAGTATGAATATAAAAGTGGTGTCTCTTTTGACAAGAGTTAGGGTTTATCTCGAGTAAATATTCATGAAAAAATGAGATTTTAGCATATGGCCATAATAGTGCTACACAATTACAAACTTGTTTAAGAGTTTGGATAGTATTTATGTGTATTATCTTTGATTCTACAATAAAATTTTTGGTTTAATTTATGAACACTAATAACTTTAGTAGAATTCAAGTTCTAACACTAGTTGAAAGTTTAAATTTCAAAATACCTTCTTGTAAGCATAATTCTATCAACTAAAAAGATATTCATTACAACTAGGGGGAGATAGTTGGTGCACTATATAGATGACTAAAGAAAGGAAAGTATGTTTATCCGACATTGTTAAGGAACACTCCCTCCTTAGTTCTTATAAATGTGAGTTTTTATTTTATAGTAATTAAATGAACATTCATAATTTTTTGCTATAAATAGTCATATAACTGTTAAATGAACAATTATAATGTTTCATTATAAACATTAATATGGTTTTTTTTTGGTAAAGATCAGGGCATGCGCCCTTCTAAATTAAACGAGGAATAGTGGACCCAATAAGGTCATAATACAACAAGGAATAAAGTCCTGACGGTGGGTCGGTTATAATATCCGCCCTCCTATCTAATAACTCATTAGTTAGCCCCAAGTTTGCCAACCAATCGGCCACATAATTAGCCTCTCTGTAAACATGGACAATTTTAACCTCCCACTCCCTACCAAACAACCCTCTAATTTGCATAATCAAATTGTAGTTTCTATTTACTCTCACTGTATCCCCTTTAATAATCCCAACTACAACCTTGGAATCAAATTCTAAAACCACTTTCCTAAACCCTTTATCCCATGTCATGAGTAGCCCCCACATGGATAGCCCATAATTCTACAGTCACAGAAGAACAAAAACCAATATTTCTTGCAAATCCCCCGATCCACGACCTCATATGATATCAAATCACTCCTCCCACACCAGCTGTCCCTGGATTACCTTTACTGCATCCATCCACGTTAAGTTTGATCTACTCTTCCTCGGGATACTTCCATCCTATATGCTTAACATTCGTATTTCCATTTCGATCAGCATACCCACTCCTCTGTATCCTCTTACTATCCTCAACCATCCTCCTTATCGCAAGAATAGTCCCATACCAATTGCCTTGGTCTCTGCCAAACGTTCTATTACATCTCTCCTTCCAAATATGCCATAAAGCTATACCAAAAACTTGATGCCAATCCCCATAGTTAGTGTTTCCATTCCTGGGTGTTAAGTTTGACACCAACCATGCATACCGACTTTGGCTAAAAAATAGCTCCCTTTCCTCAATCCTGACGAATATCTCCCAAATTTTCCTAGCTTTAGGACAATCCCGAACATCATGAATCAGGGATTCCACACTAGTTACACACTGACAACAATATTTATCATCTGTTATCCTTCTTCTCCACCTCATTTCATTGGTCATAATAGCATTATGAGCTACAGTCCAAAGAAACACTCTGATACGCTTCACTCCTTTCCACTTCGAAATAAGATTCCATAGTGGGTCTCTGTCCATATCTCCCCTTTCCTCCTGGGCCATATATGCGGACCTGAATGACAATCTCCCATCCGCTGAATTATCCCATACTATGGAGTCCTCTTTTGTATCCTGCTCAAGAGGCATGTGACCAACAATACTCATCATTGCTTGTATCGGAAGTAAATAAGCAAACTGCTCCCAATTCCAGTTTCTCCTACTATCCACCATATCTGCCACTATATAGTTTAGAGTATCTACCTGCTCTTCCGGATTCAAGAGAGTAATAAGAGGACCATAATTCTCCAACCACTTATCCTTCCAAAATAAAATGTTCTTGCCATTCCCCAAGCTCCAGCTAACATTCTGCTTCACTTCACCCCACTCTCGACATATTGCCTTCCACAGCACCGAATCTCTCGTGCTAGCCACCGGACTCCCAAATGATGTTGATACATTTTTTGAAAAATATATCCTCGTCTTTGCAATACTTACTTTCTGCCCTGACGCTAAACAAAATATATCAAGACAATCTCGAACTGCTTCAAGCTGATCCACACTTGCCTCCGTAAATATAAAATATCATCTGCAAAGCACAAGTGTGAAATCCTCAACCCATTCCTCCGCACACTAAAGGGCTTCCATCTATTATCCTCCATATTCTAATTTATTAACTGTGATAACCTTTCCAAACACAACATAAATATATATGGCGATAAAGGATCTCCTTGCCTTATACCTCTGCTTGGCCTAAATTGCTGAGTTTTATCACCATTCCACAAGACGCTAAGAGAAGGAGTTTCAATACACTCCATGATGACTCTCACTAGCTCGCTAGGAATATTTGCATCAATTAGAGTCTCTCTAATAAAACTCCATCTTAGGCGATCATATGCCTTTTCAAGATCGACCTTAATGGCCATAAAACCTCTTCTTCCTTTCATGCTTCTCATAGTATGAATAATTTCCTGGGACACTATGATGTTATCCGTAATATGTCGACCCGGCACAAAACTACTCTGAACATCACTTATCAGCTTCGGCATCAAGGTTTTTAATCTCCCAACTATCACCTTTGACACCACCTTGAAAATCACATTACAATTGGCCTAAATTGATGTAATTTTTCAGGCATTTGAACCTTAGGAATCAACACCAAGTATGAATGATTTATTCGAGATAAATCCTTTTTCCCTGGAACACCTCCCTGATATACGTGCAAACAGACCGACCCACCACATTCCACTGAGATTGATAAAAAAATGGTTGATACCCATCATCAAAAACAACAGTTTTAACCTCATCATCTAGAACAGGGGTTATCAATTGATCCATGTGACTGGACTCAATAATAGGAAATTGACCTTCCCTTATTCTACTAACCGACACCTCCTCCTGCTCCGCCCGAAATAAATTCTGATAAAAATCCCTAGCCATGACCTTTAAACTATCCTCCTCCCATACCCAAACATTCTGATTATTCTTTAAGGCTCTAATTTTATTTCTTTGTCTTCTAACAATAGTCTTCATGTGAAAATAGTATTCCTATATTCGAATGAAATCCATTGACACCGAGACTTCTGATACCAGTAAATTTCCTCCTGCCGAAGAATCTGCCGATATTCCGAAGACAATTCCTCCTCCAACCGGTATAAAAAAGGATTTCCTCTACAAAATAAAGCTTTTTGGTGATGCAAATCAGCAGGAGATACATGATCAAGAGGATACGATTGGGGCAAAGCACATGCAAAAAATGGATACAATTGTCACATGATCAGAGCTGCTACAATTCAACACCTTATCGTTGGAAGAAGATAGATATGGATACATTCAACATCAACACAGGATGCGATCAAGCCTTGGAATTCTACCGTTACAAGAAGCCTGCATTTAGTTAAGTTCTTTAATTATTGGATTGCTTTATTTATCTGAATTTATTTTAATTTCCTAATTTGTTGCTTTCCTAGTTAAGTTTGGTTTTTTTATTCCTATTTAAGGAGAAGAATGTAACAGTGAAGGACACTTCAGAATTTTATCTTTGATTGAATGAATTTCAATTTGATTTTGGAGAGATTCCAATACAATTGCAAAGAGACTTTGCACCAGCCTAATTGCAATTCTTTGTGACTTTGAATCTGCAATTCACGACACCAATTTGGTATCAAAGCTTCATCATCTATGCTAGTAACAAGAAGTGAAACTTCTTATGCCATGGCCACCACTCAAAACCGTAACAATCCCAGTCCAAACATCCAAACCCCAACCCATCCCAGCCCTGCTAGCCATAATCCAAACACTCTACACACTACAAATCCCGAACCAAATCACTCCAACTCAACCTAGCAACAAAACCCAAACACACACCCAAACACACAAATCCCCAATAACCGAGATGCAGAGCAGCCCCAATTGCGTTACCAGCTAGACCAGATTGCCACTGTCTTGGTGCAAGTTATTCGTCGACTGGATGTCATGGAAGAACGTCATGTTCGGGAGGAGCATGATCCCTTTATTCAGCGTGGATGCAGATGAGTTAATGGAGCAGGAGTGGACCTTCATGACACAGACAACACTCGTGCGAATGAGGAAGACAATTTGGAGTATGAGGATCATGAACCTCACAATCGTTATCCTAGACAATATATGCATGGAGCGAATGTCAATTAGGGCATAAGACATCAACCCCTTGATGAACTGACCAAGAGAATGAAGATTGACGTTCCAGATTTTTGTGGAAAATTGGAACCTCATGCCTTTGAGGATTGGTTGACAGCGATCGAAGATTATTTCGATTGGTTCGCTGTTTCGGAGGATAGGAAGGTGCATTACGTTCGGATGAAACTAAGAGGACATGAACGAGCTTGGTGGGGAAGTGTGGAAGAACAACTACGTTGCACTCGACGTCCCAGTTACCAATTGGGAGGAGATGAAGGAACTACTCAAAGAAAAATATCTGCCCATAGATTATGAGCAAATGATGTTTGAGGAGATGCTGCAACTAAGGCAGGGCTTGCTAACTGTCGATCAGTTCACAGATCGATTCCACGAGTTGACAGTTCGCAGCAGAATTGTAGAAACCGAGCAGCAAACATTGGCTCGTTATCGCACTGGTTTACAGGAAGACTTGCGAAGGGAGATGTGGATTGCATGTTTATTAAATGTAGAAGAAGCATACCAGCTGGCCCTCTGCATTGAAAAGCAAACGAAAATTTCAACGGGAAGGAGAGTGACGTTGACAGAGGGAAGAACTAAACAAACTGCCACAAATCCATTCCAAAGGTCATTGACTCCAAAGGAACCCGTGAGGACTTTTGGAAATAATAATTCAAAGGGGGTGAACAAATCCACCAGTGAAGGTCCCTAGTGTTATAAATGCAGGGGTTTTGGACATTATGTTATGATTTGTCCAACATGGGAGAAGAAGTTAGCTTTTATTTGTGAGAAGGAATTATTTGCAATGGACGAAGTTGAAGACACGGCAGTAGAAGAGCCAAACGAAGAAACCTGCAGTGAAGAGGAGCATTTGGAAGCATCAAATTTACCCAGGTTCTAACAGGCTCAAAATCAGAAATCCAAGCCAACTCGGAGTGGCTAAGAACTAATATTTTCCATACCCGAATGGAGCATAATGGGAGGGCTCTAAACGTTATCATTGACAATGGGAGTGGTATGAACGTGATTTCGGAAACAGCTGTCAAGCAATTGGAATTGAAGATGGAAAAACACCCCAACCCTTATCGGATTAATTGGGTGAATGACACCAATTCAATCCTGGTTAAACTCGCTGCCTATTTAAATTCTCATTGGGGAAGAATTATGCGGATGAAGCTTGGTGCGATGTAATTCCTATGACCGTATGCCACATGTTATTGGGGTGCCCTTGGCTTTACGATCGCAAGGTATTTTATGATGGGTACACTAATACCTATTCCTTCAATTTCAAGGGGAAGAAATTTGTGCTGGAACCTTTACACATTTCGGAATTTGAAGTTAAGCAAGAGGCGTGGCCAGTGTTGACAATGCAACAATTCACCCGGGTCATGAAGGAGGACAACATGGTGCTTATGTTAGTCACGCGGGAGACACATCAAGCTGACAATAACACGCCCATGGAGCTGTCAAGTTTGTTGGAAGAGTTCCAATATATCATGCCAGATGACATGCCAAATCAGCTACCCCCCATGAGGGAAATTCAACATGCCATTGATTTGATTCCTGGATCTACACTACCAAATTTGCCACACTACCGCATGAGTCCCATAGAAAATGAAGAACTCAGCAAACAAATCCAAAGTTTGTTGGACAAGGGATTTATTCGGGAGTCTTAGCCCTTGTGCTGTTCCAGTATTGCTCACCCCTAAGAAAGACGGCAGCTGGAGAATGTGCGTGGATAGCCGAGCAATCAACAAGATAACAGTAAAATACAGATTTCCTATCCCACGTCTAGATGACATGCTAGATGTATTGAACGGTTCATCTGTTTTTACAAATATTGATCTTCGGAGTGGATATCATCAAATACGGATTCGATTGGGTGACAAGTGGAAGACGGCTTTCAAGACCAAGGATGGTTTGTTCGAGTGGTTAGTCATGCCCTTCGGACTAACTAACGCGCTCAGCACTTTTATGCGTGTTATGACTCAGGTGCTCAAACCTTTTTTGGGGAAGTTTGTTGTGGTGTGTTTTGATGACATCTTAATTTTCAGCCAAAGTGTGCAGGAACATATCGGTCACATTGAGCAAGTATTAAGGGTGTTGCGGGCAGAGAAACTCTTTATCAATAAAGAGAAATGCTCATTTATGAAGGAGAATGTCAAGTTCTTGGGATTTATTATTTCCAGCCAAGGAGTCAAGGCTAATCCTGCAAAGGTCTATGCGGTTCAGACTTGGCCTACACCCAGTAATGTTTCTGAAGTCAGAAATTTCCACGGTTTGGCCACTTTTTATCGGAGATTTATAAGGAATTTTAGCACTATCATGACACCTATTACTGAGTGCCTCAAGGGGAAAAACTTCCTTTGGAGTACAACAGCAGCCAAAGCCTTTTGGGAGATCAAGAAAAAAATGGGTGAAGCACCAGTGCTCAGATTACTTGATTTCTCAAAGGTCTTTGAAGTGGCATGTGATGCGTCCCATGTAGGTATTGGAGGTGTATTGTGCCAGGAAGGTCACCCCATTGCCTTCTTTAGCGAGAAGCTTAATGACACACGCAAACAGTATTCGGCTTACGACATGGAGTTTTATGCGTTAATGCAAACGCTGAAGCATTGGCGACCATATCAAATCCATAGAGAATTTATTCTCTATACCGACCATGACTCCCTAAAGCACCTCAATTCGCAAAGCAAGATGAATGCCCGACACGCTAGATGGATGGACTACGTGCAGCAATTTGATTTCCTCATCATACACAAGGCCGGAGTGGAAAATAAAGTGGCGGATGCATTGAGCAGGAGACCTCATTTGTTACACATAACCACAGTGACAGTCACTGAGTTTGACAGTTTAAAAACAGAATATTCTAGGGATGAGGATTTCGACAAAATATGGAATGAATTATCCAACCAAAACATACGAAACCAGGGAGATTATATGCTAAATGATGGGTTTTTGTTCTTCAAGTCTCGCCTGTGCATAACACGCGGGTCCTTTCGAGAATTTATCATTTCTGAACTACATGGTGGAGGCCTGGCTGGACACTTTGGTTATGACAAAACTTTCTTGATTTTGGCTGATCGTTTTTATTGGCCAAAGCTGCGGAGAGATGTGCACACCATAGTTGACAGATGCAGAATTTGTCAAGTGAATAAAGGAACCAAGCAACAAGCAGGGTTGTACACTCCCCTGCCTATACCAGATAAACCGTGGCAGCACATCAGCATGGATTTTGTCCTT
The DNA here is from genome assembly GCA_027405865.1 of Salix purpurea. Classification (NCBI taxonomy): domain Eukaryota; kingdom Viridiplantae; phylum Streptophyta; class Magnoliopsida; order Malpighiales; family Salicaceae; genus Salix; species Salix purpurea. Next base: position 2,800,186 of record JAOWLH010000014.1, read on the forward strand.
GGTTTGCCGAAGACTAGCCGACAGAATGATTCCGTCATGGTGATAGTAGATCACTTCTCCAAGATGGCTCATTTTGTCCCTTGCAATAAGACATTTGACGCATCTAAAGTGGCAGCATTATTTGTTCGAGAAGCGGTGCGTTTACATGGGGTTCCAATGTCTATAGTGTCGGACAGGGATGTGAAGTTTGTGAGTTATTTTTGGAAAACCTTATGGGCAAAGATAGGAACCAAGTTGATGTTTTCTAGTGCCTTCCACCCCCAAACGGATGGCCAAACCGAGGTGACAAATCAAAGCCTGGGCAATTTATTACGCTGCCTTGTAGCAGACCATGTTACTAGCTGGGATTTAGTACTTCCTCATGCCGAATTTTCCTTCAATAATTCGGTTAATAGATCAACGGGATGTACTCCATTTGAAATGGTGTATGGACTTCGGCCAAACACCCCTTTGGATATCAACACTTTACCACTACCACTTAGGCCAAGTGAAGCTGCTTTAGATTTCTCCAGTTATATGCATAACCTTCATGAAGAATGCAAACGACGCCTCACGATCAGTGCAAACTCTTACGCAGCTGCAGCAAATTCCAAACGAAAAGATCGTCAATTTTATGAAGGTGACATGGTGCTTGTCGTTTGCGACCAGAGCGTTTTCCTCCGGGTAGTTTTTCAAAGCTCCATGCTCGCAGAGCAGGACCTTTTAAAATTACTAAGAAATTGGGAACAAACGCATATGTGGTAGAATTACCCTCTGGATTTGGGATCAGTCCAGTGTTCAACATCGAAGACCTCACCATATTCAAGGGTGACGTCCCTACTCCACCATTCCCAGACACCACAACCAGCCTGCAGTTGCCAAAAGATACAACACCACGGGATGAAATTGCCTCCATTCTGGACCATCAATTTGTTTCAACTCGACGGGGAGGCTATTACAAGTTCTTAGTCCAGTGGAAAAATCGGCCAAATTCAGACTCGGTTTGGCTACAAGCAGAAGAGCTGCAACGTCTACACCCCCAGCTATTCACTACCTACCTTCAGCATAACTTGCCAAAGTCAAGTTCTTCAGGAGAGCCGGCAATTGATGTAAATCAGCAGGAGATACATGATCAGGAGGATACGATTGGGGCAGAGCACATGCCAAAAATGGATACAATTGTCACATGATCACAGCTGCTACAATTCAACACTTTACCATTGCAAGAAGACATATATGGATATATTCTACATCAACACAAGATGCGATCAAGCCTTGGAATTCTACCGTTACAAGAAGCCTGCGTTTAGTTAATTTCTTTAATTATTGGATTGCTTTATTTATCTGAATTTATTTTAATTTCCTAATTTGTTGTTTTCCTAGTTAAGTTTGGTTTTTTTTATTCCTATTTAAGGAGAAGAACGTAACAGTGAAGGACACTTCAGAATTTTATCTTTGATTGAATAAATTTCAATTTGATTTTGGAGAGATTCCAATACAATTGCAAAGAGACTTTGCACCAGCCTAATTGCAATTCCTTGTGACTTTGAATCTGCAATTCACGACACCATTTGGACTCCTCCTAGCCTATTTAATAGCCTTTTTTTCCTCTGAAAAATATTACCATACACCTCCTTATTCCAAACTCTTAGCTGTGATGATAGACTGTCAAGAGCCTTTGGCACCTCTATTTCAGTCTCCCAGCTTTTCCTTATGAATTCTGTAAACTCACTATGCTGCAACCAAGCTGCCTCAAAACGGAATGGTCTTTCAACACCATGAGTCCTTCCACGCACCTCATCCTTGGAAGAACTAAGACGTTTGCATTCTGATACAACTGCCTCCACTGCACATTACCAAAACATCTGTCTAATCTTTCATACACTCTGCCATAACCATTCCTAATGCCCCCTTTCCAAGTAAACCTTGGAACTTTACTACCCAGATCTATCAGTTGGCACTCCTGAACCCACCTAGCAAAGCGAGCAATTCTTTGATTGTCAACAGCAGCCCCCCCTATCTTTTCTGCGGCCATTAAGATCTCGTTGAAATCTCCTATTATCATCCACGGTTTTCTAATATTTCTGGCTAATTCAACAACTTCTTCAAAGCATTGCTTCTTTAATGTAATACTTGGATTTGCATAAACCACCGTAAAAACCCACTCATCCATACTTCCTTCATTCACAATACCATGAATAAAATGTCTAGAGGAATCAAGAATTTTTATATTAACCTTCGACTTATTCCACAACCTTCGACTTATTCCACAACATTAATATGGTTGTTATATGAACAATCGCATAATTTCATTAACACTTAAAATATTTTATTATGATGTTTCAAGTCTAAATAAACCTATCAATACATAGAGAAAATATACATAAAAAAACATATTTTCTTTTCTGTCTTTTCTTTTTATTCTTTCAAAAGATTGTAAGGTTTAGTTGTATCATGAAAATGATGTTTAAGACAAATAAACACCTAAAAAACAGTATTTTCATACTTCTAAACCATTTTTATTGTTTTATACAAATAATAATAACGGTTAGCAATGAACGAATATGGAGTTGTGTGTGGTAAAGTTTTTTTTTTTATGCAGTGGCCATGATATAAATTTCTGGTGAAGATGCACGTCATGAGTCACGTCATTTGCAATGAAATCCAAGAGTGACCCAAGTGATTACAAGGATATCTGCTAAAAACATACTTGAAATGATTAACAACTAAAAACATTATTGCTAAGCAAAATTGAGAATTCCCTCAACAAAAGCAAGCGTCGTTTCAACTTCAATGTTCGGAAGATCCATCACCCCGTCCATAGGTAAACTGATTGGCTCAATCTTATCAAACACAAAAAATATTCTCCATTAACGAAACCATCAAAAAGCTGCCGAATTTGAGACTGTTGATAAAAAAACCAAGAAACTCTTGCCTAACTGATGGTGATAACGCTCTCTCTTCCCATAAATCCGAAATGGATTGAATTTTTTCGGAGCTTTCTCCAATCATTTCCACATTGCTTTCAAGTCCATGACCTAGTGAGCTCATGGTAGGGACAGCAAGCACAGACGATGGAGATGGATGAAAACATAAGCCGTTGAATTCTTCAGATACTACTTTTGTATCAATTTGCAAATTATTAGGCCTCTCCAATGCCATTTTGTTGTCAAACTCTTCCTTCTTTGCCTTATAAGCAGCAGCAGCAGCTTCTTCTGCAGTTGTACAAGTCCCAAGCCATAAACGAATCTTTCGAAATGGATCCCCAATCTCTGCTGAATATTCCCCCCGTGATCTTCTTCGAACACCTTTATAGAATGGACTTGGATAGGGAAACTTGGAGGTTGATCTCTCAAATGATTTGCTTGTTATACATATTTTATATAATTGAATGTTAAACTCATATAGCAGTGGAAATTTAAATTATAAATATCTCCAGCCATTTTTGCTAAAGCACAAAATAAACTTTCAATGCAGCAGCAGCAACAACATGACTTTTCCCGATGTAGCAACAACACTAAAACTTCAAAATAATAGAAAAAATTTACGAGAGAAACCTTCTAATCAATGCCTACTAGTAGCCGTAGATGGAGTACACAAGTTATTTTTATAGGTAGACCAGGGACCCCTCTCATTAATTTATTAGCCAATTTTCTCCTCTCATCAAAAATTTACATGATCATGGGTTTGAATAAACAAGAACGTAGGTGTGTTATGAGGGGCATAAATGATAATTTCCAACATTCTCCCACTTGGCTCTTATGACACATAAACTCCTCGTTATGTTCTACTCTTTAACATGATCAAGGAATTCTCCCACTCACATAAGAAATACTACATGAATCATAGTGGTAAGACCATTATATAATAAGTCGTTCCTTCCATGTATTAAATATAAAATATCCCTTAAATAAGTACCATATGGGCAATCAAAATTTTATGAATAAACTTTGATGCAAACCCTAGCGGAATTTAATGGTATTTGCGACCCCAAGATCAATCTAACCCAAGTTTGTTGAGAATTGAATGAGCTTATCACAATGGAAGACTTGCTCTAAGACAACAAGACTATAAACCAACTCGATCACAACGCCTACACCTGGAGACGAGCATAGGAAGTATAAATTCACAACAAAGAATGGTCAATTCTTTGAAGAGTTGAAAAATTCAAGCAAGAACCAAGATGAAGCAACCAAAGACGGCTACAATGCTGGAAAATATTGTTCAAAAAGTTCCCTAACATTATTCCTAAAGAGTATTTATACTCCAAGCCAAAACCCTAGTTTCCCTAATAGGTCTCACATAAGCCCAAAATAAATAATAATCAACCCAAGCTAAAACTAGCCCAAACTAATTAAAATAGAAAAATAAACAAGTCTAGAAAACCAAACAAATTGTCTCCTCTAAAAAATAATTAAAATTTGATAGCCCAACTAATTAAATAAGACAAGTTCGTTGTTTCTGTATTTTGTCGGGCAGCAGCAAGATCCAACTTAAAACGGATGGTTCTCTCTTGTCTTAATGAATTAGAAGGCGTTCCATATACCGTTGGAAAGGTATTGACGTATAGTTTCCATCCCAACTAGAATCACATCAAAATTCGATCTTTAGCTCCAGTTATAACTAAAAGTGTAACCAAAGGTCAAACTGTCCGAATCTAGTCTTCTTCTCCCAATCCTTGTGTAATGGTCTTGGTTCCACCAACAAGCGCTTCTTGAACATAAATGAGATTAATCAAGGGTTGCTCTTTATTATTACAAATCCTCTTGAAGTCCACCTTAGCCCATGTATCTTGAAGAAGTCTATTGAAAGCTTCTTTGAACTTCTTAGCCCTAAGCCTAGTAACTAGACCAACTGGAACCTCCAATGGATCCTTTGCTGGTTGGATCGCATCAAACTTCCTTAAGTTATTCGGGTCCAAACTTTATTTTTATCCTCATGGATATTGTAATAAATGTGCATAAACTTTATTACAATAACTTGATGTATATATACAAAAATTAAGACTAAGTACAAAATAAATCAATCAATCCCATATTTTCCACATGACTTTTAAATAGCTTTACTGATAAACCTTTAGCAATGGGATCCACAATTATCAATTCATTACTTATATGCTCAATAAACACTTCATGCCTTTTGATATTATCTCTCACATGAAAGTACTTGATGCCGATATGTTTACTTCTGCTTCCACTTTTATTATTCTTGGAGAACAATATGGCAACATGATTATCGCAGAAGATTTTGATTGGTCACTCTATAGCATCGACAATTTTGAGACCACCAACAAAAAATTTCATCCAAAGTGCTTGTGTAGTGGCTTCATAGCACGCAATAAATCCTGCCTCCATTGTAGATGTAGCAACTATAGTCTGCTTACTACTTCTCCAGGATATAGCCCCTCCAGCAAGAAGAAAGATATATCCTGAAGTAGACTTTATACTTTCTACACATCTCATAAAGTAAGAATCTGAATATCCAACCACCTCCAAATGGTCAGTGTGTCTGTATCTCAAACTGTAATGTTTGGTTCCTTGCAAATACTGCATGACTTTCTTTGCAGCTTTCCAATGTTTCAATCCTGGATTGCTTTGATATCGACCCAACATTCCAACTGCCATTGCTATGTCAGGTCTAGTGCAGACTTGTGCATACAATAGACTGCCTATTGTAGATGAATATGAGATATCTTCCATTTGTTCCTTTTCCAATGCATTTTGAGGACATTGATCATTACTGAATCTATCCCCTTTAATGATAGGTGATACAGAACCATTACAGTTCATCAGTCTAAATATCTCAAAAACCTTTTCAATGTAGGCCTTTTGAGATAGTTTCAATATTTTTTGTTTTCTGTCTTTATGAATCTCTATGCCAATTACATAAGAGGCTTCACCCGCATCCTTCAATTCAAAGTTTTGAGAGAGGAATCCTTTGGTCTCTTATAGCAAACCTACATCATTACTTCCAAGCAAAATATCATCTACATATAGGACTAGAAAAACAACTTTACTCTCGCTAACCTTAAGGTATATACATTGATCAATAAGGTTCTCAATAAAATCATGTAAGGTAATAACCTCGTGAAATTTGATATACCATTGATGGGAGACTTGTTTTAGTCCATAAATAGATTTTCTTAGTTTACAAGCTTTTCGAATGTTATCATCAAAATCTTCAAGTTGTTTCATATAAACCTCCTCTTCATGATCCTCATTTAGAAATGTTGTTTTCACATCCATTTGTTGTAGCTCTAGATCAAGATGAGCTACTAATGAATCCTTCTTAGATACTGGAGAGAAGGTTTCATGATAATCAATGCCTTCCTTTTGAGTAAAACCCTTGGTCACAAGTCTAGCTTTATATCGTTCAACATTACCGGAAGCATCTATTTTAGTTTTGTAAACCTATTTGCAACTTATGACTACAACTCCCTTTGGTAAGTCAACGAGATCCCAGACTTGATTTTTAGCCATGGATTCCAACTCTTCTTTCATGACATTAAAGCACAATCTGGAGTGTTCTCTAGTAATGGCTCGTGAAAACATTTTTGGATCATCTTTAGGACCAACATCAAAATCGAACTCTTGGAGATATACAACATAATCATTAGAGATTGCATGTTTAATTTTTCTAGAGAATTTTCTTAATTCTACTTCTTCTGTATTTGGCAGAGTTTGAGTAGGTTCAATCTGAACTTGCTCCTCATGAGTTGATTGTTCTGTAAGTGATTGTGGTTCAAGGTAATCAATTTGAATTTCCTTAAGCACAATCAAACATCCTTGAGGTAAAGGAGTTTAAGTCAACTTTTATGTCAATCATTTGGGGATAAGCACTTTCACTAGGTTCACAATCCTATAAATTTTTTGCATTTATAGACTCAACAATTCTAGTACCATGAGAAGGACAATAAAACCTAAACCCCTTGGAGTTTACTGCATAACCAATAAAATGACCGCTAGTTATCCTTGGATCTAATTTCTTCATGTTTGGATTAGATATCTTCACTTCAGCAAGACAACCCCATATGTGTAAGTGATTTAAACTTGGTTTACATCCATTCCACAATTCAAAAGGTGTCTTAGGAACAATTTTGGATGGGACCCGGTTTAATACATACACAACAGTTTTTAAGGCTTCACTTTCTAAAGATAAAGGCAACTGAGAATTACTAATAATACTGCTTACCATATCCATTAATGTGTGATTCATTCTTTCTGCCACACCATTTTGTTGTCGTGTGCCAGGCATTATGTATTAAGCAACAATGCCTTTAATGGTGTGAGATTTCATAAACATGAGACTTAAGCGATTAAATCACTTCCACCGTTCATGTTTAGCAATCTCTAGTGTCGTACTGAAATTCATTAAGCAACTGAGAATTACTAATAATGCTACTTACCATATCCATTAATGTGCGATTCCTTCTCTCTACCACGCCATTTTGTTGTGGTATGCCAAGCATTGCGTATTGAGCAACAGTGATTTTAATGATGTGAGATTTCATAAACATGAGACTTAAATGATTAGATCACTCTCACCATTAACGTTTAGCAATCTCTAGTTTCGTACTGGAACTGTTAGGACAAGTGGTTCGTCCTCATGGAGAGACAAGTCAAGTTCCATATAGCCAATGTAAAAAGCAAATTTTCTTTCCATTCAGAAAAAAATATTATCATTTAGTATTGGAACTATTTCAATCAAAGCGAAAGGAAAAACTGCAATTATCAAGGAATCCAAAAATTACTTTATTGCTATGAAATAACTTTATTTAAATGAACTAATGTCAATTTAATAATAAATTTCAACCTACATGTGGGCAAAGGTTGCATCATGCATGAAATTTACTATTTATTAATAATTCTAATAAATAAAATTTTCCATACTTGTGGGCCTAAGATGAATTTTATTTCTTAAATATTAAATTTACTATCTTAGTCTAATTAAGTCATACAAAATTCCCTGTGGGGATTAACAATTAAATTTATGAATTAATTACAACCTGATGTTAATTTTCCTTATGAATTTCACATATATATTCTTGATGTAACTATCATTTATAAAATTAGAATGTTGTGGCGTTTCTAAAATTATTACGATAATTACTACTTCATTAACATCTAACAATTATATCAATGACTAGATAAGGTTCTTAGGAATCAAATAAACCAATACAATTTAAACAGTACTTTTTCCAAATTACAACCAGGTAAGTTCCCAAAAAAGTGAGGTGGGTCTCAATGAACACACTTATACACAAAGACTTTCCAAGACAAAACTTTCCTAGACATTGAAAATTGGATAGTACCATAAAATTCACTAATATTTGTGATTTAATTGATTATTCTTATGTCCAAATTATATTTAAATAATATAAATCACAAGATATATTCCTAAATTAATGTAATGTATTAATTCATACCTTCCTAAAATAAGAGGAAAAAACTATATCACATAAGCATAGCAAAATATACTTTATAGTATAAATAAAATAAATAAAAATTTCATTAAGTAAGCATACAAGAAACATGGAATAATGGTTAGGGTTTCCTTTATGAATTTGGAGAACCCAAGTTCAAACCCTACACCCATAATTTCCCTTCTTTTCTTTTTTACTATTGTACACTGAGGTTAACCATTGGGTCGGTTCTGTATTTGGTTGGACCAAATCGGTCCACCCACTTAATGACCTCTTTTTTTAAACTTGACCCGGTTGCTTATGGATTTGAAAAACCCTACCCGGATATTTAACTTGATGACCTGTTTAGCCCAAAACTTGCACTCGCATCCTCATGTGCTAGAAACAGGGTCGCTGATCGGTGCCTCACGCATCCACATGCGATGGCCATAGAAGTTGCCGCCTAGCTCTGTTTCTTCAAGTATCTAGTGACCTGAGGGTTGCCAGGTCACATAATAGGGGGAGGCCACTGGCCTCTCCTTCTGTCAATTAGGGAGAGGCCATTGGCCTCTTCGTGCAACAAACAACCCGTGATGGGTCATCGCTGCTGTCACTAGCGACCCGTGAGGGTCGCGTGTGACAGCATGGGGAGAGGTCAGTGACCTCTCCTTCCGTAAGCTAGGGAGAGGCCACTGGCCCTCCCCATGCGACAAATGAGCCTTGAAGGGTCGTTGTTTCCCTGATCGGCGGCTCGTAAGGGCAACTGATCACAGCACGGGGAGAGGCCAATGGCCTCTCTTTTGGATACACATGTTGTCTGTCAGTTCAAAACAATTTTGGTTACACACTTTGTCATTTACAACAAATCATAAACACAAAGGTACTTGAAATAACAATGCAAATTCATAAACCGGAACTCAAAATAAATGATTTAATGCACCGAGAATCACTAACAAATATATTGAGCAAAATAACATAGAGGCAGACTTTGATACCACATGTTATACATATTTTATATAATTGAATGCTAAATTCATATAGCAATGGAAATTTAGATTATAAATACCTCCAGCTATTTTTGCTTTTGCTCAAGCACAAAATGAATTCTCAATGCAACAACAGCAACACAGCTTTTCCCTATGTAGCAACAACACCACAACTTCAAAATAATAGCAAAAAATTACAAGAGAAACCTTCTGATCTATGTTTACCAGTAGTCGTAGATGGAGTACATAGACAACTATTTATAGGTAGATTAGAGATCCCTCTCATTAATTTATTAGTCAATTTTCTCCTCTTAGCAAAGAGATTGTCAGACGACATATTTTTCGCACTTCGCGCCTCGCCATCTCCTGGATTAGAGGAGACAACGACGCGTGGTGAAAATAAAAGGGGTGTTATAGTCATAAAAATTATGACTATAATTAATACGAGTCGCCACCTACTATTACGGTCACTAGAAAACCTATTGGTCTACGAGAGTCTTGGGTAAGGGGACTTATTGTGCAAGGGGAAGACGCATCACCCCCAGTGCACTCTACTTAAGGTAAGCTGCATTGTTGCTTTATTGTTCTACTAAGTTAAACGTTTTACACTACATTTAAAAAAAAACAAAATTGTCTACGGGTATACTTTATAATGTAATTTTACACCGCAATTACAAACCTTTTTTTATCTACGGATATACTTTCAATGTAAATTTACACTGTATCTGAAAATCCTTTCTATTATCTACGGATATACTTTACAATGTAAATTTACGTCCTAATAGATAAAACAAAATAGTTATAATTGTTTGTCCAAATTCCAACGGATAATCGTAAACCGGTTATGATATCCAATTTTAATTTTAAAACATGAGAAAGATGCAATATATATTTTTTATTATGAAAAATATGATGGAAAAAATCTTGGAATTCGGCCGTATGCACGAAAAAAATACCATTTATATATATATATATTTTAAAATAAAATAAAGCAAATATAAATAAATAAAATGAGTGGGCTGATTGTCCAGCCTTGATGGCCCGCACTGACAGCCCACTATATATGGGCTGGGTTGATAATCCAGGTGGGCTGTCAGCCCACTTCTTGTGGAGTGGACCTCCAGTCCAGGTGGGCTGGAAGCCCAGCTCATCTATGCATGTGGGTCGGGCACAAAGCCTGGCCCACCTCACACCGGCCTGGCTCGTATGAACAGTGGGACGTGAATTACATCCCACAGCATGCAGCGTCGAGAGGAAGAAGACGAATGAACAGAAACTTTTCAAGTGTGATGAAAGGTGTACCTGTTAGTACCGTTGGGTAGAGGAGGTCGAGGTGGTTGTCCCAGTGGTGGAGGCGTCGACAACAGTGGTCTGTGGTGGCCGAAGGAAGCTTCCAAAGCTGTCGGGGCTTACGTTGCAGCTACTGCAACTGTGGCCTTTGCTTTGCTTGAAAGTGTGTCTTGATTGCTAGTGTGTGGGGGAAGTTCACGGTGGTGATAACGGTGGTTTTGGGTGGTTGAATGGCCTTTAACTGTGGAGAGAGAGAGAGTCGAGAGACTGAATATAGAGAGAGAAAAGGGTTGTGAAACCGGGGAGAGAGAGAGAGAGCTGGCGCCAAGGAAGATGAAGATGATGGTGTTATTTCGTGTGATCTTCCCTTGTTTTTATTGTTTTATTTGCTAAAAACTCCCATGAATTCCAGAACATCCCCTCGTTTCTTTTATGTTTTTCTTTCTCGTTTCTTTTATGTTTTTCTTTCTCGTTTCTTTTATGTTTTTCTTTCTTTTTTTTTCTTCATCTTCCATGTAATTCTTTGTTTTTCTCTTCTCCTTTCCCCCTCCTTCTACGTGCTGCAAATGTGCAATTTATAGGGGAAGGGGACATGCATTATGTGTGAAGTTGCTGCCTTTGCCTATGAATTTGCAGAGGGCTAAGGGTTGCAGCGTCGTGCGCTGCACTGTTCAAGTGTCGAAACAGTGCAGGTACATGAAAGTTTGGTTTTGGGAAATTGTGATTTGGTCCTTTAATGTGCAATTGTTATAATTGCATCCCCAATTGGTTTTAAAATTTTAATTTTGTGCAATTGTATCCCCGTCAGAATTTTGAAAGCATCCTTAGCTTTGCGTGAATTTTGAGAGATTTTATGAGAGAATCCTTATTTTGGTCCCTAGTTTCTGATTTGTACGATTTAACCCTCAATTGACCATTAGACTCTCAATTCATTCAATTTGTCCCTTGATATCGCATAATTGGCTTAAAATAATTCAATTCGATCCCTGAAAATTCCAATCTCATCAATTAAACCTGAATTAAATTCAAGAACTTGATTTCTCTTCGATTAAGCCCTTAATAAAATTAATTTGACCAATTTAAAGTATAATTAAGTCCTTGCACTTAATTAAATCCTTCAATTTGATATTAAATTAATTCCCAAATATAATTATACTTGAAATCAACCCATGATTAAATCAAATTGGCCTATAAAAAATATAATTATGCCTTTCGAGTCAATTTTTACACAAATTTATCCAATGATAAATTATTGTTGCCTTAAATTTGTACTTTCCTCTAATTTTTTGGGTACAAAAGAGATACAATCGGACTCTCAAAAAACAACCAAAATTTACACATTGATTTCTTACCAATATCGACCCCTTTTATTTTATTTTTGTTATTTTTGGGTATATTTTTGGGAGTAACCTGAAAATAGGGTTATGACAGTTGCCCCCCTCTTTACAATGATTTTGACTAAAGTTTTGTAAAAGACTTTAGATAATAAGCATTATAAAGAAAAGAAAAGAGTGGATTTACCAAATCAAGAAATGGTTGATGCATCCAGAAATGAGAATGAGGGCTATAAATAGCACTTAGAAGGGAATGGTCAGATAAGGCTAGAAAGCTCACTACTTAAGAATTGAGGCCTAAGGAGGACACTTAAAGGATGAAAGATGATGATGATGATGATGATGGTAAGAACACAAAGATGATATTGTTGTAATGGACGACCTGCCCAAGTGAGAATAATGGAGATGGTGTCATTGTAATGAAAAATAGGGCTAGAGAGCTCACTATCTAGGATCTATACTTGAGGGTTGGAAAGCGCACTATTTAAGTTGGTGGTTGCAGGCTGAAAAGCGAATCCAAACCGAGGATAGGGATGGACAACGCACTATCTTAATTGATGGTTGGAAAACATGCTATTTTAGCTTATGGTTAAAGGTTGGAAAACACACTTAAAGAGTGGGATAGAGATTTAACGCATTATCTTAATTGATGGTTGGAAAAGGCACTCGAAGAGGAAGAAAAATAGGGTTGGAAAGCGCACTATCTTAATTGATGGCCAGAGAACTCACCCAAATTCTGGAAAGAGATAAGGCTGAAAAGCATGTTATCTGAGTTGATTGATGGCTAGAAAGCGCACTATCTTAATGATGGCCAGAAAGCGCACTATCTTAATTGATGGTCAAAGAGCTTACCCAAATTCTGGAAAGAAATAGGGCTAAAAAGCATGTTATCTGGGTTGATTGATGGCTAGAAAGCGCACTCAAATAAGGAAAGGGATAGGGTTGAAAAACACTATCTGTTCTGATGAAAGGCTCACAAGCGCTCTTAGAGAAGTGAAAGTGGTAAGGGCTCGAAGGCACACACAAAAATGATGAGTAAAGGTTTGTAAATTACAATCCCTCCAAACACTTCTTAGATTCCTACTAGGGATGTAATGCATGATGACACCCAAATTCAGGAAAAAGATAAGGCTGAAAAGCATTCTCAAGGAAATAAAAGAGGCGAGAGCTCGAAGGCATACACAAAAATGATGAAATGAAGGTTTGTAAATTACAATCCCTCCAAATCATTTCCTAGATTCTTAATGGGGATGCAATGCATGATGATACATGTATACTTTCTTGAGAAATATAGGTACCCTTTCTTCATGGTCTTCTCTTTTCAGGGTTTGGATCTCTGAATTTAACGGCTTCTCGCTCAAATCGCAACTTGTGATTTTAACCAATGGAGATGATAGATTTTCCATATCAACATGCCCCCCCGAGTTTAATCTAGATTCTATGAAAAGGAATGATGAATTCAGCTTCAATTGCATTTGTAGATTGGCCTCTAGCCTGGTCATGCCCCAAAAGTGTTTTAGGCTTTAAGTGTTTTTAGGAAAGGGTTGGTTATTTCATGTGGGATTTTTGGAATTTTAAAGTCATTCCAAGCGCAAAAAACATTTTGACTGCCCCACTCAGGTCATGTCACACTAGTGTTATAGGTTTCAAGTGTTTGCAGGAAGGGGATGGTTATTTGCACAAATATTTGAAGACTTTTAGAATTTCAAAGTCATTCCAAGCACAAAAACCATTTTGATGTTTGTTTAAACAAACTTGTTCTTGAAAGAATTCAAGTGATCTCATTGTCAGGTTTTATGTTGATTTTGACAAGAATATAAAATGATATTTGCATCTTAAAAAGGGCTTCGATCGAGTCTTGTGAAGCATTTGTAAGGATTGCTTCAAATGGAAAAACATTGTCTATTGATCCAGATTGCATGTATTTGATAAAAAAGGGCTTTATCAGGCTTGTAACGTAGACTCAGGCTGCTGGTTACGAAAGAAAGATATTCAAAGGCTCAAAAGGTGTTTGAGGGTTTTCTAGACTAAGGATCACGAGTGCTTACTCTTATAACTCTTTTTAGTCCTCATAATTAATTTGTATAATGACCTGACATGCCCCCCAGTATTTTATTTGGGCTTTTTATAATGGACTTTTAGCACTAACATCATGTTCACTTGACATTCCCCCCGATATTTTGCTTCGGATTTTTTCATGGGTTTTTAGCACTAACATAATGTTATCTTAATTTGCTATGGTGCACTAAAACTCTTTTCGGTTTTGCCCAATCTTGTCATTGAGGACTACTTTGTAGATTGAAAATTCTCTCATATTTCTTCGCATTTGCCCCCCAGTATAGGGTGTGATCCTTGTTAGGGTTAATTATCAAGAAATAATTATTGGGCTCAAACAGGGACTACAAAGGATATTTGAGACTTTGTGAAGGCATATCAAAGATGACCTCTCCTTATTTCAAAAACATGCATCCAGATCGGTAAGCTCTGTTTTTCCATGCGAAATGATTTTTTTGTTGTTTTGGATTATTTGTTTAGCTAAGAGCTTAACTTTATTATGTGAGTTTTGGTGGTATGAGATCACCTCTCAATGAAATCCTTTGAATTCCCATAACATATTTGTTAACCAAACAAAAAATTAGCATTTCTTTTCATACTAGAATTTGATTTGCCAAAAATCTTAATGAAAGTGTAAAATCATGCAAGAATAAAAAAATAGAGGATACACCGAGAATTCATAGCCAAATTTCAATTTCATTAGATGTCATGAGTAATACATTAGGCATAATATTTCTTCACAACATCAGAGTTTATAGGCCTAGGTAGATTTTCTCCGTCCATACTTGTTAGAATTAGGGCTCCTCCCGAAAAAGCCTTCTTCACCACATATGGTCCCTCATAGTTAGATGCCCATTTATTCTGGTCTTCTCCTAATGATACTTTCTTCAATACCAGATCTCCCTCTTTAAATACACTTGGCTTGACCTTGTTATTGTAAACTTTCGCTATCCTGCTTTAGTACAACTGGTGGTGGCAAATAGCTGCTAGTCTATTTTAATCGACTAAGTTTAATTATTCGAATCTAAACCTTGTCCATTTTGATTCCTCTAACTCTGCATCCTTTTAAGACCCTTAGTGATGGAATCTCCACTTCTAAGGGCGTGACTGCTTCCATTCCATACACTAAAGCATACGGGGTTGCCCCATCGGAAGTTCTAATAGTAGTGCTGATGCGAACCGACCCAGAAACACCAACAAGGACTTATTACATGTTCAGGGGCTTGATTCGTGATTTTGAAGGTGTCAACCAAGTCAGAATTGCAAGGACTATTGAAGTATCAAGAGGAGACCCTAGTACATCTTATCTATATGCAGGAGTGGTCCAGCCCAACTTTATCTAGGCCATGAAGTGAGGACAGAAAGGAGCCAAAAGAATCATACTACAAATTGAAAACATGGGTTGATGGGCTGGATGGAAGAGAATAAATAAACCTTATGGGCTTTATTTAAGTTAGTTAGCTACAACCCAAGGCTTGTTTGGGCTTAATTAAGACTTTGTTTTCAGCTAGGATCCAAGGCTTGCCTGGATTAAGTCATGGGTTTTTCAATTTAGGATTTTGGGTCAGTTTTGAGTGGACCTCATTTAAGTCCACATAAGGGGTCCATTAGAGTTAGTTTTTAAAAGACTATTTAAACTCATCTTAGCTAAATTTTGGCAGCCATTTGATTAATTTTAATTCTAAACTTTTCAGTTTATGTGTGAGAGTGATTCTTGCATTCTTTAGTTCTTAAATGAACTGAAACTGACTTATCAAAGATTAACTGGCTTCGTGGCGTCATTCTACTCATTCCAATAGTGTTGGTGCCTTGGGGCAGGTTTCCATTGTGTCACACTCCTATCAGACCTATTTTGGCTTTCCGGGATCAGATCTCATTTTTGGTTGTTGGTTCGACAATCAACTTTCCATTGAAATTCTAAGCATTATCAGTTACCAGCCTTACGGGTAGACCATAGCGATAGATCAAGTCCCTTTCTATGAATTTCTTGACAACCTTTGCGTCACATGGGCGTTAGAATTAGCTTCCATCCATTTAGTAAAGTAATCAATTGCCACCAGAATGAACCTATGTCCATTACTTACCTTCAAGTTAATTGGCCCTATGATATCTAGTCCTCACATGTCAAATGGCCATGGTGAGGTCATATTGCATAAAGGCTTTGAAGGTGAATTTCTCTTATCGCCATAAATTTGGCATTTATGACATTTCCTCACATATGTCACGCAGTCCCTTTCCATGGTTGACCAAAACTATCCAAATCTTTGCATTTGCTTTGTCATCGTATGACCATTGGCGTGGGTGGCACAAATTCCTTCATGAACTTCTTTCAAAGCCTGCCCAATTTCTTTCTCATCCAGACATCTGAGTAAAGTCCCACCAAATGACCTCTTGTATAGGATTTCGCCATCCAAGTAGAAATTTGCGTCCATCCTCCTTAAGGTCTCTTTATCTGCCTTAGAAGCTTCTTAGGGATATTCTTGGTGTTGAATGAATCTTTTGATATCACTATACTAGGGTTCTCCATCCGGTGATTCTTCGAGTGTTCAACAATGGGCTTGATGATTTCAAACCTTGATGTCAATTCAATGGATATTCTCTCTAGCGATAATTCACACCATTGAAGCCAAAGTTGCCAAAGCATCAGCAAACTGATTTTTATCCCTACTCATATGAGTGAATTTGACCTCCTCAAACTCAATGGCTAACTTTACAAGGTAGTTTTGGTAAAGTTTCAACTTTTCATCTTTAGTTTGCCATTCTCCTCACTTGGCAAATGATCAACATGGAATCCTCGAAGACTTCAAGCTTCTTAACTCTGAGCTCTAAACTAGCCTCTAAACCAATGATACAAGCTTCACATTTGGTAGTATTATTAGTGCACTCAAATTGTTACCTTACTGAAAAAGGATATTGCTTCCCATTTGGGGAAATTATGACTACTCCAACCCCATTTCCTGATACATTTACTGCTCCATCGAAATAAAGTGTCCACCACTCACTTGCCTCAGTGTCATCCCTGACTACCAAGACATCTTCATCAGGGAGATCACTATCTAGAGTCTCATAATCTTCTATGGCGTGGTCTGCAAAATGGTCGGCAATCACACTACCTTTTATAGCTTTCCTTGTCATAAAAACGATGTTGTATTCTGTTAACAACACTTGCCACCTTGCTATCCTACTCGATAGATATGGCTTCTCACAGATGTATTTTAGCGGATCTCGCTTCGAAATTAGCCACGTCGTGTAGTACAACATATATTGCCCGAGTCTTTTCGCACTCCAAACCAAGGCACAACATAACTTCTCAATCATGGTGTATCTGGACTTGCAATCATTAAACTTTTTACTCAAGTAGTATATAGCTTGCTCCTTTCTTCCAGATTCGTCATGTTGTCCCGACACACAACCCATTGAAGTTTCTGTGACCGTTAAGTACAAAATCAATGGTTTTTCTAGCTAGGGGTACTAACAACAGAGGATTTTGTAAGTATCTCTTTATCTTATTGAAGGTTTCTTGACAATCATTATCCCATACTCCAGGATTTTTCTTCTTGAGTAAGTGAAAAATCGGCTCACATGTTACTGATAGCTGGGATATGAAGCGGGCTATGTAATTCAAGCATTTGAGAAAACTCCTTACTTCCTTTTGAGTCTTAGGCACTGACATTTCTTGTATGGCTTTGGCTTTATCTAGATCAACTTCTATTCCTCGACTGCTCAAAATAAAACCTAGTAATTTTCCTGTCTTTAATCCAAAGGAGCACTTGACTGGGTTCAATTTTAACCGGTATCTCCGCAATCTCTCGAGTAGTTTCCTCAATATTTGCACATGGTCTTCCTTAATTTTGGATTTAGCCAGTATATCATCTACATAGACCTCAATCTCCTGATGCATCATATCATGGAATAAAGCGACCATCGCTCACTAATACATAGCCCCAACATTTTTCAAACCAAAAGGCATTACTTTATAACAGAAAGTCCCCCAAGGTGTTACAAAGGTTGTTTTTTCTCTATCCTCTTCTACCATCTTAATTTGGTTGTAGCCAGAAAACCCATCCATAAATGAATATGGCATTTTTAGCACCATTATCCACCAAGATATCTATGTGAGGTAATGGAAAATCATCTTCCACGCTTGCCTTGTTCAAATCTCTATAGTCCACACACATGGATCTTTCCGTCCTTTTTTAGGACTACAACCATATTGGCTACCCACTGAGGGTAATGAACGACATCTAGAAACCCTGCATCCTATTGTTTTTGTATCTCTGCTTTCACCTTTAGGAGCATATCTGGCCGCATTCTCCTGGTTTTTTGTTTGACTGGTATATTTCCTTCTATTAAAGGGATCTTGTGCACAACTATATCAGTGTCTAAACCAGGCATTTCTGCATAAGTCTAGGCAAAAACATCTGTATATTCATGCAAAAGAGAAATCAATTTTTCTCTTTCCTTAGTTGTTATGAGGGTACCGATTTTTAACTCCTTTTTCTTCTCCTTGGTTCCTAGATTAATGGTCTGAAGCTCCTCACTAAAAGGTTTCCAAGTCTTTTCCGAATTTTCCATCAACCTAGTAAATTCTCTTATGTCTTCTTCTGCCCAGTGCTCATCAAGTGTAGTGACGCTATTTAAATTTGGCCAATTATTCTTAGTGTAGTAGTTTTGTGAACGGTTGGTGTGTTTGTGTAAAAATGCATTATTTTGTAAAAAAAGGGTGCTCATTTAACAAGGCAAAATATCGTGGCATCGTGAGCTAGATTACCGCAATGATCAAAATAAAACACATGTGCATGACCAAACAAAAGCAATTACTTTTTTAACACAATATGAGCGGGCTTCATCTTCCAGTTCTGGAACACTTCTCCTTCAGCTAATTTTCGCATGAAGGTCCTTGCAGAAGAGGCATCAACGTTATGGATGGGGAACTGCGGGAAATTTGTTTCTTCCTCTTGGTATTCAAGAGTGCCAACGTGCAAATCTCTCATGCCTACTTTGATTATCCTTGTTGAGTTGCGGAAAGATTCTTGAAGCGGCGGGATGGCAAGGTCTTCATTTTTGTTTCTCTTCTATTTTTGCCAATCTAGCCTCCCTTTTAATCCAAGCAACCCGTTTAAAATCCTTTTTCTTTGGCTTATACCCGAGCCTGAACCTTTGATCCGCACATTTCAATTTCATTATGTTAACTCGCTTCGGCATTCCACTAATAGGATGAAACTGAAAAGGGATTCTGTTCCGCTAGAAACATTTGACTGCCATCTTTATAGCTTCTTCAATATGGCACCTGTAAGGATCCACTCTGCATTTACTACTTCAAATGCATGGATGTTCCTGTCTTTACAAGCTTCTGTTTCTATGAACGATATAACCACATTTCTAATCATTGATATGGTTTCTTCAGCTTTTACAGTGACAAACACCCTGTTTGTAATGAAGAAATCACTACTCCTGCTGTATGAATCCATGGCCTTCCCAGTAATATTCTATAGGATGGATGGATATCCATCACTTGCAGCGTTACCAAAAACACTTACAGTCCTATACCCAACTCCACCTCAATAGTCCCCACTATTTGCCTTGGTGATCTATCATATACTCTTGCCAACATGGTGCTTGGTTTCATATGTGACTCATCGATGAGCATTTCTTTCAGCATGTGCCTTGGTAACACATTCAGAGCAGAGTCATTATCAATTAATACTTTTCCAATCAAAACATCCCTACATTGTATCGTGATGTATAATGGCTTATTATGCCCTGTACCGTCAGGACCCACTTCATCATCAGAAAAGTACACATAATTTGAAGCCTGTATTCTCCTCACTAAATGCTCCATGGCTTCTGGGTTGATTTCTTGGGGTATATAGGCCTCATTCAGTACTTTCTGCAAAGTCTTCCGATGAGATTCGGAACTTAAAATCAAGGAAAGCAATGATATTTTAGCAGGAGTTCTCTTAAGCTGTTCCACAATGCTATACTCCTTATGCTTCATTAACTTTAAGAATTCATTGGTATCCTCTTCTGTTACAAGTTTATTTATCTCTTCAGGCATATCAACCACTTCCTTCCCTTTAATTTTCATTAATTCCTCTAGAGTAAAACATCTACCACTTCCGGTTAAGCCTCTAATTTCTGGTAGAAAGACAGGTGGTTGTCTTGCACCTTGAGATGAATGCCCATAGTTGTCTTACACACTTCTTTGTCAGACATCTCTGTCACAACCACTTTATCCTTGGTTATTGTCTCCAACCAAAATAGACCTCTATTTATCATTTGCATCATGCTTCTATAGAAGCTTGGACATTGACTAATAAAGTGACCTTTCTGATCACGATGCTGGCAACAAACTTATGCCATCGTAATTTGTTCCTGTCAACATCTGGTAAATTCTTTCTATTGGCACCTTTAAATTCTTCGAATACTCAACATCCAACATATTCACTAATCCCCTCCCCAAAGCATGACTAGGTAGTGGACTGGTGCTTACATTTGGGGGTTCTTCAAACGTTACTTATCTAGCTTTTATCAATTGCAGGAGCTTCCTTTTGAATGTATTGCATGTGTAGATGTTATGTACTGTGATTCCTGCGTGGTATTCACAGGTGAGATCCGGTTTATACCAACTAGGGTAAGATGGTTGTAGGGGTATCAGAGGTACAGGGGCTACTAGCCCAATGCTTAACAACTTTTGATACATTTCATTCAAAGGTAAAGTTAGTGGAGGTAATTGTTTTTGAGTTCATGGGTGATTTCCTTTCAGGAAGCCTTTAATTTAGGCTTTTTGACAAGCTCTCGACTTGATTTCCAAGCCTTTTGGCAGGGTATGGGGATTTGAAGTTGACATTGATGATTTGGGATGTTGAGGCGCTATATTGTTGGAATTGGGTGTTCCTGCCCCTATAACTAATCTCAATGTGATCTATCTCCTTTTTTCCAACAAAACCTCTTTTCTCTATTGATGTAGAGATTCTTCCATTCTTAATCCCATTCTTAGCGTCAGGAATTGTTGAGCCGAACTGCCCATCGCATGTTTGTAAAAGGGTGCTTTTAGCGTGATGTTAAATAGAGTAACCATTTCCCTATCCAAGAGGGGAGGGTGCACTTGGGTAGCTAAGTCCCTCCACCTTTGAGCATATTCTCTTATGCTTTCCTTTTCTGTCTTTTTCCAAGTTTGATAGGCTGTTCCTGTCAAGGGCGATATCCATATTGTACTTGTATTGTTTAACGAAAGCATCAACTAAGTCTTTCCAACTGTGAATCCTTGTGTTGTGGAGCCTCATGTACCAACTTAAGGCCGACCTATCAAACTATCCTGAAAAAAAAGCATTAGTAGCTTTTCATCATGCACTACTTCAGCTATTTTATTACAGTAGACTTCAAATGGGTGATAGGGCATTGCGTCCCCGTATACTTGATGAAGTCCAGAATACGAAATTTTTCGGGACCACCATATTTGGAACTAAACACATCTCCACTGCTTTCACTGGATCATATAAATCTGCTCCTTCAATGGCCCTTATCCTGGCCTCCAACATTGCCATTTTGTCTTGATCTACATTATCAGATAATTGTGTCCTATGAGATTCGTTTGCAAAAGTGTCAACTAGTTATGCCAGAACGGGTGTTGGGGCTGCTGATTGTACAAATGTGGAATGTTATGGAGGATCCTAAATTCTTTATCCTATCACTTCGCCAGGGATGTTTGTTGCTTGTGCAAGCCTAGTTGAAGGACCTTAACCTGAAGTATTTCTTAATTCATGCTCGAGTAGACCAGTAAGACGGGCTACACTTTCTTTCTAGGCATTCAGATCTCCTTGGAAATCAGCGTCCTGGTTTGCACGCTCATCATTCTCTATGTCTCTTTGTCGGAGCAAAGTATTATAAATTCTATAAGGTGAAGTTCTTCGAGGACCTATATTATGACCTGTTGATGATATGCATGTTATTTATGATGAATGAATGCATGCATGATGATTTTTATTTTTATTTTTGAAAAACCAATCCATGATTTCCTTGCCAGGTATGATCCGTAGTATGATGTATGAGGAAAATTTTGCCCGAATATTTGAATCATACACACTTGACAAAAAGCAAAATGGTGGATCTTGTCCATTTCATTCATCAAAATAGATTTATACAAAAATATTTACTCGAATGTTACCCCTCTGTTAGCTACAAACTGAACAAAAGAGGAGAGCTCATTCAAGTACATTTCATATTTGCGGGTACTTCCGCCAATTCTAGTAGCTTTTACATGTAGCTCATCTGCCTTCCTAGCCACTATGTTGATTAGCTTCTTGGTTTGCTCTATTTTGTGATGGAATACAACATTATACTAGCGTAATGTTTCATTGCTAGCAATCAATAAGTCATTATTTTTTTCTAATATCAGAACCATTTTCTCAAGCTGTTAAGTCTAATTCTTAGCCTGTTGTAGCCCCGCATCTAGCCCTGTTATCTCAAAGTTCAACTGAGCTTCAATTTTGGTGGCGCATTCTTGAAATTCACTGCGCTGCTCTCGCACTATCTTTAATTCTTCTCCCCGAGTTTCTAGTTTAGCTTGTAGAGTGGAAACACAATCTCTTAGGTCGTTGGTTAATGTTAAGTATCTTTTTCGTGTCAGACTCTGCTACCCTTCTTGCCTCCAACTCATTTTCCACCTGAACTCTGTATTGGGCTTTCAATTCTTTTTCTTCTTCAAGGACAAGACTAGCCACCCTTCCTTTCTCCTTCTTAGTTTCCCATTTCATCTTGTAGTGATCTCTTTCCCTTTTTACAGATGCTACCAATTCTTGGTATTCGTGTTCTCTATTTTCAAAGGCTTTCTTCAAACCAATCAATTCCTTTTCCATCATTTCATATTTACTCATTCGGTCATCATATCGAGAACTTATTTCTTCTAGCTGACTCTCTTCTTGGATCAACCTGTTAATCTGCTCTTATTTTCCTTGCAATTGACGATCCAAAGAAATCCTCATCTGTTCTTCTTCTAGCAGTTCCTTCTCGAGGAATTTCTAATTGCTTTTGTTGTTGCTAAGCTCAATCCTTAGCTTACCCAACTCCTCTTGCAGGTCCTCTTCGTCAACCCTCTTTCTTTGAGTTTCAACAAAGACGGGTGCTTTATCTCGTACTAGGCTTTGTCTTATGGCGTTCTAAGGTATTTCATAGCTCCTCCAAGCTAAGTAACTGGGGCTAACAGAAGACTCCTTTGGATGGGGCTCTCTGTCAACTATAACAGGTTGCCCCCAGTCACTTTTAATGATTTGAAGCTCACCAAATTGACTTCTCTAAAAGAACCCGTATACCCGGTCAAACCTTTAGTTCTCGGCACATATTGCATTCCTCCAAACTACCTGGTTACTAGAGAGGGACAATAGCTGATATAACCGGTTAGGCAATTAATGGGACCCATGTCTTACTACCACAACCCGTTAGATAAGCTGAACTACCTACCCAAGGGACTTTCCATCTGAATTTACTTTCGGGAAGCGCTCGGTATTTCTCCACCCAAGCTTTTTCATCCAAGTCCTTCCATTCTTCACTTAGAACCAAACCAAGAGGCCTCATGTTAAACCACCAAAAATTGTTGAAAACTTCTCTTGGGGTTATCAGATGACTAACAATCCACATGAATAATAGAGGCATACAACACCGCATTGCATTGCTCCTTTCCCACGCAACCTGCAGTGGTTTAAGGATAGGAAAGTCTCAGCCAATATAGCTGTAGTAAGATTATTTTTTCTTTGCTCATATTTAACAAAAACACTAAGTGCTTCCAAGCTAATAATTCCAACGGCTTTTGAAGGGAATAATACTAAACCAAAAATAGCAAATGCCACCGACTGGTACCCCTCTTCTCCAAGTCTCCCTTTATCTTTACTTGCTTTCAACTTGTTCTCAATCGCCTTCCACTTAAAATCTCCAGAAGATGTCATGTACTGGCCTACTTGATCTAAGCATAGAAGCTTAGTGACCTCTTGGACTGTATTCTCAATTTTCTGCTTGAAATAAACTTTGTGAGGGCTAGGACGGAAACTCAGGATTTGAGCATATTCTTCTATGGTAGGGGTCATGTCAAGGTTTCCAAAGGTAAAACATTGGTAATTAGGATCCCAAAAGTGCATAAGGGCTTTGACTGCTAATATCTAAATCGGGATTTTCAACAGATGAGCGATTCTTCCATATTTGACTTCAAACAATGCCTCATCTACATACCCTAGGATGGGCGTAAGCCTCTTCATATTTTCTGTAGAGCAGTGGATTTTGGTCATGTGTGGCAATTCATTGATCTTACCCCTCGGGCAATCTCCCCTAGTTAATTGCCTCATCTCGGATCCTTCCCCGTATTCTGAAAAGCTCAAGGAAGTTATGGTCTTGGTTTGATAATTTCTGTGAATTTTTTTAAAATGAAATGAATAATTGGAGAGTCTGTATCCTAAGTTCTAAGTTATCGCATGAAGAGTAAGTTTTCTATCTGGTCTCAAAAGGTCTATTAATTCCCTAGTGACCGCCTTACGTGAAGGTGGTATGAGGGTTTGCAAGAAATGGTTCGGGCTCAGTATGACCGCCATTATTATAGTTGGATATTTCACGAATCTGAACCCCGACTGAAAGTCATGAGGCAGACCGCTAATCCCCGCCAAACCTAAAATTTGGTTTATTCATAAAATTAAAATGCATGATGAAATTAATTAAAATTAGATGATATGCATGAAATCAAAGTAAAATGCATGCTAAAGCAGTAAAAATGTGTTAAAATATGAACTAAAGAATAATAGTAAATCAACAAAGCTCAGTCCAGCAACATCCTAGTGGAGTCGCCATTTGTCATGACAGTGTTTTTTTTGCGCTTCACGCCCCGCCATCTCCTGGATTAGAGGAGACAATGGCGCATGGTTAAAATAAAAGGGGTGTTATAGTCATAAAATTATGACTATAATTATTAGGAGTCGCCACCTGGTATTACAGTCACTAGGAAACCTATTGGTTTGCGAGAGTCTTGGGTAAGGGGACTTGTTGTGCAAGGGGAAGACGCATCACCCCAATGCACCTTACCTAAGATAAATTGCATTGTTGCTTGATTGTTTTACTAAGTTAAATGTTTTACACTGCATTTCAAAAAAAATTATTTGCGGGTGTACTTTACAATGTAATTTTACACTGCAATTACAAACCTTTTTTTATTTACGGATGTACTTTACAATGTAAATTTACACCGCATCTGAAAATCCTTTTATTATCTACGGATGTACTTTACAATGTAAATTTACATCCTAATAGATAAAACAAAAATAGTTATAATTATTTTTGATATTTTAACCAAATTCCAATGTATAATCGTAAACCGGTTACGATATCCAATTTTCATTTTAAAGCATGAGAAAGATGCAATATATATATTTTTTTACAAAAAATATGATGGAAAAAATCTTGGAATCCGGCCGTATTCACTAAAAAAATACATTTTTTATTTTTTTGTATTTATATATATATATATATATATATATATATATATATATATATATATAAGTAAAATAAAGCAAAAATAAATAAATAAATAAAATCAGTGGGCTGACTATCCAGTCGTAATGGGTCGGACTGACCTGCATGAACAGTGGGACGTGAATGACATCCCGCTGCATGCAGCGTCGAGAGGAAGAAGATGAATGAACAGTAACTCTTCAAGTGTGACAAAAGGTGTACCTGTTAATACCGTTGGGTAGAGAGGTTGAGGTGGTTGTCCTAGTGGTGGCGGCAACGGTGGTCTGTGGTGTTTGGAGGAAGTTTCCAAAATCATCGGGGCTTACGTTGCAACTACTGCAACCGTGGCCTTTGCTTCGCCTGAAAGTGTGGCTTGATTGCTAGTGTGTGGGGGAAGTTCACAGTTGTGATAAGGGTGGTTTTGGGTGGTTGAATGGTCTCTAACGGTGGAGAGAGAGAGAGCCAAGAGACTAAATATAGAGAGAGAAGGGGCTGTGGAACTTGGGAGAGAGAGCTGACATCAAGGAAGATGAAGATGATGGTGTTATTTCGTGTGATCTTCCCTTGTTTTTATTTGCTAAAACTCCCATGAATTCCAGAACTTCCCCTTGTTTCTTCTCTATTCCTGCTCTTTTTTTCTCTGGTTTTTTTTCTTCCTCTTTCATGTAATTCTCTGTTTTTCTCTTCTCCTTTCCCCCTCCTTCTATGTGCTGCAAACATGCAATTTATAGGGGAAGGGGACATGCATTATGTGTGGAGTTGCTACCTCTGCCTCTGAATTCGCAAAGGGATGAGGGTTGCAGTGCTGTGCTCTGCAGGCACATGAAAGTTTGGTTTTGGAAAATTGCAATTTGGTCCTTTAATTTGCAATTGTTCTAATTGCATGCCCAATTGGTTTTAAACTTTTAATTTTGTGCAATTGTATCCCCGTCAGAATTTCGAGAGCATCCTTAGCTTTGCGCGCCTTTTTTATTTTGGTCCCTAGTTTTCGATTTGCGTGATTTAACCCTCAATTGACCATTAGACTCTCAATTCGTTCAATTTGGTCCCTGATTTCACATAAATGGCTTAAAACAATTCAATTTGATCCCTGAAAATTTCAATCTCATCAATTACACCCGAATTAAATTCAAGAACTTGATTTCTCATCTATTAAGACCTTAAGAAAATTAATTTGACAAATTTAAAGTATAATTAAGTCCTTGCACTTAATTAAATCCTTTAATTGGATCTTAAATTAATTCTCAAATATAATTATACTTTAAATCAACCCATGATTAAATCAAATTGGCCTATAAAAATATAATTATGTCATTTGACTCAATTTTTACACAGATTTATCCAATGACAAATTATTCTTGCCTTAAATTTGTGCTTTCATCTATTTTTTGGGTACAAAAGAGATATGATCGGACCTCGAAAAATAACCAAAATTTCCACATTGATTTCTTACTAATGTCGACCCCTTTTTATTTTATTTTTGTTATTTTTGGGTATATTTTGTGGAGTAACCCAAAAATTGGGTTATGACATAGATGATCAATCAATTGATCCCCATGATCAAATCCCATGATCAAATCCCATGATCTATCTCTATGATCATGAGTTTGAATAAACAAGAACATGAGTATATCTGAGGGGTATAAATGGTAATTTCCAACATTGCTTCCAACAACTACAAGGATCAAAGTATTTTTCATCTTCATCACTTGAAGAGTCTGTAGCCTGAGATCATGACATATTATTCGACTTTCCTAGCAGCTTTCATGTTGTGTTTCCAAGGGTGGTTTCTTTTGCTTCTCTTGGTAAATAATCCAATCTTGATCCAAAATTGGCCTTTGAAGGCCCGGCATTTTGTGAGATTTAAAATTGGTAGATATAAGAAAGAAAGAAATATATAAAAAAAACAATTAAAAGAAAGAAAGCAGGTCTGACAAACTTGGGAATCAAGAAAAACTAAAACCCGAATTCCCCTACAGCCCAAAATTGGAAACAAGAAACGTTTGCTTAAGGAGTCCTTAATGCAATGAACCCAGCCGTAATCCTTCCTGCAAAACAGAAACATACAAAGAGACCACAAGAAATCAAAAACCAAAACCAACCCGTCGAAACATGCATCATCATGAGTCACAAAAACAAACACAATCAATGTTATATCATCACTTATGAAATACAAAGCAAGAAAACCCACATACCATTTTGATCTTAATCGTATAGAAATGATCAGAAAGCTCTGTTGAAGGGACCAAGTTCTCATGCAAAAGGAAATGAAAAGGCAGATACTGAAGCAGAGTGTGTGTAATGAAAGCCAGAGGCAGAGTTTTATTGGAGCTCTGGTCAATAGATCAAACCCATACGACATAAATCCTCTGTTTTCTAGAGAGAGAATCTAAGACCAAAATAAACAAATTGGAATTAAAAATAAACAAATAATATGAATACAGAGAAAGAATGCTTTTTTCTATAATCAAGGAGGAAAATTACAAAAATCAAATTAAAAATGGTAACTAGTGATCATAATGAGACTTATAAAAAAGAAAAAAACGCTAAATTGTTTTTTACTCAAAAGTTGTAGAATTTGCCCCGTTTTGAGCGCTCTCTCTCTCAACATAAAAGCCACCTCATAATGCTAGCTTCTACAAGATCATACACACTCTCTGGAACTAGAATTTGTATGAGACTCTTTGTTCTATTGATTAAAGACGGCGAGAGAGAGAGTTGCAAATGGGTCTTTTGTAAGTCCACCATGCACCTAAAACAGAGGATGACACTCTGTTTTTTTTTTTTTTTGATTTGTAATAGTAATTTTTTAAAATATATTTTATTTAGAAATAAATTAAAAATATTTTCATAAATAAATATTAATCTTGATATAATATATTAAAAGAATCTGAAAACGTCTATAAAAATAATTATTTAAAAAGAATATGTTTCTTTCAAAGATATTTTTTAAAATAAAATGACAAACAACTTATTATTATAACTTTTTGTTATTTGACTTGTTTTGTGATTTCTCTAGTTTTAAACCCTTTTTTTTTTTTTTTTTTTTTTGGGGGGGGGGGGGAATAACAAAGACCAAATATTGTTTTTATTAAATATATATTCGGAATGCAAATATTGCTTTTATAAAAATATACTTATACTAGAAAATTTTCATATTACATCCAAAGTTTTAAGATCAAATCAAAACATTATAAAATATATTTATTTTCCATACAAGAATCATTCTTTTATCTTGGGCTCAATCAGCCTTACTTATATCTCATCATATCCAACATTTCCTAACTACTAGCATGTATTAGTCTCAAAATTATCTAATTCATAATTTTATTACTCCATATTTCTCCTCATGTAATATGTCTCTCCAGATATTTACAATATTGAGTCCCTGTACATTTCTAATTTTTTTATCTTCATCTCCAATGCAACTTTCAATCTGTGAATACAATCCATATACTCAATAGTATAGTTTGTGCAATTAAATGTAACTTTATTACAATAATATTTTTTTCCTTCTAAGAAATTATTACAACACCAACCTTTTTACTAGACACATTTACTGCTCCTTCATAATACATGGTCCACCATTTGTTTTTTCTTCTTTTTCTGCCACAAACACATCTTTTTATCTTGAAAGTCAAAATTTCCTTTCAAAATATTTTCATTATGTAGATGATATCATATTCAGCTAACAAGACTTTTCATTTGGCTATTCTTCTTGGCATGTAAGGCTTCTCAAAGACATATTTTAGAGATTCGTCTTTGAGATTAACCAAGTGGTGTAATATATCATGTATTGTCGAAGTCTCTTTGCATTCCATACCAAGCTACAACATAACTTTACTATCATATTGTAATGAGATTCACAATTAGTGAAAATTTTATTGAGGTAATTGATGGCTTATTCCTTTCTTCTAGACTAGTTGTGTAATCCTAGCAAATAACTCATAGATGATTCAATCACTATTAAATACAAGATGAGAGGCTTTCTAAGTATGACTAGTACCAATAGAGGTAGATTTTGCAAATACTATTTAATTTTATCAAAGACTTCATGACAATTTTTATCCCATACCCTATGATTCTTCTTTCTAGGTAGTTGAAGGATTGGCTCATAAGTGGTTGTAAGTTGTGAAATACATCGAGTAATATATTTTAAGTGCCCTAAAAACCATCAAACTTCTTTTTCAGTTTTAGGATCAAACATAACTTGTATAGCCTTTAATTTATCAGGTCTACTTCTATGCCATTATTATTTACCACAAACCCTAAAAGTGTCCCTGATTTCTCCAAAAGTGAATTTTGCAGGGTTCAACTTCAGTTTATATTGCCTTAATATTTTGAATAATTTTTTGAGTTGGGACATGAATTTCTTTTTCTTTAGACTTAGCAATCATATCATTTTCGTATACCATAATTCCTTATGCATCATGTCATGAAAAAAGTGTCACAATTGCTCTTTGATAAGTTGCTCTAGCATTCTTCAACTCGAATGACATCATTTTATAGTAGAAAGTCCCTCATGAGGTGGTAAATATAGTTTCTCTTTATCCTTCTCTGGCATTTTAATTTGATTATATCAAGAGAAACTAACCATAAAAGAGGAGGTAGAACTTGTAATAGATTATCCACAAGTACGTTTATATGAGGCAAAAGAAAATCATTCTTCGAGATAGCTTTATTCAAATCTCTAAAGTCTACACATACTCTGATCTATTGTCTTTTTTAGGTGCTGCTATAAGTTTGGATACCTACTCAGGCTATTTGAATACTTCAAGAAATCGAACATCCCACTATTTTTTTACTTCTTCTTTAACCTTGATCAAAATATCAGGCCTACACATCCTTAACTTTTATTTAATCAACTTGCAACCTTCTATCGAAGGTAAACTTATGTACCACAACCTCAGTATCCAAACTAGGCATTTCAATATATGACCAAGAAAAAACATCAACATATTTTAATAAAGCAACAACCAACTCATTTCTCATACTAGTAGTGCCTATATTTATCAATTCTAGTTCTTTTTTGCAGGCCCCATGTGTACTCAAATTATTCCACTAGTTTTGTAAATTCTTTGATGTCTTCACTCTCACATCCTTTCTCATCCATTGAAATTATAGTTTTATCAAAGTTAGACCAATTATTCTTAATGCAATAAGTTTGTGAGTTTATCAACGATCCATTTTAGATTTCCTGAAAACAGAAAGCGTTTTGGTTATGAGTGTATTATTCTAGAAAAATATAGCATAAAATAAAGGGAAATTGTAAGAAAAATGCATGATCTCAAAAAATTCAAAGGATAAAAGAGCTTTACAATTAGACCTTATTACCAATATTTTGAGCAATGATCATCAATAAGGTATGTTTATTCAAACAAACCAAATAATAAAAAGTAATACATGGATGTATTATTATTTTAAAAAAAATAATATGGACTTCATGAATCTCCCAATTGTTCAACTCCTCCCTAAGAATAGCTTTCTCACAAACTCAAATGGGACATCTTCTAAAGTGCCATTGGTCAGCTGAGACAATAATTTATAAAGATTCTCTATAGCCTTAGGGTCTTCTTCATGGTCTTCTTTTGTTATTATTTATTTGTTGACATGAGTTAATTATTTTTTATTATTTGTTTTCAAATTCAATCTTTCAATATTTCTTTCGTTGTAATTGTTTTTCTAATTTTATTTCTATGTGGTTATCATTAATCCGGGTTGTGGGTTAGGTTAGGAGGTTCAAGTTTTTTTTTATTCTTTTTTAGTTGAGTTTTTTTTCCCAATGAAATCCTTAATAATGAGTTGACTGGTAATTGAGTTTCATAATTTGTTTTTGTTTGTATTCAATGAGGATATCTAGATCTCATGACTCGACTCACGAGTTTGCTTAATCGACCTTGGGTGGTTTGTTCTGTTATTTATTAATTATTGTTTCTAAAATTTAATCATTCAACAATAGGTTGATTAAGAATTGAACTTCATAATTTATTTTAATTTGCTTTTTATAGGGTTATTTTGGTCTAATGACATAATCATGATATAAAGGTTATTGCTAAACACCTATCTCTTTTACTATATTGTATAGTTTTAAGACAAAATTTCCATACTAAAATTTTATACATTAAAATGTCAATTGATTAGAGATAAAGTATGAAAATTATAAATGATAAAATTGGTGATTTATGTCAAAAGCTAGTCATTTATATTTGTATAAAAATATTATATAACAAAATTATTTCAATAGAATTATTTACAAGGAAAAAAAATAGTTTAAATATGAATGGCGTGCTATGGTTAGTCTAGGGTAAAGGATACTGAATTAAACTTATTTAAGATGACATTTACATTATTGAAACTCATAGATTGTGCTTAGTTTTGTCGTGTTCAAGACTTTCTAATTTTTTTATTAGAAACATTTATGGAATATTAATTTAACAAATCTTGAAAACTGAGGGCAACAAGTATTTAGAAATTGAAAAACTATTCTAGGAAGCTATAGGGAATATTTATTAACAACAAAACCACTCTAAAACACGGCTGAATGGCATTATGATATTAATTACAATCTCTATACAACATTTTTTTTATTAGAATAGTTATTTGGACTACTTTATCCGTATTTTGATTAATTTTATAAGCTCTAAAGTTAACGAGCATATAAATCTCTAGTAATCATTATAGCAGCAATAACAAAACTCATACCTAATACTACAAATAAATCAAACCTCTTAATTTTAAATATAAAAAAATCTATTAGTATCAAATTCTTGTTATTAAAAATATGGAAATTTTCATTAAGTGGTTAGAGGAGCTCAATCATTTCGACGTTGGGTGGGACCCTTTCTTCATATAGGCATGGCTTGGATTCATGTGAAACCAATCATGTACATTCACATTGTTTTCTACGTTGGGACCCTTTCATGCATGTAGGCATGGCTTGGATTCATGGGACAAGCGATTAGAGGTGCAAAATATGTATTATCTGCATGTTCGACACTATTCTAAAAATATTTAAAAAAAAAATTAAAATTTTTATTTTTTATTTTAAATTATTTTTTTATGTTTTTAAATCATTTTATATGTTGATGTCAAAATAATTTTTTAAAAATAAAATAACATCATTTGCAATTCTTTAAAGGTGAAGTTCATAATTATAAGTTCCAGGGGTAATTAAAAAATCTAAACCTAACTCAGAGTGATTATTAAATAACCTACCAAATTAAACCTATTTAATTGATCGGGTTTTCAGCTTTAATGATCTAGTCACATAGTTAAACTCAATCTCAAATCAACTATAAATAAAAATAATAAAATTATTTGGCCACACTTGTTTCCTATCTCGATAGGTAAGAAGATGATGCAAGATGGCACCGTCATGGCCTCATGTGCTAGTGTGTCCTTGGCCGGTGAACTTAGCATCAAGGGCGTATGCCTCCTATTCTTATTTTTTAAAAATAAAAAATTGTTTAAGTGATATTGGTTAAAGTAAAACAAAAGGTGAGGGTGTTTTATCTATTTGTTAAGTTTTTTCCACTTTAATTTTGTGCTTTTAACCCATTTTAAGGTATTTTAAGTTTTGAGATTAATTTGATCGCATGACATGGATCCTTAGTAGATTATTGGATAAAATTAAGTTATAAAATAAATTTTAAGGTCCAAAAAACCCCTCTTGATATTTCAACCACCTTTATAGTGGTTGGATACTAAATAGATCGATGACGTGTCATTTATTATTTTTATTTTTGTTAGAAAAAAAAAAAGAATGGATGATATGACTTTTGCTTCTATTTCCCCCCAAAAAATATAATTAAAAAAGTTAGACATGTGGGGATATCTTTATAGGTCTCACGCCCATAGTTGTAAAATCCGTTCCGAGTACTGTTCCGGTTTTTTGTTTGGAATGGAACGTTCCGGTTTCGGTGCATTCCGGCATTCCGTTCCGGTTTTGTACTGTTCATATATATATGAAAAAAAAATATTTTAACAAATATAATTAAAATTCAAGATAAATTAACTTTAAATTATACAATACAAACACAAAATCAAACAAACATAATCTCAAAATTATAAACATCTCTAAAATTCCAACAATAAAATTATTTTTTTTAAAATAAAAAATAAAAAATGAATTTAATTATAATTAAAAGATCCAAAATATTTGAAATTTAAGCTACTTATTGTATGTTTTTCAAGTAATTCTATGTTTTTTTATGGTTGTTGTATTTGAATTTGAATTTTGAAATTAATTAATGTTACTTATTGTTTTTGATGTTAGAAAAACTTAAAAAAAACAAAATAAACACATTAAGAAATAATCAATAAGTTCAAACATAATTAATTAAAATATATTCCATTACAAATAATTCAATCAAATTAATTACAAATTAATACCCCTATTTTTTATGTTAACTATTATTATATAATAATTAATTATTAATTATTATATAATAATTAGTATAAAAACCAATAAAAGTATAAAACCCTACCCATCCAACCCTACCCATCCTTTCTTCTTCTCTAGCCGCCGCCCAACCCTACCCGTCCTCATCTTCCCTCATCTTCCTCTTCTCTTCCTCTTCCTCGTCCTCATCTTCCGTTCCATAACCCGCCCCACCCTCTCTTTCTTTCCAGCCTCCATCTCCTATTCTCCTCTGCTTCTCTTCTCTTTGGTCAGCCCTCCCTCCCCGCCATCTCTATGGTCAGCCCTCCCCTTCTCAACTTCTCCATCTTCAGAAATCAGAACCCGCCCCACCCTCTCTTTCTTTCCAGCCTCCCTCTCCTCTGCTTCTCTCCTCTTTCAAACCCGCCCCTCCCTCCCCTCTGCAAGTTTGTTCAATATATATATGGGTTCGAAAACTTGAGATTTCAGTTGAGATTTGGGTTGATTTTTGAGGGATTACGGATGATTTGCGGTTGAAGAAATGAAATTGATTTGGGAGATTGATTATGGATGATTTGCGGTTGAAGAAATGAAATTGATTTGGGAGATTGATTATGGATGATTTGCGGTTGATTTTCATTATTGATGGACCCGGAACGGAACGCCCGGTACTGAACCGGAGCGTTCCGGCCGGATTTTTCGGATCCCACCGGAATTCAACCCGGGACAAAAACGTCGTCGTTTTGTCCCGGATTTTGCACTGGAACAGGTCATTCCGACCGGAACGGAACGGGATTGATAACTCTACTCACGCCTCTTATTTCTTTTGGGCTAGATGCACTAGACCATACAGACTCAATCGCTTGACCTCTATTTGTTGAATTCATTATGCTTTGTCTTTTTCTTCTTCTCATTTAATTAAATTTCAATCAAATAAATGACTTAAAACTATATTAAAAATATAATGTTATAAGATATTACTCAATTTATATTTAGGTTTTATAATAAAATTATTAAAAGTGCTTTATAGACATATCATGAAAATAAATAATTTACAAAAATCATTTTAAAGATGATAATAATATTATAGTTATTGTATTAAAATTATCGAGTGTTTTTTACAATCCTTCATGATTTTTATTTATGTTTTTTTTCTTTTTTATTTTTATTTTTGGTTTTTTATAAAGCTTTTTTTTATTGTGTGATTATATAACCATTAAAGTTTTTCTTATTAAATTTTGCTTCTATGACTCTCATAATCTTTTACATCCAAATAAGCATTATCATAAATAACTTGTAAGAACAACGAATCACAATAATAACATTAAATAAAGAGTTTTTAATAAATTCTTTATCAATAATTTGAATCCCTTAGACTCTATTACATTTTTTTTCTTGTATTCATTTTTTTATCAAGTAAAATAAATGGCTAAAAAACAATATAATTTTTAGTCCTAAAAATAGATTAAGAAGAAGTATTATAATATCAATTTTATTTTGATAGAATTTAAATTATTAATTTTCTTATAAGAAAATTATTGACATATAATAAAATAAAAAAATATGAATAGTTCTTGGTAGCACTAGATTATATATCTTAATTTGTATTTATCTCTCCTTATTGATATAGTCTTTAATTATGTAAACATATTATTCTAATATTTGATAAGTTTGATTATACAACTGCATCGATTTTTATGTCTATGATTAAAAAAAAAAATCATTTTCAATATAAAAACATATTGCCAATATTCATGCTTTTAAAATATAAATCGACTCATCAATAGTTTATATATTGATCTGTTAGAGCTATCTTAAGGTGAATGAGGATTTGGATAAAATAATAAATGAAACTCTTGAAACCTTGTTAGGATGAGGCAATATTCATCAATAGTTTATATATTTGTTTTTCAGATTTTTTATTAAGTGCAGGGCTTGAGCTATTGCGTAAATGATCCTTGGGTGTTCGTAGAGTTTAAAAATTATGCGGACGGGATAACAGAATTGTGCCCCAGGAAAGCTTCCAAGTGTAAGAAGTGGAGGAGGTTAATAAGTGCAGTGGAGAGAGCAGAAGGCAACCATATATCGGAGGAAGAGTTGAAAGCAACCCCAGGGGACCGCAACGACGAGCTTTAAATTTGCAACGGGAATAATTGAAATATACAGACAAAGTTAACAGATGGAAATGTTTCTTAAATTGGGGACCCTTGAAAATCCATGCACTGAATGGTCCACTAGGGAATCCCTCTGCCAGGCAGGCAACCAATGAGAATTCATCAAATAGGATGGACATGAAAATGTTAGCCAATCAACACAGAGATAAGACCATGCTATGGGTCCCAAAAAGGAGAATCGAAGCCTTGCATATTCCATATAACAAACCTCCAATCGTGCACGGGGCTAGGTGTAGGAGCGACCTCAAGAGGAGTACAAGCTCCACTGCGGGTCAATACACAAACACTTGCTCTCTCCACTCAATAATTGTATGTCAATTGGCCCCAAGATTGATTAAAAGAGTGAAAGCTCCACTTAATTAAGGGACGCCCTTATACTCTTTGCAAAGCATTTCTGCTTGACTATGCCCAGCTAGCTCCTCTTCACTACACAGGCTAAGCACAGTTAATTCTTCATTATTTGTCTCACAACCAAATCTTTGGCATGATCGCTGGAAGGAAAGCGGAAAACGCCATGGGAGGCAGGACGGCAAGAGCTTGTGATAGCTGTTTACGCAAGAGGGCACGCTGGTTTTGTGTAGCAGATGATGCTTTCCTGTGCCAAGCCTGTGACGCATCGGTCCATTCAGCGAATCAGTTAGCGAGTAGACACCATAGGGTCAGGCTTGAGACTGCATCATCATCCTATAGGATCAGTGGTTCATTAGACCCTGATCAGCATTATTCTCCACCGGCATGGCACCAAGGGTTCACAAGAAAGGCAAGAACCCCAAGGCATAACAGCAACAAGTCCTTATTGGTGCAACAACTGCTCAAAGATGATCGAGAGAAAGTCTTCAATCCTCTTCCTCTTGTTCCTGAAATTGGAAGTGAAGAAGAGGCAAATAGGGTCGCTGATGGGAGTGAAGATGATCAGTTTCTTTGTAGAGTTCCTGTGTTTGATCCGTTCGCAGCAACACTGTGTGATACAGTAACAGCTGGTGAAGTTTATGGACAGGAAGGAACGTGTGACTTGGATAGCCTGCCGGGTTTTTTACCATCAGACATAGACCTTGCTGAGTTTGCTGCAGATGTTGAGAACATGCTGGGACGGGAAGCTGATAAGGAATACCATGATACGAAGGATTCGGGGCTGTTAGATTGTAGTAAAGAGGAAGATGAAGGACAGTTTTGTTTCTCGGACAAAGTAGTGAAAATTAAGGATGAACAAGAAATGGAAGCAGTCATCGATTGCCATTTCGATCAAGATTTTAATATGGCAAGAGAATCATTATTGGATTGGAATTTCGATTACGAGAAACTGGTGGACGGAGATGAAGAGGTGGAAGAGAAAAAGTTGCCAGTGCCTGAGACAGTAATGATGAATAGTACTGGATACAAGGAGATGAAGAGGAACGTATCCTTAAGGCTTGATTACGAGTCAGTCATCATCGCATGGGCTAACCAAGGCTGTCCATGGACTACGGGAAGCCGACCAGAGCTTAATCCTGATGATTCTTGGACTGATTCCATGGTATGTGTGTGTATTTCCCTCATTTTCATTTCAGGTTCTTAAACAAAAATTTTCTCGCCGGGGGAAGCAGAATATTATTCGGTTGTCCCATAGTATGCTAATCATGTTCACTTGCACACCTTTTGATTATATATATGTTGAAGTTTTCAAATATGATGTCACAGCTCCATACATGCCCTAGCTAGCAAGTTCTAACCTACCTTCAGGATAAAATAAATAAATAAACAATCATCGTATTTGCAGTGCACTATGCAATTAATCTGGCGTGGTAATTTATTAATAAAATTTATTAGTTGTAAGCTTTGGTCGATATGTGAATTTTGTTTTTTCTATATGATTTTATAGGGTGCGTGCCCTAAAGATGGTAGTAATCCATACGGGGGACTGGGGAGCCATACAAGAGGAGGAGATGGGGAAAGAGAAGCGAGGGTCATGAGATATAAAGAGAAGCGAAGAACGCGATTATTTTCGAAAAAGATAAGGTACGAAGTAAGGAAATTGAATGCAGAGAAAAGGCCTAGAATGAAAGGCAGGTTCGTCAAGAGGGCATCCCTCATGGGCACTGCTGATTTTCCGTTAAAAAAACAGTATTAACTGCCAGCATCGATCAGCAAAAGCTTGAATGAGTTTCTAGGCTCATTCGTATCTAACAAATGGAAATGAGTTTAGGTAGACACTGTGACCTCTCAGTCTCTGACATGTTACTTCAAAGTGGGAGTTACATAACTTGAAGATGTCGTCAACCTTAACAAGATGAGCTGTTTTACAAATTTCTTGTCTTCTTCCTATTAAGGAAAATAGGTTGAAAACATTGTAAATATAGTAGGTGTCTACTATGCATTGAAGAAATACTTGTTCTTCAATTGGCGAGCTTTAGCTGGAATGTATTTCTTCTGCACAGCAGGAGCTCATTAATATTCTTCTTTTCAATCTATAAACTTATTGCTAGCATCTTTGTTCTTTCTAAATATATGGGGTTTGTTATTTATGTCAACAAAGAGCTAAGATCAGTTTTTCCATGACATTTAAAGTATATACAATATATATTAGAGTAATATAAAATCATATCTTCTTTAACATGGTATAGAGATATTTCTTTAACATGATATCAGAGTCTTGGTAACTCTTAGATCAAGAGTTCAAATCTCACCACCTCATTATAATTAATAAACAAAAATAAACACAAGATACTGTGTGTTTATGCAAGTTTCAAGCTTTAAGTCACCACCTAGTCTAATGTTTACTAAAAACCCTAACAAATTTTTCAAATGTTCCAAGTAAGGTTGATTATTTAATAGAAAATGTAACAATCACCCTCCACATCCTACTTAAGATAAGATGCTTCATGTTTGATTTTAATGATCATAATAGTGTCCAATGTGCTAACATTTTAAGGATTTGGCTAAATGGTTGATGTATGTTTGTTATAAAAGATAAAATACTATTATGATCTAAAACAATAATTTGAGATACTAACCTAGTAACAAAGATCTAATCCTTAGTTTTGAAATATGAACATTGGATTTGTAAGG
Source organism: Salix purpurea (assembly GCA_027405865.1). Lineage (NCBI taxonomy): Eukaryota > Viridiplantae > Streptophyta > Magnoliopsida > Malpighiales > Salicaceae > Salix > Salix purpurea. Next base: position 2,839,317 of record JAOWLH010000014.1, read on the forward strand.
ATGGTGAGCAGTTGATAGGTATAAACATGTTCAAGGTTGTGTTAATTGAAATGGTCCCAAACACCATCAGTCACACTCAACTAGCTTACATCATCGAAGAAACGTGTCCCAAAAAAAGTAACACAAAAGTAAATTCATACACTCATCAACATGAACATAAAATGATTGAATTAAAATAATAAATAAATTATTATTTATAAAAACAATACTTACAATAAAAAAATTGTTAAGGTTTTACAAATATTTATATTTTATAGTTTTGAAAACAATATTATCACTATAAGTGACTCCTCTCCTATAAAGAAACTAATTGGATGATTGGAATAGTAGTTTGAAAGGGTATTGCCAAGACATCTTGAAACCTATAAATCCATATTCTAAAAAAAAGAAATATATTTAAAAATATAATCATGTTTCAACCATTCCTATTTTTCTTATTTTTCTTTTAATTTCTTTGAACATGACCACTTATTGATTATGTTTGTCATAACTTTGGGTTATTCGTTAAAAAATAAAAATAAAATAATAAAGTAGAAAGGCTAATGTTATGAAAAAATCAAATTGGAAATTCTGGACGGATTTCAGAGCCCAATAGTATCTCTATTGTACCCAAAAATAAAGAAAAATGCAGATTCAATGCTAAAATAAATGATTATCAGATAAATCCACATAAATATTAAGTTGAAAGGCATAATTATATTTTTAATAGGCCAATTTGATTTAATCATGGGGCAAATTAAAGTCTTATTATTTTTGTGAAATAATTTAGGGTCCAATTGAAGAACTTAGTTAAGTGTAAGAATTTACTTATACTTTAAATTGGTCATATTTAATTTTTTAAGGGCTTAATTGATAAAAAAAAAAGTTTGGAAACCTAATTTGGGCTTATTGAGAATATCAATTTTTACCAAGTCAGTTTGGACTCAATTTAATTTTTACCAAGTCAAATTAGATGAGATCGGGGTGAAATTTAAGAAAATTGAAAATTTAATGGTCAATCAAGGGTCAAATTTGAAGTTGCTATTAAAGTTTGATTGTTATAAAATTGCATAAAATTAAAAGTTTAAAGTCAATTAAGAGCATAATTAGAACAATTATAAATTCAGGGACCAAATTAAACTTGTTAGAAATGGTGTCATTCTGCAGAATTTGAAGGCAACCAATGCTAAATTTTGTGTCTTGGTCTAATACAGTGCAAACACATTATCGTCTTCATTATTGTAGAAGTGGAAGAGACAACTTGCAAAAACTATCACCTACACGCAACAGTTAGTTGAAGAGTCATCTCCTTCGCAATAATTACCTACAGTGTATTGAGCAAAGGGGTAGGGATGAAAGAACAGGAAAAAAGGAAGAAAAACAACAGAGGAGAGAAAACAAAAGAATAGAACAAAAACTAGGAGAAATAGCAGATAAGAGAACATAGAGTTCGACCGCAGACCATAATTTTCTCCCCACCGTAAGCAAACCACAATAGATCCTTTTTCTCCTCTAGCTGTAAGCAAACCACAGCAGTTACTTCGTCTCCTCTAGCGATTGCAACAACTCTTTCTTCTCTTCTAGTGACAGCAGCAGCAACAACTCTCTATCTCTCCACCGTAAGCAACACCAGTTGTTTTCTTCTCCACACGGCATCACCTGCACTCCTATGGTGACAACAGTAGCAACGCAACTCCTTCTCCTTTGGCAGCAACAACAACTCTCCATCTTTTAACCATCGGTAGCTCCAACCATTCTCTTCTCCACGCAACAAGAGCGGTTGTTGCTTCCTCCTCTTCCTGCAACCGTCATTGACCACATTTTCTCCACTAACACCTCCTATGCCACCAGTTGGATTTCCTCTTCATGGCAGCAATGCCAGGTCATCTCCTTCACCTCCGACCACAATCACTGTTCACTTTGCAAGTGATCAGTAAGGAGTAAGGAGTGAATTAATTCACTTGCATGTCAAGAGTAGGCAGTAGGCCGACACATTTAATTCAATCGTAGAGTATTGTTGGGCCCAAATGCACCAACTTGGGTAGGCCGACACATTTAATTAGGCCGGGCTTAGTCTTAATATATTTTAAGAAAAATTAAATATAAGAAATTTAATTTTAATAAAAAAAATGTTTTGTTTTCATGCATACAATAGAATTCTAAAAAATTCATAAGCATATTTTCACAAAAACAAAACAAATCGCATATTTTCTCATGTTCTAAAATGAAAATAAGATATCCTAACCAGTTTCTATTAGAGTTTGATCAAAATATAAAATATCTTTCAACAACCATTTTGTTCATTTTTTTTCATAACATCCTAAGAATATGATGACCTTGGAATGAAAACATTTTTTATTATTTAACACACACACATCCTGAGTTGATTGATGAATAATAAAAACAAATAACATATAAAACAAGTTCAAAATCATATATTAAAAGAAGTCATATATTGATTGGTTTAGTTACATGATAATATTTGAAGGATAGGGACCATTACTAGACCATACTATCTTAGGTTGATTGATGAGTAATGGAAACAATTAACACATATAAACAAGTTTAAAATCATATGTTGAAAAAGATCTTATATTAATTTTTCTTTTTATCTAATGAATAACATCCAATGAACATGGTTATTACATGCCAAGCAAAATATGAAGAATAGGGCTCAACATTAAGCCATAACATTCTGGATAGCTTGAAACAATTAGAACATTAAAAATACGTACATTTTTTTGCCACTATCCTCAAGGATTTATGCATAAAAACAAAACAAATAAAAACAAAACCTATCTCCCTCTGTATAATTTTTTTTTATCAAAATAATTATATAATTTTGAAGTTAACCAAGTCGATCGAGACTTTTGCCTAAGAAATATATCCTCAACATCATTAACCCATAAATACTCCTTCACAAGAATAGACTTAGTTATGTGGATATTTGAATCTAAAGGTTTAATTGCATCAAACTCTATATCTCTTTCGTTGCCCTCTTAGCCAATAATACCCCTTTTCAAAATCTTAACACAATACTTCTTATAAAATTCTTTCAACATGCTTTTAACATAAATAAACATAGGATTACCCATGACCTCTCTATCCCAACCCTTGATAACCACAGGAAGAAAGAGAAGATGATCTCCCAAAAGTCAAAGTACTTGAAAGGAACTTTTCATTTAGGCATATTCAGTATCTTCACTACCATATGAGAGTGATCCGAGATACCAAAAGGAAGAAAACAAGTTTCTAAACTAAAAAATACATAATTCCAATTAACATTAATAATAACTTGGTCCAACTTCTTCAAGACAGTGTTATCACATTGCCAATTAGTCCAAATAAACCTAGCACCAATAAATCTGAGATTCTCCAAACAAGATTACATCATATAATTATTAAGATCATTTGTCATCCCGACCATGATATAGTGCCTCATCTCTTCTTATCAAAAGAGCCAATAACATTAAAATCACCTGAGAGGATCTATAGATAGACTCCCATGTAGAACTCCAGCTAACTATATTAGCCCCAAAAGCCTCACAAGTATACAAACTATTATCTCTATAAACAAAAGATACATAAAAAGACATATTAATGTAATTTGTTTTTAATTTTCTTTTCAAAAGCACTTTTAAAATGCAATGCCCAAAGAACCCATAATATAACTTCAAATGTAAAAAAAATAATAATTATATACCCTAGTGTTTTGAACTTTTGGCTACATTCACCTTATTTTCTTCACTATACTATGTTAGTAAAAATCCTTATTACATTTGTCGTAACCCAATTTTTGGGTTACTCCCTGAAATAAAATAAAATAAAATAAAAAGGGTTGGTGTCAGTCAAAATCACGGTGAAAATTTTGAATATTTTCGGAGCTGAATCATCTCTCTTTTGTGCCCAAAAATGACAGAAAATACAAATTCAAGGTAAAAATTAAGTCAAAAATTATAATTATATTTTTTATAGGCCAATTTCATTTAATCATGGCCTAATTTAAAATATTATAATGTTTGGGAATTAATTTAGGATCCAATTGAAGAATTTAATTAAGTGCAAGGAGTTAATTATGCTTTAAATTAGTCTAATTATTTTTATTAAGGGCTTAATTAATGAAAAATCAAATTCTTGAGTTTAATTCGGGCTCAATTAAGAAGATTGAAATTTTTGGAGACCCAATTGAATTTTTCCAAGCTAATTGTGCAAAATTAAGAGTCAAATTGAAGTTTAATGGTCAATTAAGGGTCAAATTGTATAAATCAAAAGACAAGGACCAATATGAAAAGGCGTGCAAAGGTAAGGATAATATTGAAATTCAGACAGGGGCACAATTGTACAAAATTACAAATTTAAATCAAATTAGGGATGCAATTAGAACAATTGCAAATTAATGGACCCAAGTACACTTCTACCTTCCCCAAGCTGCAGCAACACACACGCTTTCACCTGCACTACGCTGACCAGCCACCACGCCTGCCGACAACCCAGCACCGACCAGCCACCATTGCAGACGCGCTGTTTCTGACAACCACCACGCTGCCGATAGTCAGCCACCGTGGCAGGCTGAACACACCTATAAAAGCCACCATGCACGACGACCAGTGGGGGGGGGGGAATGAGAGGAGAGAAGATGGAGGGGGAGAACACTGAGAGTGGAAGAGAAAAAGAGGGAAGAAAACAGAATAGAGAGTGACGTGAAAGAAAGAAGGAGAAGAAACGAGTGAAAAGTTTTACGTAACAGAGGAGTAAAAACGCAAGAAAAAAACAGCTCCCCGTTCCAACTCCTCTCTCTCCCCGATCGCTTCTCTCTCTCTAAAAACAGTCGTGAAGTAGCCACCGTCCCTGTCCCCCATCAGCAGCCGAAAGCCACCACTTGTAGCTCACCGTGACCACCATCAGGTCCAGCTTCTTCTCCAGCTCCGACGAGTGAACCAGCAGCAACGGCGAGCTCGAACCAGTAGCAGACCGACGACTTCCAACGCCTCCTCCGGCCACCAAAGGCCTCCATTTTCGATGCCACTACGACAAGAATCATCACCTCGACCCCCTCTACCCATTAATACTAACAGGTGCCCCTTTCTTCACAGTCGAAAAACATTGTTCACCATCTTCTTCGTCCCTGCATGAGCAGCGGGACGCGATTTGCGTCCCACTGTTCATGCGGGCTGGGTTGAGATTGGTCGGGCTTTTCGCCCGGCCCACACATACGGACTGGAAGCCCAGCCCATGATGGCAGGAAGCCCAACCACACCCTTCTAGGCTTCTAGACCGTGAGGGCTGGAAGCCCAGTCCACTAAGGCTGGGCTGTCAGCCCAGAAAAAAAATTAAAAAAAAAATACAAATTGACAAAAAAAAATATTTTTTTTACTTCTATTATTATTACAAAAAAAATTCAAAAATATAAAAAATATTTTTTTTTTGTGCATACGGCCAAATTCCATGATTTTTCCATACATATTTTTTGTAAAAATTATGTTGCATCTTTCTCATGTTTTAAAACAAAAATTGGATATCGTAACCAGTTTATGATTATCCATTGGAATTTGGCCAAAATATCAAAAATAATTTAACAATTAATTTGTTTTAGCTTTCACGGTGTAAATTTACATTGTAAAGTACACCCACAGATAAAAAATATATTTACTACGGTGTAAAATTACATTGTATAATACATCCGTAGATTAAAAAAGATTTTAACTATGGTGTAAAATTACGTTATAAAGTACATCTGTAGATAAGAAAAAAGGATTTTCAACTACGGTGTAAAATTACATTGTAAAGTACACCCGCAGATAAAAAAATGTTTTTTTTGAAAATGCGGTGTAAAAATATATTTTTTTTAACTTGGAAAAAACAATCATACAACAATGCAGCTTACCTTAGGTAGGGTGCACTGGGGGTGATGTGTCTTCCCCTTGCACAACAAGTCCCCTTACCCAAGACTCTCGCAGACCATTAGGTTCCTAGTAACCTTAATACTAAGTGGCGACTCCTAATAATTATAGGAGTAAATTTTACGGCTATAAACAACCCCACATTTCACCGCGCGACGTCATCTCCCCCAATACGCGGGGGGATGACGGGGTGCCAAGCGCGTAAAATAATCGCTGTCGCGACAACATTAAAAATCAAGTTTTTAGTACTAGTCCTCAAACATTAAACTTCATTATAAAGTTTATAAATCCATAGTATATCTCATTCAAAGAAATTTATCACTAATAATTTACTAGTAATAGAACTTCATTACAACTTTAAAGTTTTTGACATGCCCTATTGTTTTTGAACCTTTGGCTTCGTTTAGATTGTTTTCTTTACAATACCATCTCCATAATACATCAAATGTAGACAAGAGAGAAAAATAGAGTTATGTTTGGACGATTGTTGAAAACTTGATTTTTAATGTAATAAAGATGACAACATTTAAAAAAACGAGATACGATGACATATTTTTTACCTCGCTTAAAATTTTTGTCCATTCTGGAAATTTTATGACAATTAAAAATCTTTATTACATTAAAAATCAAATTTTCATGTCCTCAAATATTTAGCTTATTAGAGAGTTTATAAAATTATATATAATAAAAGTATTTTCATAATATTTCATGTAAAATTGTTTCTTAGAATAAATAAAAAAAACTAGAGATGGTATTTAAAAAAAAACTATTTTATGCAAGTAAACATATCGATAATTCATCAAATGTAGACAAGAGAGAAAAATAGAGTTATGTTTGGACAATTGTTGTGAAATGAATGGAAATAAAAAAATGAAAAACAAAGAAAACCTTAGACTTGGAATGTAGAAAATTCACCTAAGTAAGTCTACTATAATCAACAATGAATGTCACAATGTGCTTATGGTGAGTCTGAGAAATAATAGGTGTAATGCCCCAAACATTAGTATGGACAATCTTAAAAGAGTGTTTAGCATGACTACGGGAAGAAAGAGAATGAAGGATTTTACTTTGGGAAGAAAATGATTTTTTATTGCCCAAGAAACTCGAATTCAATAGTGGTACAAGCCAAGGATACAACACTAAGAACGAGAAAGTGTAGTGGAAACAATCTCCCAATTCACGATTAACATCTCCATAACTTGATCCTGCATAAAACAACCATCATGAGAAAAATAGACATTACAACTATTATCAACCAACCCACCAACCAAAATAAAACTAGTGGAAAGTCACGGTGACAAAAAAATTATTATTAAAGGATGAAATAATATCACCAAGAGCAACAATAGGTAAATTACTTCCATTACCAATCTAAATATATGATGAATCATCATACGAGCTCAAATTTTGAAGCATTTATGATGAATGGGTTTTGATTTCAAGCATCAAAATCAAGAAGTCAAGGTTGAGAAGATGTTACCTTTACCTTGCAACCCTAAGGCTGAAACAATCATTTGTTGTGCCATGTCAGTAGTAAGAATTGTTGTCCAGCACCAGTATAAGTGCTTGTAGATAAATTCATAATTAGTCCCTTTTGTAGATTGTCCATTAGATAGATTGCCAACTACAACTTGAAAGGCATTGGATTGATGCTTTGGAGGATGGGTAGGACATTCTTTGATGATGTGCCATTGTTGTTTACAATAATTATAGAGTTGCTTTGGACAATTGAGAGCAATATATCTATATTCTTTTCATTTATAATACAACATTTTCTATATCTCTATTTTTACCTTTCTCTTGAGTTGCATAAGCAATTGTAATAGCAAGAGAAACCAACTTAACTTAGCAAAGACATTGCTCTTCACGAAGTAATTCTCCCAATAAAACATCTATGGATGGAGGAGGGTCACGATTAATCAAATTGGAGTGAATGGCCTTATATTCAAATTGTAACTTCATAAAAAAATGAGCTCTTTTACCTTGCTCATGAACTTTTTGAACATCAGCAAGAGATGCAACAAATACCGTAACAGAAACAATATCAATAAACTTTGCCTATAAATTTTGAATGAAGAGATTACCATGAGAGTAACAAGCAATCTCATACTCTAACTAAAAATGTCTGGCTGAACTATTCTGATGATAAACCTTTTTAAAATATTCCTACATGGATTTTGTATTTTTATATGGCCTCAAATTGAGGACAATGAAAGGATCAACAAACCTTAACATCCATGTCATCACACAAGCATTAGCCATGTGAAGAGTCAAGCTAATGACTATAACTAAGCGTTGATTGGGAGGCTACCCAAAAAAATACTAATTAAATTCACCTTTATTCGTTTGATTGTATTGTGCAGGATTGATCATTCATGTAGACATTTATTTTTCAACTAGCACTACATGCTTGCTGAGTAACAAACAGTGTAGCAAACAAGAGCGATAATTCCTCTTCTTTTTTTCTTCTTTGTTTTTTTTTACTTTCAAGTTTGCTAGAAAAATGTTTCTGCTACATATGATTGATTTTGGAAGTATCAAGGATTTATGTTGCATGATTCAATTATGTTGGCTACATGATACATATGATTGAGTTCGGAAGTATTTACAGAAATTTGAACTAGAGGAAGTAGGTATACTTAATTTTCCTTTATTTGATATTGCCTATAAAAGTCAAGGTGTCAATGTTTGCATAATGGATCCTTGGGTGTTGAAAGTTGAGCCTAGATAAAATCTTTACTCTCCATTGTAATTGTTTCCTTTTGCTTGAGGACATGCAACATTCAAGTTTGGGGGTATTTGATAAGGGACTATATTGCATACATATTTTAAGTCATTGCAACTCTATTTTAGAGTATTTCGTTGGATTTTTAGCAAATTGTCTAGAGTTTTAGGTATCTTTTAGAATTATTCACTTCTTAAAAATTCAATGTATTTTCAGGTATTTAACTACAAGAATATGCAAAAATTGAGATTATATAAAGAAGTAAACAATGGGATGAGCTTAGAATTCAAACACTGGTTGGTCCCTAGACAAGCCTGAGCACTGATTGGTTTTTGAGGTATAACGGGAGTTATACAACTCCATTTCATGTGTTTTTTACCTTTTTGAAAATAGGATACACAAGCCCACAACTCTTATACAATGAGAAGAACCCAATTTTTCTGTTTTGAAGTCCAAAAAGTGAGTCAAAATGCAGAGTCGGAATCATACCAGGAATCCATGCGACCTAGACACTGTCTCGGGTTTTGAACCATATCCAGAGTGAAAGATCCCAAAAAATTAGGAGATCAAGTCCACTAGAAATAAAATTGGATTGTCTACAACTTTCACAAAAATACAGAAGTCTTAATTCACAAGTTTACTGCCCTGACATTGGCTCGCAATATCAAGGAGCAAAATCCGCGTTTTCCTTTGGAGGGAAAACTCAGCACATATATATCTCGTAAGGCAGCAGCTAAAGAGAGTCTTTTAGAGAGGAAAAAACCCTAAACAGATTACAAAAGAGAGAAGGCATTATCTAGGAGAGGAGGTAAACAAATCAGAAAGAAGTAAAAAACAACAGCCCCTTCAAGACATCAGCTTTCCAATTTTCCAATGCCATAGAGAATTCATTTATTACATAAATGTTCAAGCACAAAACTGAAAATAAATCAATTTTATGGACAAACCTAGAAACAAAACCACAATCAAACCATGTCAACCTTCAAAACCCGTGACTTGGCCATGAGGTCAAGACTAAGTCCATAGAAGGCCAGTTTAGAAAAAGTAATACTGAACAATGAAATCAAGAAGAAAATAAGTAAAAAAAAGACATTGACTGAGTAATACTGAACAATGAAATCAAGAAGAAAATAAGTAAAAAAAGATATTGACTGGTGTTAACTCTCCAAACTCATGACTAAAAAATAATTATTTTGTTTTATCTATCTAGGTGTAAAATTACACTGTAATTTTGTTTTATCTAACTCGGTGTAAAATTACACTATAAAGTACACTTGTAGATAGTTAAAAATGAGATTTTTAAAATGCAATGCAAAATTTATTTTTTTGGTTAGTCTTTCAACCCGCAATGAGGTAGATATTCTTTCACGGAGAGAAATCTACATCGAACCTTAGGAAGCCCGGTAAAAAATGACTTAGGAAAAAACAATCAAACAACAATGCAATTTGCCTTAGGGTGCACTGAGGGTGATGCGTCTTCCCCTCGCACAACAAGTCCCTTTACCCAAGACTCTCGCAGACCATTAGGTTCCTAGTGACCTTAATACTAGGTGGCAACTCCTGATAATTATAGTCATAATTTTTACGGCTATAAAACAACCCCCATTTCACCGCGCACTGTTGTCTCCCCAACTAGGGGATGGCAGTGCGTGAAGCGTGAAAAAATCGTTGTCGCGGCACTACCCAGGTAAAAAAAAAAGGGTTCCTTTTAACTTAATTTCCTAGTCATAGGTTAGTATGATTTCTCTGTGTTGTTATTGCTTCTTCTTTTTTTTCATTTTTTCCCTTTCCCTTACTCTTTTTCATATTATTACAACTTTCATAATTCACATGATGTTTGAATCAATAACGCTATGAACTTGCTTTATTATCTGGATATTAAAGGGATTAAGGTCTTTCATGAAAATTCAAATAAGCTGCCTATAGTAATGGTCGTTTGTTAGAGTATCCTATCAAGAAACACATCATTATCATCTCCAGGAGGTGTGGCGTGATGGCAAAAGGCTTGCAATTTGTGCAGCAGGTCTAGAGTTCGAGTCAGGACATGCACCCCTTGTTAGAGCCTAGGACAGTCGAGGTTTTACTCGCTATCCGGGGGGTGAGGTTTCCTTGCATAAAAAAAAAGATACACATCATTATCTCCTTCCTCTCTTCATGTAACTTGGTTTATAAAAAGTACATGTTTATAAGGCATGGTCTAGAGTTTTATCTTTTAATTGTATAGTACTCCTCTTATGTGTGGTACTGCTGCAATCTAGACTTTGGAGGTCATTTGCATTTATATTGCCTCCCTATTCATATTGAATATTAGTGGTCCAAACAAAATGACATCGTTAACCTTCTAGTTTCCCTGCAAATATCATTTTGTGCCATTACTTTGTTTACAATGTTAGTGACCTGTTTCTATTTCATTTTTTTTTCTCCTTTTCTATACAAGGTTCACTTGTCTATTGCTAGAATGAAGAAACCGTTTTTCCTTTTTTGAAATCTTACATACTATTACTGATGGTGTTTATTTGATTTGAGCAGGCTTTCCCAAACACAAAGTTACGCACAACCAGCGGCAGCAGTGACTCTAGCGTAGTAACCAGCCTCTGTTCCACAACCTTTTACTATGGGAGTTACTACTGAATTGGCAAGAATTTTCTTGTGTGTATCTTTCTTTTCCGTTATTCCCATCTCTTTGCTGAATCCACTCGAAACACTTGTGTTTATAATTTCTATTGCACTTTTGTCTGCTGCATGTTTTTGGAGTTTAGATTTATATTTATTAAATGACTATTTCAAAAAAGAATTCTTAAAAAGTAACTTAATTTCTAAGGTCATAAAATCATGATTTCCCAGTTTGTCCATGGCGACTCGGTAGGATTTAGCTTGCGTGTTCAAATTCTGACAAGTGTTGTACGCCATGCTCTTAAAACCTGAACTGGTTGGTGAGTCGACCCTTTCATTTTCCTTGTTCCTACTTAGTTCAGTTTTTATTGTTGCTTCTCCTATCTTTTTTTTAAAACTATTAGCGAATTTCTAGTATGGTGAAAGATCTTACCTCACTATCTTAGTGTCAGATGCCTCCATTTATTCTCTTGTTGCTTGATTGGTTTTTATTCATTCACATTTAGAGACTGACAACTTTTCATTTCATTTCTTTTAAGTTGCCTTTGCTCGCCATTTTTTTAGGCTTGGCTCAATGCATTCTGTGCTACTAATGCAATTTTTTTTCTTCCAAGGTAAATTCAGTTGCGTGCACTTGTTCTACTTTTCTACTTTCACCATTGTCGCTCACTCTTTCATTGGTGTTGCATCTTCACTACATGATTATTATCTAGAGCACTACATGATTATTAATCGATAATTTATTTTGTTTGGTTTGTATGTTCCTCACATCTTATTTTGTCCGTTTTTGTTACTCATGAAGCTAGCTACGAGTTTTTAAATTCTCATACGTCAAGTTTGTTGTAGCTCTTATCTTGGACAGGTATGTGCTAGAGTTTGCTATAAGATTTTTTCTTTTTCATTATTAAAAAAAGCTTTTTCAACACGATACGTGTTGCTCGTTTTCTTCTCTTTCATATGTCATTTGTGGATAACTTTTTTCCTTGTTACGTGTTCTGGTTTTCCCTTTCCTTTTAACTAACCCTATATTCTTTTCTGCGTAGGTTTGCCTTTTTACTTGTTAGGTGTTATGTTTTGATATTGAGGTCCATAAGTCTTATCCATGTGTTTAACATTTTTTCTCTATTTGTTAGACAATCAAGATTAAGATTGTTCCTCCTGTTACTTGTTCAAATTTTATTTGTTAATCTTCAGGTATATTGGGACTGTGTCTTGACGTTCTTCCTATTAGGGAAAATTGCAGAGACTGCTCAATTAACAATAGAGAAGGAATAACCAAAAATCATGGTTAAACCTCTGTCACCAACGATCATATTTTGGAAACTACTTATTGTAATAACTTAGTCTTATCATTTCCGTTTACTTTCTTTCCTAAACAGAGTCCCATGAAGATGTATATATACTGCACATAATCAGTACTCAATAAATCATTAAGAAAACTGAGGAGAATTATTGATTCAAACATAGTTGTGTTTTTTTAAGTCTCTTTATGGTTATTAGAACAGTCAAATTCTGATGAATCACCAATCTAAAACACCACAATGTCATCATCCTCCAATCAAAAACCAAATTTCACTCTCAATACCCAACCTTCTTCCACAACAGAAAAATCCCTCATTGCATTTAACATCACAGCACAAATCAATGAAAAATTAACTCCTTCCACCTTTCCTCAATGGTGTACTCAATTTGAAGCACTTCTTATTGGTTACGATATAATTGACTATGTCAAAGGCACACATCATTGCCCCTCCTCCTCTGGCACAGCCACTTATGAGCTTCACTAGCTCTACTGGATCCCGTAGGACAAACTTATTTTGAGTGCTATTCTAGCCTCCACATCACCATCGATCACGCCACTTATTGCTATGACAAAAACATCTCATGAAGCTTGGAAAAAGCTGAAAAACCTATATGCTAGCCGATCAAGAACTCGTGCTATGCAGTTAAAGGAGGAGCTCACCTTAATCTAGAGTGGGCATCGGACAATTACAGAGTATCTGCACACTGTGAAGGCCTTAGCTGATGAAATAGCCATCATTGATCACTGAATTTCAGATGATGATCTAACTCTATGTATTGAATGGTCTAGGTTCAGAATTTTAGGAGATTGTAGCACCTATTTGAGCCAGGGAATCACCATTGACATTTGAAGAACTACATGATCTATTGGTGGGACATGAGGCGTACCTAAGGCGCTTGGAAACAACAACACAACACCTGGTAGCATCTGCAAATTACACAAAGACAAAGCATCCCACTTACAATGGTCCCTCAAACGAAATGACAACCACCGAGGGTCCCACGGTCCCAGCACAGGCATAAACTATAGTAGCACTCAACGTGATGGACGTCATTTTAATTCAGGCAGATCCAACAATTTCAATCGACGTTATCAACCCAAATGCCAGATTTGTGCCCAATTTGGTCATATTGAAAAGCATTGTCCTCAATTTCATCCACATAATGTTTCCATCAACTGTGCCATGACCTCTGCTGGAAAGAACAACACATGGTCTGATGCGAACCTCGTGATCACGTGGTCACGCAACCCACAACGAAGAATGAGATAAGATCCCGGAAAGCCGAAATAAGGTCTGATAGGAGTGTGACACAATGGAAACCTGCCCCAAGGCACCAGCACTATTGGAATGAGTAGAATGACGCCACGAAGCCAGTTAATCTTCGATAAGTCGGATTCAGTTCGTTCAAGAACTAAAGAATGCAAGAATCACTCTCACACATAAACTGAAAAGTTCAGAATTAAGTTTAATCAATGCTGCCGAAATTAGGGTTACATGAGTTTAAATAGTTCTTAAAAAGTAACCCTAATGGACCCCTTATGTGGACTTAAATGAGGTCCACTCAAAACTGACCCAAAATCCTAAATTGAAAAGCCCATGACTCAATCCAAGCAAGCCTTGGATCCTAGCTGAAAATAAAGTCTTAATTAAGCCCAAACAAGCCTTGGGCTATAGCTAACAAAATTAAATAAAGCCCATTAGGCTTTTCTTTTATAATCTTATAATGGCCCAAATAAGATTGTATTGGACCCCTCCTGCATATGGATAAGATGTACTAGGGTCTCCTCTTGATACTCTAATGGTCCTTGCAATTCTGACCTGGTTGAAACCTTCAAAACCAATGCATTCATTTCTTCTTTCAATGCCTTTGTCTTAGACCGCGTCATTGGACCATTTGGAACATGCACTAGGCATCATCCCCTCTCTCCTCGAAAGGATTCGACCTCGAATCAATATCTGTGTCAAACAACGTAAGATCAGCAACATTAAAGGTTGCACTAACACTATACTCACCAGGAAGATCAATTTTGTATGCGTTGTCATTTATTCTCTCCAAAACTTGAAATGGACCATCACCACGAGGCTGTAATTTTGATTTCCTTTGGTTCGGAAATCGTTCCTTTCGCATGTGCACCCAAACCCAATCACCGGGTTGGAAGACAACCAGTTTACGTCCTTTATTTGCTTTAGAAGCGTAAAGTCTGTTCTTTTTCTCTATTTGCAGTCGAACTCCTTCATGGAGTTGTCTCACCATCTTTGCCTTCTGTTCACCATCTAAACTTACCCTTTCTTCACAAGGTAAAGGAATTAAGTCCATAGGAGTTAGTGGATTAAAGCCATAAACAATTTCAAAAGGAGAAAAACTAGTGGTCGAATACACAGTTCTATTATAAGCAAACTCAACAAAAGGCAAACATTCTTCCCAACTTTTCAAATTCTTTTGTATTACAACACGTAAAAGTTGAGATAATGTTCTATTGACTACCTCAGTTTGCCCATCTATTTGAGGATGACATGTTGTCGAAAATAAAAGTTTGGTTCCCAACTTTCCCCATAAGGTCTTCCAAAAGTAGCTAAGGAACTTAACATCACGATCTGACACAATACTCTTAGGAAGGCCATGCAAACGTACAATCTCCGTAAAGAACAAGTCAGCGACATGAGATGCATCATCTGTTTTATGGCATGCAATGAAATGCGCCATTTTAGAAAACCTATCAACCACAACAAAAATAGAGTCTCTACCTTTCTTTGACCTAGGTAAACCTAAAACAAAGTCCATAGAGATATCTACCCAAGGTTCAGTAGGAACAGGTAATGGTGTATAGAGACCATGTGGTTGTAGTCTAGATTTTACCTTTCGACAAGCGATGCACTGTTCACAAATTCGTTGCACATCTCTTTTCATCTTTGGCCAATAGAAATGCTCATGCAATACATCCAAGGTTTTCGCGACCCCAAAGTGACCGATTAAACCACCCCCATGTGCTTCACGAACAAGCAATTCACGCAAAGAACTAGCAGGAACACACATTCTATTCTCTTTGAACAAATAACCATCCATCAAATAAAATTTATCAAAAGACGAATTTCCACATGCATTATAAATCTCAGCAAAGTCAGAATCGTTACCATACAATTCCTTCACATATTCAAAGCCTAGCAATCTAGTATTCATTGTGTGTAAAAGAACATACCTGCGAGAAAGTGCATCTGCTACGATGTTCTCTTTGCCTTGCTTATACTTGATCACGGAAGGAAAAGTTTCAATAAATTCAACCCATTTTGCATGTCTCCTATTCAACTTACCTTGTCCTTTCAGATGTTTCAAGGACTCATGATCTGAATAGATTACAAACTCTTTTGGCCACAAGTAATGCTTCCATGTCTCAAGTGCTCTTACCAAGGCATAGAGTTCTTTGTCATAAGTGGGATAGTTCAAGGTCACTCCACTTAACTTCTCACTGAAATACGCAATGGGTCTCCGATCCTGCATCAAAACAGCACCTATTCCCATTCCAGACGCATCACACTCTATTTCAAAAGCTTTTGTAAAGTCAGGTAAAGCCAAAACTGGTGCAGAACATAATTTGTCTTTCAAAAGAACAAAAGCCAATTCTTGTTCCTCCCCCCATTTAAACCCAACTGACTTTTTAACAACTTCATTCAAGGGTGCGGCTATTGTACTAAAATCCTTCACAAAACGCCTGTAAAAACTAGCTAACCCATGAAAACTCCTTACCTCACTTACCGATTTGGGTGTAGGCCACTCTCGGATGGCCTTAACTTTCTCCTCGTCCATCTCGATACCCTGTGCATTTACAACATAGCCAAGAAACACAATTTTCTCCATGCAGAAATCACACTTTTTAAGATTAGCATACAATTTCTCACTACGCAACACACTAAGTACATTACGCAAATGATCAAAATGCTCAGTTAAGTTTTTGCTATAGATCAGAATGTCATCAAAATACACAACCACAAACTTACCTATGAATGCACGCAACACATGATTCATTAAAAGCATAAACGTACTTGGTGCATTTGTAAGTCCAAACGGCATTACTAACCATTCATATAAACCATACTTAGTCTTAAATGCAGTTTTCCACTCATCACCCTCTTTCATCCTAATCTGATGGTACCCACTTTTCAAGTCAATTTTAGAGAAAATGCAAGATCCATGTAACTCATCTAACATGTCATCAAGCCTAGGAATAGGGTGTCTATACTTTACCGTTATGTTGTTGATGGCTCGACAATCAACACACATCCTCCATGTTCCATCCTTCTTAGGCACAAGTAGCACGGGTACGGCACAGGGGCTCATACTCTCCCGAATATAGCCCTTTTCCATCAGCTCATCAACTTGTCTTTGAAGCTCTTTCGTCTCCTCGGGATTGCTTCTATATGCTGGTCGGTTAGGAATTGAAGCTCCGGGTACGAAATCAATCTGATGTTCAATCCCCCGCAAAGGTGGTAATCCGCTTGGAGTATCGTCGGGGAATACATCATCAAACTCCTGCAATAAAGAAATAGCAGCACTAGGCACAATATGATCAAGATCATTAGTATTAAAGTAAGCCTCCTTGTACACAAGTAAAATCATTGGTTTGTTAGTTAAATATGCAGATCTGATCTCACCCTCTCTGGCATAAAAATTAGGCTGTTTCTTTAGTTTTTCCACACAATTCTCATCACTCTTCCTGACTTTCTTCTCTCCTCGAACCTCGTGATCACGTGGTCACGCAACCCACAACGAAGAATGAGATAAGATCCCGGAAAGCCGAAATAAGGTCTGATAGGAGTGTGACACAATGGAAACCTGCCCCAAGGCACCAGCACTATTGGAATGAGTAGAATGACGCCACGAAGCCAGTTAATCTTCGATAAATCGGATTCAGTTCGTTCAAGAACTAAAGAATGTTAGAATCACTCTCACACATAAACTGAAAAGTTCAGAATTAAGTTTAATCAATGCTGCCGAAATTAGGGTTACATGAGTTTAAATAGTTCTTAAAAAGTAACCCTAATGGACCCCTTATGTGGACTTAAATGAGGTCCACTCAAAACTGACCCAAAATCCTAAATTGAAAAGCCCATGACTCAATCCAAGCAAGCCTTGGATCCTAGCTGAAAATAAAGTCTTAATTAAGCCCAAACAAGCCTTGGGCTATAGCTAACAAAATTAAATAAAGCCCATTAGGCTTTTCTTTTATAATCTTCCCTCAAGCCCATTAATCCCATGCTCATTCGTTGTCCTCACTTTATGGCCCAAATAAGATTGTATTGGACCCCTCCTGCATATGGATAAGATGTACTAGGGTCCCCTCTTGATACTCTAATGGTCCTTGCAATTCTGACCTGGTTGAAACCTTCAAAACCAATGCATTCATTTCTTCTTTCAATGCCTTTGTCTTAGACCGCGTCATTGGACCATTTGGAACATGTAATGGATCCTTGATGGTGTTTCTAGGCTGGTCCGCATCATGGTCACTTGATTCAACTGCTTCACATAATATCACGGGTGATCTTTCCAATTTATCTGTTCATTCTGAATATGATGGAACTGATGAAGTAATGCTCGTTGATGGTACAGGTTTGGCAGTCTCACACATTAGCTGAACACGGGGGCAATATTACTAAAAGGAGCATGTAACAATGGCATTTACATCTTTCCGGATTCAATGGTGATGCCCCAAAAAGTTGCTAGTTTGCACGAACAAACTTCCATTGCTGGATGGCACAAGTGTCTTGGGCATCCCTCATTTAAAATTGTCAATCACCTTATTAAGAAATTTTCGCTTCCCATTTCATCGCAAAAACATTTTTCAACTTTATGTCATTCATGTTCGATTAATAAAGCATATCAATAACCCTTTCATAGCACAAGTCTTCAAAGTCATGCAACTCTTGAACTGATTTACACGGATGTGTGGGGTCCAGCTAGTTATACTGGAATTGATGGAACTATATTATTTTTGTGGATCACTATACAAAATATATTTGGTTCTATCCTATGGCAACTAAAACCAGTGTGTCTACTATTTTTTCATAGTTAAATTTTTTTGTTGAAATAGGTTTTCAAAAACAAATCAAAGCGCTCTACTCGGACAATGGCGGTGAGTTTACTGCCTTAAAATCATATTGTTCAAGTCCTGGCATAAACCCACTATACCACTGCCCTATACACTCCTCAACAAAATGGTGTCTCCGAATGGCGTCACCGTCACATTGTGGAAACAGGCCTTACGCTACTTCAAGATGCAAATCTTGACTTTTTATACTGGCCCTATGCCTTTCAAACAACGTCTTACCTCATAAATTGACAGCCCACACCACTCCTCCACAACAAATCACCTTCTGAAGCTCTCTTTCACCAACACCCAAGTTATTTAAAGTTTAAGAAATTTGGTTGCCTTTGTTATCCTCTCACAAGACCCTATAATCAATAAAATGGAACCAAAATCTAAAGCATGCATCTTTCTTAGGTATTCCTCTACTCAAAATGCATACAAATGTTTTGATCCTCATCTACAAAAATTCTTCATCTCTTGCCATGTATTGTTTGATGAAAATGGACATCACTGCAACCCCTCACAACCTCAGTCCAAACCTGTCAGCCAAACCAGTCACCAAATCACCCCCCTTCACTTTGGTTTCCCGCAGATTGCTGCGCCACCACCAGTGATTTCCACACCATCAGCGTCAACACGGTCTTGAAGGACTCCCCTGCCATTGCTGCATCCTTCCCAGGTAACTTCAATACCCCTCCATCCTCTCAACATTTGGACTCTCACTCCACTTATCTGCCCCATTGTCCAGCTTCCCCCCTCCCATCTCCCATTGTTCCCATTCCCCTTCCACCCTCAAATCCTCCTTCTCGCACACACAACATGACAACACGCTCCATGAACCAAATCTTTAGACCTAAACAAGTTCACACAGTAACCAAACACCCTCTCCCCTAGACCATTGAACCAACTTATGTGAGTCAAGCCATTACCCATCCTCATTGGCGTGAGGCTATGTCACATGAACTCACTGCCCTCATGAAACATGGAACATGGGACCTAGAACCATTACCTCCAAACTATACACCCGTGGGTTACAAGTGGGTCTTTCAAGTCAAAAGAAATGCAGATGGCTCTATCGACAGATTCAAAGCACGCCTCATTGTATAGGTTTCCATCAACGACCGGGGTTGATTTCAAGGAGATATTCAGCCCTTTCGTAAAACCATCTACTATAAGAGTTGTTGTGTTGTCTGTTGCAATCATGCGTGGCTGGGAATTACGTCAAATGGACGTCAACAATGCATTCCTTAATGGTGCTCTAACTGAATTTGTCTTCTTGATGCTTCCTCTAGGTTTCAAAGATTTGTTCAAACCTAACCATGTTTGCAGGTTGAATAAGGCTATCTATGGCCTCAAACAAGCACCTAAAGCTTGGTATTTAGCACTCAAACATGCTATACTTGAAATGGGATTTCAGAACTCCAAGGTTGACTCTTCTTTATTTATTTACAACAATGACTCCAATATCCGCTACTTACTGGTTTATGTTGATGATCTTGTCATAAAAGGGAACAATCCTTCTCTTATGGCCACCTTCATTCATCAGCTGGGAGACATGTTTTCTCTCAAGGACATGGGCTCACTTCACTTCTTTTTAGGTGTTGAGGTTATTCCCACTAAGACATGTTTATTCCTCACCCCACATAACTATGTTCATGAACTTCTAGATAAAAGCAACATAAGTGGTGCCAAAGATGTCTCCACGCCTCTGTCCACCTCAGAGCCACTTTAGCTGGTTGATGTCACTGTTGTTGTGGACAACACAACATTTCGCCAAATTATGGGCAACCTTCAATACCTCTCCTTGACAAGGCCAGACATCTCATTCGCCGCCAACAAACTCTCTTAATTTATGCACAAACCTACTATGAATCACTGGATAGCAACCAAACAGCTTCTACGATACTTAAAACATACCATTTTCTATGGTGTTCAGATTCACAGAGCTGGATCTTCAGTGCTGTAAACATACTCTGATGCCGATTGGGTTGGGAACATGGATTACCGAACATTTAATCTCCATACATCAGTTTTTTAGGCCTTAGCCCCATTTCATGAACATCCAAGAAACAACATGCAGTTGCATGCTCATCAATAAAAGCTAAATACCGAGCACTAGCCAATGAAGCCTCATAAACAATGTGGCTCTCGACTCTCTTCAAGGAACTTGCATTTCCAATACAAAACCCCCCTCTGCTGCTATGTGACAATCTTGGTGCCACGCACCTCAATCTCAATCCAGTCAACCACTTGTGCATGAAACACATTCAAATTGATCTTCACTTTGTACGTGACTTGGTGTAATAAGGTAGCCTTCGGGATCAGACATGTCCACACACAGGACCAACTTGCTCATCTATTAACTAAGACCCTGTCCAAACAACGAACGACTATTTTATATAACAAGATTGGTCTTATCGATGGAAGCTCAATCTTGCAGGGGTGTATTAGGAAAAATTACAGAGAATCTGCTCAATTAACAACAGAGAAGGAATAACAAAAAATCATGGCTAAACCTCTGTCATTATTGGTCATATTTTGGAAACAAAATTATGCAGCAACTTATTATAATAACTTAGTCTTAGCATTACCGTTTACTCAGTTTCCTAAACAGAGTCCCATTAAGATGTATATATAATGCACATAATTAGTATTCAATCAATCAATAAGAAAACTGACGAGAATTATTGATTCAAACTTAGTTGTGTTTTCTTAAGTCTCTTAACTTCTAAATGTAGTAGTTTCTTCAGGGTTTAGCTTATTAAAATGATTATTCCTTGAAGTTGTTCTATCTTTGTCTCCTGTTGAATTATCTTCATCCATTTCTGTGGGTATTCCTTGTGATATGTCACTACATTCTTCTGGTCAATTTGTTGAAGATTCTGGTCTATCCATTCTAATGTTTATTTCATAATCTGATTCACTGGTTATGTCATTGTCATGTTTTTGTTTTATATTCTGATATTCATCTACACCATTAGAAGTTGTTGTACTTGTTCTTCTGTGTCTATTATAGACATTTTTATAATCTATTCTTCTAATGGTGTACTCATATTTAGATTATATGTTTTCCTTTGTCTAAGGTCTTTTTCTCGTATCCTATTACGGGTGGTCCTTGTAGATTACTATAATATGGATGATTTGAATATTCATTTGTTTTGGTTGTGTTGTTAAGTGTATTCTTGTATATTTCAAAACATTCATATTTGTCCATTTTTATTTTTAAGGAATTGAATTCTTTTATAATTTGTTTTCCAAAGATTATTGTGGATTTTTCTATGAGATCTATAATTTGTAGGTTATTGTAGTTGATTTATTTGTATTTGTATTTCTTGTAGTATTTGGAATATGTCTTTTAATTTATCGATTATATTTTCTTTATTGCTCATAACTTTTGTTGATAGTGTTAACAATATCTTGATTTGTTTTAGTTGTTCTTTGATCTCTTTATTTTCATGTGTGACTATATTCATTTTGTCTCTTGATATGATAGTTTTGTTTTGGTCTACAAGTTGTGAGATTCTGTCATTAATTTGGGTAATATGATCTATGGTTGGATTATTGTTTTGTATTTTCTTAGCCAATCTGTCGATTGTTTTTTCTAACTTTTGTGTTCATGTGATACTATGTAATTCTTTTAAGATATCTTCTTTTTCTATTTGTATTAAGGTTTTAATTTCTATATTTTGTCGTATGATTTCTGTTTTTATTGGTTCTTTTTCTTTGAGGGCAAAATGTTCACTAAGTGGTCTTAATTCTTTAAGGTAAGGTTGTAGTCCTAATTTTTCTCGAATAAAGGCTGTTCTTATGAGCATGTGAATGGTAATACTATTGATGTTGTTGCATAAAGATACTAGGGCTGCTATTCCTTGACCCCAACCTCCAAATAAATATTTTTGGCTATCTTCATTGTCATATTTCTTAAGATATATTGGTTTGTTTTTGTAATATATTCTCGGGTTATGATAATTTATCTCGTGATGGCTCATGATATAATTCGATTGCTAATTTTTTTCTTGAAATTCATTAATTTCTCTTTGTAGTCATGTTTTGTCTAGGCTATTTCTTGCATTGTTTGATTCTGGTTTTTTTTTTCCTTTTGTTTAGTCATTATTATTCCTTTTGAATTTATAATTATGGGTTCATTAGTTTTGATTTCTCCTATTTCTAAAAATGGTTTTGGGTTTGAGTCACATGCAAGAAGGAAAGTCTATAGTCGAATCCAGATAAGGGATAAAGGAGCCTTGTTACTTGGCTGAGATAAGCAAATGCATCTTAAAAGAGCTAGCATGGGTGAGCAATTTCACTGTAGATGTCTATTAAGTTTTAACGATTCGACTTATATAAGCATTGTTGCTTTCCAAGGAGAAGGTTGTTAGAAAATAATATAAATAATAATATCTTGGGGTCTCATTTAACAGCGTAAGCTTTTAGGTGAGATGATTTCTTGACATGGTATCATAACTTTGTTGACCTAGCAATCACAAGTTCGATTCTCATTACCCTCATTCTATTTGATAAAAATTAAACACAAGGTAGCATGACTCCTTATAAGCTTCAAGGTCAAAGAGCTTTCACTTGAGGGAGTATATTAGAGAATAATAAAAATTATATCTTGAGGCCTCATTTAACAGTTTAAATTTTTGGGTAAAATGGTTTCTTGACAAGTATCGGAGTCTTGTTGACCTGACGGTTACGAGTTTGAATCTTGTCACTCTCATTTTATTTGATAAAAACTAAGCACAAGGTGGTGTGAATATGTGCAAGTTTTTAAGCTCAAAGGGCTTTTATTTGAAAACATGTGTTAGGGTATAATATAAATCATTTCTTGATGGTTGGCATTATACTATGTTTCTGAAAAAAGTCACAGGTGGAAGTAGATTCCATCATGCATGTTAAATTATACTTTAGTGTGGCATCATCATTGTTGTTTCATAAGATCTTTTACTGCTGCCGAAATTACAAAGATAGCACATCTTAATGTTTTCCTTTTTAAGTGACCAGGAGCTATAATTTATCGTAGCTAAGACATATGCAATTGGAAATTACATACAGTATTGTTTATGTTACTTGTTCCTTGTTCTTCAGTTAACTTTTCCATGACTTCAATTCAATCTCTGTGTATGCCCTGTTGATGCCTACAAAACTTTCGGTTGATGCTGTAGACCTTGCAAGGTTTAAGATCCAAAACCTATGGTTTTCAGGTCTCAAGGATAGCCTAGTAAGAGCAAACTTTATTTGCACCGGTGATTGGTCATATAACTTCTAGCTGGCAATTAATTTTAACTTAGATTGGGAATGCATGGATTTGTAAGAACCCATCTTTGTTCATTAATCACATATGGGGCTTTGCATTTGAGATTTCCTTGGGATGTATTTGAATGATATTGTCACGAATTCGAAAAGGAGGAGTTGAAGACTAACAGGGGGAACTGAAACTATATTTGAAATTTAAATTCATGTAAACAAACGACCGTGTTTTGTGCGGCCTCAATTTAAATTCCCTTAGCTAGCTGGCAAGGTCACATGAGTAATGCCACGCTGGAGATTTTTATTCTGCCTTTAAATTCCCTAATGTTGTTAACAGAATGGACAAGAAATATAATAGAATTAAGAGATTCTCTCATCTATCCTTTGTCTCCCTCACACATTGAATGTGAATTCTTCCTTCACTCCCCTTAATGATCTTCTTCCCTGTAAGAATTGCAGCAAAGTGGTATCAAAGCAAAACATCTTTGGATTTAACACAAAAAAAATGGCACCAGAAACCAGATCCCAAGACGTAAGGAGAATGGAGGATTCTTTAGAAGCTGCTAATCAAAGAGTCAATGGAATAGAGATCAAATTGCATGCTCAATCAGATGACCTAGCACAACATAAGGCTATGATGAAGGAAATGGCAACTCAACAAATTTCCATTAAACAAACACTGCAAACCTGGTGAGGCAAGTTCTCACAGAGCATTCGAGTTCCCCAACATGCTGCTCCAACCAACAACCAAGACTGGGTAGGGGAAGGTTCACAATCTAACTACAGGTCATGAAGGCCCAAAAGAGACTTCCCTAAATTCGAAGGGGAAGAAGCGCATAAATGGTTGTACAAATGCAATTAGTATTTTGACTTGGAAGAAATACTCGAAGATGACAAGTTATTTGGATGATATGGCACTCTACTGGCATCAGAATTACACTAGAAACCTGGAGGGACAAGAGGTTACACGGTCAGAGCATGTGGATGCCTTGTGCTGTCGGTTTGGAGGTCAAAGAGATCCATTAGAGGAGTTCACCGAACACAAGCAGGAAGGTGACCTAGAAGGTTATATCAAGGACCTTGACATGTTGTGGAACAAAGCACAAATCTCCGAGAAATAGGCCTTGGTGTTCTTCCTAGGAGGGTTGGAGATAGAGATTAAGAACCTGGTAAAGATATTTGAACCTAAATCCCTTAAACAAGCCTATAACATAGCTAGGCTGGACAACAATACCCTTACCCACCAAAAGGTAGTCCCCCATTACCCAAAATCACAAGCAAATTTGAATCCTAACTCACAGCCTGCGAAGTTAAATTACTCAGCAGACACTCACCAAACAAACCTCAATCCTTCGAAACCACCCTCACTAGCCTTACTGCCTACTCCTACAAACTTTCCACTCAACCACCATAAACCTACTAAACCAATCAGGACCAAAGAAATGGATGACATAAAGGCCAAGGGTCTATGTTTTTGGTGTGATGAGAGGTTTGTACTAGGGCATAGCTATAGGAATCGCAAGCTATACTCATTATGCATAGTAGTGGATGATGGAGACAACCTAGAGGAGGAGGAACCAGTGGAGACCATGAGTGTTGAGGCTCTCACCCCCCATTTATCACTCCAGACAATCCATGGCACAGCAGGGTGTCAAACCATTAAGGTATGGGGCAAGATAGCCAGATGTCTTATATTTATTCTCATTGATTCTAGTAGCACTCATAATTTCCTCAATGCTGAGTTGGTTTACAAGCTGGAATGTCCCATAACTCTTATCAAACCCATGGAAGTTGAGGCAGCTAATGGTGTCACCATGTTGTACATTGTAGTGTGTAAAAACCTGCAATGGAAGATGCAAGGTGTTCAATTTCAGGCAGATGTTTTTGTAATGCAATTGCAAAATTACAATATGGTTATAGGCATTCAATGGTTGAAGCTACTAGGTAACGTGTTGTCCAACTATGAAGAGAGATGGGTATCCTTTTGGTAGCAGAACAAGGAGGTTACTCTAAGGGGGGGAAAATCCTAAGTTGGCTCAATCCATACAATTAGAAGAATTAAATGGATTGCTGAGCACTAAAGCCCTATTGTCAGAGGTTAGGCTCTGTAGTTTAAGAGTGGTGGAAGGGACTGACTGGGAACAACCAGCTTCTGAGGTACCTCAGGCTTTTGAGGACTCAAAGGAATCAACCTTACAGGCCCTACTGTCAGCCTATCCAATCATTTTTTGTGAACTAAAAAGCTTGCCCCCAGCTAGGAGGCATGATCACAAAATACCCTTGAAGGATGAGAATCAAACTATCAACTTGAGGTCTTATAGGTATTCAGGTTTACAGAAGAACACTCTAGAGACCCTAGTGGTAGAGATGCTAGAGGCGGGCATAGTACAACCCAACAATAGTCCTTTTACTTCTTCAGTAGTCTTTGTGAAGAAGAAGGATCAGACATGGAGATTATGTGTCGATTATCAAGCCCTCAACAAAATCACTATCAATGATAAGTACTCCATTCCTATCATTGATGAATTGTTAGAAGAACTAGAAGGGCCCGCCATTTTTTCTAAAATTGATCTAAGGGCAAGTTACCATCAAATCCGAATGGTTTCAGAGAATGTTGTTAAAACAACCTTTAGGACACACAATGGCCATTATGACTTCCTAGTCATGCCTTTAGGCCTATCCAATGCACCAGCCACCTTCCAAAGTCTAATGAATGATATATTTCGGGACTATTTGAGAAAATTCATTTTGGTTTTCTTTGACAATATACTAATCTATAGCAAAAGCATGGCAGACCATCTACTCCATCATAGGTTGGTCTTTGACATATTACATGCTCATAAATTGGTGGCCAAGAAAAAGTAAGTGTGTGTTTGGTACAAGACAAATGGAATACCTAGGTCATGTAATTACCAATGAAGGGGTGGCAACAGACCTAAGCAAAGTCATAGCTATCTTATAGTGGGCAATACCTATAACTATCAAGCAACTTAGAGGTTTCTTGGGGTTAATAGGGAATATAGGAGATTTGTGCAAGTATATGGAGCTATTTGCAGACCTCTTACTCAATTATTAAAAAAAGGATTCCTTTATATGGACTAAATCAGCCACCCAAGCCTTCAATCAGCTCAAGCACGCAATGTCCCAACCCCCTGTTAGCCTTGCCTAATTTTGAGAAAACCTTTGTAGTAGAGACAGATGCTTCAAGAGTGGGTATAGGGGTGGTTTTTATGTAGAAAGGACATCCCATTGCCTTTGTGAGCAAGGTAGTAGGACCTCAATAATTGGACTTATCAACTTACGAGAGGGAATTACTAGCTATTGTCTATGCTGTCACAAAGTGGAAACACTACCTATAGGGCAGAAGGTTTCTCATCAGAACATACCACTCCAGTCTGAAGTTCCTACTAACTCAAAAGGTTACTTCTGTTACACAACAGGTATGACTAACTAAGCTTTTGGGTTTGATTATGAAATTTAATACATGAAGGGAAAAGACAACCTAGATGCAGACGCCCTTTCTAAGGTTTCTCACTAGGAGTTGAGTGCCTTAAACCTTTCTTCAATATCCACCTGAAAACTTGGGAAGCTGATCAGCACCTAAAAGCTTATAGCAGAATTGAACAGGGCCAATAATTCACATCCCCATTACTTGTGGGTAAATGACATTGTAGTAGAATAGACTTATCAACCTCTATCATGACTCTGTAGTAGGGGGACACTCAGGAGCTACGGTTACTTCAAAAAGAGTGGGGCAAGTGTTCTATTGGAAGAAGCTCCAAAAGCTAGTAAGGAATATGTTAGAGAATGCTCAATTTGTCAACAAAACAAGGGTGAATATGTTAATTCCCCTATCCTACTACAACCATTACCCATGCCCTATGCCCCTTTCATAGATATTAGCATGGACTTCATAGATGGGCTACCTAAGTCAAAAGGAAAAGAAATCATCCTAGTGGTGGTCGATAGGTTCAGCAAGTATGCCCACCTGATGGCCATAGCACACCCCTACTCTGCCATCATAGTAGCTAAGGCTTTTATGCAAAATGTTTACAAGCTGCATGGGATGTCAACGTCAATTGTAAGTGACAGTGATAGTGTCTTCCTTAGTCAGTTTTGGAAGGAATTGTTCCAACAACAAGGTGTCAACTTGCGGTATTCCACTGCCTATCACCCGCAATCGGATGGAAAAATGGAGGTGGTCAAAAAGTGTATAGAAGGGTACCTAAGGTGCATGACAGGCACCATACCTACATAATAGGGATATTGGCTAAGTTCCTGCGAATGGTGGTACAATACGAACTATCACACAGCTACAAGGAAGACACCATACGAGATACTATACGGCATGGTGCCTCCAATTCACATTCCCTAGACACCTAACGACTCCCCCGTAGAGACTATGGACCAATATTTGACTCAAAGGGAAGGAATGTTCAAGATCATAAGGAATAACTTACTAAGGTCCCAAAACAGAATGACCCAACAAGCAAATAAGAAAAGGAGTGAAAGAGTGTTCTCTGTGGGTGACTTAGTTTATCTAAAATTATAGCCGTACAGACAACAATCAGTTCACAAGTGAGCATCCTACAAACTGTCAGCTAAGTATTACGGGCCCTATACAATCATCAAGAAAATTAGGACAGTTGCCTATAAATTACAATTAGCTGCAACGACAATTATACACCCATTATTTCATGTGTCCCAGTTGAAGAAACATGTGGGAAACCATGTGGTTCACTCTAACCTCCCAATTGCTGCGGGAAAACCCCTGCTACAACCCCAAAAGATCCTTGAGAGAAGAATGCAACAACAACCCAGTTCTTATTGCTATGGAAAGACTTACCTTGACAAAAGCGACTTCGAAAGATGCAAAAGAGTTTGGCTAGAGGTTCCCTCACTTTCACCTTGAGGACAAGGTTGATTTCATGGACAAGGCATTGTCATGAACTGGAAAAGGAGGAGTTGAAGACTAACAGGGGGAACTGAAACTAGATTTGAAATTTAAATTCATGTAAACAAGCAACTGCATTTTGTGCAGCCTCAATTTAAATTCCCTTAGCTAGCTAGCAAGGTCACGTCAATGATGCCACGCTAGAGATTTTTATTCTGCCTTTAAATTCCCTAATGTTGGTAAAAGAATGGACAACAAGAAATATAACAAAATTCAGAGATTCTCTCATCTTTCCTTTTCTCCCTAATGCATTGAACGTGAATTCCTCCTTCCCTCCCCTTAATCATCTTCTTCCCTGTCAAACTTGCAACAGATACTTAGCAGAATGGGATAGCACTTTTATATTAGAATTTTATTTCATTCTTGTATTTTGCTTAATCAAATTTTATTTTGTTTTCTAACCTGAACTTATTTTTAAAGTGGATGTTGTTCCTTTGGTATTCGATTGATGAACATGTGGATTCAAGCTGTCAAAAGGAAATCATTGTTGTGATAAACTCTGATATTGCAGCGCTTTATTTGTATTTGATAGCCCTTGGTGCACCTATTTAAAGGGTGGATGTCGTTGAAGTCCATATAGATTGTTAAAATTTGGCAGAATAACATGGGTCATTCAAGAGTTTCTCATTTTAAATGATTTCTTTTCCATGGCTTATTTGCTCCCTCTCCCTCCTGTTTTTTTTGTTAATATTCTACAGTCAAGACTAGGATTTGGGGTTCTTAGGAAGGTCTGTTGCTAGAAACATTTTGTCCTTATGGACTTGATTTTGATTCTAGTGATCACCTTTTGCCCTGGTGCAGGGTCTAATTCAGCAGCAAGATGATTGGATTTGCAGATTATGAGACTGCCTTGTTTTTCCACAATCCATCGCATCCATGATGAGAAAAGATAATTATTGAAGTGGAGGGGCTTATGTTTTCTTGATCCAGCTGGCAATCTTGTCAAAGTCATGGTGTTATTTTGTAAAGTCAAGTGGTTTATAGGTAGTGGGTCGTGTATGGCCCTAAAAATGTGTGTTTGATGTATTGATTGCATAATCTATCATCCTAGTATTGGATTTTGAATCTAAATCTGGGATTTTGTACTGCAGTTTGGCAACAAAACTGGGTCATGTATGTCTTCGTTTATTCTAGTTGACAATTGTACATGATTTTGGCTTTGTAATCTGCCTTAGTTCTGAGTCCCCCATGCACTCCATTTTTATACGCTTTTGATTGCTCCCCATTGAAGTTGGGCGTCATGGTTTGGCCACAGGCTACTATTCATAGGAGTGAAAGATTCCATGCAAGAAGGAAAGCCTATAGTCGAATCCCTAGATGAGGGATAAATGAGGCTTCTTACTTGGATGAGATAAGTAATGTATTGAAATTGGGGGTTTTCTGTACCAACAGATTGCCTTGTGCTAGACAAGACATGGAGGAGGTTTTGCAAGTCTTACTAGGAAGGAGCCTGCCATTAAAGAATAGGAAAAAAAAAGTGAAATCTGGTCTATAGTCTAAACATGCAATTGATATAGGGAATAACACTCTCTATAATAATTATCTTCAGTCGTGCTCGATGTATTTTCAATGGCTACTGTATTTTCCCTTTTATTTTTTATTTTATGGTTGTTGAGAACCTCATGGTCACGTGGTCACGCAAACCATAATCAAGACTGAGATTTGATCCTGGAAAGCCGAAATAGGTCTGATAGGTGTGTGACACAATGAAAACGTACATCAAGACACCAACACTATTGGAATGAGTAAAATGACGCCACAAAGCCAACTAATCTTTGATAATTAAGATTCAGTTTGTTCAAGAACTAAAAAAATACAAGAATCACTCTCACACGTAAAAATAAAAAATTCAGAAGTAATATTCATCAATGGCTGCTGAAATTTAGCTTACATGAGTTTATATAGTTCTTGAAAAATTAACCCTAATGGACCCCTTATGTGGACTTAAATGAGGTCCACTCAAAATCCTAAATTTGAAAGCCCATAACTTAATCCAAACAAGCCTTGGATCCTAGCTGAAAACAAAGCATTAATGAAGCCCAAACAAGCCTTGGGTTATAGGGCTTATTTATAGTCACCCAGGTTATTTCCAAGTTGTAGTAAGTTTGTTTTGTTTCCTTTGTTGTCCGCACTTCATGGCTCAAATAAGGTTGTATTGGACCCATTTTGCACATGATAAGATATATTAGGATCTCTCATCTTGATACTCCAATGGACCTTGCAATTTTGATTTCGTTGAAACCTTCAAAACCAATGCATTCATTGTCTATTTCAATATCTTTGTCTTAGACCGAGTAGCTGGATCATTTGGAAAATATAATGAGTCCTTATTAGTGTTTCTGGGCTGGTCCTCATCATTAGCTGATGTATATCATTCTTGCTTTCCCTATTTATGCAAGGATCATGACTATAATAGAGAGAATCATGACTACCATATACGATGGACCAGCAGTTCTTAGACTTCATAGACGGAGAGCCTTTGCTTTGTTATATATCCAAGAGGGTCCGGCCATTCCACACACTGCCTAGAAGAGGCATGGTTTTTCTTTTAGTTAGTTAAAAGAGAAAAAGGGATGATGGGTGCTTTTTTATAAATAAATAGAAGAGATGAAGTCCGTCATTTAGAGAGAAGAGATAGCTTTGGAGGAGAAAGGAGCGGGTCTACATTGAAGAGCTGACCGAGACAGGGATCGTGATCACTTGAGAGATGAAAGAGATTATGGAGCTTTTAATTGGGATGAGTATGATGCCTGAAATACACAGTTGGAAATATTAAAGTGGCTTAGGTTGTGCCGTAGCCAACCTTTCTATTTATATACATTGCAACAGCACACACACACAATAGTTATTATATAGATTACAATAGGGAAATACTCTTATACAAGTTATACATTCTGTAATATGCCCCCTCAAGCTGAGGGTGTGGCATCAACCCGGAGCTTGAACATAAAAGCATTAAAGGACGAAGTAGGAAGTAGGAAGTGGTTTAGTGAGACATTGGCAAGTTGATCCCGTGAATCGAATCTAAATCTCTTTTTTGGCAACTTGGTCACATACAAAATAATAATCCACTTCAACATGTTTAGTACGAGCATGAAAAACAGGATTCGTTGAGAGATAGGTTGCACCAAGATTATCACACCAAATGGTGGGAGCAGAAACTGAGGGCACCTGCAGATCAGCAAGGGCTTTATACTCAGCTTCAGTAGAGGATCGAGCAATTGTGCGTTGCTTGCCAGATTTCCAAGAAATCGGTGTCTGGCCAAAAAAGATAGGATAGCCCCCTGTAGACTTGTGATCATCAATACTATCAGCCCAATCGGTATCCGTAAAGCCATGCAGATCAATGGAGGAGCTCCGAGTGATATGAAAACCATAAGATGTTGTACCTTTCGGATAGTGTAGAATACGCTTAACGACGACCCCATGAGAATCTGTAGGACCATGTATAAACTGACAAACCTTGTTAACAGCAAAGCATATATCTGGACGAGTGAAGGTAAGATATTGAAGTGCACCTATGATTTAACAAAATCATGTAGGATCAGAGAATGCTCGATTCGGTAATAAGGTGACTTCCGAAGGGGAGACTGACGGGTTTGCAGGAAGACATACCAGCTTAGGTGAGAATCTCAAGGATATATTTATGTTGACCCAGCATTAAACCCAAAGCAGTAGTCTGAACATCAACACCTAGAAAGAAGTTAACATCACCTAAATCATGAAGCTTGAATTCAGAGCTTAACAGCTGTATTAGATGATGAACCATAGCAGAGTCGCTACCCGTAAGAAGAATATCATCAACATACACTAGGACATAGAAGATATGAGTACCATTAGACAAGATGAACAGAGAGGTGTCAACCTTCGAAGCCCGGAAGCCAATGGAGAGTAGAAAATCACTTAGATGAGTGTACCATGCTCTTAGCGCCTGTTTTAAACCAACAATGATTTGTGCAATCTGCAGACATGAGATGGAAGAGAAGAGTCAACAAATCTTGAAGGTTGTTTCATGTAGTCCTCTTCAGTAAGAACTCCATTGAGTAATGCATTATGAATATCAAGCTGATGAATCTTTCAATTTTGCAAAACTACAATAAGGAAAACCAATCGCATAATGGCCTACTTAATACCTGGGCTAAAAGTTTCAAAATAATCAATGCTTTCCTGTTGGGTAAAACCTCTAGCAACAAGACGCGAGCGCTCAATACTACCATCAGCATGATATTTGATCTGATATACCCATCTACTGCCAACAACATTCATTGAGGGATGAAATGGAACCAGAGACCAAGTGCGATTAAAGCGCGGAGCGTCAATCTCATCACACATAGCATTATGCCAAACTGCTTACCTGTCAGCATCAGAGAAAACAAATGGCTCAAAAGTGGGAGAATATAGTACCTGGGTGGAATTAGAGGTGGCGACAGCAGAAGCAACTAGATTTGCTTGCTGGTGGAGATGCAGGAGAAGATAGTGGAATTGAGGGGACCTGTGGCAGCTGATAAGAGGATAGATCAACCATTAGCTGCAAGCTAGCTAGAGCGGATGATGAAGAAGTAGCCGCAAGAGTAGAGTTGTCAGCCGAGGAGGGGCTGGAAGCAGAGACCAAAGCTAGACTGGAAGGTGCCCAGGACCATGAGAACATGATACCAAGGGATGAACTGGACCTGCATCATAAGGGTTAGATAAACAAGCATGGGATGATGGCCAAGGAATGGGTGTAGGCTATGGTCGGGTGGCTGTTTACAGCGGGAAGGTTGAGGGTTGGGAGGTGTTTGGGTGGCTGGGTAGTGGTGTATGATTTAGCAGATTGGGGAGTGTGATAGTAGTGGGTTGGGTGGGTGGTGTTTGGGTGGCTGGGTAGTGGTGTATGATTTAGCAGATTAGGGAGTGTGATAGTAGTGGGTTGGGTGGTGGTGGGGGTCATGTTCAAAACCTTTGCTATATGTTTAGAATTATCAAAAGGAAACACATGTTCATGAAAGCGGACATGACGAGAAATATAAATGCGGTGAGATGCAAGGTCAAAACATCGATAACCAAGATGCGAGGAACTATAACCAAAGAAGACACATGGAAAGGAACAAAATTCCAATTTATGATTATTATATGGATGCGGAAAGGGAAAACAAAGACACCTAAAAGTACGCAAAAAATGATAATCAGGAGACCGTTGGAATAGGCAATCAAATGGAGAATGATGAGAAAGAATAGGAGTAGGCATGCAATTTATTAGATAAAATCTGCAAGAGATATTGGCCTTCAAGCATCAGCCAGTTCATCAAACAACACTTTAGCCTTTTGCATAAATTGAGAGATAGATTCATCACCTTGTCGAAGCTATTGAAGAGAGCCATAAAGCTGAATAATATGGGAGTTGGAGGTGGAGGCAAGAGCTTGCTCAAGGGTTCGCCAAGCTGAACATGAGCTTTGGCAGCCAACAATGACGTGAAGAACTTCCATGGATAGAGAGGAAAGAAGGGCACTTAGAATGAGCTAGTCTTGTTGTTTCAGCGAAGAAAGAACTGATTTATCTGAAGAGAGACACCGTCTTCAGCAAGAATATGTGGAGGTGGACATATGTTAGAACCATCCACAAAGCCAAAAACTCCTTGGCCTAGGAGATATGGCAGCATCTACATACGCCAATACAAATAATTTATATTTGTTAATTTGAGAGAGATAACTTGATGAGTTTGAGAAACGAAGATAATGCTTGCGGCAGCTGCATCAGATGTGTGCTGCAAGAGCTGATTTGTATTGTAGAGTTGAAGAGAGGTTGTTCACCAGCTATGGTAGAGGAGAGACCAGGCTGTGAGGCAGAGGAGAATAGAGGAGTCGCTGTAGGGGAGGAAATTTGCACTGCGGGAGAAGAAGGCTAGACTGCTGGTGCTGCAAATGAGGAAGATGTATTTGGCGACTGTTCCACTTGAAAGAAGAGGCTGGGAGAAAAGTTAGAGAAAAGTAGGTTAATTGTTTTATGCTCTGATACCAAGTTGGAAATAATAAAGTGGCTTAGGTTGTGTTGTAGTTAACGTTTCTATTTATATACATTATAGCAGCACACACACACACAATAGTTATTGTATAGATTACAACAGGGAAATAATCTTATACATGCTATACATTCTGTAATATACACCGATTTTATATCACTATTCAATTTTAATTAGCAAAAGAAAAGATAGATGGTTTGGTCGTGAAGGAGTCGAATTACTTATCCATCGTATTATACTAGAAAGTACAAATGAAGTGATATGAATGCCATCATACTATGCTATATAACTATCAATACTCAGCATAACAAAGTTTTGATGTGCTTCCATAACAATTAACATGCAACCAATCTGGTAATTTAATCACAGAACATCTGAAGTTGAATCCAAGAAGTCAATTAAACCTAAGGAAAGAATAGATTGCTTTCCCAATCTTTACAACAAAGCACCTCAGACATCAAAATTCCTAAGCCAAGGAGCTTATGGTGTCATCCATTACCAGTGTTGATTTTACCTCTAAAGAAGTCCAGACTAGTGCACTTATTGAAAGAGCTCGAGAAAGGAAATGATACTCTCAAGAAAAGAATTGTGTTTAGAAAGAACTACCATTTTCAGTGATAGGTGATGCCACAACATCATCTATATCTCCAAAATTCCCCATGCACGTGGTGCATCCATAACCAACAATATGAAACCCTAGTTGATTCAGATAATTCTGTAAGCCACTGCAAGGAAGTTCCAAAGTGACTACTCTCTCTTGTCTTGGAGCTTAGCTAGATACTCCAACTATTCATGTTCCATTAATTAAGTTAAAATTGTCGGTGTCTTAAT
The DNA here is from genome assembly GCA_027405865.1 of Salix purpurea. Taxonomy (NCBI): domain Eukaryota; kingdom Viridiplantae; phylum Streptophyta; class Magnoliopsida; order Malpighiales; family Salicaceae; genus Salix; species Salix purpurea. The sequence continues at coordinate 2,874,952 of JAOWLH010000014.1, forward strand.
TAAGTTGAGCCCCATTTGACTGTTTCATTGCTTCAAACATTTCTGATTACTTGTCGAGGACTAAGACCCTCTTGATGATTTGTCGATTCCCCTCTCTTGAAGTGAGCTGATGTCACTGGTACATAAGTAGCAGCGATATTTATCATCAAGGGGGCCAGTTGGGCCGTACAAGGGTAAAGCAATGTGTTCCTTTTGGACCATCCTACAATACATTTTAAAATTATCATCATCTTTCCCATTCTTGGAATAAAAACCAATTGGTCTGATATCAAATCATAACGATCCAAATTCTGGAATAGCATATACAAGAAATTAAAATTTTCAGGTATTTTTTTTTAATTTTCTTCAAAATTACTATTGAAATTTCAACAAAATTTCTCCTATATCAGAAGATCCCAAATTATCAACTTAATCAAAATCTCCTTCCAAATTTATGATTTCATGATGTCAGCTAACATCTTAGAGCCTAACAACTAAACATCGTTAGTTTAACACTTTACATTAGTTTAACACTTTACATCCGATATCAAAAAGTAAAATTTATGGAAATAATAATAAGGCATAATAGAATATTTATAGAATATCTTCACATAAAGTATATCAATATAATCACATCATATAATACAATTCAAGTAAAAGTCTAAATTCAACAAACAACATGCATAGATAATGGTTATTTAAAATTTTAAACATCAATTTAAGTCATGCATCCAATCTACAAAATTATATTACATATTCAAGTTCATGGAAAATAAGTATCTCGAATTGCAAAATTAATTTTCGTATGATTAATAACAAAAATTTCAGCAATTAAAGTCTACTCGTGGTGTGAACCTAATGTACATGAAAATGAAAAATAACATGCATACATAAATATATACCAAGGTAAATAGAAAAGCTTTCAAATACAAAAAGAAAGATAAAATTATGACCTCACTTGTATTTCACTTGACACGTGTAATTTATCATAATCCTTCTATTATATTCATGTCCTAACTGATTTACTGCAAAAAACTTTCGCTTGATAACGCTAGTTGATTTCCAATTCTTTAAAATAATTATTATTATTGATAAATTTAATCTACGTCAACGGTTTTTCCATATCATTCGTACTAAGTAAATACATTAACAAGTTGATATCAATATGACGAATAGATATCACTAACTGCTCTTTTTCTAGGAATAGTTTATCAACTATTACTCACATCTAATTACCTCTTATTTTGTTACTGTTAGAAAACTTGACATTATTAACTTTCTGATCTAGAATAGTTAATCACACTTGAAATGTTTATCGATATCAATGTATCTCATGAATATCATTAATTATTCTTAACTTGAAATAATTAATCCATTTATTTCTCTTCCTAACCAAATTCCTATGAAATCTCTCCTTAATCCTTTCTTTTCTTATGTCTAGTATTTGTTTGGTGTAAATTTGAGCTCCAATGATATTTTTTTTCTTCCCCCCTCATTTCTCTCTCCTCAAGTTTGTTTCTTTTTAATTTTGCTATGGAGTAGTTTTTAATTCTGGGATTTTCGATGTAGCCTAGCTGTGAATATGTGAACAATTTATTTGTTTGAATTAATCTAGTACTTATTATGTGTTTCATTCTATGCTTAATACCTGTATACGTTTGATCACCGTTTGCATGATTTGGGATTCGATTTGAGACTGAGAAGCGATAATTGTTTCAGCCATTGTTTGAAATACCATAAGAAATCTTTAGGATAGAGATATCTATGGAACTTGTGTAACCGTGCAAGATTTTATCATTCTTAATGTATTTTGATGAGTTTTAGAGTTTTCACTAAGAGGTAAGAAGTTTGCTTGTTAAAATAATTCACTGATGCTCAAGAGAGATTAGTGATTAAATTAGTAAAACATGATTATCAACAATAAGAAGGAAATTTTCAGAGGATTAATTCAATTGAGAAAATTCACATAAGATTAGTTACGGTGGAATAAAAAAAACATAGGATCCATTAAACTTGATTTCAACACTAATTTTTTGCTTGGTTGTTTTAGTTCTTAGTTTTGAATTTTGGTACTTATTGATAATTTGTGCAAATCCTCGTGGGAAGATACTGTACTCATCACTTTATTACTTGTTATGATTCGTGCAACTGCTATTTCTTCCAACAGTGGCCTTCTCATAACATCTCTAGGTGTATTCTTGGAAAAATTATTTTACTTCTTTTTTCCACTAACAGTAAGCTTGACCTATTTAAAACAATGTCCATGTTGAACTTGTATTTACTCATAAAAGCATCAACCAAATCTTTCCACCATCTAATATTGGTATAATTTGGTCTTCTATACTAAGTTAACTCGGCATCACTTAGACTATCTTGAAAAAAGTGAATCAGTAACTTCTCATCGTGCACCACTTCACTATCTCATTACAATATGCTTTTATGTGAGTTATTAGAAATTAGGTAATAGTGTAATGTATGAACTCTAGTACTCTAAACTTCTTTAGCACCATGACTAAGCACATTTTGGTAGCTTTTATTAATCATCCCTTCAATCACCCATATCCTCTCCTCAAGAGAAGTTAGCTTACCTAAATCATATTTTTCCTTATAAGTTTCCTCAATAATCAAATCTATAATGTGTGGCACTCTCACCATAAATGCAGGCTTGGAAAATAGATGTGGGCAATAAATTATGATTCGAATGCACCCATATTTTATGGAATTATTGGAGTAGATTCATATTGAGTAGCAATAGCAGAATTAGTTGAGGGTCCTTTTCCTGACTAGGACCTTTTCTTAAATAGGCTAGTGATTCTAGTGAGTCTTTCACGGTTTTTATTTTCCTTTCAATACTAAGTTTCCAGTTGAGCCTTTTCTTCATTTTTTATTTTCTTTTTTTTTGTATGTTCTACTTCTTAAGGGACCTACATATAACAGTTCATAAGTATATTTGTGTAAAATACATGAGTATAGTACGTTAAAAAAACATATATTAGATATAGATTCATCTTTTAGGGGTGATATAGTCATCATTCATGCATGATGGGTAAAAATATTTATGTTATTGTAGTGATGCCAAGAGAGTATAGACCTCACTCCTATCTCAATTAAAATTTTATGCACATATAATTTGGATGAAAAGATGAGTCTCAAACCTTTTATTGATCATAAAAAGAAGCTCTTACATTTCTCATTAAATATTAATTTTAGATAGTTATTTCATTATAGAAAAGGTTTCAAATTTCGGTCTTATTGATGTACTTTAATAATTTGCAATGTACCCTCCTACCCGGTGAGCCTCATGATGTTGAAGTCTTCAAGCTTACAATGTAACTCAATCTATTTGTGAAGCTCGAGAATAAAGTATACAAAGAGGGGGAGGTTTATAATAATTTAAAATGTTGTTATTGTACAAAATTTATGCAAAAAAAGAAAAAGGAAACAAAAGGGGCTGAAACATATGAAAAAAAGGGGAGAAAGATGGGGCCAAAATGGAATTAAGAAGAGATGGGACTGTAAATACCCATCCCTTGCTTCATTGTTTGATTATTTTTCCTAAATCATTTTTTATTGATCTTTTTGAAAATTCGACGTAGATTTCTCTCCGTGAGAGAATCTCTACCTCATTGCAAGTTAAAACTAACCAAAATAAATTTTGCACTGCATTTTAAAAATCTCATTTTTATCTATCCACGAATGTACATTACATTGTAATTTTACACCGTGATAGATAAAACAAAATAATTATTAAAATATTTTGACATTTTGACCGAATGCCAAAGGATAATTATAAACCGGTTACAATATCCAATTTTTGCTTTAAAAAATGGAAAAAAATGCAACATATTTTTTACGAAAAAATCAATGATAAAAGCTTTGAAATCCGGTCGTATGCACGAAAACAAAAAAAAATTTGTTCTTTTGTTTTCTGGTTTTTTCTTTTTTTAAATGCAATTTTTATGTCTTTTTTTTTATGCAACTCACACACCCACACTTTTTTCATTATATTTTTTTTGGGTACATATTACAATTATATAGCATTTACAAGAAATAAAAATAACAATAATTTAAAACATACAAAAAAAAATACAAAGAACCTCCCGGAAACACTGTTCGCAGCTGATGTTCACAGCTGAAGCCTCGCGGGAACAGTGGTGGCGCGTGGTCCCACGTGCCACCACGAGAGGAGCAAAACAGTAGGGGGGTGTAGATCGGCCTCTTCCCTTTCTTCTCTCGCCAGCGGTGACCTGCAAACACAAGCAAAACACACAAAGAATCAATGTTTTGGTTTCCCTTTTTTCATTTCTTTCAGCTCTCGGGCTCTTAGTTTTTTCTTCAAATGGTGGTTGATCGGTGGCTGGAAGGATGTTACCGTGCACGGTAGAGAGAAGAGGGAGTGAGGTTGTGAGCTATTTCCATGGATGATCGGAGTATTGTGTTACGAACTAAAATGGTGGAGAAGGAAGACTACCAGGAGAGGGAAAACCAGGCCTGGAGATTGAAGATTTGATTGCTTTTGATTAAACGGTTGCGTCTTGTGCAGCTTAGTCATAGGGTGAAACTGCTGCGTTTTGTGCAATTGAGTCTTAGAGTAAACAGCTGCGTTTTGGGGAATTATGAAGATATGGATGGGGACAACATCAAACTGAAAATTCCTAACTTCGAAGGAAAAAATGATCCCGAGGCTTATTTGGAGTGGAGAAAAAAGTACATTGGATTTTTGATTGTCATAGCTATTCTGAACAAAAAAAAAAAGTGAAATTGGTGATGATTGAGTTTACAGCGTATGCAATGATTTGGTGGAATCAGATTGTAATCCGTCGGAGGAGGAATGGGGAGCGACCCGTTCAGAGTTGGGGGGAGATGAAAGCGTTAATGAGGAGACGATTTGTGCCAAACCACTACTATAGAGACAGTAGATGAATATCACAAAGAGATGGAGATAGCAATGATTCGCGCCAATGTTGTTGAGGATAGAGAAGCCACCATGGCTAGATTTCTTAATGGGTTGAATCATGACATTGCCAATGTGGCTGAGCTACAGCACTATGTGGAGCTAGAGGACATGGTTCACATGGCTACGAAGGTGGAGAGACAACTCAGGAAGGGACATGTTCGGCCGGGATTTAATTCGGGTTTTTCATCATCTTGGAAGACGAATCTGAAGAGAGAGGGTACTGTCTAGCCAAGATCCTTTGTTCCTTCTAAAACTGAACGAACAACAGCTAAAGTTGATGTCCCTACCGGTGCTAAAGGTAAATCTGAAACTCAGCCTAAACGTACTCGTAATGTTAAATGTTTTAGGTGTCAAGGGCATGGACATTATGCTTCAGAGTGTCCAAACAAGAGAATCATGATGATTAGAGATGATGGTGATATGGAATCTGAAAGTGACCGATCACCATTGGAGGATATTGATGAGGATGAGTTAGCATTACCGGTTGCGGGGTCCTTGGTTATAAGGCGCACACTTCAAGTTCAAGTCAAGGAAGATGAATCTCATCAACAAAGAGAGAATATCTTCCATACGCGCTGTTACGTACAAAGCAAGGTGTGTGGTTTAATTATTGATAGTGGAAGCTGTGTTAATGTTTGCAGTAGCACCTTCGTTAGTAAACTGAATTTGAGTACTGTTAAGCATGCGAAACCATATAGATTGCAATGGCTGAATGATAGTGGTGAAGTGAAAGTGACTAAGCAGGTTGTGCTCCCATTTTCGATCGGGAAATATGTTGATGAAATTTTGTGCTATGTGGTACCAATGCAAGCAAGTCACATCTTGTTGGGGAGGCCATGGCAATATGATAGGAAGGCAGTTCATGATGAGGTTAAGAATAGATATACCATTGTAAAAGATGGTAAAACCATCACTCTTGTACCTCTTACACCCAAACAGGTTTATGATGATCAAATAAAGCTAAAAAAGGAGCATGAGGCGATGGGGAGAGAAAATCAAGGTGAGGAACATGGGGAGAGAAAACCATCAGATTCGGCCAGAACTCAAACCTCTACAACCCATTCAGCCACCCATCCAAACACAAACAAATATTTGGCCAACACTCCCAACAAATCAGACCATTCGACCACTCCTCAAAAACACCCAAATCTGGCCGAGAGTGGAGGTAAGACAAGATGAGAGAAGAAAGTCAGGAAGAGTGATGAGAATTGTTGTGGAAAAACTAGAGAAACAACCTAATTTTTATGCTAGAGAGGGTGAGGTCAGATCTGTATATTTCGCTAACAAGCCAATGATTTTAGTTATGTACAATGAGGCTTACTTTAATACTAATGATCTTGATCATATAGTGCCTAGTGCTGCTATTTCTTTGTTGCAGGAGTTTGATGATGTGTTCCCCGACAATACTCCAAGCGGATTACCACCATTACGAGGGATAGAGCATCAGATTGATTTCGTACCCGGAGCTTCAATTCCTAACCGGCCAGCATATATAGAAGCAATCCCGAGGAGACGAAAGAGCTTCAAAGGCAAGTTGATGAGATGATCGAAAAGGGCTACATTCGTGAGAGTATGAGCCCCTGTGCTGTACCCGTGCTACTTGTGCCTAAGAAGGATGGAACATGGAGGATGTGTGTTGATTGTCGAGCCATCAACAACATAACGGTAAAGTATAGACACCCTATTCCTAGGCTTGATGACATGTTAGATGAGTTACATGGATCTTGCATTTTCTCTAAAATTGACTTGAAAAGTGGGTACCATCAGATTAGGATGAAAGAGGGTGATGAGTGGAAAACTGCATTTAAGACTAAGTATGGTTTATATGAATGGTTAGTAATGCCGTTTGGACTTACAAATGCACCAAGTACGTTTATGCGTTTAATGAATCATGTGTTGCGTGCATTCATAGGTAAGTTTGTGGTTGTGTATTTTGATGACATTCTGATCTATAGCAAAAACTTAACTGAGCATTTTGATCATTTGCGTAATGTACTTAGTGTGTTGCGTAGTGAGAAATTGTATGCTAATCTTAAAAAGTGTGATTTCTGCATGGAGAAAATTGTGTTTCTTGGCTATGTTGTAAATGCACAGGGTATCGAGATGGACGAGGAGAAAGTTAAGGCCATCCGAGAGTGGCCTACACCCAAATCGGTAAGTGAGGTAAGGAGTTTTCATGGGTTAGCTAGTTTTTACAGGCGTTTTGTGAAGGATTTTAGTACAATAGCTGCACCCTTGAATGAAGTTGTTAAAAAGTCAGTTGGGTTTAAATGGGGGGAGGAACAAGAATTGGCTTTTGTTCTTTTGAAAGACAAATTATGTTCTGCATCTGTTTTGTCTTTACCTGACTTTACAAAAGCATTTGAAAAGAGTGTGATGCGTCTGGAATTCGTAGGTGCTGTTTTGATGTAGGATCGGAGACCTATTGCGTATTTTAGTGAGAAGTTAAGTGGAGCGACCTTGAACTATCCCATTTACGACAAAGAACTCTATGCCTTGGTAAGAGCACTCGAAACATGGCAGCATTACTTGTGGCCAAAAGAGTTCGTAATCCATTCAGATCATGAGTCCTTCAAACTTCTGAAAGGACAAGGTAAGTTGAATAGGAGACATGCAAAATGGGTTGAATTCATTGAAACTTTTCCTTACGTGATCAAGTATAAGCAAGGGAAAGAGAACATCGTAGCTGATGCACTTTAGCGCAGGTATGTTCTTTTACACACCATGAATACTAGATTGCTAGGCTTTGAATAAGTGAAGGAATTGTATGGTAATGATTTTGACTTTGCAGAGATTTATAATGCATGTGGAAATTCGGCTTTCGGTAAGTTTTATTTGATGATTGGTAATGTTCAAAGAGAATAGAATGTGTGTTCGTGCTAGTTCTTTGTGTGAATTACTTGTTCGTGAAGCACATGGGGGTGGTTTAATGGGTCACTTTGGGTATGCGAAAACCTTGGATGTATTGCATGAGCATTTCTATTGGCCAAAAATGAAAAGAGATGTGCAACAAATTTGTGAACAGTGCATCGCTTGTCAAAAGGCAAAATCTAGAGTACAACCACATGGTCTCTATACACCATTACCTGTGCCTACTGAATCTTGGGTAGATATCTCTATGGACTTTGTTTTAGGTTTACCTAGGTCAAAGAAAGGTAGAGACTCTATTTTTGTTGTGGTAGATAGGTTTTCTAAAATGGCGCATTACAATGCATGCCATAAAACAGAGATGCATCTCATATTGCATACTTGTTCTTTAGGGAGATTGTACGTTTGCATGGCATTCCTAAGAGTATTGTGTCAGATCGTGGTATTAATTTCCTTAGTTACTTTTGGAAGACCTTAGGGAAAGTTGGGAACCAAACTTTTATTTTCGACAACATGTCATCCTCAAACAGATGGGCAAACTGAGATAGTCAATAGAACATTATCTCAACTTTTGCGTGTTGTAATACAAAAGAATTTCAATAGTTGGGAAGAATGTTTGCCTTTTGTTCAGTTTGCTTATAATAGAACTGTGCATTTCGACCACTAGTTTTTCTCCTTTTGAGATTGCTTATGGTTTTAATCCACCAACTCCTATGGACTTAATTCCTTTACCTTGTGAAGAACGGGTAAGCAAAGATGGTGAGACAACTCCATGGGATCTTATCTTATTCTTGGTTGTGGGTTGCGTGACCACGTGATCACGAGGTTCGCATCATTTGCTGTTATAATTTCCACCCATATATTGCTGATTTACTTTCCATATATTGACATCCCCCCTCAAATTGATGCTGACCGATCAAGAAGCATCAATTTGTCAATCATGAATTGATGTCGTTGTCGAGACAAAGCCTTAGTAAAGACATCAGCCGTTTGATGCTCAGTGGAAATATGAGGAAGTGTAAGAATATTGTTATCAAGAGCTTCACGAATATAGTGACAATCATCCTCAATATGTTTGGTGCGTTCATGAAACACGGGATTAGTGGCAATCTGAATGGCACTCGTGTTATCAGCATGAAGTGATGTAGGATGATGTTGAGGAAATCCAAGTTCTTGTAACAAACCCTGGAGCCACACAATTTCAGAACATGCAGCGAACATAGCTCGATACTCAGATTATGTGGAAGATTTTGAAGTACGATCCTGCTTTTTGCTTTTCCATGAAATTAAAGCATTTCCAAGGAACATACACCATCCCGTAATAGATCGACGTGTATCCATACATCGTGCCCAGTCTGCGTCACTATAACCTGTTAATTGTAAGGAATTGTCGGCGGGAAAAAATATCCCTCTTCCAGATGTGCCCTTAAGATAACGAATAATTCTCTTGACAGCAGCTAGATTAGATTGACGAGGATTCTGTAAAAACTGACTAACTTGTTGTACTGCAAAAGAAATATCTGGCCGAGTAATGGTTAAATAATTCAAACTGCCCACCAATTGCCTGTATATGGAAGGATCAGATAATAAATCACCATCATTCTGACAAAGTTTTAAATTAATCTCAAGAGGTGGAAGAACACTGTTTCCTGATTCAAGATCGGCCAAAATAAGTATCTCTTGGGTATATTTGTGCTGATGTAAAAATATTCCGTTAATCATAGAGGGCACTTGTAGGCCAAGAAAATAATGTTCTCCCAGATCCTTCGTATGGAATGTAGTGTGAAGAGAACGCTGCAAATTCTCAATTAGTGGAATATCAGATCCTGTGATTATAATATCATCCACATATACCAGAAGAGCAACAATACCATTAGTAGTATGCTGAAGAAATAGGGATGAATCATATTGACTCTGAATAAATTGCAGATCCAGTAAAGTAGTACGCAACTTTTCAAACCATGCTCGAGGTGCTTGTGTTAGACCATATAGTGAACGTTTCAACCAACAAACTTTATCAGATGGGTGAGTAAACATACCGAGAGGAGGAGTCATATAGATCTCTTCTTTTAGATCGCCATGTAAAAACGCATTTTTTACATCCATTTGACGAAGTGACCATCTTTTGGAAGCAGCAATTACCAAAATAGTTCGTATGGTCGTAATTTTAGCGACAGGTACAAATGTCTCCTCATAATTAATTCCATATGCTTGGCAATTTCCAAGAGCAACTAACCGTGCTTTGTACCGATCCACAGACCCATCACGTTTTAATTTGATAGTGTATACCCATTTGCAGCCAATAGGTTTGGTGCCACGTGGACAAGAGACAATATCCCATGTGTGATTATCCTTAAGAGCCTGAAGGTCCTCCTGCATTGCTTGTGCTCAACAGTCTTGGGTAGAAGCCTGAGCATAAGTCTTTGGCACAAGAGTACTATCAATAGTAGTTACGGAATATCCATATCTGTTGGGGGCACGGGAAAATCGAGTTGATCGTCTTAGTTGAGGAGCATGATCAGGTGTCGGTTCCGTGTTCGGAAGGGGTAAAGTGGATGGTGGATGACGTCTTTGATATACAATTCCTGGCTTAAAACGTTCAAAGACATAAGATGTACTACCATCATCAAATGTTGGAAGCTGGATAGGAGTGGATTCGGTAGGAGTACAAGAAGGAAAAAAATTCTGATTTTCAAAGAAAATCACATTTCGAGAGATACGAATTTTATAAGCATTTGTATCCTAGGAAAGCACAACGAGCAACTTGGCCCGAAAGTTTATTTCGTTCAGTACAGCCGTTGGGTTTGCTCCTTTTTATCTCCATGTGCTTTTCAACTTCAACATGTGAGCATTTTCACCACAACTTACAACATGCTCTCTCATTTTGATGAAAACTTAATAGATTCAACTTCTTACATCAACTCTAAGTTTTGCTCCCCCTCTGTGCTTTTTTTATGGGTGGTGACGGGTTATTTATATTCAATTTATCAGCTGGTAGTGATCATGTTTCATTATGGTTTCATGAATACTCGCAAGGTGTAATATTGTCAAATGTTTCATTCGCGTCCTCGAAGAGATCTACACTATATGGAACATTCTAGAACTTCAATATTTTTGTTTTGCATGTTTCCTGGATTAGTCGGTTTCCAACAAACAAGGAATTATTTTTTTTCTATTTCATTCTAGTCAACAAGAATAATTTCCTAAATTATAACTAATGTTTGAATTCCCCTTGGATGTTTTTCTAAGAAACCTCCAATTTTCCAAGGAACATTTCCAGACTTCAATTTCCTTGAATTGTTTGATTAATTCCAGATAACTATTTTATGTTATCTACACTTGTCTCTCGGCCTTTCTTGTGAATTTATGTGCTTAGTCTAAGATATAATTTAGGTTTTTTTCTAGGAGCTTGAATTTTAGCAATGGTCTTCACACACATCATGCTTTGGAATCCCATGTCTCTGGATTTCATTGCTACACAATTTCATAAACTTGAATCCCAAACCCGAACAGCGAAACCCCGAAACTCCGAACCTCGAAAACCCCGAATCGTCAACCTCGAATCGCAAAAACCCGAACTCAACCTCGAATCAAGAAAACCCGAACTCGAAACCATGAAACCCCGAACCCGAACCTTGAAAAAGAAATATGAACCCTGAACGCGACAGCCCCGAACACCAAACGTGAAAACCCGAAACCCCAACCCGAAACCTGGAATCCGAAACACCAAACATCGAAACCTCGAACAAAGAAACATTGAACCTCGAAAACCCGAATCGTAACCCCGAAACGCATAACCCCGAACCCTAAACCCCGAAAACGAAACACCAAACTGCGAAACACCGAACCTCGAAACCCCGAAACGCTAAACCCCCAACCTAAAAACCCCGAACCCCAAACATGAAACCCCGAACCCAAACATTAAACCCCGAAACCCAAACCCAAACCTCGAAAACCCCCAACCCGAAACCCCAAACCACGAACCCAAACCTCGAAAACCCACAACCCGAAACCCCAAACTACAACCCCAACCGCGAAACCACGAAACATCGAGCCCCAAACGCCGAACAACGAAACACAGAACCTCGAAACCCCGAAAACCTTGAACCCGAAACCCCAAATACAAAACCCTTCTCAAAAGCGAAACCCTGAAACGCCAAACCGAAACCCGAAACCCTGACCACGAAACCCCGAAGGCAAAACCCCTAACCGCGAAACCCCGAACCACGACACCCGTAACCCCGAAGGCGACAACCCCGAACACCTAACGCGTCAACTCGAACCCCAAAACTCGACCCCAAAACCACGAACCCAAAACACCGCACCTCGAAACCCCGACCTCGAACCTGAAATCATGAAAACGAAACGCCAAACCGCGAAACACCAAACCTCGAAAACCCGAATCATAAACCCCAAACACGAAACCCCGAACCTTGACAACCCCGAACCCCAAACGCGAAACCACGGTCCTGAACCGCGAAAGCCCGAGACCCAAACCCCAAACAACGAAACACTGAACCACGAAATCTCGAACATCCAACTCGACACTCGAAACCCCGACCCTGAACCCCAAACGTGATGATCCTGGAAAGCCAAAATAGGTCTGATAGGAGTGTCACACAATGGAAATCTGCCCCAAGGCACCAACACTATTGGAATGAGTAGAATGATGCCACGAATCCAGTTAATCTTTAATAAGTCGGATTCAGTTCGTTCAAGAACTAAAGAATGCAAGAATCACTCTCACACATAAACTGAGAAGTTCAGATTTAAAATTAATCAATGCCTGCCGAAATTTATCCAACATGAGTTTAAATAGTGTTTTAAAAACTAACCCTACTGGACCCCTTATGTGGACTTAAATGAGGTCCGCTCAAAACAGACCCAAAACCCTAAGTAGTAAACCCATGACTTAATCCAAGCAAGCCTTGGATCCTAGTTGAAAACAAAGTCTAATTAAGCCCAAACAAGCCTTATTTATATTAAATAAAGCCCATAAGTCTTATTTATAGCCTTTCATCCAGCCTCTTAATCTTAGAAACAAAAGGAAAAGGCCCATAAGTCCTTGCTTGTGTTTCTGGGCTGGTTCGCATCATCCCCTCTCTCCTCGAAAGGATTCGATCTCGAATCAAAATCATTATGTTGTTGATGGCTCGACAATCAACACACATCCTCTGTGTTGATTGTCGTGCCGTCAATAACATAACGGTAAAGTATCGACATCCTATTCCTAGGCTTGGTGACATGCTAGATGAGTTACATGGATCATGTACTTTCTCTAGGATTGATCTAAAAAGTGGGTACCATCATATTAGGATGAAAGAGGGTGATGAGTGGAAAACTGCATTTAAGACCAAGCATGGGTTGTATGAATGGTTAGTCATGCCGTTTGGACTTACGAACGCGCCTAGCACGTTTATGCGTTTAATGAATCATGTATTGCGTGCGTTTATAGGGAAGTTTGTTGTTGTGTATTTTGATGACATTTTGATCTATAGTAAGAACTTAAATGAGCATCTTGATCATTTGCATAATGTACTTAGTGTGTTGCGTAGTGAGCAATTATATGCTAATCTTAAGAAGTGTATCTTTTGTATGGAAAAAATTGTGTTTCTTGGCTATGTCGTAACTGCGCAGGGTATCGAGATGGACAAGGAGAAAGTTAAGGCCATCCAGGATTGGCCTACACCGAAATAGGTAAGTGAGGTAAGGAGTTTCAATGGAGTTTTTATAGAAGGTGTGTGAAGGATTTTAGTACTATTGCTGCACCTTTAACTGAAATTGTTAAAAAGTCTGTTGGATTCAAATGGAATGATGAACAGGATAAGGCTTTTAATTTGTTGAAAGATAAACTTTGTTCGGTACCTGTTTTAGCGTTGCCAAACTTTACGATTTTGAAGTTGAATGTGATGCGTCAGGTATTGGTATAGGAGCTGTATTAATGCAGGATAAAAGGCCCATTGCGTATTTCAGTGAAAAACTTAATGGGGCAGCTTTGAATTACCCTACATATGACAAGGAGCTCTATGCCTTTGTAAGAACTCTAGAGACGTGGCAGCATTACCTGTGGCCTAAGGAGTTTGTGGTACATTCTGATCATGAATCATTGAAGCACTTGAAAGGGCAAGGTAAGTTGAGTAGGAGACGTACCAAATGGGTGGAATATATTGATACCTTTCTGTATGTGATCAAGTATAAGCAAGGAAAAGAAAACATTGTGGCTGATGCACTTTCGCGCAGGTATGTTCTTTTATCTACTTTGGATGCTAGATTTCTAGGATTTGAACACACAAAAGAATTGTACAAGGATGATGATACTGATGCACTTCGGCTTTTGGGAAGTTTTATAGACTTGATGGATATTTGTTTAAAGAACTTAAAGAATTGGGAAGATTGTTTGCCATTTATAGAGTTAGCATATACCCTGAATTTTCACCATTTGAAATTGTGTATAGATTTAACCCATTAACTCCAATGGAGTTGATTCCTTTACCTATTGATGAAAGGGTTAGTTTGGATGGTAATCGTAAAGCACAGGTGGTGAAGACACTCCATGAGAGTGTGCGGCAACAGATTGAAAGGAGGAATCGTGTGTATGCGACCAAAGCCAATAAGGGGCGCAAACATGTTTTCTTTCAGCCTGGCGATTGGGTTTGGGTGCATATGCGCAAGGAGAGATTTCCGGCCCATAGGAAATCAAAGCTACAACCACGAGGAGATGGGCCATTTCAGATCCTTGAGAGGATCAATGACAATGCTTATAAAGTTGATTTGGTGTTAGTGCTACCTTTAATGTTTCTGATCTTATTTTGTTTGATGTAGGCGATGATTCGAGGTCGAATCCTTTTGAAGAGAGAGGGGATGATGCGGATCAGCCCAATACCAAGTGTAATCATGTCAACGATCCATTGGAGGTGCCAATTGGGCCAATCACAAGAGCTAGGGCAAAGAAGCATTGAATGGGCTTGTTCAGAAATTATGGAGCAAGATGGACCTAGAAGGGCTTGGGACATTTAAGGAGCATGAAGAAGAGCCTTTAATTCATCTAGTTCAGGTCCAAGAAGAGCCCAAGTCATGTGTAACAAAGGGTTGATATGTCCGGCCCAATACCAGGCTTGTTTTATTTCCTAATGCTACAAGGATAAAAAGCCAGCAATTTATTCTCCTAATTAAGTAAGGAAGTTGGCCATATCTTATTCCTAAAGAGGGGAGGACTATTTAATGCTTTTCCTAACATAGGAAGGAAAGTAATTAAATCAGCAAATCAAGGACATCAAAGGAAAGGGGGCAGCAACACAAATTTGATTCTAGCATATTTAGGATGGTAATTTTTGGATTTTTATTATTTTTATTATTTTCTTCTTAGTTTTGGGTTATTATTGCTTATTTGGGTCAATTGTAAGTGGGCTTCATATAAGTCCACCTAAGGGGGGGTCCATTAGGGTTTCTTTAAGTCTCAGGATAAATAGAGGCATAACCAAACATGTAAGGTTACGCAATTTTTAGATCAATAAATTTCTTTGCAGCACTTGTGTGTTGGTGGGATAATCTCCCTTCCTTGGTTCTCTAAAGAACTGAAAACGACTTATCGAAGAACAACTGGCTTCGTGGCGTCATCCTTATACTTCTCGTTCGCGAATCTATATTCGTTGGGTGGGGGTTTTCGACTCCAATAATGCTGGTGCCTAGGTACAAGTTATATTTGTGTCACACTTCTATCAAACCTGATTTACCTGGCTTTCCGGGAATTGGTGTCGTTGCGTGACCACGTGATCACGAGGTTCGCATCACCTTGTCTCGGATTTCATTGCTACACAACTTCTAATTCAAGGTAACGATAAGATATATGCATAAGATACTTTTGAAACGTGCATGAGAGATAATGTTTTGCTTAATTCCTTCCGTATGTCTTGTTTTATATATGCTGGTTAATAGCTTGCATCCGAGTTTAATTTCATGTTCTTCTAGGAGTCTATGAAATGCTTGAGGTGCACGACATGATTTTTTATTTGGTAAATTTTGGGATCTATTGATGGTGGCAAAGAGTTAGGTATTCTTGCGAAATGTTTTTTTGTTGCCCTATTTCATGCTAAGAAGTACTTGGTTCTTTCAATACTAGTTGGCTAAATATATTTGATGCATGAACAACGTTTGCTTCATGATCTCTTGATGAAGAAAATTAGTCTTGACTTCTTATATCGAGTCTAAGCTTTTTGTCTACGTCTATACATTTATATATAAATATATATATAGATTATACTGTTCCATATGTTATGTATGTGCAATGTAGCTTCGCTTATATCCTTTTCGGGATTGTTACGTGATTTTGCCTTCTGATTTTAGAGAATTATATTTTCAATGGTCGGTGTTTCCTATCACAAATATCAAATTTGTTCTAAATACATGTAATACTTCCTAATTTACAGTTTATGAATCCTGATTTGTAGTATATAATAAATACAAGATTTGCTGATGCGGACCAGCCCAAACACACCAGCAAGGACCCATTACATGTTCCAAATGGTCCAATGACGCGGTCTAGGACAAAGGCATTGAAAGAGACAATGAATGCATTGGTCTTGAAGGTTTCAACCCGGTCAGAATTGCAAGGACCATTGGAGTATCAAGAGGAGACCTTAGTACATCTTATTATGTGCAGGAGGGGTCAATTACAATTTTATTTGGGCCATGAAGTTAGGACAATGAAAGGATCCAAAAGAATCCTACTACAACATGGAAACATGGGATTGATGGGCTGGATGGAAGAGAATAAATAAACCTTATGGGTTTTATTTAAGTAAGTTAGCTACAGCGCAAGGCTTGCTTGAGCTTAATGAAGACTTTGCTTTCAGCTAGGATACAAGGCTTGCTTGGATTAAGTAATGGGCTTTTTAATTTAGGATTTTGGGTCAGTTTTCAGTGGACCTCTTTTAAGTCCACATAAGAGGTCCATTAGGGTTACTTTTTAAGAACTATTTAAACCCATGTAACCCTAATTTCGGCAGCATTGATTAAACTTAATTCTGAACTTTTCAGCTTATGTGTGAGAGTGATTCTTGCATTCTTTAGTTCTTGAACGAACTGAATCCGACTTATAGAAGATTAACTGGCTTCGTGGCATCATTCTACTCATTCCAATAGTGCTGGTCACACTCCTATCAGACCTTACTTCGGCTTTCCGGGACCTTATCTCATTCTTGGTTGTGGGTTCGTGACCACGTGATCACGAGGTTCGCATCAGGTGGTATCAGAGCTAGGCTCCGAAACAAGGTCATATCATTCTATTATTTTCGTGCTTTTTTTGTGTTCCTTGATGTTTTCTAGTGTTTATATTCATCTCCTTGTTCTTCGTGTCCGCGTCATCTCATAAAAAAAAACAGAGGATATATTTCATCATTTTCTGTCTCTTCATTTCAGTATATTAGAAAAAAAAAACAGAAAAGAAAGAGAGATAGAGGCATTAGTTGAAATTTCAAGAATCATTGAAATCTTGTCGCAGAAAACACTACTTTGGGGAAACATAGGCAAACCACATCAGAATCAGTTGAAATTTCATATTCCATCTATTGGGGTTAAGATAGTATCATATGTTAAATTTGGGCATATTCTAATATTGCTGATTCGCGAACCCCCGAAACCGAAAACCTGATCCATGAAACCCCGAATCGCGATACCCCGAACCTGAAACCCTTAACTGCAAAACCCGAACCGTGAAACCGCGACCCGAAACCCCGAACACCGAAACCCCTAACCCGAAACCCCGAACCGCGAAACCCTGAACCCGAAACCACGAACCAGGAAAGCGAATCCCCGACCCCCGAAAACCCGATCCGTGAAACCCCGACCCTGAAACCGGGAGCCCCAATACCCCGAACCACGAAACCTCGAACCGCTAAACCCTGATCCCGGAAACCCGATTCGCGAAACCCCGAACCGCGAAACCCAGAATCACGAAACCCGGAACCCGGAACCCGTAACCTCGAATCACGAAACCCGAACCGCGAAACCCCGACGCTGAAAACCCGATCCGCTAAACACCGAACCGCAAAACCTTGAAGCCCCGTACCAGGAACCCCGTACCCAGAACCCCGAACCTGCAAAACCGAACAGCGAAACCCCGAACAGCTAAACCACGATACCCCGAACTGGAAACCCCGAACCTCGAACCCCCAACCCCGAACCGCGAAACCCCGACCCCCGAATCCCAGACCCTGAAACCCCGAACATCGAAAGCCCCCACCATGAAACCCCGCACCGCGATACCCCGAACCGGATACCCCGAATCGCGAAACCCCGAACCGGATACCCCGAATTGCGAAACCCCGAACCGTGAAACCCTAAACACGAAACCCCGAACCCGAAACCCAGAACCCATAACCCCGAACCGCGAAACCCCGACCCCCGAAAACCCGAACCGCGAAACCCCGAACCGCGTTAACCCGAACCAGAAACCCCAAACCGCGATACCCCGAACCGGAAACATCGAACCGCGAAACCCCTACCCCCGAAACACCGACTCCCGAATCGCCGACACCAAAAACCCGATCCGAGAAACCGTGAAACCCCGAACCGCAAAACCCCCACCCGAAACCCCGAACACCGAAACCCTGAACCCAAAACCCCGAACCAGTAACGCGAAACCCCGACCCCCGAAACCCCGATCCGCGAAACCCCGAACCGCGTTACCCCAAACCACGAAACCCCGATCCGCGAAACCCCGAACCGCGTTACCCCGAACCACGAAACCCCGATCCGCGAAACCCCGAACCGCGTTACCCCGAACCACGAAACCTGGAACCGCGAAACTCCGACCCCGCAACCCCGTACCCGGAACCCCGAACCGCGAAACCCCGAACTGGCAAAACCGAAACGCGAAACCCCGAACCGCGAAACCCCGACCCTGAAACCCCGAACAGTGAAACCCCCCACCATGAATTCCCGCACCGCGATACCCCGAACCGGAAACCCCGAATCGCGAAACCCCGAACTGTGAAACCACGACCCCCAAATACGTGAAACCCCAAACCCCGAACCCCAAACCCCGAACTGTGGAACCCCGATACCCCGAACCCCAAACCCCGAACCGCGAGACGTCAACACCGAAACCCCGAACCTGAAACCCCGAACCGTGAAACCCGAACCATGAAACTCCGAACCGCGAAACCCCGAACCTCGAAACTACGAACAGCGAAACCTGGAACAGTGAAACCCCGAACCGCGAAACCTCGTCCCCGAAACCCCGAACCCGGAACGCGAAACCCTAACCCTCAAAACCTCGATCCGCGAAACCCCAAACCGCGATACCCCGAACCTGAAAGCCCGAATCCGAAAACCCTGAACCATGGTACCCCAAACACGAAACTCCTAACCGCGAAACCCCGACCCCAAAACCCGAACTGCAAAACCCCGAACCGGAAACCCCGAACCGCGAAACCACGTATACCGAAACCCCAACCCCGAAAACGCGATCCACGAAACCCTGAACCGCGATACACCGAACCCGAAACCCCGAACCGTGAAACTCCTAACCGCGAAACCACGACCCGAAAACCCGATCCGTGAAACAGCGCATCCCCTAACCTCGTGCCCGTAACCCCAAACCGCGAACCCCGAAACCACGAACCAGGAATGCGAAACCCTGACCCCCGAACCGATCCGCGAAACCCCAAACCCGAAACCGGGAAACCCGATACCCGAAACCCTGACCCCCAAATCCTTGACCCCGAAAACCCGATCTGCGAAACCCCGAACCCGAAACCCCGAACCCTGAACCCTTAAACCCCGATCCGCGAAACCCCGAACTTGAAAACCCGAACCCGAAAACCCCGAACCACGATACCCCAAACACGAAACTCCTAACCGCGAAACCCCGACCCCAAAACCCGAACTGCAAAACCCCGAACCGGAAACCCTGAACCGCGAAACCACGTATACCGAAACCCCGACCCCGAAAACACGATCCGCGAAACCCCGAACCGCGATACATCATACCCGAAACCCCGAACCGCGAAACCCCTAACCGCGAAACCACGACCCGAAAACCTGATCTGCGAAACAGCGCATCCCGTAACCCCGTGCCCGTAACCCCGAACCGCGAACCCCGAACCCCGAAACCACGAACCAGGAACGCGAAACCCCGATCCGCGAAACCGCAAACCCGAAACCATGAAACCCGATACCCTGAACCCGAAACCCCGACCCCCAAATCCTTGACCCCGAAAACCCGATCTGCGAAACCCCAAACCCGAAACCCCGAACCCCGAACCCCAAACCCGAAACCCCGAACCCTGAACCGCGATACCCCGAACCCGAAACCCCTAACCGCGAAACCCTGTACCCGAAAACCCGAACACGAAACCTCGACCCCCAAAACCCGAACCCTGAAACCCCGAACAGCGACACCCTGCACCGCGAAACCCCGCACCGCGATACCCCGAACCGTGAAACCCCGTGATACGAACCTCGTGATCAGGTGGTCACGCAACCCACAACCAAGAATGAGATAAAATCCTGGAAAGCCAAAGTAAGGTTTGATAGGAGTGTGACACAATGGAAACCTGCCCCAAGGCACCAGCACTATTGGAATGAGTAGAATGACGCCACGAAGCCAGTGAATCTTCGATAAGCCAGTTCAAGAACCAAAGAATGCAAGAATCACTCTCACACACAAACTGAAAAGTTCAGAATTAAGTTTAATCAATGGCCACCGAAATTAGGGTTACATGAGTTTAAATAGTTCTTAAAAGTAACCCTAATGGACCTTTTATGTGGACTTAAATGAGGTCCACTGAAAACTGACCCAAAATCCTAAATTAAAAAGCCCATTACTTAATCCAAGCAAGCCTTGGATCCTAGCTGAAAACAAAGTCTTAATTAAGCCCAAACAAGCCTTGAGCTGTAGCTAACTAACTTAAATAAAGCCCACAAGGTTTATTTATTCTCTTCCATCCAGCCCATCAATCCCATGTTTCCATGTTGTAGTAGGATTCTTTTGGATCCGTTTGTTGTCCTAACTTCATGGCCCAAATAAGGTTGTATTGGACCCCTCCTGCACATGGATAAGATGTACTAAGGTCTCCTCTTGATACTCCAATGGTCCTTGCAATTCTGACCGGGTTGAAACCTTCAAGACCAATGCATTCATTGCCTCTTTCAATGCCTTTGTCCTAGACCGCGTCATTGGACCATTTGGAATATGTAATGGGTCCTTGCTGGTGTTTTTGGGCTGGTCCGCTTCATCCCCTCTCTCCTCAAAAGGATTCGACCTCGAATCAATATCTGTGTCAAACAATATAAGATCAGCAACATTAAAGGTAGCACTAACACTATACTCACCTGGAAGATCAATTTTGTATGCGTTGTCATTTATTCTCTCCAAAACCTGAAATGGACCATCACCACGAGGCTGTAATTTTGATTTCCTTTGGTTAGGAAATCGTTCCTTCCGCATGTGCACCCAAACCCAATCACCGGGTTGGAAAACTACCAGTTTACGTCCCTTATTTGCTTTAGAAGCGTAAAGTCTGTTATTTTTCTCTATTTGCAGTCGAACTGCTTCATGGAGTTGTCTCACCATCTTTGCCTTCTGTTCACCATCTAAACTTACCCTTTCTTCACAAGGTAAAGGAATTAAGTCCATAGGAGTTAGTGGATTAAAACCATAAGCAACCTCAAAAGGAGAAAAACTAGTGGTCGAATGCATAGTTCTATTATAAGCAAACTCAACAAAAGGCAAACATTCTTCCCAACTTTTTAAATTCCTTTGTATTACAATATGCAAAAGTTGAGATAATGTTCTATTGACTACCTCAGTTTGCCCATCTGTTTGAGGATGACATGTTGTCGAAAATAACAGTGTGGTTCCCAACTTTCCTCATAAGGTCTTCCAAAAGTAACTAAGGAATTTAACATCACGATTTGATACAATACTCTTAGGAATGCCATGCAAACGTATAATCTCCCTAAAGAACAAGTCTGCAATATAAGATGCATCATCTGTTTATGGCATGCAATGAAATGCGCCCTTTTAGAAAACCTATCAACCACAACAAAAATAGAGTCTCTACCTTTCTTTGACCTAGGTAAACCTAAAACAAAGTCCATAGAGATATCTACCCAAGGTTCAGTAGGCACAGGTAATGGTGTATAGAGACCATGTGGTTGTACAAAGACCAGATTTTGCCTTTCGACAAGCAATGCATTGTTCACAAATTCGTTGCACATCTCTTTTTAATTTTGGGCAATAGAAATGCTCATGCAATACATCCATGGTTTTTGCAACCCCAAAGTGACCCATTAAACCACCCCCATGTGCTTCACGAACAAGTAATTCATGCAAGAAACTAGCAGGAACACACATTCTATTCTCTTTGAACAAATATCCATCCATCAAATAAATCTTACCGAAAGCCGAATTTCCACATGCATTATAAATCTCAGCAAAGTCAGAATCATTACCATACAATTCCTTTACATATTCAAAGCCTAGCAATATAGTATTCATGGTGTGTAAAAGAACATACCTGCGCGAAAGTGCATCGGCTACGATGTTCTCGTTCCCTTGCTTATACTTGATCACGTAAGGAAAAGTTTCAATGAATTCAACCCATTTTGCATGTCTCCTATTCAACTTACCTTGTCCTTTCAGATGTTTCAAGGACTCATGATCTGAATGGATTACAAACTCTTTTGGCCACAAGTAATGCTGCCATGTTTCAGTGCTCTTACCAAGGCGTAAAGTTCTTTGTCGTAAGTGGGATAGTTCAAGGTCGCTCCACTTAATTTCTCACTGAAATACGCAATGGGTCTCCGATCCTGCATCAAAACAGCACCTATTCCCATTCCAGACGCATCACACTCTATTTCAAAGGCTTTTGTAAAGTCAGGTTAAGCCAAAACTGGTGCAGAACATAAATTGTCTTTTAAAAGAACAAAAGCCAATTCTTGTTCCTCCCCCCATTTAAACCCAACTGACTTTTTAACAACTTCATTCAAGGGTGCAGCTATTGTACTGAAATCTTTCACAAAACGCCTGTAAAAACTAGCTAACCCATGAAAACTCCTTACCCTCACTTACCGATTTGGGTGTAGGCCACTCCCGGATGGCCTTAACTTTCTCCTCATCCATCTCGATACCCTGTGCAGTTACGACATAGCCAAGAAACACAATTTTTTCCATGCAGAAGGCACACTTTTTAAGATTAGCATACAATTTCTCACCACGCAACACACTAAGTACATTACACAACTGATCAAAATGCTCAGTTAAGCTCTTGCTATATATCAAAATGTCATCAAAATACACAACCACAAACTTACCTATGAATGCACGCAACACATGATTCATTAAACGCATAAACGTACTTGGTGCATTTGTAAGTCCAAACGGCATTACTAACCATTCATATAAACCATACTTAGTCTTAAATGCAGTTTTCCACTCATCACCCTCTTTCATCCTAATCTGATGGTACCCACTTTTGAAGTCAATTTTAGAGAAAATGCAAGATCCATGTAACTCATCTAACATGTCATCAAGCCTAGGAATAGGGTGTCTATACTTTACCATTATGTTGTTGATGGCTCGGCAATCAACACACATCCTCCATGTTCCATCCTTCTTAGGCACAAGTAGCACGGGTACGGCACAGGGGCTCATACTCTCACGAATGTAGCCCTTTTCCATCAGCTCATCAACTTGCCTTTGAAGCTCTTTCGTCTCCTCGGGATTGCTTCTATATGCTGGCCGGTTAGGAATTGAAGCTCCGGGTACGAAATCAATCTGATGCTCTATCCCTCGCAATGGTAGTAATCCGCTTGGAGTATCGTCGGGGAACACATCATCAAACTCCTGCAACAAAGAAATAGCAGCACTAGGCACAATATGATCAAGATCATTAGTATTAAAGTAAGCCTCCTTGTACACAAGTAAAATCATTGGCTTGTTAGCGAAATATGCAGATCTGACCTCACACTCTCTAGCATAAAAATTAGGCTGTTTCTCTAGTTTTTCCACACAATTCTCATCACTCTTCCTCACTTTCTTCTCTCCTCTTGTCTTACCTCCACTCTCGGCCAGTTTTGATTGTTTTTGAGGAGTGGTCGAATGGTTTGATTTGTTGGGAGTGTTGGCCAAATATATGTTTGTGTTTGGATGGGTGGCTGAATAGGTTGTAGAGGTTTGAGTTCTGGCCGAATCTGATGATTTTCTCTCCCCATGTTCCTCACCTTGATTTTCTCTCCCCATCGCCTCATGCTCTCTTTTTAGCTGTATTTGATCATCATACACCTGTTTGGGTGTAAGAGGTACAAGAGTGATGATTTTACCATCTTTTACAATGGTATACCTATTCTTAACCCCATCATGAACTGCCTTTCTATCATATTGCCATGGCCTCCCCAACAAGATGTGACTTGCTTGCATTGGTACCACATCGCACAGAACTTCATCAACATATTTCCCAATCGAAAATGGGACCACAAGCTGCTTAGTTACTTTCACTTCACCACTATCATTCATCCATTGCAATCTATATGGTTTCGTATGTTTAACAGTACTCAAATTCAGTTTACTCACAAGCGTGGTACTGCAAACATTAACGCAACTTCCACTATCAATAATTAAACCACACACCTTGCTTTGTACGTAACAGCGCGTATGGAAGATATTCTCCCTTTGTTGATGAGATTCATCTTCCTTTACTTGAACCTGAAGTGTGTGCCTTATAACCAAGGACCCCGCAACCGGTAATGCTAACTCATCCTCATCAATATCCTCCAATGGTGGCATGCCTTCGCAATCAGATCGGTCACTTTCAGATTCCATATCACCATCATCTCTAATCATCATGATTCTCTTGTTTGGACATTCCGAAGCATAATGTCCGTGCCCTTGACACCTGAAACATTTAACATCACGAGTACGTTTAGGCTTATTTTCAGATTTACCATTGGCACCTGTAGGGACATCAACTTTAGCCGTTGTTCGTTCAGTTTTAGAAGGAACAAAGGATCTTGGCTGGACAGTACCCTCTCTCTTCAGATTCATCTTCCAAGATGATGAAGAACCCGAATTAAATCCTGGCCGAACATGTCCCTTCCTGAGTTGTCTCTCCACCTTCGTAGCCATGTGAACCATGTCCTCTAGCTCCACATAGTGCTGTAGCTCAACCACATTAAGAAATCTAGCCATGGTGGCTTCTCTATCCTCAACAACATTGGCACGAATCATAGCTATCTCCATCTCTTTGTGATATTCATCTGCTGTCTTATAGCCTTGATTTAGACCTTGGAGCTTCAGGTATAAGTCTCTATAATAGTGGTTTGGCACAAATCGTCTCCTCATTAACGCTTTCATTTCCCCCCAACTCTGAATGGGTCGCTCCCCATTCCTCCTCCGACCACGATACCCCGAACCGGAAACCCTGAACCGCGAAACCACGTATACCGAAACCCCGACCCCGAAAACGCGATCCGCGAAACCCCGAACCGCGATACACCAAACCCGAAACCCCGAACCGTGAAACCCCTAACCGCGAAACCACGACCCGAAAACCCGATCTGCGAAACAGCGCATCCCGTAACCCCGTGCCCGTAACCCCGAACCCCGAAACCACGAACTAGGAACACGAAACCCCGACCCCCGAACCCGATCCGCGAAACCCCGAACCCGAAACCGGGAACACCGATACCCCGAACCCGAAACCCCAACCCCCAAATCCCTGACCC
Source organism: Salix purpurea (assembly GCA_027405865.1). Lineage (NCBI taxonomy): Eukaryota > Viridiplantae > Streptophyta > Magnoliopsida > Malpighiales > Salicaceae > Salix > Salix purpurea. The sequence goes on from JAOWLH010000014.1 coordinate 2,900,483, forward strand.
CGAAAACCCGATCTGCAAAACCCCGAACCCTGAACCCTTAAACCCCGATACGCGAAACCCCGAACCGCGATACCCCGAACTTGAAACCCCTAACCACGAAACCCTGATCCCGAAAACCCGAAACCGAAACCTCGACCCCCAAAACCCGATTCGCGATAACCCGAACACTGAAACCCCGAACAGCGACACCCCACACCTCGAAACCCCGCACCGCGATACCCCGCACCGGAAACCTCGAACCTCGCTACCCCGAACCCGAAACCCCGAACCGCAAAAGCCCGAGCCCCGAAACACCGACTCCCGAATCCCCAAACCCAAAAACCCGATCCATGAAACCCCGAACCGCGATACCCCGAACCTGAAACCCCGAACCGCCAAATCCAAACCCCGAAACGCTGAACCGCCAAACCCCGAAACCTTAACCGCGAAACCCCGAACTCGAAACCGGGAACCCCGATACCCCGAACCCAAAACCCTGACCCCCGAATCCCCGATCCCGAAAACCCGATCCGCGAAACCTCGAACCCGAAACCCCGAACCCTGAACCCCTAAACCCCGATACGCCAAACCCCGAACCGCGATACCCCGAACCGAAACCCCTAACCGCGAAACCGTAAACCCGAAAACCCGAACCAGAAACCTCGACCCCCAGAACCCGATTCACGATAACCAGAACACTGAAACCCCGAACCGGAAAGCTCGAACCTCGCTACCCCGAACCTGAACTGCGAAACCCCGAACCCTGAACCCTGAACCCTGAAACCCCGAACCGACAACCGCGAACCGTGAAACCCGAACCCGAATTCTCAAAGAGCGAAACCCCGAACCCCCGAAAACCTGATCCGCAAAACCCCGAACCGCGAAACCCCGAATGCTCCCCAACCCTGAAACCCCGAACCGGCAACAACCAACCGCGAAACCCCGAACCCGAATTCCTAAACAGCGAAACCCCGCACAGCGATACCCCAAACCGCGAAACCCCGAACCCCAAAACATCTAACCTCGAACCCCAAAACAGCTAACCCCGGACCTCGATCCCCGAACCCAAAACCCCTAACCGTGAAAGGTCAAACCCGAAATCCCGAACATCGAAACCAAAACCCCTAGCCGCGAAATGTCAAACCTGAAATCCCGAACACCGAAACCGAAACCCCGAATCGCGAAAGCCCGATAGCCGAATCCCCGACCCTGAAAACCAGATCCACGAAACCCTGACCCCCGATACCCCGAACCGGAAACCCTGAACCCCGAAACCCCGAACCCGGAACGCGAAACCCAGACCCCCAAAAACCCGATCCGCGAAACCCCGAACCGCGAAACCCAAACCACGAAACCCAGAACCGCGAAACCCCGACCCCCGAATCTCCGACCCCGAAAACCCGATCCGTGAAACTCCGAACCGCAAAACCCCGAACCCGAAACCCCGAACTCGAAACCCCGAACCTCGAAACCACGAACAGCAAAACCTAGAACCGTGAAACCCCGAACCCGAAACCCCGAACCTCGAAACCACGAACAGCGAAACCTAGAACCGTGAAACCCCGAACCACGAAACCTCGTCACTGAAACCCCGAACCCGGAACGCGAAACCCTAACCCTTTAAACCCCGATCAGCGATACCCCGAACCGCGATACCCCAAACTCGAACTGCGAAACCACAAACCCGAAACCCGGAACCACGAAAACCCGATCCACAAAACCCCAAACCGCGATACCCCTAACCCGAAACCCCGAACCCTACAACCGGAATCGCGTAACCCCGACCCCCGACCACTGAATCCCCGACCACGAAAACCCGATCCGCGAAACCCCGAAACCCGAAACCCCGAACCGCGAAACCTCGAACCCCGAAAACCCGAACAGCGAAACCCCGAACCCCGAACCCTAACCTCGATACCCCGAACACGAAACCCTGTACAATGAAACCCCGAACATGAAATTCGTAACCCCGAAACCCCGAAGCCGTAACCCCGAACCCCGAACCGCGAAACCCTGAACCCGAAACCAGGAACCTGGAACCCCGAACCCGAAAATCTTGAACCCATAACCCCGAACAGCAAAACCCCGAACCCGAAACACGAATCCCCGAAACCCCGAAACCCAAAACCCCGAAACCGCGAACCTCAAAACCCCGAACCCCGAACAGCAAAACTCCAAACCTCGAAACCCAAACAGCGAAACCCCGAAACCAAAACCCAGAACTGCCAAACCCTGACCCCAAAACCCGGAACTGCCACACCCCGAACCGCGAAACCCCGAAACCTCGAACCGCGAAACCCCGACCACCAAAACCCTGACCCCGAAAACCCGATCTGTGAAACCCCGAACCCGAAACCCCGAACAATGAAACCCCGAACCGTGAAACCCCGAAACGCGAAACCCTGAACCCCGAAAACTCGAACCGCGAAACCCAAACCCCGAACCCCGTATCGCGAAACCCCGACCCCCGAAACTTCTAAGCCAAAAACCTGATGAGCGAAACCCAGAACCCAAAACTCTGAACCGCGAAACCCTGATACCCGAAACAACGAAACCCCGAAACCCGCATCCCCGTACCCCAAAACCACGAAGCGCGAAACCCCGAACCTCGAAACCCCGAACCCGAAACCCCAAAATGCGCAACCCCGAACCTCCATACCCTGAACCCGAAACCTCTAACTTGGACACCCCGAACACGACCCCCGAATCCCCGACCCTAAAAACCCGATCCGTGAAACCTCGAACCGCGATGAAACCCGACACCCAGAAATAGCGAAACCCCAAACCCCGAAACCCCGAACCACGAAACCCCTACCACCGAATCCATGACCCCGAAATCCCGATCCGTGAAACCCCGAACCACGATACCCGGAACTCGATACCCCTCACCGCGAAACCCCGAACCCGAAACCCGGAACCCTGAAAACACGATTCGCGAAACCCCGTACCTCGGAACCCTGTAACCCCGAACATCGAAACCCCAACCTCGAAACCCTGAAACCCGTAACCCCAAACCGTGAAATCCCGACCCTCAAAACCTCGAAGCCGAAAACCCGATCAGCGAAACCCAGAACCCGAAACTCCAAACCGTGAAACTCCGGCCCCCGAAACATCAAAGTTGACAACCCGATTAGCGAAACCCAGAACCCAAAACTCTGAAACGTGAAACCCTGATACCTGAAACTATGAAACCCCGAACACCGAAACCACAAAGCACGAAACCCCGAACATCAAAACATCGAACCCGAAACCCCGAAGCCCGAAACCCCGAACGTCGAAACCCCGAACCCAAAACCTCGAACCTGGACACCCCGACCCCTGAATCCCTGACCCCGAAAACCCAATCCGTGAAACCTCGAACCGCGATACCCCGAACGCGAAACCCGAACCTCGAAACCCATAAATCGCGAAACCCCAAACCTAGAAACCCCGACCACGAAATCAGAACAGCAAAACCCCGAACCTGAAACCCCGAACTCGAAACCCGTATCCCCGAAACCCCGAACCCGTAACCCCGAACCTCGAAACCCCGAACCCCAAAAACCTAAACCTCGAAACCCTAAAACATGTAACCCCGAATCTGGATAACTAGGAACCAGAAACCCCAACCCGTAACCCTAATACCCGAAAACCCGATCAGCAAAACTTCGAACCGCTAAATTCCGGCATCCCGAATCCCTGAAAACACCGAAAACCCGTTCCGCGAAACCCCGTACCTCAAAACCCCGAACCCGGAACCCCTAACCGCGAAACCCCGAACCCGAAACCCAGAACCCATAACACAGAACCGCGAAACCCCGAACACGAAACCCCGAACCCGAAACCCAGAACCCATAACCCCGAACCGCGAAACCCCGAACCCCGAAAACCCGAATTTCGAAACCCCAACCCGTAACCATGAACCCGAACCCTAGAACTATGAAACGCGAAACCCCGACCCCCGAAACTTCAAAGCTGAAAACCTGATCAGCGAAACCCAGAACCCAAAACTCTGTACCGCGAAACCCTGATACCCGAAACCACGAAACCATGAACCCCGAAACCCGCATCCACGTACCCCGAAACTACGAAGGGTGAAATCCCGAACCTCAAAACCCGACCCGCGAATCCCCGACCTCGAAAACTCGAACCCCGAAACCTCGGACTGCGATACCCCGAATGCGAAACTCGAACCCCGAAACCCCGAACCGCGAAACCTCGACCACCGAATCCCTGACCCCGAAAACCCGATCCATGAAACCCCAAACCACGATATCCGGAACTCGAAACCCCTAACCGCGAAACCCCGAACCCGAATCCCCGAACCCCGAAAACACGATTCGCGAAACCCCGAACCGCGATACCCTGAACTCGAAGCCCCAAACCCTGGAACCCCGAACTGTGAAACCCCGAACTGTGAAACCCCGAACCCCGAAACCGGAATTGCGTAACCCTGACCCCCGAATCCCCGACCCCGAAAACCCGATCCGCTAATCCCCGAACCCGAAACCCTGAACAACGAAACCCTGAACATGAAACTCGGAACCCCGAAACCCCGAACCCCAAAACCGCGAACCACGAAACCCTGTACCTCGGAACCCCGAACACGTAACCCAGAACCTCGAAACCCCGAACCCATAACCCAGAACAGGGAAACCCCGAACCAGAAACTCTGAACCCGAAAGCCCGAACCGCGAAACCCCGACCCCCAAAACCCGGAACAACCAAACCCCGAACCCGTATCACCGAACCCGAAACCACTAACAACGAAACCCCGAACCTGGAGCCGCGAAAACCTGTAACCCCGAAACCGGAATCCCGAACCGCAAAACCCCGACCCCCGAAACCTCAAAGCCGAAAACCCGATTAGCGAAACCCAGAACCCGAAACTCCGAACCGCGAAACTCCAGCCCCCCGAATCCCTGAAAACCCTGAAAACCCATTCCGCGAAACCTCAAACCTCAAAACCTCGAACCCGAAACCCCTAACCGCGAAACCTCAAACCTCAAAACCTCGAACCCGAAACCCCTAACCGCGAAACCCCAACCCGTACCCCCAAAACTCCGAACCGCCAAACCACGAACCCCCGAAACATCAAAGCCGAAAACCCGATCAGCGAAACCAAGAACCCAAAACTCCGAACCGCGAAACCCTGATACCCGAAACCACGAAACCCCGAACCCCCAAACTCGCATCCCCGTACCCCGAAACCATGAAGCGTGAAACCCCGAACCTCGTAACCCTGAAGCCCGAAACGCCGAACCTCGAAACCCTGAACTCGAAACATCGAACCCGAAACCTCGTACCTGGACACCCTGAAAACCCGATACGTGAAACCTCGAACCGCGATACCCCGAACGCGAAACCCGAACCCCGAAACCCCGAACCACCGAAACCCTGAACCCCGAAACCGAGAACTGCGAAACCTCGAACCCCGAAACCGCGAAACCTCGACCACCGAATCCCTGATCCCGAAAACCCGAACCGCGAAACCATAAAACCTGTACCCCCGAACCTGTACCCCCGAACCCGTAACCCCGAACCGAAACCTCGAAACCCTAAAACCTGTACCCCCGAACCGAAACCTCGAATTCGAAAACCCGATCAGCGAAACCCAGAACCCGAAACTTCGAACTGCGAAACTCCAGCCCCCCGCATACCCGATTCGCGAAACCCAGAACGTCGATACCCCGATCCCGAAACCCCGAACAATGAAACCCCGAACATGAAATCCGAAACCCCGAACCCGAAACCCGGATCCTGGAACCCAGAACCCGAAAATCCCAAACCCCGAACCCGAAAACCCCGAACCCATAACCCCGAACCACGATACCCCAACCCCGAAACCCCTAACCCCGAAACCCCGACCTCGAAACCCCGACCCCGAAACCCCGAAAAACGAACAGCAAAACCCCTAACATGAAACACCGAACAGCGAAACCCGAACCCTGAAACCTGGAACTGCCAAACCCCGAACCTGAAACCCCAAACCCGAAACCCTAATCATGAAACCAAGAACCGTGAAACCGCGACCCCCGAATCCCTAACTCCGAAAACCCGATCCGTGAAACCCCGAACCTCGATACGCGGAACCCGAAACCCGAACCGCAAAACCCCCAACCCGAAACCCGGAAACACGAAAACCCGATCCACGAAACCTGGAATCGCGTAACACCGACCCCGAAAACCCAATCCGCGAAACCCCTAACAGCGAAACCCCGAAACCCGAAACCTCGAACCGCGAAACCCTAAAACCCGAAAAACCGAACAGCGAAACCCCGAAACCAAAACCCGGAACCGCCAAATCCCGAACCCGAAACCTCGAACCGCGAAACCCTAAAACCCGAAAAACCGAACAGCGAAACCCCGAAACCAAAACCCGGAACCGCCAAATCCCAAACCCGAAACCCTAACCATGAAACCAAAAACCACGAAACCCCGACCGCCGAATCCCTGACCCTGATAACCCGATCCGTGAAACCCTGAACCACGTATCCCCGTACCCGAAACCCTGAACCCCGAAATCCCGTACCCGAAACCCGGAACCCTGAAAACCCGATCCACGAAACCCCGAACCGCGATACCCCAAACCTGAAACCCCGAACCCCGAAACCAGAATCTCGTAACCACAAAGCTCCAAACCCCGAACCGTGAAACCCCAAAGCGCGAATCCCCGAACCTCAAAACCCTGAACCCGAAACCCTGTACCTATAAACCCCGAGCCGCGCATCCCTGACCTTGAAAACCCCCCAGCCCAAACCCTGAACCGTGAAACCCCGAACCCCGTAACCCCGAACTGCGAAACTCCACCCCCCCGCATTCCTGACCTCGAATAACCGATCCGCGAAACCCCGAACCTCGATACCCCGAACCCGAAACCCCTAATAGTGAAACCCCAAATCCGAAACCCTGAACAATGAAACCTCGAACATGAAACCCGGAACCCCGAAACCCCGAACCCCGGAACTGCGAAACCTCGTAACTCGAAACCCCAAACCAGAAACCCTTAACCCAGAACAGGGAAACCCGATCAGCAAAACCCGGAACCCGAAACTCCGTACCGCTAAACTCCAGCCCCCCGAATCCCTGACAACCACGAAAACCCGAACCTCAAAACCCCAAACCTGAAACCCCTAACCGCGAAACCCCGAACCCGAAACCTAGAACCCGTAACCCCAAACCGTGAAACCCCCAACCCGTAACCCCGAATCCGGGAACCCCGAATCTCGAAACCCCGTACCTCGGAAGCCCGAACCTCGAAACCCCTAACCGTGAAACCCGGAAAGGCAAAACCCTCGATCAGCGAAACCCGGAACCTGTAACCCCGAACCGCGAAACCCCGAACCCCAAAAACTCGAACCGCAAAACCCCCAACCTGTAACCTGAACCCCGAACCACGAAACCCCGTACCTCGGAACCCTTAAACCCCGAACCTCGAAAACCTGTTACCCCAAATCCGAAACCCCGAACCACAAAACTCCGACCCTCGAAACCTTGTAGCTGAAAACCCGGTAAGCGAAACCCGGAACCAGAAACTCTGAACCGCAAAATCCGCCCCCCCGAATCCCTGAAAACCCCGAAAACCCGTTTCGCGAAAACCTGAACCTCAAAAGCCCAAACCCGAAACCACTAACCGCGAAACCCCGAACCCGAAACCCAGAACCCGTAACCTTGAACTGCGAAACCCCGACCCCCGAAACTTTAAAGCCAAAAACTCGATCAGAGAAACCTAGAATCTAAAACTCCGATTACCAAAACCCTGATACCCGAAACCACGAAACCCCGATCCCCGAAACTCGTATGCTCATACACCGAAACCACGAAGCGCGAAACCCCGAACCTCGAAAGCCCGAAGCCGAAACCCTGAAGCGCGAAACCCCGAACCCGACCCCCGAATCCCCGAAAACCCGATCCATGAAACCTTAGAGCGTGATACCCCGAACGCGAAACCCGAAAACCGAAACCTAGAAATCACGAAACCCCGAACCCGACCCCCGAATCCCCGAAAACCCGATCCATGAAACCTTAGAGCGCGATACCTCGAACGCGAAACCTAGAAATCGCGAAACCCCGAAACCCCGAACCGCGAAACCCCGACCATAGAATCCCTGACCCCGAAAACCCGATCCGTGAAACCCTTAACCACGATACCCGGAACTCGAAACCCCTAACCGCGAAACCCCGAACCCTCAACCTGGAACCCCAAAACACGATTCGCGAAACCCCGAACCCGAAACAACGAACCCGAAACCCCGACCACGAAAACCCGCTCCGCGAAACCCCAAACCCCGAACAATGAAACCCCGAACATGAAACCCAGAACCCCGAAACCCCGAGGCCGCAACCCCGGAGCCGCGAACCGCGAAACCCCGACCCTCGAAGCCGGAAACCTGATCAGCGAAACCCGGAACCCGAAATTCTGTACCGCTAAACTCCGCCCCCCCGAATCCCTGACAACCTCGAAAACCCGTTTCGCGAAACCCCGAACCCGAAACCCCTAACCGCGAAATCCCGAACCCGAAACCCGGAAAGGCGAAACCCCGAACCTCGAAACCCGAATCCCGAAAACTCAAACCGCAAAACCCGAACTCGTAACCTGAACCCCGAACCCTGTAACCCTGAACCCTGAACATCAGAACCATGAATCGCGAAACCCCGACCCCCAAAACTTTAAAGCTGAAAACCCGATCAGCGAAACCCAGAAACTAAAACTCCGATTCGCGAAACCCTGATACCCGAAACCACGAAACCCTGAACCCTGAAACCCGCATGCTCGTACCCCGAAACCACGAAGTGCGAAACCCCGAACCTTGAAAGCCCGAAGCCGAAACCCCGAAGAGCGAAACCCCGAACCCGACCCCCGAATCCCCGAAAACCCGATCCATGAAATCTTAGAGCGTGATACCCCGAACGCGAAACCCGAAAACCGAAACCTAGAAATCGCGAAACCCCGAAACCCGAAACCCCGAACCGCGAAACCCCGACCATAGAATCCCTGACCACGATACCCGGAACTCGAAACCCCGACCCCCAAAACTTTAAAGCTGAAAACCCGATCAGCAAAACCCAGAAACTAAAACTCCGATTCGCGAAACCCTGATACCCGAAACCACGAAACCCCTAACCCTGAAACCCGCATGCTCGTACCCCAAAACCACGAAGTGCGAAACCCCAAAACTCGAAAGCCCGAAGCCGAAACCCCGAAGCGCGAAACCCGGACCCGACCCCCGAATCCCCGAAAACCCGATCCATGAAACCTTAGAGCGTGATACCCCGAACGCGAAACCCGAAAACCAAAACCTAGAAATCGCGAAACCGCGAAACCCCGAACCGCGAAACCCCGACCATCGAATCCTTGACCCCGAAAACCCGATCCGTGAAACCCTGAACCACGAGACCCGGAACTCGAAATCCCTAACCGCGAAACCCCAAACCCTAAACCTGGAACATCGAAAACACGATTCGTGAAACCCCGAACCGCGATACCCCGAACCCGAAACACCAAACCCGAAACCTCGACCCCGAAAACTCGCTCCGCGAAACCACAAACCCCGAACAATGAAACCCCGAACATGAAACCCAGAACCCCGAAACCCCGAACCCGCAACCCCGTAACCCCGAACCTCGAAACCCCGAACCCGTAACCCAGTTAATGGAAACCCCAAACCAGAAACCCCGAAACCTTGAACCACGAAACCCTGACCCCCAAAACCCGGAACAACCAAACCCCGAACCTGAAACCCCGAACCCGTAACACCGAACCCGAAACCACGAACAGCGAAACCCCGAACCTCGAAACCCCGAACCTCGAGCCGCGAAACCTTGAACCTCGGAACCCCGACCCGTAACACCGAACCCGAAACCACGAACAGCGAAACCCCGAACCTTGAAATCCCGAACCTCGAGCCGCGAAACCTTGAACCTCGGAACCCCGACCCGTAACAAAAAACCTTGAAACCCCAAACCCGTAACATCAAACCGTGAAACCCTGAACCACAGAACCGCGAACCACGAAACCCTGAAACCCGAAACTCTTGCCCCCCGAATCCCCGAAAACCCATTCCTCGAAACCCCGAACCTAAAACCCCCAAACCCGAAACCCCTAATCGCGAAACCCTCAACCTGAAACACGGAACAGCGAAACCCCGAACCCGGATCTGTAACGCCGAACCGCGAAACCCCGAACTTCAAAATCCCAAACCCCGAAAACCCAAAACGAGAAACCCCCAACCCGTAACCCTTACCCCCAAACCCTGGAACCCCGAACTGCGAAACCCCGTACCTCGCAACCCCGAACTTCAAAATCCCAAACCCCGAAAACCCAAAACGCGAAACCCCCAACCCGTAACCCTTACCCCCAAACCCTTGAACCCCGAACTGCGAACCCCCGTACCTCGCAACCCCGAACCCGTAACCCCGAACCTTGAAACCCTGAAACCTGTAACCCCTAACCGCGAAACCCCGATCTCGAAACCAGGAAAGGCAAAACCCCGAACCCGAAACCTGGAACCTGTAACCCCGAACCGCAAAACCCCGAACATCGAAACCCAGAACCCCGAAAACCCGAACCGCGAAACCCCCAACCCGTAACCCTGAACCCCAAACCTTGGAACCCCGTACCCCGAACCCCGAACCCGAAACCCCGAAGCCCGAAACCCCTAAACTCGAAACTTAGAACCCGAAGCCCGAAACCCCGAACCTCGAAACCCCGAACCCCAAACCTCGAACCCGAAACCTCGAACTTGGACACCCCGAACCCGACCCCCGAATCCCCGACCCTGAAAACCCGATCCGTGAAACCTCGAACCACGATACCCCGAACGCGAAACCCAGAATTCACGAAACCCCAAACCCAGAAACCCCGAAACGCGAAACCCCTACCACCGAATCCTTGAACCCGAAACCCGGAACCCCGAAAACACGATTTGCGAAACCCCGAACCTGAAGCCCCGAAACTCGAAACCCCAAACCTGAAACACCAAACCACGAAACCCCGAATCCCGAAACCGGAATTGCGTAACCCGACCTCCTAATCCCCGACCCCGAAAACCAAATCTGCGAAACCCTGCACTGCGATACCCTGAAGCCGAAACCCCTAACCGCGAAACCCCAAACCCGAAACCCCTAATCGCGAAACCGTAAACCTGAAAAACGGAACAGCGAAACCCCGAACCCGAAACCCATAACTCCGAACCGTAAAACCCAGAAACCTGTAAGCCCAAACCACAAAACCCAGAAACTTGTAACCCCTAAACCGAAATCCCGAACCGCGAAACCCCGACCCCCGAAACCTCGAAGCCGAAACACCGATCAGCGAAACCCAGAACCCGAAACTCCGAGCTGCGAAACTCCAAATCCCTGAAAAACCCGAAAAAACTCGTTCCGCGAAACCCCCGAACCTCAAAACCTCGAACCCGAAACCCCTAACCGCGAAACCCCAACCCGAATCACGGAACGGCTAAAACCCGAACCGCGAAACCCCGAAATCCCGAACCACGAAACCCCGTACCTTGGAACCCTGTAACCCCGAACCTCGAAACCCGAAACCCTGAAACCTGTAACCCCGTCATGGGAAACCCCGAATCTGAAACACCGAACCTGAAACCCCTAATCGCGAAACCGTAAACTTGAAAAACGGAACAGCAAAACACCGAACGCGAAACCCATAACTCCGGACCGCAAAACCTAAAAACCTATAACCCCGAAACCGAAATCCCGAACCGCGAAACCTCGACCCCCAAAACCTCGAAGCCGAAACACCAATCAGCGAAACCTAGAACCCGAAACTCCGAACTGCGAAACTCCAAATCCCCGAATAACCCGAATACCCATTCCGCGAAACCCCCGAACCTCAAAACCTCGAACCAGAAACCCCTAACCGCGAAACCCCAACCCGAAACTCGGAAAGGCAAAAACCCGAACCCGAAACCTGGAACCTGTAACCCCGAACCACGAAACCCCGAACCTCGAAACCCCGAACCCCGAAAACCCGAATCGCGAAACCCCCAACCCGTAACCCTGAACCCCGAACCCTGGAACCCCGAACCACGAAACCCCGTACCTTGGAACCCTGTAACCCCGAACTGGGAAACCCCCACCCTCAAAACCTCGAAGCTGAAAACCCGATCAACGAAACCCCGAACCGCGAAACTCCAGCCCCTCGAATCCCTGAAAACCCAGAAAACCCATTACGCGAAACCCCGAACCTCAAAACCCAGAACCCGAAACCCGAAACCCGAAACCCCTAACCGCGAAACCCCAACCCGTACCCCCATAACTCTGAACCGCGAAACTCCGGCCCCCGAAACATCAAAGCCGAAAACCCGATCAGCGAAACCAGAACCTGAAACGCCGAACCGCGAAACCCTGATACCCGAAACCACGAAACCCCGAACCCCCAAACCCACATCCCCGTACCCCAAAACCACGAAGCGCGAAACCTCGAACCTCGTAACCCCGAAGCCCGAAACCCCGAACCTCGAAACCCCGAACCCGAAACCTCGAACCTGGACACCCCGAATCCCCGACCCCGAAAACCTGATCTGTGGAACCTTGAACCGCAATACCCCGAACGCGAAACCTGAACTCCGAAACCCTGAACCACCGAAACCCCGAACCGCGAATCCCGAAACCCCGAACCCTGAAACCCCAAAACCCCGAACCCTGAAACCCCGAAACCCCGAATCCCGAAACCCCGACCACCGAATCCCTAACCCCGAAACCCCGATCCGTGAAACCACGATACCTGGAACTCGGAACCACTAACCGCGAAACCCCGATCCCGAAACTCGGAACCCCGAAAACACGATTCACGAAACCGGTATTGCGTAACCCTGACCCCCTATTCCCTGACCCCAAAAACCCGATCTGCGAAACCCCGCACCGCGATACCCCGAATTTGAAACCTCGAACCCGAAACCCGGAAACCCGGAACCCGAAAACCCCGAAACCATAACCCCAAACCGCGATACCCCGAACTCGAAACCCCTAACCGCGAAACCCCGAACCCGTAACCCCGAACCTTGAAACCCTAAAACCTATACCCCCAAACCCGAAACCTCGAAGCGGAAAACTCGATCAGCGAAACCTAGAACCTGAAACTCCGAACCGCGAAACTCTGGCCCCCCGAATCCCCGAAAACGCTGAAAACCCGTTCCGCGAAACCCCGAATCCCCGAAAACGCTGAAAACCCGGTCCGCGAAACCCCGAACCCCGTAACCCCAAACTGCGAAACTCCAGCCCCCCGCATCCCCGAACCCGAATACCCGATCCGCGAAACCCCGAACCTCGATACCCCGAACCCGAAACCCCTAATCGCGAAACCCCGAACCCGAAACCCCGAACAATGAAACCCCGAAACCAGAATTGCTTAACCCCGACCCTCGAATCCCCGACTCCGAAAACCCAATCCGCAAAACCCCAAAACTGAAACCACGAACATGAAACCCGGAACCCCGAAACCCGGAACCAGTAACCCTGAACCTCGAAACCCCGAACCTTTAACCCAGAACAGGGAAACCCCAAACTAGAAACCCCGTACCCGAAACCCCGAACCTGAAACCCGGAACAACCAAACTCAAAACCCGTGTCACCGAACCCGAAACCACGAACAGCAAAACCCTGAACCTCGAAACCCCAAACCCCGAAAACCCGAACCACGAAACCCCCAACCCGTAACCCCGAACACGACCTCCGAATCCCCGACCCTGAAAACCCGATCCGTGAAACCTTGAACCGCGATACCCCGAACGTGAAACCCGAACCCCGAACCCCGAAACCCAGAAATCGCGAAACCCCGAACCCCGAAACCCCGAACCATGAAACCCCTAACACCGAATCCCTGACCCCATAAACCCGATCCGTGAAACCCCGAAACACGATACCCGGAACTGGAAACCCCTAACCGCGAAACCCCTAACCCGGAACCCTGAAAACACGATTCGCGATACTCGAAACCCCGAACCCGAAATACCCGAACCCCGAAACCCCGAACCTGAAGCCCCGAACCCCGAAACCTCGAACCCAAAATACCGATTAACGAAACCCCGAACCGTGAAACCGGAATTGCATAACCTCGACCCCTGAATCCCCGACTCTGAAAACCCGATCCGCGAAACCCCGAAACTGAAACCCCGAACATGAAACCCGAAACACCGAAACCCTGAACCTCGAACCCCGGAACCGCGAACCGCGAAACCCAGTACCTCGGAACCCCGAACCCGAAACCCTGAACCGCGAAACCACAACCCCCAAAACCCGAAACAACCAAACCCCGAACCTGAAACCCCGAAGCCGTAACACCGAACCCGAAACCATGAACAGCGAAATCCTGAACCTCGAAACCTTGAATCCCGAACCCTAAGCCGCGAAACCCTGAACCTCGGAACCCCGACCCGTAACCACAAACCTCGAAACCCCGAACCCGTAACACCGAACTATGAAACCCCGAACCACGGAACTCCGCCCCCCCGAATCACCGACCCATAGAACCCGATCTGCGAAACCGTGAACCGCGATACCCCGAACCCGAAACCCCAAACCTCGAAAACCCGAACCGTGAAACCTCGAACCCGTAACCCCGAACTCTGAAACCCCAAACTTGTAACCCCGAAAGCCTGAACCACGAAACCCGAACAGTGAAACCCCGAACCCAGAACCACGAAAACCCGAACTTGAAACCCCAAACCCGTAAAACTGAACCCTAAACCACGAACAGCGAAACCCCGATCCCCGAAAACCCGAACCTCAAAACCTCAAACCTGTAACACCGGAACCCGAAATCACGAAATCCCGTACCTAGGAACCCCGAACCCGTAACCTAGAACCTCAAAACCCTGAACCCGTAACCCCTAATCGGGAAACCTCGAACCCGAAATCCGAACCCGAAACCCAGAACCGCGAAACCCAGATCCCCGAACCCGAAACCTGGAATCGCGAAACACCAAACCGTGAAACCCCGAACCCCGTAACCCCGAAACGTGAAACTCTAAACCTGAAACCCGGAAGAGCGAAACCCTGAACCCGGAACCCATAACGCCGAACCACGAAATCCCGAACTTCAAAACCCCGAAAACCCGAACCGCGAACCTTGGAACCCCGAACCGCGAAACCCCGTACCTCGCAACCCTGAACCTGTAAACCCGAACCTCGAAACCCTGAAACCTGTAATCCCGAACCGCAAAACCCCGACCCCCGAAACCTCGAAGCCGAAAACCCGATCAGCGAAACCTTCAACCCATAACCCTGAACCCCGAAACCCTGAAACCTGTAACCCTGAACCGCGAAACCCCGACCCTCAAAACCTTGAAGCCGAAAACCCGAATCGCGAAACCCCGAACCCCGTAACCCCAAAACGCGAAACTCCGGCCTCCCGAATCCTTGAAAAACCGTTCATCGAAACCCCGAACCCGAAAACCCTAATCGCAAAACCCCGACCCCCGAAACTTCAAAGCCGAAAACCCGATCAGCGAAACCCAGAACCCAAAACTCCGAACTGCGAAACCTTGATACCCAAAACCACGTAACCCCTAACCCCGAAACCCGCATCCCCGTACCCCGAAACCACGAAGAGCGAAACCCCAAACCTCGAAACCCCGAACCCGAAACCCCAAAGCGAGAAACCCTGAACCTCGAAACCCCAAACTTCAAAACCACAAACCCAAAACCCCGAACCCAAAACCTCGAATTTGGACACCCCGAACCCGACCCCCGAATCCCCGATCCCAAAAACACGAACTGTGAAACCTCGAACCGCGATACCCCGAACGTGAAACCGAAACTCGGAACCCCGAAAACACGATTCGCAAAACCCCGAACCGTGATACCCCGAACCTGAAGCCCCGAACCCCGAAACCCCGTACCCGAAACACCGAACCGCGAAACCCCGAACCCCGAAACCGGAATGGCGTAAACTCGAGCCCTAATCCCCGACCTCGAACCGCTATAACCCAAAGCCGAAACCCCCTAACCGCGAAACCCCGAACCCGGAACCTGGAACCCGAAAACCTAAACCTCGCAATCCCGACCCCCGAAACCTCGAAGCCGAAAACCCGATCAGCAAAACCAGAACCCGAAATTCCGAACTGCGAAACTCTGGCCCCCCGAATCTCGAACCTCGATACCCCGAACCCGAAACCCCGAACAATGAAACCCCAAACATGAAATCCGGAACCCCGAACCCATAACCCCAAACCCCGAAACCCCGTACTCGAAACCCCGAACCTGAAACCCGGAACAACCAAACAACAAACCCGTATCACCGAACCCGAAACCACGAACAGCGAAACCCTGAACCACGAAATCCCGATCCGTGAAACCCCGAACCACGATACCCGGAACTTGATACCCCTAACCGCGAAACCCGAACCCGAAACCCGGAACCCTGAAAACACGATTCGCGAAACCCCGTACCTCGGAACCCTGTAACCCCGAACCTCGAAACCCCAAACCTCGAAACCCTGAAACCCGTAACCCCGAACCGTGAAATCCCGACCCTCAAAACCTCGAAGCTGAAAACCCGATCAGCGAAACCCAGAACCCGAAACTCCAAACCGTGAAACTCCGGCCCCCGAAACATCAAAGCTGAAAACCCGATCAGCGAAACCCAGAACCCAAACTCTGAAACCCCGAAAACCGAAACCCGCATCCTCGTACCCCAAAACAACAAAGCGCGAAACCCCGAACATATAAACACCGAACCCGAAACCCCGAAGCCCGAAACCCCGAACGTCGAAACCCCGAACCCGAAACCTCGAACCTGGACACCCCGACCCCTGAATCCCTGACCCCGAAAACCCAATCCGTGAAACCTCGAACCGCGATACCCCGAACGCGAAACCCGAACCTCGAAACCCATAAATCGCGAAACCCTAAACCTAGAAACCCCGACACGCGAAACCCCGACCACCGTATCCCTGACCCCGAAAACCCGATTCGTGAAACCCCGAACCTGAAACTCGGAACCCCAAAAACACGATTCGCGAAACCACGAACCGTGATACCCCGAACTTGAAACCCCGAACCCCGAAACCCCGAACCCGAAACCCCGAAATCGGAATTGCATAACCCCAACCCCCTAATCCCCTACCCCGAAAACCCGATCCGTGAAACCACACAACGCGATACACCGAAGTCGAAACCCCTAACCGCGAAACCCCGAGCTCGAAACTCGGAACCTGGAACCCGGAACCCCAAAACCCCAAAACCAAAACCCCGAACAGCGCTACCCCGAACCCGAAACCCCCAACCGCGAAACCTCGACCCCGAAACCAGAACAGCAAAACCCCGAACCTGAAACCCCAAACTCGAAACCCGTATCCCCGAAACCCCGAACCCGTAACCCCGAACCTCGAAACCCCGAACCCCAAAAACCTGAACCGCGAAACCCCCAACCCGTAACCCTAAACCCCGAAGCCTGGAACCCCGAACCGCAAAACACCGTACCTCGAAACCCCGAACCTGTAACCCTAAACCTCGAAACCCTAAAACATGTAAACCCGAATCTGGAAAACTAGGAACTAGAAACCCCAACCCGTAACCCTGATACCCGAAAACCCGATCAGCAAAACTTCGAACCGCTAAATTCTGGCACCCCGAATCCCTGAAAACACTGAAAACCCGTTCCGCGAAACCCCGTACCTCAAAACCCCGAACCCGGAACCCCTAACCGCGAAACCCCGAACACGAAACCCCGAACCCGAAACCCAGAACCCATAACCCCGAACCGCGAAACCCCGAACACGAAACCCCGAACCCGAAACCTAGAACCCATAACCCCGAACCGCGAAACCCCGAACCCCGAAAACCCGAATCTCGAAACCCCAACCCGTAACCATGAACCCGAACCCTAGAACTATGAAATGCGAAACCCCGACCCCCGAAACTTCAAAGCTGAAAACCTAATCAGCGAAACCCAGAACCCAAAACTCCGTACCGCGAAACCCCTGATACCCGAAACCACGAAACCATGAACCCCGAAACCCGCATCCACGTACCCCGAAACTACGAAGGGTGAAATCCCGAACCTTAAAACCCCGAACCGCGATACCCTGAACTCGAAGCCCCAAACCCTGGAACCCCGAACTGTGAAACCCCGAACCCCGAAACCGGAATTGCGTAACCCTGACCCCCGAATCCCCGACCCCCAAAACCTGATCCGCTAATCCCCGAACCCGAAACCCCAAACAACGAAACCCCGAACATGAAACTCGGAACCCGGAAACCCCGAACCCGAAAACCGCGAACCACGAAACCCTGTACCTCGGAATCCCGAACACGTAACCCAAAACCTCGAAACCCCGAACCCATAACCCAGAACAGGGAAACCCCGAACCAGAAACTCTGAACCCGAAAGCCCGAACCGCGAAACCCCGACCCCCAAAACCCGGAACACCCAAACCCCGAACCCGAAACCCCGAACCCGTAACACCGAACCCGAAACCACTAACAACGAAACCCCGAACCTCGAGCCGCGAAAACCTGTAACCCCGAAACCGGAATCCCGAACCGCAAAACCCCGACCCCCGAAACCTCCAAGCCGAAAACCCGATTAGCGAAACCCCGAACCTCAAAACCCCGAACCCAAATCTCCGAAAACCCGTTCCGCGAAACCCCGAACCTCAAAACCCAAAACCCAAAACCCCTAACCTCAAAACCCCGAACCCGAAACTCGGAAAGGCAAAAACCTGAACCCGAAACCCGGAACCTGTAACCCCGAACCATGAAATCCCGAACTTCAAAACCCCGAACCCCAAAAACCCGAACCGCAAAACCCCCAAC
This sequence comes from Salix purpurea, assembly GCA_027405865.1. Classification (NCBI taxonomy): domain Eukaryota; kingdom Viridiplantae; phylum Streptophyta; class Magnoliopsida; order Malpighiales; family Salicaceae; genus Salix; species Salix purpurea. The sequence continues at coordinate 2,919,218 of JAOWLH010000014.1, forward strand.
CCGTAACCCTGAACCCTGGAACACAGAACCGCGAAACCCCGTACCTTGGAACCCTGAACCTCGAAACCCCGAACCTCAAAACCCTGAAACCTGTAACCCCGAACCCGAAACCCCGAACCACGAAACCCCGACCCTCGAAACCTCGAAGTCGAAAACCTGATCAGCGAAACCCGGAACCCGAAACTCCGAACCGTGAAACTCCAGCCCCCCGAATCCCTGAAAACCCCGAAAACCCGTTCCGCGAAACCCCGAACCTCAAAACCTCGAACCCGAAACCCCTAACCGCGAAACCCCAACCCGTACCCCCAAAACTCCGAACCGCCAAACCCCGAACCCCTGAAACATCAAAGTCGAAAACCCGATCAGTGAAACCAAGAACCCAAAACTCCAAACCGCGAAACCCTGATACCCGAAACCACGAAACCCCGAACCCCCAAACTCGCATCCCCGTACCCCGAAACCATGAAGCGTGAAACCCTGAACCTCGTAACCCTGAAGCACGAAACCCCGAACCTCGAAACCCTGAACTCAAAACATCGAACCCGAAACCTCGTACCTGGACACCCCGAAACCCCGAAAACCCTATATGTGAAACCTCGACCGCGATACCCCGAACGCGAAACCCGAACCCCGAAACCCCGAACCACCGAAACCCTAAACCTCGAACCCCGAAACCGCGAAACCTCGAACCCCGAAACCGCGAAACCTCGACCACCGAATCCCTGATCCCGAAAACCCGAACCGCGAAACCCTAAAACCTGTACCCCCGAACTCGTAACCCCGAACCGAAACCTCGAAACCCTAAAACCTGTACCCCCGAATCGAAACCTCGAATTCGAAAACCCGATCAGCGAAACCCAGAACCCAAAACTTCGAACTGCGAAACTCCAGCCCCCCGCATCCCCGAACCCGAATACCCGATTCGAGAAACCCAGAACCTCGATACCCCGAACCCGAAACCCCAAACAATGAAACCCCGAACATGAAATCCAAAACCCCGAACCCGAAACCCCGAACCCGAAACCTGGATCCTGGAACCCAGAACCCAAAAATCCCAAACCCCGAACCCGAAAACCCCGAACCCATAACCCCGAACCACGATACCCCAATCCCGAAACCCCTAACCGCGAAACCACGACTTCGAAACCCCGAAAAACGAACAGCAAAACCCCGAACCCGAAACACCGAACAGCGAAACCCGAACCCTGAAACCGGGAACTGCTAAACCCCGAACCTGAAACCCCAAACCCGAAACCCTAACCATGAAACCAAGAACCGTGAAACCCCGACCCCCGAATCCCTAACTCTGAAAACCCGATCCATGAAACCCTGAACCTCGATACGCGGAACCCGAAACCCGAACCGCAAAACCCCGAACACGAAAACCCGATCCACGAAACCTGGAATCGCGATACCCCGAACCCGAAACCTCGAATCCTGAAACCGGAATCGCGTAACCCCGACCCCCGACCCCGAAAACCCGATCCGCGAAACCCCTAACAGCGAAACCCCGAAACCTCGAACCGCGAAACCCTGAACCCCGAAAAACCGAATAGCGAAACCCCGAAACCAAAACCCGGAACCGCCAAATCCCGAACCCGAAACCCTAACCATGAAACCAAAAACCACGAAACCCCGACCGCCGAATCCTTGACCCCGAAAACCCGATCCGTGAAACCCTGAACCACGGATCCCCGTACCCAAAACCCTGAACCCCGAAATCTCGTACCCGAAACCCGGAACCCTGAAAACCCGATTCACGAAACCCCAAACCGCGATACCCCAAACCTGAAACCCCGAACCCCGAAACCAGAATCTCGTAACCACGAAGCTCCAAACCCCGAACCATGAAACCCCAAAGAGCGAATCCCCGAACCTCAAAACCCTTAACCCGAAACCCTGTACCTATAAACCCCGAGCCGCGCATCCCCGACCTCGAAAACCCCCCAGCCCAAACCCTGAACCGTGAAACCCCGAACCCCGTAACCCCGAACTGCGAAACTCCGCCCCCCCGCATTCCTGACCTCGAATAACCGATCCGCGAAACCCCGAACCTCGATACCCCAAACCCGAAACCCCTAATAGTGAAACCCCAAACCCGAAACCCTGAACAATCAAACCTCGAACATGAAACCCGGAATCCCGAAACCCCGAACCCCGGAACTGCGAACTGCGAAACCTCGTAACTCGAAACCCCGAACCCGTAACCCCGAACCTCGAAACCCCGAACCCGTAACCCAGAACAGGGAAACCCCAAACCAGAAACCCTTAACCCAGAATAGGGAAACCCGATCAGCAAAACCCGGAACCCGAAACTCCGTACCGCTAAACTCCGGCCCCCCGAATCCCTGACAACCACGAAAACCCGAACCTCAAAACCCCAAACCTGAAAGCCATAACCACGAAACCCCGAACCTGAAACCTAGAACCCGTAACCCCGAACCGCGAAACCCCCAACCCGTAACCCCGAATCCGGGAACCCCGAACCTCGAAACCCTGTACCTCGGAAGCCCGAACCTCGAAACCCTGAAACCTGTAACCCCGAACCCGAAACCCCTAACCGTGAAACCCGGAAAGGCGAAACCCCCGATCAGCGAAATCCGGAACCTGTAACCCCGAACCGCGAAACCCCGAACCTCGAAACCCCGAACCCCAAAAACTCGAACCGCAAAACCCCCAACCTGTAACCTGAACCCCGAACCACGAAACCCCGTACCTCGGAACCCTTAAACCCCGAACCTCGAAACCCCGAACCTCGAAAACCAGTTACCCCAAATCCGAAACCCCGAACCGCAAAACTCCGACCCTCGAAACCTTGTAGCTGAAAACTCGATTAGCAAAACCCGGAACCAGAAACTCCGAACCGCAAAATCCGGCCCCCCGAATCCCTGAAAACCCCGAAAACCCGTTCCGCGAAAACCTGAACCTCAAAAGCCCAAACCCGAAACCACTAACCGCGAAACCCCGAACCCGAAACCCCTAAACCGAAACCCAGAACCCGTAACCTTGAACTGCGAAACCCCGACCCCCGAAACTTTAAAGCCAAAAACCTGATCATCGAAACCTAGAATCTAAAACTTTGATTCGCAAAACCCTGATACCCGAAACCACGAAACCCTGATCCCCGAAACCCGTATGCTCGTACCCCGAAACCACGAAGCACTAAACCCCGAACCTCGAAAGCCCGAAGCCGAAACCCCGAAGCGCCAAACCCCGAACCCGACCCCCGAATCCCCGAAAACCCGATACATGAAACCTTAGAGCGTGATACCCCGAACGCTAAACCCGAAAACCGAAACCTAGAAATCGCGAAACCCCGAACCCGACCCCCGAATCCCCGAAAACCCGATCCATGAAACCTTAGAGCGCGATACCTCGACCATAGAATCCCTGACCCCGAAAACCCGATCCGTCAAACCCTGAACCACGATACCCGGAACTCGAAACCCCTAACCGCGAAACCCCGAACCCTTAACCTGGAACCCCGAAAACACGATTCGCGAAACCCCGAACCGCAATACCCCGAACTCGAAACACCGAACCCGTAACCCCGACCACGAAAACCCGCTCCGCGAAACCCCAAACCCCGAACAATGAAACCCCGAACATGAAACCCAGAACCCCGAAACCCCGAACCCGCAACCCCGGAGCCGCGAACCGCGAAACCCTGACCCTCGAAACCTCGAAGCCGGAAACCTGATCAGCGAAACCCGGAACACGAAACTCTGTACCGCTAAACTCCGCCCCCCCGAATCCCTGACAACCTCGAAAACCCGTTTCGCGAAACCCCGAATCCGAAACCCCTAACCGCGAAATCCCGACCCGAAACCCGGAAAGGCGAAACCCCGAACCTCGAAACTCGAACCCCGAAAACTCGAACCGCAAAACCCCCAACCCGTAACCTGAACCCCGAACCCTGTAACCCTGAACATCAGAACCATGAATCGCGAAACCCCGACCCCCAAAACTTTAAAGCCGAAAACCCGATCAGCGAAACCCAGAAACTAAAACTCCAATTCGCGAAACCCTGATACCCGAAACCACGAAACCCCGAACCCTGAAACCCGTATGCTCGTACCCCGAAACCACGAAGTGCAAAACCCCGAACCTCGAAAGCCCGAAGACGAAACCCCGAAGCGCGAAACCCCGAACTCGACCCCCGAATCCCCGAAAACCCGATCCATGAAACCTTAGAGCGTGATACCCCGAACGCGAAACCCGAAAACCGAAACCTAGAAATCGCGAAACCCCGAAACCCGAAACCCCTAACCGCGAAACCTCAAACCCGAAACCCAGAACCCGTAACCCCGTACCGCGAAACCCCGACCCCCAAAACTTTAAAGCCGAAAACCCGATCAGCGAAACCCAGAAACTAAAACTCCAATTCGCGAAACCCTGATACCCGAAACCACGAAACCCCGAACCCTGAAACCCGTATGCTCGTACCCCGAAACCACGAAGTGCAAAACCCCGAACCTCGAAAGCCCGAAGACGAAACCCCGAAGCGCGAAACCCCGAACTCGACCCCCGAATCCCCGAAAACCCGATCCATGAAACCTTAGAGCGTGATACCCCGAACGCGAAACCCGAAAACCGAAACCTAGAAATCGCGAAACCCCGAAACCCGAAACCCCTAACCGCGAAACCTCAAACCCGAAACCCAGAACCCGTAACCCCGTACCGCGAAACCCCGACCCCCAAAACTTTAAAGCCGAAAACCCGATCAGCGAAACCCAGAAACTAAAACTCCAATTCGCGAAACCCTGATACCCGAAACCACGAAACCCCGAACCCTGAAACCCGTATGCTCGTACCCCGAAACCACGAAGTGCAAAACCCCGAACCTCGAAAGCCCGAAGACGAAACCCCGAAGCGCGAAACCCCGAACTCGACCCCCGAATCCCCGAAAACCCGATCCATGAAACCTTAGAGCGTGATACCCCGAACGCGAAACCCGAAAACCGAAACCTAGAAATCGCGAAACCCCGAAACCCGAAACCCCTAACCGCGAAACCTCAAACCCGAAACCCAGAACCCGTAACCCCGTACCGCGAAACCCCGACCCCCAAAACTTTAAAGCCGAAAACCCGATCAGCGAAACCCAGAAACTAAAACTCCAATTCGCGAAACCCTGATACCCGAAACCACGAAACCCCGAACCCTGAAACCCGTATGCTCGTACCCCGAAACCACGAAGTGCAAAACCCCGAACCTCGAAAGCCCGAAGACGAAACCCCGAAGCGCGAAACCCCGAACTCGACCCCCGAATCCCCGAAAACCCGATCCATGAAACCTTAGAGCGTGATACCCCGAACGCGAAACCCGAAAACCGAAACCTAGAAATCGCGAAACCCCGAAACCCCGAACCGCAAAACCCCGACCACCGAATCCCTGACCCCGAAAACCTGATCCGTGAAACCCTGAACCACGAAACCCGGAACTCGAAATCCCTAACCGCGAAACCCCGAACCCTAAACCTGGAACATTGAAAACACGATTCGTGAAACCCCGAACCGCGATACCCCGAACCCGAAACACCAAACCCGAAACCCCGACCCCGAAAACTCGCTCCGCAAAACCACAAACCCCGAACAATGAAACCCCGAACATGAAACCCAGAACCCCGAAACCCCGAACCCGCAACCCCGTAACCCCGAACCTCGAAACCCCGAACCCGTAACCCAGAACATGGAAACCCCAAACCAGAAACCCCGAAACCTTGAACCACGAAACCCTGACCCCCAAAACCCGGAACAACCAAACCCCGAACCTGAAACCCCGAACCCGTAACACCAAACCCGAAACCACGAACAGCGAAACCCCGAACCTCGGAACCTTGAACCTCGGAACCCCGACCCGTAACAAAAAACCTTGAAACCCCGAACCCGTAACATCGAACCGTGAAACCCCGAACCACGGAACTCCGGCCCCCCGAATCCTCGACCCCTAGAACCCGATCCGCGAAACCGCGAACCACGAAACCCTGAAACGCGAAACACTTGCACCCGAAAACCCATTCCTCGAAACCCCGAACCTAAAATCCCCAAAACCGAAACCCCTAATCGCGAAACCCTCAACCTAAAACACGGAACAGCGAAACCCCGAACCCGGATCTGTAACGCCGAACCGCGAAACACCGAACTTCAAAATCCCAAACCCCGAAAACCCAAAACGCGAAACCCCCAACCCACAACCCTTACCCCCAAACCCTGGAACCCCGAACCCGCAATCCCAAACCGCGAAACCCCGACCCACGAAACCTTGAAGCCAAAAACCCGATCAGAGAAACCCAGAACCCAAAACTCAGAACCGCAAAACTCCAAATCCCCAAAAACCCCGAAAACCTGTTCCGTGAAACCTCAAACCTCAAAACCCCAAACCCGGAACCCCTAACCGCGAAACCCCGATCTCGAAACCAGGAAAGGCAAAACCCCGAACCCGAAACCCGGAACCTGTAACCCCGAACCGCAAAACCCCGAACATCGAAACCCAGAACCCCGAAAACCCGAACCACGAAACCCCCAACCCGTAACCCTGAACCCCGAACCTTGGAACCCCGTACCCCGAACCCCGAAGCCGAAACCCCGAAGCCCGAAACCCCTAAACTCGAACCTTAGAACCCGAAACCCCGAAGCCCGAAACCCCGAACCTCGAAACCCCGAACCCCAAACCCCAAACCTCGAACCCGAAATCTCGAACCTGGACACCCCGAACCCGATCCCCGAATCCCCGACCCCGAAAACCCGATCCGTGAAACCTCGAACCACGATACCCCGAACGCGAAACCCAGAATTCACGAAACCCCAAACCTAGAAACCCCGAAACGCGAAACCCCGACCAGCGAATCCTTGACCCCGAAAACCCGATTCGTGAAACCCCGAACCCGGAACCCCGAAAACACGATTTGCGAAACCCCGAACCTGAAGCCCCGAAACTCGAATCCCCAAACCTGAAACACCAAACCACGAAACCCTGAATCCCGAAACCGGAATTGCGTAACCCGACCTCCTAATCCCCGACCCCAAAAACCCGATCTGCGAAACCCTGCACTGCGATACCCTGAAGCCGAAACCCCTAACCGCGAAACCCCAAACCCGAAACCCCTAATCGCGAAACCTCGAAGCCGAAACAGCGAAACCTCGAAGCCGAAACACCGATCAGCGAAACCCAGAACTCGAAACTCCGAGCTGCGAAACTCCAAATCCCCGAAAAACCCGAAAACCCGTTCCGCAAAACCCCTGAACCTCAAAACCTCAAAACCTCAAACCCGAAACCCCTAACCGCGAAACCCCAACCCGAATCCCGGAAAGGCAAAAACCCGAACGCGAAACCCGGAACTTGTAACCCCAAACCGCGAAACCCCGAACCTCGATACCCCGAACCCCGAACCCCGAAATCCCGAACCGCGAAACCCCCAACCCGTAACCCTGAATCCCGAACCCTGGAACCCCGAACCACGAAACCCCATACCTTGGAACCCTGTAACCCTGAACCTTGAAACCCCAAACCTCGAAACCCTTAAACCTGTAACCCCGAACTGGGAAACCCCCACCCTCGAAATCTCGAAGCCGAAAACCCGATCAACGAAACCCAGAACCCGAAACTCCGAACCGCGAAACTCCAGCCCCTCGACTCCCTGAAAACCCCGAAAACCCATTACGCGAAACCCCGAACCTCAAAACCTAGAACCCGAAACCCCTAACCGCGAAACCCCAACCCGTACCCCCGTAACTCCGAACCGCGAAACTCTAGCCCCCGAAACATCAAAGCCGAAAACCCGATCAGCGAAACCAAAACCCGGAACGCCGATCCGCGAAACCCTGATACCCGAAACCACGAAACCCCGAACCCCCAAACCCACATCCCCGTACCCCAAAACCACGAAGCGCGAAACCCCGAACCCGAAACCTCGAACCTGGACACCCCGAATCCCCGACCCCGAAAACCTGATCTGTGGAACCTTGAACCGCAATACCCCGAACGCGAAACCCGAACTCCGAAACCCTGAACCACCGAAACCCCGAACCCTTAAACCCCGAACCGCGAATCCCGAAACCCCGAACCCTGAAACCCCGAAACCCCGAACCCTGAAACCCCGAAACCCCGAATCCCGAAACCCCGAAACCCCGAACCCCGAAACCCCGAACCCTGAAACCCCGAAACCCCGAATCCCGAAACCCCGACAACCGTGAAATACCGAAACCCTAAACCCCTAACCCGAAACTCTGAACTGCAAAAAACCACGAACCGCGGAACCTCGAAACCGAAACCGGAACCCCGAAACCATAAACCTTGAATCCGAAACCCCCGGAAGCGCGAAACCGCAACCCTGAACCGCCGAACCTTGAACCGCGAAACCCTAAAACACGAAACCCCGAACCGTGAAACCCCGACCCACGAAGCCCGGAATCACAAAACCCCGAACCCGAAACCCATAACCTGTAACACCGAACCCGAAACCACGAACGGCGAAACCCTGAACCCTGAAAACCCGAACCGCGAAACCTCGAACACGTAACCACGAACCTCCAAACCCCGAACTCGTAACCCCGAACCCGAAACCCTATACCTATAAACCTCGAAGCGCGAAACCCCGAACCTCGAAACCCCAAACCCGAAACCCTGTACCTATAAACCCCGAGCCGCGAATCCCCGGCCTCGAAAACTCCGCCCCCCTAACCCCGAACCCGGAACCCTAAACCCCGTAACCCCGAAATGCGAAACTCCGCCCCCCCGCATCCCCAACCCCGAATACCCGATCCGCGAAACCCCGAACCTCGATACCCTGAACCCAAAACCCCTAATCGCGAAATCCCGAAACCGAAACCCCGAACAATGAAACCTTGAACATGAAACCAGAACCTCGAAACCCCGAACCACGAAGCCCCGTACCTCGGAACCCCGAACCCGTAACCCCGAAACTTGAAACCCCGAACCCGTAACCCACAATCGGGAAACCCCGAACCAGAAACCTCGAACCCGAAACCCCGAACCGCGAAACCCCGAACCGCGAAACCCGGAACAACCAAACCCCGAATCCGAAACCCCGAACCCGAAATCATGAACAGCGAAACTCGAACCTCGAAAAACATTGAACCCCGAACCCCGAGCCGCGAAACCACGAACCTCGGAACCCCGAACCCGAAATCCCGAGCCCGACCTCCCGAACCTCGGAACCCCAAACCCGAAATCCCGACCCTCGGAAGCTCGAAGCTGAAAACCCGATCAGCAAAACCCAAAACTCGAAACTCCAAACCGCGAAACTCCGGCCCCCCGAATCCCCGAAAACCCATTCCGCGAAACCCCAAACCTGAAAACCCCAAACCCGAAACCTCTAACCGTGAAACCCCGAACCCAAAACCCGAAACTGAGAAACCCCGAGCCCTAAACCCGGAATCCGTAACCCCGAACCGCGATACCCCGAACCCCGAAAACCCGAACCGTGACACGCCCAACCCGAAACCCGGAACCGCGAACCCCAGAACCCCGAACTGTGAAACCCCGACCCCCGAAAACCCGAGCTGCGACACCCCCAACCTGTAACCTAGAACCCTGAACCCCAGAACCACGAACCGTGAACCTTGAACCCGAAAAACTGAACCGAAATGTCAAACGGTGAAACCCTGAACCCCGAAACCTCGAACCGCCAAACCCCTGAACCCCGAACCGCGAAACCTTGAACCACAAAACTCCGAACTCGAAACGCAAAACCCTAAAACATGAAACACCAAACCCGATACCCTGATCCGCGAAACCCTAAACCGTGAAAATCCCGAACCCTTAACGAGAAACCCTGAAAACCCAGAAAACCCCGAACGCAAAACCGCAAAACCCTGAACCCCGAAATCCCCGAACGCGAAACGCCGAAACCCGAACCGTGAACGCGAAACACCGTACCACAAACTTGAACCTGAAAACCCAAACCGATTTGCCGAACGGCGAAGCACCGAACCGCGGAACCGTGAAACCCCGAAACCCCGCACCGTGAAACCCCGAACCCGTAATGCCGAATCGCCAACTCGAAACATGAAACCCCGACTCCAAAACCCCGAACCGCGAATCCCCGAACCCCAAACCCGAACCTGGAAACCCTGAACCGTGAAAACCCGGAACCCCCAACGCGAAATCCTGAAAACTTCGAACCCCCAACGCGAAACCCTGAACCCTGAAAACACCGAATCCCAAAAACGAAACCCCAAACCACGAACGAGAAACCCCAAACCTGGAAACCCGTACCGCGAAAACCCCGAAACCCGAACAGGAAACCCCGAACCCCCAACGCGAAACCCCGAAAACCCCGAAAGTGAAACTCCGAACCCCGTACCCGAAACCCTGAACCTCGAAACCCCGAACCCCAAACCTCGAAATCCCGTACTCGAAACCCCGAACTGCGAAACCCCGAACCCGAAAACCTTAACCCTGAAAACCCTGAACCTGAACCGCGAAAAAACACCGAACACCTAACGCAAAGCCCCGAAACTCTAACGCAAAACCCCGAAAGCCCCGAACCCCTAAACTGCAAAAAATCAGAACCCCGAACAGCGAAACCACGAACATCGAAAACCCGAAACCCGAACCTCAAAACCCCGGACCGCCAACGCAAAACCCCGAACCGGAAACCCCGAACCTGGAACCCCCGTACCGTGAAAACCCCGAACCACGAAACACCGAACGCCAAACGCGAAACCCCAAAAACCTCGAAATAGCATACCCGAAACCCAAACGCGAAACCCTAAACCCTAAACCCCTAACCCGAAATCCTGAACCTCTAAAACCCCGAACCGTGAAACCTCGAAACCCTAAACCCCTAACCCGAAAACCCCGAACCGCGAAACCCTGAACTCGAAACCTTGAACCTCAAAAACCTCAAACAGGGAAAACCCCGAACTCCGAAAACCCTAAACGTGAAACCCCGAAAACCCTGAACCTCAAACTTAAAACCCCCCCACCTCAACCCGAAAGCCCCTAACGTGAAACCCTGAAAAACCCAAACCCGAAACCCGAAACCGCAAACCACGAAAACCCCGAACCGCGAAACCCGGAACCCGCTAAACCTGAACCCGAAACCCCGAACCGCGAAACCCCGAAAGTCGAAACCACGAAACCAAAACCCCGAACTGCGAAAACCCCCGAACCGCGAAACCCCGAGCCCCGAAATACCCGAACGCAAAACCGTGAAACCCCGAACCCGTAATGCTGAACCGCCAACTCGAAACATGAAACCCCGACTCCAAAACCCCGAACCTCAAATCCCCGAACCCCAAACCCGAACTTGGAAACCCTGAACCGTGAAAACCCGGAACCCCCAACGCGAAACCCTGAAAACCTCGAACCCCCAACGCGAAACCCCGAACGCTGAAAACACCGAATCCCAAAAACGAAACCCCGAACCACGAACGTGAAACCCCGAACCGCGAAGGCGTAACCCCGAAAACACCGAATCACGAACCCGAAACCCCAAACCTGGAAACCCGTACCGTGAAAACCCCGTAACCCGAACAGGAAACCCCGAACCCCCAACACGAAACCCCGAAAACCCCGAAAGTTAAACTACGAACCCCGTACCCGAAACCCTGAACCGCGAAACCCCGAACCCCAAACCTCGAAACCCCGTACTCGAAACCCCGGACCGCGAAACCCCGAACCTGAAAACCCTGAACCTGAACCGCAAAAAAACACCGAACACCTAACACAAAGCGAAACCACGAACATCGAAAACCCGAACCCCGAACCTCGAAACCCCGGACCGCCAACACAAAACCCCGAACCCCGAACCGGAAACCCATAAAACACCGAACCGCCAACTCAAAACCTGAAACCCCTGAACAGCGAAACCCCGCACCTTGAAACCCATAACCCCGAACCTCGAAATCCCAGACCGCCAACGCGAAACCCCGAACCTGGAAACCTAGTACCGTGAAAACCGTGAAACCCTAACACGAAACCCCAAACCGCGAAACCCCGAATGCCCAACGCGAAACCCCGAAAACCTCGAACCTGAAACCCCGAACCCGAAACTCCGAACTGCAAAAAACCATGAACCGCAGATCCTCGAAACCGAACCCGGAACCCCGAAACCATAAACCTTGAACCTGAAAGCGCGAAACCGAAACCCCAAACCGCCGAACCTCGAACCGCAAAACCCTAAAACACGAAACCCCGAACCGCGAAACCCTGACCCCCGAAGCCCAGAATAACCAAACCCCGAACCCGAAACCCGTAACACCAAACTCGAAACCACGAACTGCGAAACCCTGAACCTTGAAAACCCGAACCGCGAAACCCCGAACCCGTAACCACGAACCTCCAAACCCCGAACCGTGAAACCCCGAACCTCGAAACCCCGAACCCAAAACCCTGTACCTTTAAACCCCGAGTCGCGAATCCCCGACCTCGAAAACCCCACAGCCCGAACCCAGAACCCTAAACCCCGTAACCCCGAAATGCAAAACTCCGGCCCCCCGCATCCCCAACCCCGAATACCCGATCCGCGAAACCCCGAACCTCAATACCTCGAACCCGTAACCCCTAATGGCGAAACCCCGAACAATGAAACCCTAAACATGAAACCCGGAACCCCGAAACCCCGAACCCGTAACCCCGAACCCTGGAACCCCGAACCGCGAAGCCTCGTACCTCGGAACCCCAAACCCGTAACCCCGAACCTCGAAACCCCGAACCCGTAACCCACAATCGGGAAACCCCGAACCAGAAACCTCGAACCCGAAACCCCGAACTGCGAAACCCCGACCCCCAAAACCCGGAACAACCAAACCCCGAATCCGAAATCATGAACAGCGAAACCCGAACCTCGAACCCCGAACCCCGAGCCGCGAAACCACGAACCTCGGAACCCCGAACCCGAAATCCCGAACCTCGAAACCTCGAAGCCGAAAACCTGATCAGCGAAACCCAAAACCCGAAACTCCCAACTTGTAACCCGGAACCCCGAACCGCGATACCTCGAACCCCGAATACCCGAACCGCGACACCCCCAACCTGTAACCCGGAACCCCGAACCGCGAAACCCCGACCCCCGAAAACCCGAACCGCGACACCCCCAACCTCTAACCCAGAACCCCGAACTGTGAAACCCTGACCCCTGAAACTTCGAAGCCGAAACACAAAACCCCGAACCCGTAATGCCGAATCACCAAAAACCGTACCGCCAACTCGAAACCCGAAACTCCGACTCCAAAACCCTGAACCGTGAAACCCGAAACCCCTAACGCAAAAGCCTTAAAACCCTGAACCCCCAACGCGAATCCCCGAACCCCGAAAACACCGAATCTCGAGAGCGAAATCCCGAACCACGAACGCGAAACCCCGAACCGCCAAGGTGAAACCCGGAAAATCCCGAACCTGAAACCCCGAACCTCGAAACCCCGTACCTCGAAAACCCCAAAACCCGAACACAAAACCCCGAACCCCGAACGTGAAACCCTGAACCCCAAACGCGAAACCCCGAACCCGAACGCGAAACCCCGGAAACCCCGAAAGTGAAACTCCCAACCCCGAAATCGAAATCTCGAACCGCAAAACCCGGAACCCGCTAAACCCGAAACCCCGAAAAGCGAAACCCAGAACCCCCTAAACCCGAAACCCCGAACCGCGAAACCCTGAACCCCTAAAACCACGAACCCCGAACCCCGAACCCCAAACCTCGAAACCCCGAACCGCGAAACCCCGAACCCGAAACCCTGAACCCCGAAAACCCTGAACCTGAACCGTGAAAAAACACCGAACACCTAACGCAAAACCTCGAAAGCCCCAAACGCCATACGCAAAACCCCGAAACCCACAACCCCGACACCGAAACCGCGAAACCCAGTACCCCAAACAGCGAAACCCCAAACAGCGAAACCCCGAACCTCGAAACCACGGACCGCCAACGCAAAACCCAGAAAACCCCGAACCCTGAATCGGAAACCCTGAACCTATAAACCCCGTAACCCTAACGCGAAACCCCGAACCACGAAACCCCGAACGCCCAACGCGAAACCCCGATAACCTCGAACCCCAAAACCCAAACACGAAACCCGAAAACCTCAACGCGAAACCCTGAACCCTAAACCCCTAACCCGAAACCCCGAACCGCGAAACCCGAAACCCGCTAAACCCGAACCCGAAATCCCGAACCGCGAAACCACGAACCTCGAAACCCCGAACCTCGAAACCCCGAACTACAAAAACACCGAACCACGAAACCCCGAACATCGAAAACCTCGAACAGGGAAAACTCCGAACTCCTAATACGAAATCCCGAACTCCGAAAACCCTGAACGTGAAACCTCGAAAACCCCGAACTGTGAAATCCCGAAACCCTAAAGCCCGAACCCGAACGCGAAACCCCGGAAACATCGAAATCGAAATCTCGAACCGCAAAACCCGGAACCCGCTAAACCCGATACCCCGAAAAGCGAAACCCGGAACCCCCTAAACCCGAAACCCCGAACCGCGAAACCCCGAACCCCGAACCCCGAACCTCGAAACCCCGAACCGCGAAACCCCGAACCCGAAACCCTGAACCCCGAAAACCCTGAACCTGAACCGTGAAAAAACACCGAACACCTAACGCAAAACCTCGAAAGCCCCGAACCCCAAACGCAAAACCCCAAAACCCACAACCCCGACACCGAAACCACGAACCGCGAAACCCAGTACCCCAAACAACGAAACCCCGAACCTCAAAACCACGGACCGCCAACGCAAAACCCCGAAAACCCCGAACCCTGAACCGGAAACCCCGAACCTATAAACCCCATAACCCTAACGCGAAACCCTGAACCACGAAACCCCGAACGCCCAACGCGAAACCCCGAACCCCAAAACCCAAACACGAAACCCGAAAACCTCAACGCGAAACCCTGAACCCTAAACCCCTAACCCGAAACCCCGAACCGCGAAACCCGAAACCCTCTAAACCCGAACCCGAAATCCCGAACCGCGAAACCACGAACCTCGAACTACAAAAACACCGAACCACGAAACCCCGAACCTCGAAAACCTCGAACAGGGAAAACTCCGAACTCCTAACGCGAAATCCCGAACTCCGAAAACCCTGAACGTGAAACCTCGAAAACCCCGAACTATGAAATCCCGAAACCCTAAAGCCCTAACCCGAACCGCGAACTTAAACCCGAATACCCGAACTTGAAACGCCGAAATGCAAAACCACGAACCGCGGAACCTCGAAACCGAACCCGGAACCCCAAAACCTCGAAACCATAAACCACAAACCCGAAAACCAGAACCGAAACGCCGAACGGAGAAACCCCGAACCGCCAAACCCCGAATCCCTAACGGCGAAACCCCTAACCTCGAAACACCATACCGCGAAACCCCGAACGCCCAACGCGAAACCCCGAACCGTGAAACCCCAAACGCCCAACGCGAAACCCCAAAAACCTCTAACCCCGAAACCCAAACGCGAAACATGAAAGTCTCACCGCGAAACCCTAAACCCTAAACCCCTAACCCGAAACCCCAAACCTCGACAACCGCGAACCGTGAAACCCCAAAACCCTAAACTCCTAACACGAAAACTCCGAACCGCGAAACCTAGAACCCGCTAAACCCGAACCCGAAACCCCGAACCGCGAAACTCCGAACGCCCAACGCGAAACCCAGAAACCCAAACGCGAAACCTGAAACCCTCAACGCGAAACCCTAAACCTAAACCCCTAACCTGAAACACCGAACCTCGAAAACCCCGAAACCCTAAACCCCTAACCCAATAACCCCAAACCGCAAAACCTGGAACTTGCTAAACCCGAACACGAAACCCTGAACCACGAAACCTCGAACCTCGAACCTCGAAACACCAAAACCAAAACCCCGAACTGCGAAAACCCCGAACCGCGAAACCCCGAATGCGAAACCCGAACCCCAAAAACCCCGAACCCTGAACATGAAACCCCGAACCTCCAAACCCCGAATCGTGACCCCGTAACCATCAACCTTGAACCCGAACGCCTGAACCGAAACGCAGAACGGCAAAACCTGAACCACAGAATCGTGAAAATCCCGAACCCTTAACGTGAAACCCCGAAAACCCAGAAAACCCCGAACCCCGAACGTGAAACCCGAACACCGAAGACCCCCAACCCCGAACATGAAACCTGAACCCCGAACGTTAAACCCCGAAAACCCCAAAACTCGAAGCCCCGAACCGTGAAATACCGAAACCTTAAACCCCTAACCCGAAACGCCGAACTGCAAAAAACCACGAACCGCGGAATCTCGAAAACAAACCCGGAACCCCGAAACCATAAACCTTGAACCCGAAAACCTGAACCGAAACCCCGAACCGCGGAAGCGCGAAACCAAAACCCCGAACCGCCGAAACTCGAACCGCGAAACCGTAAAACATGAAACCTTGAACCGCGAAACCCAAACTCCCGAAGCCCAGAATCACCAAACCCCGAACCCGAAACCCGTAACCCGTAACACCGAACCCGAAACCACGAACGGCGAAACCCTGAACCCTGAAAACCCGAACCGCGAAACCCCGAACCCGTAACCACGAACCTCCAAACCCCGAACCTGTAACCCCGAACCGTGAAACCCCGAAGCGCGAAACCCCGAACCTCGAAACCCTGAACCCGAAACCCTGTACCTATAAACCCCGAGCCACGAATCCCCGACCTCGAAAATCCCCGACCTCGAAACTCTAGCCCCCCGCATCCCCAAACATGAATACCCGATCCGCGAAACCCCGAACCCGAAACCCCGAACCCGAAATCACGTCCCTCGAAACCTCGAAGCCAAAAACCCGATCAGCGAAATCCAAAACCCGAAACTCCGAACCGCGAAACTCCGGCCCCCCGAATCCCCAAAACCCGTTCCACGAAACCCTAAACCTGAAAACCCCGAACCCGAAACCCCTAACCATTAAACCCCCAACCCGAAACCCGAAACTGCGAAACCTCGAACCCTAAACCCGGAACCCATAACCCGTAACCCGTAACCCCAAACCGCGATACCCCGAACCGCGAAACCCCGACCCCCAAAAACCCGAACCGCGACACCCCCAACCTGTAACCTAGAACCCCGAACCCCAGAACCTCGAACCGTGAAACCCCGACCCCCGAAACTTCGATGCCAAAAACCCGATCAGCAAAACCCCGAACCCGTAATGCCGAATCGCCAAAAACCGAACCGCCAACTCGAAACCCAAAACCCCGACTCCAAAACCCCGAACCGTGAAACCGCGAACCCCAAACCCGAACCTGGAAACCATGAACCGTGAAAACCCCGAACCCCCAACGCGAATCCCCGAACCTCGAAAACACCGAATCTCGAGAGCAAAATCCCGAACCACGAACGTGAAACCCCGAACCGCTAAGGTGAAACCCCGAACCTCGAAACCCCGTACCGTGAAAACCCCGAAACCAGAACATGAAACCCCGAACCCCGAACGCGAAACCCTAAACCCGGAACGCGAAACCCCGAACCCCCAACGCGAAACCCCGGAAACCCCGAAAGTGAAACTCCGAACCCCAAAATCAAAACCTCGAACCGCAAAACCCAGAACCCGCTAAACCCGAAACCCCGAACCGCGAAACCCGGAACCCGCTAAACCTGAAACCCTGAACTGTGAAACCCTGAACCCCTAAAACCACGAACCCCGAACCCCGAACCTCGAAACCCCAAACCACGAAACCCCGAACCCGAAACCCTGAACCCCTAAAACCACGAACCCCGAACCCCGAACCTCGAAACCCCAAACCATGAAACCCCTGAACCGCAAAACCCAGAACCCGAAACCCCGAACGGCGAAACCTTGAACCCAGAAACCCCGAACGGCGAAACCTTGAACCGCGAAACCCCGAACCGCGAAACCCCGAACCCGTAACCAAGAACCTCCAAACCCCGAACCCGTAACCCTGAACCGTGAAACCCCGAAGCGTGAAACCCCGAACGTCGAAACCCCGAACCCGAAACCCTGTACCTATAATCCCCGAGCCGCGAATCCCCGACCTCGAAAACCCCCCAGCCCGAACCCGGAACCCTATACCCCGTAACCCCGAAATGCGAAACTCCGGCCCCCCGCATCCCCAACCCCGAATACTCGATCCGCGAAACCCCGAACCTCGATACCCCGAACCCGAAACCCCTAATCGCGAAATCCCGAACCCGAAACCCCGAACAATGAAACCCTGAACATGAAACCCGGAACCCCGAAACCCCGAAAACCGGAACTCGTAACCCCAAACCCTGAACCCCGGAACCCCGAACTGCGAAGCCCCGTACCTAGGAACCCCGAACACGTAACCCCGAACCTCGAAACCCCGAACCCGTAACCCACAATCGGGAAACCTCGAACCCGAAACCCTGAACCGCGAAACCCCGACCCCCAAAACCCGGAACAACCAAACCCCGAATCTGAAACCCCGAACCTCGAAAAACCTCGAACCCCGAAATCCCGAGCCCAATATCCCGAACCTCGGAACCCCGAACCCAAAATCCTAGCCCTCGAAACCTCAAAGCCGAAAACCCTATCAGCGAAACCCAAAACCCGAAACTCCAAACCGCGAAACTCCGGCCCCCTGAATCCCCGAAAACCCGTTTCGCGAAAGCCCGAACCTGAAAACCCCGAACCTAAAACCCCTAACCGCGAAACCCCGAACCCGAAACCCGAAACTGTGAAACCCCGAACCCTAAACCCGGAACCCGTAACCCCAAACCGCGATACCCCGAACCCCGAAAACCCGAACTGCGACACCCCCAACCCGTAACCCGGAACCCCGAACCGCGAAACCCTGACCCCAGAAAACTTGAACCGCGACACCCCCAACCTGTAACCTAGAACCCCAAACTCCAGAACCCAGAACCCCGAACCGTGAAACCCCGACCCCCGAAACTTTGAAGCCAAAAACCCGATCAGCGAAACCCAAAACTCCGAATTGCGAAACATGAAACCCCGAACCTGTAATGCCGAATCGCCAAAAACCGAACCGCCAACTCAAAATCCGAAACCCCGAACCCCAAACCCGAACCTGGAAACCCTGAACCGTGAAAACCCCGAACCCCCAACGCGAAACCCTGAAAACCCGAAACCCCCAACAAGTAAACCTGAAAACCCCGAACCCCCAACGTGAAACCCCGAACCCCGAAAACACCGAATCCCGAAAGCAAAATCCCGAACCCCCAACGCGAAACCCTGAAAACCTGAATCCCCCAACACGAAAGCCTGAAAACCCTGAACCCCCAACGCGAAACCCCAAACCCCGAAAGCGAAATCCCGAACCACGAACGCGAAACCCCAAACTGCCAAGGTGAAACCCCGAAAACGCCGAACCTGAAACCTTGAACCTCGAAACCCCGTACCGTGAAAGCCCCGAAACCCGAACACGAAACCCCGAACCTCGAACGCGAAACCCCGAACCCCGAACCCCCAACGCGGAACCCCGAAAACCCAGAAAGTGAAACTCTGAACCCCGAAATCGAAACCCCGAACCGCAAAACCCGGAACCCGATAAACCCGAAACCCCGAACAGCGAAACCCGGAACCCGCTAAACCTGAAACCCCGAAACCCTGAACCCCTAAAACCACGAACCCCGGATCTCGAAACCCCGAACCACGAAACCACGAACCCGAAACCCTTGAACCTGAACCGTGAAAAAACACCGAACACCTAACGCAAAACTCTGAAAGCCCCGAACCCCAAACGCAAAACCCCGAAACCCACAACCCCTACTCCGAAACCCCGAACCCCGAACCCCGAACCCCGAACCCCGAACCCCGAACCCCGAACCTCGAAACCCCGGACCGCCAACGCAAAACCCTGAAAACCCCGAACCCTGATCCGGAAACCCCGAACCTATAAACCTCGTACCATGAAAACCCCGTAACCCTAACGCGAAACCCCGAACCACGAAACCCCGAACGCCCAAAACCCAAACACGAAACCCGAAACCCTGAACCCTAAACCCCTAACCCGAAACCCCGAACCTCGAAAACCCCGAACCGCGGAACCGCGAAACTGAAAACCCAAAACCCCGAACCATGAAACCCTGAACTCGTAATGCCGAACCGCCAAAAACCGAACCGCCAACTCGAAACACGAAACCCCGACTCCAAACTGCGAATCCCCGACCCCCAAACCCGAACCTGGAAACCCTGAACCGTGAAAACCCTGAACCGTGAAAACCCGGAACCCCCAACGCGAAACCCCGAACGCTGAAAACACCGAATCCCGAACATGAAACCCCGAACCCCGAACGCGAAACCCCGAATCCCGAGGACGAAACCCCGAACCCCAACGCGGAACCCCAAAAACCCCGAAAGTGAAACTCTGAACCCCGTACCCGAAAACCCGAACCGCGAAACCCTGAACCCCGGACCCCGGACCCCGAACCGCGAAACCCTGAACCCCGGACCCCGAACTCGAAACCCCGAACCGTGAAACCCCGAACCCGAAACCGCAAACCCCGAAAACCCTGAACCCCGAAAACCCCGAACCCCGAACGTGATACCCCGAACCGTGAAATCCCGAAACCCTAAACCCCTAACCCGAAACGCCGAACTGCAAAACCACGAACCGCGGAACCTCAAAATCGATCCCAGAACCTCGAAACCCCGAACGCAAAACCCCAAACCACGAAACCCCGAACCCAAAACCCCGAACCCTGAACAGTGAAACCCCACACCTCGAAACCCATAACCCCGATCCTCGAAATCCAGACCGCCAACGCGAAACACCGAAAACCCCGAACTTGGAAGCCTAGTACCGTGAAAACCCTGAAACCCTAACACGAAACCCCGAACCGCGAAACCCCGAACGTCCAACGCGAAACCCCGAAACCCAAACGCGAAACCCGAAACCCTCAACGCGAAACCCTAAACCCTAACCCCTAACCCGAAACCCCGAACCTCGAAAACCCGGAACCGTGACACCCCGAAACCCTAAAACCCTAACCCGAAAAACCCGAACCGCGAAACCCGGAACCCGCTAAACCCGAACGCGAAACCCCGAACCGCGAAACCTCGAAACCAAAACCCCGAACTGTGAAAACGCTGAACCGCGAAACCATGAACTGCCAAATCGAAACCCCGAACCCCGAACCCGAAACCCCGAACCTGGAAACCTTCTACCGTGAAAACCCCAAAACCCTAACGCGAAACCCCGAACCGCGAAACCCCGAACGCCCAACGCGAAACCCCAAAAACATCGAACCACGAAACCTAAACGCGAAACCCGAAACCATAAACCCCAAACCCCTAACCCGAAACCCCGAACTGCGAACTTAAACCTGAATACCCGAACTCGAAACGTCGAACTGCAAAACCACGAACCGCGGACCCTCGAAACCGAACACTGAACCCCGAAACCTCGAAACCATAAACCCCAAACCCGAAAACCTGAACTGAAACGCCCGAACGGCGAAACCCCGAACAACCAAACCCCGAACCGGTAAACCACGAGCCCCGAACCCCGAAACCCCGAACCTGGAAACACCGTACCGTGAAAACCCCGAAACCCTAACGCGAAACCCCTAACACCCAACGCGAAACCCTGAAAACCTCGAACCCTGAAACCCAAATGCGAAACCCGAAACCCTAAACCCCTAACCCGAAACCTAAACCTCGACAACCTCGAATTGTGAAACCCCGAAACCTGGAACCCGAAAACCCCGAACCCGAAACCAAAACCCGGAACTGCGAAAATGTCGAACCGCGAAACCCCGAACCTCGAAAGCCTCGAACATGGAAAACCCCGAACCCCTAATGCGAAAACCCAAAAACCCCGAACTCCGAAAACCCTGAACGTGAAACCCCGAACCCCAAACCCGAAACCCCACACCCTGAAAACCCTGAACTCGAACGTGAAACCCGAACCCCGAAGACCCCCAACCCCGAACATGAAACCAGAACCCCGAACATGGAACCCCGAAAACTCCGAAACCGAAACCCCGAACGCGAAACCCCGACCCGAAACCCTAAAACCAAAACCCCGAACGCGAAACCTCGAACCTGAAACCCAGAACCTGGAAACCCCGACCCGCAAAAACCCCGCGAAACCCCGAACTCTGAAAACCCCGAAGGTGAAACCCCGAAAACCCCGAACTCCAAAAACCCCGAACGTGAAACCCCGAAAACCCCGAACCTCGAACCCAAAACCCCCCAACCTCAACCCGAAAACCGTAACCCTAAACCTTGATAACCCCGAAACGTGAAATCCAACCCGAAAACCCGAACTCGAAACGCCGAACTGCAAAACTACAAAACCGAACCCGTAACCCCGAAACCATAAACCCCGAACCCCGAACCTGGAAACACCGTACTGTGAAAACCCCGAAACCCTAACGCGAAAAAACGAACCCCGAAAACCCCGAACACGAAACCCGTACCCCGAAAACCCCGAACCCCGAACGTGAAACCCTGAAAACCCCGAACCTCGAAACCCCGAACCGTGAAATACCAAAACCCTAAACCCTGAACCCGAAACGCCGAACTGCAAAAAACTATGAACCGCGGAACCTCGAAACCGAACCCAGAACCCTGAAACCATAAACCTTGAACCCGAAAACCTGAACTGAAACACCGAACCGTGGAAGCGCGAAACTGAAACCCTGAACTGCCGAACCTCGAGCCGGGAAACCCTTAACCATGAAAAGCCGAACTCGAAACGCGAAACCCTAAAACAAGAAACACCAAACCGATCCGCGAAACCCTGAAACGTGAAAATCAAGAACCCTTAACGCGAAACCCCGAAAACCCCAAACCTCGAACGCGAAACCCCGAAAACCCTAAACCTCGAACGCGAAACCCCGAACCCTGAACTGGAACCCGAAAACCCGAACCCGAAAACCCGAACCGAAATGTGAAACCCGAAGCCCTCAATGCGAAACCCTAAACCCCTAACCCGAAACCCCGAACCTTGAAACCCCGAAACCAAACCCCGAACCCGAAACCCCGAACCTCGAAAACCTCAAACATGCAAAAACCCCGAACCCCTAACACGAAACCTTGAAAACCCCGAACCGTGAAATCTCGAAACCCTAAACCCTAACCCTAACGCGAAACCCTGAACCGCGAAACCCCGAACCTGGAAACCTCGTACCATGAAAACCCCGAAACCCTAACGCGAAACCCCGAACCGCGAAACCCCAAACACCCAACGTGAAACCCCGAAACCCAAACGCGAAACCTGAAACCATAAACCCCGAACCCCCAACCCGAAACCCCGAACTGCGAACTTAAACCCGAATACTCGAACCTGAAACGTCGAACTGCAAAACCACGAACCGCGGAACCTCGAAACCAAACCCGGAACCCTGAAACCTCGAAACCATAAACCCCGAACCCATAAACCTAAACCGAAATGCCGAACGGCGAACCACCGAACCGCCAACGAGAAACCCCAAACCGCGGAACCCCGTACGGTGAAACCTTGAACGCACAACGCGAAACCCCAAAAACCTCGAACCCTGAAACCCCAACACGAAACCCTAAAACCCTCAACCCGAAACTCCTAACCCGAAAACCCTGAGCTGCGAAACCTGGAACCCGCTAAACGCCAAACCCGAAACCCTGAACCGCGAAACCTCGAAAACCTCGAATCCCGACACCCAAACGCGAACCCCGAAACCATAAACCCTGAACCCCGAACCTCGAAAACCCCGAAACACGAAAACCCCGTAACGCAAAACCCTGAAACCAAAACCCTGAACCGTGAAATCCAGAAACCCTTAACCCCTAACCCGAAACCCTGAACTGCGAACTTAAACCCGAAAAATACCCGAACTCGAAACGCCGAACTGCAAAACCACGAACCGCGGAACCTCGAAACCTCGAAACCTCGAAACCATAAACCTAAAACTCGAAAACCTGAAACGAAACGTCGAACGGCGATACCCCGAACCGCCAAACCCCGAACCCCAAACGACAAAACATCAAACCTCGAAACCCCGAACCGCCAACGCAAAACCCCGAAAACCCCCAACCTGGACACACCGTACCGTGAAAACCCCGAACGCCCAACGCGAAACCTGAAAACCTCGAACCCCGAAACCCAAATGTGAAACCCGAAACCCTCAACGCGAAACCCGAAACCCTAAACCCCTAACCCGAAACCCCAAACCTCGACAACCTCGAACTGTGAAACCCCGTACCCCTAACCCGAAAACCCCGAACCGCGAAACCCGAACCCGAAACCCCGAAACCTAAACCCGAACTGCGAAAACGCCGAACCGCGAAACTCAGGACCTCGAAAACCTTGAACAAGGAAAACCCCGAACCCCTAACCCTGAAAACCCCGAACCTCGGACCTAAAACCCCCCAACCTCAGCCCGAAACCCGTAACCCTAACCCCGAAACCCTAAACCCTAAACCTAGAAAACCCCGAACCGTGAAACCCTAAACCCCTAACCCGAAAACTCTGAACGTGAAACCCCGAACCCGAAACCCCACACCCCGAAAACCCTGAACCCCAAAAACCTGACCCCAAACGGGAACCCGCACACCGAAGACCCCAAACCTCGAACGCGAAACCCGAACCCCGAACACCCCAACCCCGAACATGAAACACCGAAACCCCAAAACCGAAACCCCGAACACGAAACCTCGAACCTGAAACCCCGACCCGCGAAAACCCCGGACGCGAAAACCCCGAATGTGAAACCCCGAAAAACACGAACTCCGAAAACCCTGAACGTGAAACCCCGAAAATTCCGAACCTCGAACCTAAAACCCCCCAACCTCAACCCGAAAACCGTAACCCTAAACCCTAAACCTCGAAAACCCCGAACCGCCAATGCGAAACCCCGAAAACCCCGAAACAAATACCGCGAAGCTGGAAACCCCGTACCGTGAAAACCCCGAAACCCGAACTAGAAGCCCCGAACCGTGAAACCCCGAAACCAAAACCCCAAACTGCGAAAACACCGATCCGCGAAACCCCGAAAACCCCGAACCCTGAACCCGAAACCCCGAACTTGGAAACCTCGTACAGTGAAAACCCCGAAATACTAACGCGAAACCCTGAAAACCTCGAACCCCAACACCCAAACGCGAAACCCGAAACCATAAACCCTGAACCCCTATCCCGAAACCCCGAACCTCGAAAACCCCAAAACCCTAAACCCCTAACCCGAAAACCCCGTGCCGCGAAACCCGGAACCCGCTAACCCGAAACCCCAAACCTGGAAACCCTGAAACCAAAACCTCGAACTGCAAAAACGCCGAACCGCGAAACCCCGAACCCGAAACCCCGAACCTCGAAAACCTCGAACAGGGAAAACCCCGAACACCTAACACGAAATCCTGAACTCCGAAAACCCTGAACGTGAAACCCTGAAAACTCAAACCTCAAACCCAGAACCCCCCAACCTCAACCCGAAAACCGTAACCCTAACCCCGAAATCCTAAACCCTAAACCTCGAAAACCCCGAACCGTGAAATCTCAAAACCTTAAACTCCTAACCCGAAACCCAGAACTGCGAACTTAAACCCGAATACCCGAACTCGAAATGCTGAACTGCAAAACCACGAACCCGGAACCCCTAAATCGAACCTGGAACCCCGAAACCTCGAAACCATAAACCCCGAAACCTCGAAACCATAAACCCCGGAACCGCAAAACCTCGAACCCCAAACGGCGAAACATCGAACCTCGAAACCCCGAACCTGGAAACACCGTACCGTGAAAACCCCAAAACCCTAACGCGAAACCCCGAACCTGGAAACAGGGTACCGTGAAAACCCCAAAACCCTAACGCGAAACCCCAAACCTAAACAACCTCGAACTGTGAAACCTCGAAACCCCTAACCAGAAAACCTCGAACAACGAAACCTTGAACCCGCTAAACTCGAACCCGAAACACCGAAACCAAAGCCCTGCACTGCAAAAACGCCGAACCGCGAAACCACGAACCTCGAAAGCCTCGAACATGGAAAACCCCGAACCCCTAATGTGAAACCCTGAAAACCCCGAACTCCGAAAACCCTGAACATGAAACCCCAAATCCGAAACCCGAAACCCCACACCCCGAAAACCCTGAACCCCGAACGCGAAACCCGAACACCGAAGACCCCAAACCCTGAACGCGAAACCCGAACCCCGAACACCCCGAACCCCGAACGTGAAACCCCAGAAACCACGAACCCCGAAACCCCGACCCGAAACCCCGAACCCAAAACCCCGAAATCGAAACCCCGAACGCGAAACCTCGAACCTGGAAACCTCGACCGGCGAAAACCCCGAACGCGAAACCCCGAACTCCGAAAACCCCGAATGTGAAACCCCGAACCTCGAACCCAAAACCCCCCAACCTCAACCTGAAAACCGTAAACTTAAACCCGAAAACCCGAAATAGAAACATCGAACTGCAAAAACACTAACCTCGGAACCTCGAAACCGAACCCGGAACCCCGAAACCCTGAAACCATAAACCTTGAACCCGAAAACCTGAACCGAAACGCCGAACGGTGAAACCCCAAACCGCAGAAGCGCGAAACCGAAACCCTGAACCCCGAACCCCCAAACCTCGAACCGTCGAACCCCCGAACCCCGAACCGCGAAACCCTGAACAACGAAACTCCGAACTCGAAATGGGAAACCCTATAACACGAAACACCGAACCCGATACCCCGATCCGTGAAACCCTACACCGTGAAAATCCCAAACCCTTAACGCGTAACCCTGAAAACCCAGAAACCCCGAACACAAAACCGCGAAACCCCGAACCCTGAAATCCCAGAACGCGAAACACCAAACCCCGAACCTCGAACGCAAAACTCCAAACCCCGAAACCCTAAACCCTAAACCTCAAAAACCACGAACCGTGAAATCCTGAAACCCTAAACCCTTAACCCGAAACCCCGAACTGCGAACTTAAACCCGAATACCCGAACTCGAAATGCCGAACTGCAAAACATGAACCGTGGAACCTCAAAACCAAACCCGGAACCCCGAAAACTCGAAACCATAAACCTCAAACCCGAAAACCTGAAACAAAACATCGAACCTCGAAACCCAGAACCGCCAACGCGAAAACCCCGAACCTGGAAACACCGTACCATGAAAACCCCGAAACCCTAACGCGAAACCCCGAACGCCCAACGCGAAACCCGAAAACCTTGAACCCCGAAACCCAAATGCGAAACCCGAAACCCTCAACGCGAAACCTGAAACCCTAAACCCCTAACCCGAAACCCGAAACCTCGACAACCTCGAACTGTGAAACCCCAAAACCCCTAACCCAAAAACCCCGAACCGCGAAACCTGGAACCCGCTAAACACGAACCCAAAACCCCGAACAGGGAAAACCCCGAAACCCTAACGCGAAACACCGAACCGCGAAAACCTCAAACTGTCAAAACCCTGAAACCCCTAACCCAAAAACCCCGAACCGCGAAACCTGGAACCCGCTAAACCCGAACCTGGAAACACCGTACCGTGAAAACCCCGAAACCCTAACGCGAAACACCGAACCGCGAAACCCCGAACGCCCAACGCGAAACCCCAAAAACGTCGAACCCCGAAACCCAAACGTGAAACCCGAAACCCTCATCACGAAACCCTAAACCCTAAACCCCTAACCCGAAACCACGAACCTCGACAACCGCGAAACGTGAAACCCCGAAACCCAAAAAACCTAACACGAAAACCCCGAACCACGAAACCTAGAATCCGCTAAACCCGAACCCGAAACCCCCAATCGCAAAACCCCGAACGCCCAACGCGAAACCCCGAAAACCCCAACGCAAAACCTGAAACCCCCAATGCGAAACCCTAAACCCTAAACCCTTAACCTGAAACACCGAACCTCGAAATCCCCGAAACCCTAAACCCCGAACCCGTAAACCCCTAACCGCGAAACCTGGAACCCGCTAAACCCGAACACAAAACCCTGAACCGCGAAACCCCGAACCCGAAACCCCAAACCCTGAAACCCGAAACCCCAAACCTGGAATCCCTGTACCGTGAAAACCCCGAAACTCGAACGCGAAACCCCGAACCCTGAACGCGAAACTCCAAAAACCCCGAAAGTGAAACTTCGAACCCCGAACCCGAAACCCCGAACCGCGAAACCCAGAACCCACTAAACCCGAAACCCTGAACCGCGAAACCCCGAACCTCGAAACCCCAAACCCTGAAACCCGAAACCCCGAACCTGGAATCCCTGTACCGTGAAAACCCCGAAACTCGAACGCGAAACCCCGAACCCCGAACCCCGAACGCGAAACACTGAAAACCCCGAAAGTGAAACTCCGAACCCCAAACCCGAAACCCCGAACCGCGAAACCCAGAACCCACTAAACCCGAAACCCTGAACCTCGAAACTCGAAACCCCAAACTCGAAACCCTGTACCACCAAACCCCGAGCCCGAAACCTTGAACCCCTATAACACGAAACCCCGAAAACCCTAAACCTGAACCGTGAAAAAATACCGAACACCTAACGCCAAACCCCCAAAAGCCCCGAACCCCAAACACGAAATCCCGCAACTCCGAATCCGAAATCTTGAACCGCGAAACCCCGAACAGCGAAACCCCGTACCCCGAACCTCGAAACCCCGAACCCCGAATCCCTCAAACCATAAATCTTGAACCCGAAAACCTGAATTGAAACGCCGAACGGCGAAACCCCGAATCGCTGAAGCGCGAAACCGAAACCCCGAACCCCGAAACCTCGAACCGCCGAACCCCCAAACCCCGAACCGTGAAACCCTGAACGACGAAACTCCGAACTCGGAATCCGCTATACCCGAACCCGAAACCCTGAACCGCAAAACCCCGAACCTCGAAGCCCCGAAACCCAAACCCCGAACTGCGAAAACCCCGAACCACGAAACCCCGAACCCGAAACCCCGAACCTCGAAAACCTCGAACAGGGAAAACCCCGAACCCCTAACGCGAAACCTTGAAAACCCCAAACCCGAAACCCTAAACCCCGAAAACCCTGAACCCCAAAAACCCCAAACCCCGAACGCGAAACCCGAAAACCCCTAACCCCGAACTTGAAACCCCGAAAACCACGAACCTCGAACCGTGAAATCCCGAAACCCTAAACCCCCAATCCGAAACGCCGAACTGCAAAACCACGAACCGCGGAACCTCGAAACTGAAACCGGAACCCCAAAACCCCGAAACCATACATCTTGAACCCGAAAACCTGAACCGAAACGCCAAACGGTGAAACCCCGAACCGCGGAAACGCGAAACCAAAACCCGAAACCCTGAACCGCGGAACCTTGAAACCGAAACGCGAAACCCTAAAACACAAAACACAGAAACCCGATACCCCGATCTGCGAAACCCTGAACCGTGAAAATCCCGAACCCGTAACGAGAAATCCCGAAAAACCCAGAAAACCCCGAATGCAAAACAGCGAAACCTCGAACGCGAAACGCCGAACCCCGAACCGCGAACGCGAAACCCCAAACCCCGAACCCCAAACGTGAAACCCCGAAACCCACAACCCCGACTCCAAAACCCCGAACCGTGAAACCCCGAACAACGAAACCCCGAACCTCGAAACCCCACCAGAAACCTCGACCCCGAAACCCGAACCGCGAAACCCCGAACCTCGACAACCCCGAACCGCGAAACCTTGAACCTGAAACCCCGAACCACCAACGAGAAACCCGAATCCCCTGATCCCGAAACCCTGAACCTCAAACCCCGTACCCGAAACCCTGAACCTCGAAAACCCCAAACGTCGAAACCCCAAACCTCAAACCCCGAACCACGAAACCCCGAACCCGAAACCTCTTACCTGAAAAACCATACTCGAAACCCTGAATAGTGAAAACCCCCAACGTGAAACCCTGAAAAACCCGAAACCATAACACGAAACCCAGAACCGCCAACAAGAAACCCGAAACCTTGACCCCGAAACCCGAACCCCGAAACCCCGAACCTTGAAAACCCCGAACAACAAAATCCTGAACCCGAACAGCTAAAACCCCGAACCCCAAACACGAAACCCTGAACCACCAACGAGAAACCCGTAACCCCGACCGCGAAACCCCGAACCGCAAAAACCGGAACCCCTAACGCAAAACCCCGAAAAACCTGAACTCGAACCACGAAAAAACACCGAACCCCTAATGCAAAACCCTGAAAATCGCGAACCCCAAACGCGACACCCCGAAACCCACAACCGTGACCCCTAAATCCCGAACCACGAAACCCCGAAACCCCGAAACCCACAACCCCGACCCGAAACCCCGAACCGCCTCGAAACCCCGAAACTCGAAACCCCGAACCCAAAACCCCGAACCCGAAACCCCGAACCGCGAAAACCCTGAACCCCTATAACGCGAAACCCCGAAAACCTTGAACCTGAACCGCTAAAAAACACTGAACCCCTAACGTAAAACCCCGAAATCCCCGAACCCCAAACGCAAAACCCCAAACCCGAAAACCTCGAACGCGAAACCCCAAATTGCAAAAAATCGAACCCAAAACCCCGTACCCCTAACGTGAAACCCCGAACCCCAAACTCGTAACCTTGAAACCCGACCCCGAAAACGTGAACCCGAAACATTCAACGCAAAACCCGGAACCCGAACCACGAAACCCCGATCCCGCAACCCCGAACCATGAAACCCCGAACCGCGAACTCCGAAAACCTCGAACCCTGAACACGAAACCCCGAAACGCGAAACCCCGAACCTCGAAAACCCCGAATCGCGAAAACCCTGAACCCCTAACAAGAAACCCCGAAACCCAAACGCCAAACCCCGAAACCACTAACACCAAACCCGAACCGCGAAACTCCAAACCTCGAAACCCCGAAACCGAAACCGCGAACCTCGAAACCCCGTACTAGAAACCCCGAACCTCGACAACCCCGAACCCCAAACACGAAACCCTGAACCACCAGCCAGAAACCCGAAACCCCAAACCTCCTAATCGCGAAACCTTGAACCCGAAACTGAAACCCCAAACCACGTAACCCCGCACCAGAAACCCCGAACCGCGAAAACCCCGAACCCATAATGCAAAAACTAGAACCGCTAACAAGAAACGCGAAACCCCGACCCCGGAACCCCTAACCGCGAAACCACGAACCTCGAAACCCCGAAACCAAAACCCCGAACCCCTAACGCGAAGCCCCAAAAACCCCGAACCCCAAACGCGAAACCCCGAAAACCCCGAACCCCAAATTCGTAACCTTGTAACCCGACCCCGAAAACGTGAACCCAAACGCGAAACCCCGAAACCCGAAACCCTCAACACTAAACCCGAAAAACCGACCCTGAACCACAACCCCGACTCGAAACCCGAACGCGAAACCCCGAAATGCAAAACCCGAACGCGAAACCTGAAACCATAAACCCCGAACCCCCAAACCGAAACCCCGAACTGCGAACTTAAACCCGAATACCCGAACCTGAAACGTCGAACTGCAAAACCACGAACCGCGGAACCTCGAAACCAAACCCGGAACCCTGAAACCTCGAAACCATAAACCCCGAACCCATAAACCTAAACCGAAATGCCGAACGGCGAACCACCGTACGGTGAAACCTTGAACGCACAACGCGAAACCCCAAAAACCTCGAACCCTGAAACCCCAACACGAAACCCTAAAACCCTCAACCCGAAACTCCTAACCCGAAAACCCCGAGCCGCGAAACCTGGAACCCGCGAAACCCCGAAAACCTCGAACCCCGACACCCAAACGCGAACCCCGAAACCATAAACCCTGAACCCCGAACCTCGAAAACCCCGAAACACGAAAACCCCGTAACGCAAAACCCTGAAACCAAAACCCTGAACCGTGAAATCCAGAAACCCTTAACCCCTAACCCGAAACCCTGAACTGCGAACTTAAACCCGAATACCCAAACTCGAAACGCCGAACTGCAAAACCACGAACCGCGGAACCTCGAAACCGAACCCGGAACCCCGAAACCTGGAAACCATAAACCTCAAACTCGAAAACCTGAAATGAAACGTCGAACGGCGATACCCCAAACCGCCAAACCCCGAACCCCGAACGGCAAAACATCAAACCTCGAAACCCCGAACCGCCAACGCGAAACCCCGAAAACCCCCAACCTGGAAACACCGTACCGTGAAAACCCCGAACGCCCAATGCGAAACCCGAAAACCTCGAACCCCGAAACCCAAATGTGAAACCCGAAACCCTCAACGCGAAACCCGAAACCCTAAACCCCTAACCCGAAACCCCAAACCTCGACAACCTCGAACTGTGAAACCCCGAAACCCCTAACCCGAAAACCCCGAACCGCGAAACTCGAAACCCCGAAACCTAAATCCCAAACTGCGAAAACGCCGAACCGCGAAACTCCGAACCTCGAAAACCTCGAACAGGGAAAACCCCGAACCCCTAACGCGAAATCCTGAACTTCGAAAACCCTGAACGTGAAACCCTGAAAACGCCGAACCTCGGACCCAAAACCCTCCAACCTCAACCCGAAACCCGTAACCCTAACCCCGAAACCCTAAACCCTAAACCTAGAAAACCCCGAACCGTGAAATCCTGAAACCCTAAACCCCTAACCCGAAAACTCTGAACGTGAAACCCCGAACCCAAAACCCCACACCCCGAAAACCCTGAACCCCGAAAACATGACCCCAAATGGGAACCCGCACACCGAAGACCCCAAACCTCGAACACGAAACCCGAACCCCGAACACCCCGAACGTGAAACACCGAAACCCCAAAACCGAAACCCCGAACACGAAACCTCGAACCTGAAACCCCGACCCGCGAAAACCCCGGACGCGAAAACCCCGAATGTGAAACCCCGAAAAACACGAACTCCGAAAACCCTGAACGTGAAACCCCGAAAATTCCGAACCTCGAACCTAAAACCCCCCAACCTCAACCCGAAAACCGTAACCCTAAACCCTAAACCTCGAAAACTCTGAACCGCCAATACGAAACCCCAAAAACCCCAAACCAAATACCGCGAAGCTGGAAACCCCGTACCGTGAAAACCCCGAAACCCGAACATGAAGCCCCGAACCGTGAAACCCCGAAACCAAAACCCCGAACTGCGAAAACACCGATCCGCGAAACCCCGAAAACCCCGAACCCTGAACCCAAAACCCCGAACTTGGAAACCTCGTACAGTGAAAACCCCGAAATACTAACGCGAAACCCCGAACGCCCAATGCGAAACCCCGAAAACCTCGAACCCCAACACCCAAACGCGAAACCCGAAACCATAAACCCTGAACCCCTATCCCGAAACCCCGAACCTCGAAAACCCCAAAACCCGAAACCCCTAACCCGAAAACCCCGTACCGCGAAACCCGGAACCCGCTAACCCGAAACCCCAAACCTGGAAACCCTGAAACCAAAACCTCGAACTGCAAAAACCCCGAACCCAAAACCCCGAACCTCGAAAACCTCGAACAGGGAAAACCCCGAACACCTAACACGAAATCCCGAACTCCGAAAACCCTGAACGTGAAACCCTGAAAACCCCGAACCTCAAACCCAAAACCCCCCAACCTCAACCCGAAAACCGTAACCCTAACCCCGAAATCCTAAACCCTAAACCTCGAAAACCCCGAATCGTGAAATCTCGAAACCCTAAACTCCTAACCCAAAACCTAGAACTACGAACTTAAACCCGAATACCCGAACTCGAAATGCTGAACTGCAAAACCACGAACCCGGAACCCCGAAACCGAACCCGGAACCCCGAAACCATAAACCCCGAAACCTCGAAACTATAAACCCCGGAACCGCAAAACCTCGAACCCCGAACGGCAAAACATCGAACCTCGAAACCCCGAACCGCCAACTCGAAACCCCGAACCTGGAAACACCGTACCGTGAAAACCCCAAAACCCTAACGCGAAACCCCGAACCTGGAAACAGGGTACCGTGAAAACCGCAAAACCCTAACGCGAAACCCCAAACCTAGACAACCTCGAACTGTGAAACCCCGAAACCCCTAACCAGAAAACCTCGAACAGCGAAACCTTGAACCCGCTAAACCCGAACCCGAAACACTGAAACCAAAGCCCTGAACTGCAAAAACGGCGAACCGCGAAACCACGAACCTCGAAAGCCTCGAACATGGAAAACCCCGAACCCCTAATGTGAAACCCTGAAAACCCCGAACTCCGAAAACCCTGAACATGAAACCCCAAATCCGAAACCCGAAACCCCACACCCTGAAAACCCTGAACCCCGAACGCGAAACCCGAACACCGAAGACCTCAAACCCTGAACGCGAAACCCGAACCCCGAACCCCGAACGTCAAACCCCGGAAACCACGAACCCCGAAACCCCGACCCGAAACCCCGAACCTGAAACCCCGAAATCGAAACCCCGAACGCGAAACCTCGAACCTGGAAACCCCGACCGGCGAAAACCCCGAATGCGAAACCCTGAACTCCGAAAACCCCGAATGTGAAACCCCGAACCTCGAACCCAAAACCCCCCAACCTCAACCCGAAAACCGTAAACTTAAACCCGAAAACCCGAACTAGAAACGTCGAACTGCAAAAACACTAACCTCGGAACCTCGAAACCGAACCCGGAACCCCGAAACCCTGAAACCATAAACCTTGAACCCGAAAACCTGAACCGAAACGCCGAACGGCGAAACCCCAAACCGCAGAAGCGCGAAACCAAAACCCCGAACCCCGAACCCCCAAACCTCGAACCGCCGAACCCCCGAACCCCGAACCGCGAAACCCTGAACAACGAAACTCCGAACTCGAAATGCGAAACCCTAAAACACGAAACACCGAACCCGATACCCCGATCCGTGAAACCCTACACCGTGAAAACACCAAACCCCGAACCTGGAATGCAAAACCCCAAACCCCAAAACCCTTAACCGCGAACTTGAACCTGAAAACCCGAACCGAAACGCCGAATGGCGAAACTCCGAACCGCGAAACAGAAAACCCGAAACCCCAAACCGTGAAACCCCGAACCCGTAATGTCGAACCGCCAAAAACCAAAACGCCAACTCAAAACCTAAAACCCCGACTCCAAAACCCCGAACCCCCAACGCGAAACCTTGAAAACCCGGAACCCCCAACGCGAAAGCCTGAAAACCCCGAATCCCCAACGCGAAACCTCGAACCCCGAAAACACCGAATCCCGAAAGCGAAACCCCGAACCCCGAACTCGAAACGCTGAACTGCAAAACCACTAACCGCGGAACCTCGAAACCGAACCCGGAACCCCGGAACCCCGAAACCATAAACCTTGAACCCCGAAAACTTGAACCGAAATGCCAAACGGCGAAACCCCAAACCGCGGAAGCGCGAAACCAAAACCCCGAACAACGAAACCACGAAACCTCGAACCGCCGAAAACCCCGAACCCTGAACGTGAAACCCCGAACCTCGAAACCTCGAACCGTGAAATTCTGAAACCCTAAACCCCTAACCCGAACCGCGAACTTAAACCCGAAAACCCGAACTTGAAACGCCAAACTGCAAAACTGAACTCGGAAACTCGAAACCGAACTCGGAACCCCGTAACCATAAACCTTGAACCCGAAAGCCTAAACTGAAATGCCGAACAGCTTAACCCCGAACCGCGGAACCGTGAAAATCCCGAACCCTTAACGCGAAAAACGCAGAAAACCCCAAACGCAAAACCATAAAACCCCGAAATCCCCGTACATGAAACGCCAAACCCTGAACCTCGAACACGAAATCCCGAACCCCGAACCGCGAACATGAACACAAAAACCCGAAGCAAAACGCCGAACGATGAAAGCCCGAACCGCGAAACACCGAACGACCAACTCAAAACCCGAGAGCCCGACTCCAAAACCCTGAACCGCGAAACCCCGAACCCGAAACCCGAACCTGGAAACCCTAAACCATTAAAACCCCGAACCCGAAACCCGAACCTGGAACCCCCAACTCTAAACCCTAAACCTTAAACCCGAACCCGAAACCCTGAACCGCGAAACCCCGAACCTCGAAACCCCGAAACCCAAATCCCGAATTTCAAAAACCCTAAAAACCCCAAACCCCAAACCCAGAAAACCCTGAACCCTGAAAACCATGTACCTCGAAACCCTGAACCATGAAATCCCGAAACACTGAACTACAAAACCATGAACCGCTGAACCTCGAAATCGAACCCGGAACACCGAAACCCCGAAACCATAAACCTTGAACCCAAAAACATGAACCGAAACGCTGAACCGCGGAAGCGCGAAACCGAACCCCGAAACCTCGAATCACCGAACCCCGAAACGCGAAACCCTGAACCACGAAACGCCGAACTCGAAACCCGAAACCCTAAAACACGAAACACCGAACCCGATACCCTGATCCGCGAAACCCTGAACCGTGAAAATCCCAAACCCTTAACGCGAAACCCAGAAAACCACGAACGCAAAATCGCGAAACCCCGAACCTCGAAATTCGTGAACGCGAAACGCCGATCCCCGAACCTCGAACGCGAAACCCCAAACCCCGAAACCCCAAACCGCGAACTTAAACCCGAAAACCCGAACTGAAACACCGAACGGCGAAACCCCGAACCACGGAACCGCGAAACTGAAAACCTGAAACCCCGTACCGTAAAACCCCGAACCAGAAATGTCGAACCGCGAAACACCGAACCGCCAATTCGAAACCCGAAACCCCGACTCCAAAACCCCGAACCGCAAAACCCCGAAACCCAAAACCCGAACCTGGAAACCCCAAATCCCCAACGCGATATACTGAACCCCGAAAACACCGAATCCCCAAAACGCCAATGCGAAACCCCGAACAGCCAATGCGAAACCCCGAAAACCCCGAACCAGAAACCCTGAAGCTGGAAACCCTTAAAACCCCGAACCTCGAACCCAAAACCCCCGAACCTCAACCCAAAAACCGTAACCCTAACCCCGAAACCCTAAACCCTAAACCTCAAAAACCCCGAACCGTGAAATCCCGAAACCCTAAACCCCTAACCCGAAACCCCGAACTGTGAACTTAAACCCGAATACCCGAACTCGAAATGCCGAACTGCGAAACCACGAACCGCGGAACCTCGAAACCGAACCCGGAACCCGAAACCTCGAAACTATAAACCCCGAACTCGAAAACCTGAAACAAAACGCCGAACGACGAAACCCCGAACCGCCAAACCCTGAACGGCGAAACATTGAACTTCGAACCCAAGAACCGCCAACGCGAAACCCCGAAAACCCCGAGCCTGGAAACACCGTAACGTGAAAACCCCGAAACCCAAACGCGAAACCCCGAACTCCCAACGCGAAACCTGAAAACCTCGAACCCCGAAACCCAAATGCGAAACTCGAAACCCTCAACCTCGACAACCTCGAACTGTGAAACCCCGAAACCCCTAACCCAAAAACCCCGAACCGCGAAACCTGGAACCCGCTAAACCCGAACCCGAAACCCCGAACAGGGAAAACCCCGAACCCCTAACGCGAAATCCCCCAACCTCAACCCAAAAATCGTAACCCTAACCCCGAAACCCTAAACCCTAAACCTCAAAAACCACGAACCGTGAAATCCCGAAACCCTAAACCCTTAACCCGAAACCCCGAACTGCGAACTTAAACCCGAATACCCGAACTCGAAATGCCGAACTGCAACACATGAACCGCGGAACCTCAAAACCAAACCCGGAACCCCGAAAACTCGAAACCATAAACCTCGAACCCGAAAACCTGAAACAAAACATCGAACCTAGAAACCCCAAACCGCCAACGCGAAAACCCCGAACCTGGAAACACCGTACCGTGAAAACCCCTAAACCCTAACACGAAACCCGAAAACCTTGAACCCCGAAACCCAAATGCGAAACCCGAAACCCTCAACGCGAAACCTGAAACCCTAAACCCCTAACCCGAAACCCGAAACCTCGATAACCTCGAACTGTGAAACCCCGAAACCCCTAACCCAAAAACCCCGAACCGCGAAACCTGGAACCCGCTAAACCCGAACCCGAAACCCCGAACAGGGAAAACCCCGAAACCCTAACGCGAAACACCGAACCGCGAAAACCTCAAACTGTGAAACCCCGAAACCCCTAACCCAAAAACCCCGAACCACAAAACCTGGAACCCGCTAAACCCGAACCTGGAAACACCGTACCGTGAAAACCCCGAAACCCTAACGCGAAACACCGAACCGCGAAACCCCGAACGCCCAACGCGAAACCCCAAAAACGTCGAACCCCGAAACCCAAACGTGAAACCCGAAACCCTCAACACGAAACCCTAAACCCTAAACCCCTAACCCGAAACCCCGAACCTCGACAACCGC
This sequence comes from Salix purpurea, assembly GCA_027405865.1. NCBI lineage: Eukaryota > Viridiplantae > Streptophyta > Magnoliopsida > Malpighiales > Salicaceae > Salix > Salix purpurea. Next base: position 2,957,423 of record JAOWLH010000014.1, read on the forward strand.
GAACTGTGAAACCCCGAAACCCAAAAAACCTAACACGAAAACCCCGAACCACGAAACCTAGAATCCGCTAAACCCGAACCCGAAACCCCGAATCGCAAAACCCCGAACGCCCAACGCGAAACCCCGAAAACCCCAACGCAAAACCTGAAACCCCCAATGCGAAACCCTAAACCCTAAACCCTAAACCCTTAACCTGAAACACCGAACCTCGAAATCCCCGAAACCCTAAACCCCTAACCCGTAAACCCCTAACCGCGAAACCTGGAACCCGCTAAACCTGAACACAAAACCCTGAACCGCGAAACCCCAAACCCTGAAACCCGAAACCCCAAACCTGGAATCCCTGTACCGTGAAAACATCGAAACTCGAACGCGAAACCCCGAACCCCGAACGCGAAACTCCAAAAACCCCGAAAGTGAAACTCCGAACCCCGAACCCGAAACCCCGAACCGCGAAACCCAGAACCCACTAAACCCGAAACCCTGAACCGCGAAACCCCGAACCTCGAAACCCCAAACCCTGAAACCCGAAACCCCGAACCTGGAATCCCTGTACCGCGAAACCCCGAACCCCGAACGCGAAACCCCGAACCCCGAACGCGAAACCCTGAAAACCCCGAAAGTGAAACTCCGAACCCCAAACCCGAAACTCCGAACCGCGAAACCCAGAACCCACTAAACCCGAAACCCTGAACCTCGAAACCCCAAACTCGAAACCCTGAACCTCGAAACTCGAAACCCTGTACCACCAAACCCCGAGCCCGAAACCTTGAACCCCTATAACACGAAACCCCGAAAACCCTAAACCTGAACCGTGAAAAAATACCGAACACCTAACGCCAAACCCCCAAAAGCCCCGAACCCCAAACACGAAATCCCGCAACTCCGAATCCGAAATCTTGAACCGCGAAACCCCGAACAGCGAAACCCTGAACCTTGAAACCCCGTACCCCAAACCTCGAAACCCCGAACCCCGAATCCCTCAAACCATAAATCTTGAACCCGAAAACCTGAACCGAAACGCCGAACGGCGAAACCTCGAATCGCTGAAGCGCGAAACCGAAACCCCGAACCCCGAACCCCGAAACCCCTGAACCGAAACCCTGAACGACGAAACTCCGAACTCGAAACACGAAACCCTAAAACACGAAACACTGAACCCGATACCCCGATCCACAAAACCCTACACCGTGAAAATCCTGAACCCTTAACGCGAAACCCTGAAAACCCAGAAAACCCCGAACGCAAAACCACGAAACCCCGAACCCCGAAATCCCCGAACGCGAAACACCGAACCCCGAACCTCGAACGTGAAACCCCGAACCCCGAAACCCAGAACCGCGAACTTGAACCATAAAACCCGAATTGAAACGCCGAACGGAGAAACCCCGAACCGCGGAAGCGCGAAACCGAAAACCTGAAACCCCGAACCGTGAAACCCCGAACCCGTAATGACGAACCGTCAAAAACCGAATCGCCAACACAAAACCCGAAACCCCAACTCCAAAACCCCGAATCGCGAAACCCCGAACCCCAAACCCGAACCTGGAAACCCTGAACCATGAAAACCCCGAACCCCCAATGCGAAACCCTGAAAACCCGGAACCCCCAACTCGAAAGCCTGAAAAGCCCGAACCCCCAACGCGAAACCCTGAAAACCTGGAACCCCCAACGTGAAACCCCGAACCCCGAAAACACTGAATCCCGAACCTCGAAACCTCGTACCGTGAAAACCCCGAAACCCAAACACGAAACCCTGAACCCCAAACATGAAACCCCAAACCCCCAACGCGAAACCCCGAAAACCCCGAAAGTGAAACTCCGAACCCCAAAATCGAAACCCCGAACCGTGAAACCCGGAACCCGCTAAACCCGAAACCCCGAACAGCGAAACCCGGAACCCGCTAAACCCGAAACCCCGAACTTGGAAACACCGTACCGTGAGAACCCCGAAACCCTAACGCGAAACCCCGAACCGCAAAACCACGAACGCCCAACGTGAAACCCCGAAAACCTCAAACCCCGAAACCCAACCCCGAACGTGAAACCCTGAAAACCCCGAACCTCGAAACCACGAACCGTGAAATCCCGAAACCCTAAACCCCTAATCCGAAACGCCGAAATGCAAAACCGCGAACCGCGGAACCTTGAAATCGAACCCGGAACCCCAAAACCCCGAAACCATGAACCTTGAACCCGAAAACCTAAACCAAAACCCCAAACCGCGGAAGCGCGAAACCGAACCTCGAACCCCGAAACCTCGAACCGCTGAACCCGAACCGCAAAACCGTGAACCACGAAACGCCAAACTCGAAACGCGAAACCCTAAAACACGAAACACCGAACCCGATACCCCGATCCGCGAAACCCTGAACCGTGAAAATCCCGAACCCTTAACGCGAAACCCAGAAAACCCCGAACGCAAAACCGCGAAACCCCGAACCGCAAAATCCGCGAACGCGAAACGCCGAACCCCGAACCTCGAACACGAAACCCTGAAAACCTGGAACCCCCAACGTGAAACCCCGAACCCCGAAAACACTGAATCCCGAACCTCGAAACCTCGTACCGTGAAAACCCCGAAACCCAAACACGAAACCCTGAACCCCAAACATGAAACCCCGAACCCCCAACGCGAAACCCCGAAAACCCCGAAAGTGAAACTCCGAACCCCGAAATCGAAACCCCGAACCGTGAAACCCGGAACCCGCTAAACCCGAAACCCCGAACAGCGAAACCCGGAACCCGCTAAACCCGAAACCCCGAACTTGGAAACACCATACCGTGAGAACCCCGAAACCCTAACGCGAAACCCCGAACCGCAAAACCACGAACGCCCAACGTGAAACCCCGAAAACCTCAAACCCCGAAACCCAACCCCGAACGTGAGACCCTGAAAACCCCGAACCTCGAAACCACGAACCGTGAAATCCCGAAACCCTAAACCCCTAATCCGAAACGCCGAAATGCAAAACCGCGAACCGCGGAACCTTGAAATCGAACCCGGAACCCCAAAACCCCGAAACCATGAACCTTGAACCCGAAAACCTAAACCAAAACCCCAAACCGCGGAAGCGCGAAACCGAACCTCGAACCCCGAAACCTCGAACCGCTGAACCCGAACCGCAAAACCGTGAACCACGAAACGCCAAACTCGAAACGCGAAACCCTAAAACACGAAACACCGAACCCGATACCCCGATCCGCGAAACCCTGAACCGTGAAAATCCCGAACCCTTAACGCGAAACCCAGAAAACCCCGAACGCAAAACCGCGAAACCCCGAACCGCAAAATCCGCGAACGCGAAACGCCGAACCCCGAACCTCGAACGCGAAAACCCCGAACCCCGAAACCCCGAACCGCGAACTTGAACCCGAAAACCCAAACCTTAACGCCGAACGGCGAAACCTCGAACCGCAAAACAGAAAACTTGAAACCCCAAACCCCGAACTGTGAAACCCGGAACCCGCTAAACCCGAAACCCCGAACAGCGAAACCCGGAACACGCTAAACCGCGAAACCCCGAACTTGGAAACACCGTACCGTGAGAACCCCGAAACCCTAACGCGAAACCCCGAACCGCGAAACCACGAACGCCCAACGCGAAACCCCGAAAACCTCAAACCCCGAAACCCAAACGCGGAACCCGAAACCCTCAACACGAAACCCTAAACCCTAAACCCCTAACTCGAAACCCCGAACCTAGACAACCGCGAACCGCCAACGCGAAAACCCGCTAAACCCGAACCCGAAACCCCGAACCAAAAAACCCCGAACACACAACGCGAAACCCCGAAAATCCAAATGCCAAACCTGAAACCCTCAACGTGAAACCCTAAATCCTAAACCCCTAACCCGAAACCCCGAACCTCGAAAACCCTAAAACCCTAACCCGAAAACCCCAAACCGCGAAACCTAGAACACGTTAAACCCGAACACGAAACCCTGAACTGCGAAACCCCGAACCTCGAAACCCCAAACCCTGAAACCCGAAACCCCGAACCTGGAATCCCCGTACCGTGAAAACCCCGAAACTCGAACGCGAAACCCCGAACGTGAAACCTCGAAAACCCCGAAAGTGAAACTCCAAACCCCGAACTCGAAACCCCGAACCTTGAAACCCCGAACCCCGAAACTCGAAACCCCGAACTCGAAACCCTGTACCACCAAACCCCGAACCCGAAACCTTGAACCCCTATAACACGAAACACCGAAAACCCTGAACCTGAACCGTAAAAAAATGCTGAACACCTAACGCCAAACCCCCAAAAGCCCCGAACCCCAAACGTGAAATCCCGCAACCCACAACCCCGAATCCGAAATCTTGAAACGCGAAACCCCGAACAGCGAAACCCCAAACCTCGAAACCCCGGACTGCTAACGCGAAACCCCGAAAACCCCGAACCCGAAACCCCGAATCTGGAAACCCCGTACCGTGAAAACCCCGAAACCATAACGCGAAACCCCGAAAACCTCGAACCCCGAAACCCAAACGCGAAACCCTAAACCCCTAACCTTGAAACCCCGAAACCCTAAACCCCTAACCCAGAAACCAAGAACCGTAAAACCCGGAACCCGCTAAACCCGAACCCGAAACCCCTAACCTCGAAACCCCGAAACCAAAACCTTGAACTGCGAAAACCCCGAATCCGAAACCCCGAACCTCGAAAACCTCAAACAGGGAAAACCCCGAACACCTAAACCGAAACCCCGAACCCCAAACACGAAACCCCTAACCCCGAAAACCCTGAACCCCAAAAACCCCGAACCCCGAATGCGAATCCCGAACCCTGAAAACTCCAAACATGAAACCCCTAAAACCCTGAACCTCAAAACCCCGAACCCGAAACCACGAACTGCAAAACCCTGAATACCCCAAACCCTGAACCCAAAACCCCGAACCTAGAAACCCCATACCGTTAAAACCCCGAAACCCTAACGCGAAACCGCTAACCGCAAAACCCCGAACGCCCAACGTGAAACCCCGAAAACCTCGAACCCCGAAACCCAAACACGAAACCCCGAACCTCGACATCCCCAAACCGTGAAACCCCGAACCTCGAAAACCCCGAACCGTGAAAATCTCGATCCTAAAACCCCGAACTGCGAAACCCCTAAAACCCCGAACACGAAACCTCAAACCCGAAACCCCGAACCTGGAAACTCTAAACTGTGAAAACCCCAAACCCCTAACGGTATACCCCTAAAAACCCGAACGCGAAACACTGAACCCTGAAAACCCCGAACGCGAAACACCGAATTCCAAAAAACTCGAACGTGAAACCCCTAAAACCCCGAACTCCGAAAACCCTGAACGTGAAACGCCTAAAACCCCGAATCTCGAACCTAACACCCCCCAACCTCAAATCGAAAACCGTAACCCTAACCCTGAAACCTGAAACCCTAAACCTCGATAACCCCGAACCGCGAAGTTAAACCAGAAAACCCAAACCGAAACGCCTAACGGCGAAACCACGAACCGCGGAACCACGAAACTGAAAACCTGAAACCCCAAACCGTGAAACCCCGAACCCATAATGCTGAACCGCCAAAAACCGAACCGCCAACTCTAAACCCGAAACCCCGATCCACGAAACCCCAAACCCTAAACCCGAACCTGGAAACCCTGAACCGTGAAAACCCTGAACCCCCAATGCGAAACCTTGAAAACCCCGAACCCCCAACGCGAAACCCCGAACCCCGAACCCCAAAAACACCGAATCCCGAAAGCGAAACCACGAACGCAAAACCCCGAACCGCCAAGGTGAAACCCCGAAAACCCAGAATCTAGAAACCCCGTACCGTGAATACCCCGAAACCCGAACACGAAACCCTGAACCCCCAAAACCCTGAACCCCGAACGTGAAACCCTGAAAACCCCGAACCTCGAAACCACGAACCGTGAAATCCCGAAACCCTAAACCCCTAATCTGAAACGCCGAAATGCAAAACCGCGAACCGCGGAACCTTGAAATCGAACCTGGAACCCCAAAACCCCGAAACCATGAACCTTGAACCCGAAAACCTAAACCAAAACCCCGAACCGCGGAAGCGCGAAACCGAACCTCGAACCCCGAAACCTCGAACCGCTGAACCCGAACCGCAAAACCGTGAACCACGAAACGCCAAACTCGAAACGCGAAACCCTAAAACACGAAACACCGAACCCCGATACCCCGATCCGCGAAACCCTGAACCGTGAAAATCCCGAACCCTTAACGCGAAACCCAGAAAACCACGAACGCAAAACCGCGAAACCCCGAACCGCAAAATCCGCAAACGCGAAACGCCGAACCTCGAACGCGAAAACCCCGAACCCCTAAACCCCGAACCGCGAACTTGAACCCGAAAACCCAAACCTTAACGCCGAACGGCGAAACCTCGAACCGCAAAACAGAAAACTTGAAACCCTAAACCCATAATGCCGAACCGCCAAAAACCGAACCACCAACTCGAAACCCAAAACCCCGACTCCAAAACCCCAAACCGCGAAACCCTGAACCCCAAACCCGAACTTGGAAACCCTGAACCGTGAAAACCCCGAACCCCCAATGTGAAACCCTGAAAACCTCGAACCCCCAACGCGAAACCCCGAACCCCAAAAACACTGAATCCCGAAAGCGAAACCCCGAACCACGAAGGCGAAACCCTGAAAACCCCGAACCCGAAACCCCGAAGCTGGACACCCCGTACTGTGAAAACCTTGAAACCCGAACGCGAAATCCTGAACCCTGAACGCGAAACCCAGAACCTCGAACACGAAACTTTGAACCCCCAACGTGAAACCCCGAAAACCTCGAAAGTGAAACCCCGAACCGCAAAACCCAGAACCCGCTAAACCCGAAACCCTGAACTACAAAACCCCGAACCCATAAAACCCCGAACCCCGAACCACGAACCTCGAAACCCCGAACCTGAAACCTCGAAAACCAAGAAACCCTGACGCCGAAACCCCGAACCCCGAAACCCCGAAACCCCGAAAACCTCGAACAGGGAAAACCCCGAACCCCGAAAACCCCGAACCCTGAAAACCCCGAACATGAAACCCCTAAAACCCCGAACCTCGAAACCCTAAACCCAAAACCACGAATTGAAAACCCTGAATACCCCGAACCCAAAACCTCGAACCTGGAAACCCCATACCGTGAAAACCCCGAAACCCTAACGCGAAACCGCTAACCGCAAAACCCCGAACGCCCAACGCGAAACCCCGAAAACCTCGAACCCCGAAACCCAAACGCGAAACCCTAAACCCCTAACCCGAAACCCCAAACCTCGACATCCCCGAACCCTGAAACCCCGAACCGTGAAACCCCAAAACCCTAAACCCCAAAAACTCCGAACCTCGAACGCGAAACCCAAACCCTGAAAACCCCGAACATGAAACCCCTAAAACCCCGAACCTCGAAACCCTAAACCCGAAACCACGAACTGCAAAACCCTGAATACCCCGAACCCCGAACCCAAAACCCCGAACCTGGAAACCCCATACCGTGAAAACCCCGAAACCCTAACGCGAAACCGCTAACCGCGAAACCCTGAAAACCTCGAACCCCGAAACCCAAACGCGAAACCCTAAACCCCTAACCCGAAACCCCAAACCTCGACATCCCCGAACCCGAAAACCCCGAACCGCGAAACTTGGAACTCGCTAAACCCGAACCCGAAACCCCGAACCGCGAAACCCCGAACCTCAAAACACCGAAACCAAAACCCTGAACCGCGAAACCCCAAGCCCGAAACCCCAAACCTCGAAAACCTTGAACAGGGAAAACCCCGAACCGCTAGCTTGAAACACCGAAAACTGTGAACCCCAAACATGAAACCCCAAACCCCGATAACCCTGAACCCCGAAAACCCCGAACCCCAAACGCGAAACCCAACCCCCGAACGTGAAACCCTGAAAACACCGATTCCGAACCCCCGAACTGCGAAACCCCTAAAACCCCGAACGCGAAACCTCAACCCGAAAACCCTAACCCTAACCCCGAAACCCTAAACCCTAAACCCTAAACCTCGATAACCCTGAACCGTGAAATCCCTAAACCCCTAACCCGAAACCCCGAACCGCGAACTTAAACCTGAAAACCCGAACTCGAAACGCCGAACTGCAAAACCATGAACCGCGGAACCTCGAAATCGAACCCGGAACCTCGAAACCCCGAAACCATAAACTCTGAACCGGAAAACCCCGAACCGCTAAACCCGAACCCGAAACCCTGAACCGCGAAACCTCGAACGCCCAACGCGAAACCCCGAAACCCAAACACAAACCTGAACCCTCAACGCGAAACCCTAAACCTCGAACGCCTAACGCGAAACCACGAAACCTGAACCCTCAACGCGAAACCCTAAACCTCGAACGCCCAACGCGAAACCCCGAAAATCTCGAACCCCGAAACCGAAACGCGAAACCCTAAACCCTAAACCCCTAACCCGAAACCCCAAACCTCGACAACCTCGAACCGTGAAACCCCGAAACCCTAAACCCCTAACCCGAAAACCATGAACCGCAAAACCCGGAATCCGCTAAACCCGAACCCGAAACCCCGAACTGCGAAACCCCGAACCTCGAAGCCCCGAAACCCAAACCCCGAACTGCGAAAACCCCGAACCACGAAACCCCGAACCCGAAACCCCGAACCGCGAAAACCTCGAACAGGGAAAACCCCGAACCCCTAACGCGAAACCCTGAAAACCCCAAACCCGAAACCCTAAACCTCGAAAACCCTGAACCCCAAAAACCCCAATCCCCGAACGCGAAACCCGAAAACCCCTAACCCGGAACTTGAAACCCCGAAAACCACGAACCTCGAAACCCCGAACCGTGAAATCCCGAAACCCTAAACCCCCAATCCGAAACGCCGAACTGCAAAACCACGAACCGGGGAACCTCGAAACCGAAACCGGAACCCCAAAACCCCGAAACCATACATCTTGAACCTGAAAACCTGAACCGAAACGCCAAACGGTGAAACCCCGAACCGCGGAAACGCGAAACCAAAACCCGAAACCCTGAACCGCGGAACCTCGAAACCGAAACGCGAAACCCTAAAACACAAAACACAGAAACCCGATACCCCGATCCGCGAAACCCTGAACCGTGAAAATCCCGAACCCTTAACGAGAAATCCTGAAAAACCCAGAAAACCCCGAACGCAAAACAGCGAAACCCCGAACGCGAAACGCCGAACCCCGAACCGCGAACGCGAAACCCCGAACCCCAAACGTGAAACCCCGAAACCCACAACCCCGACTCCGAAACCCCGAACCGCGACACCTCGAACAGCGAAACCCCGAACCTCGAAACCCCACCAGAAACCTCGACCCCGAAACCCGAACCGCGAAACCCCGAACCTCGACAACCCCGAACCGCGAAACCTTGAACCTGAAACCCCGAACCACCAACGAGAAACCCGAATCCCCTGATCCCGAAACCCTGAACCTCAAACCCCATACCCAAAACCCTGAACCTCGAAAACCCCAAACGTCGAAACCCCAAACCTCAAACCCCGAACCACGAAACTCTGAACCCGAAACCTCGTACCCGAAAAACCATACTCGAAACCCCGAATAGTGAAAACCCCCAACGTGAAACCCTGAAAAACCCGAAACCATAACACGAAACCCAGAACCGCCAACAAGAAACCCGAAACCTTGACCCCAAAACCCGAAACTTGAAAACCCCGAACAGCAAAATCCTGAACCCGAACAGCTAAAACCCCGAACCACCAACGAGAAACCCGAAACCCCGAACCGCAAAAACCGGAACCCCTAACGCAAAACCCCAAAAAACCTGATCTCGAACCACGAAAAAACACCGAACCCCTAATGCAAAACCCTGAAAATCGCGAACCCCAAACACGACACCCCGAAACCCACAACCCGAACCCAAAACGGAGGACCGCGAAACCTCGAACAGTGAAAACCATGAACCTCGAAAACCCGAACCCGAAACCCTGAACCGCGAAAACCCTGAACCCCCAACGTGAAAGCCCCTAACCCCAAAAGCGAAACCTCAGAAACCTCGAACCCCAAACGCGAAAGCCCCTAACCCCAAACGCGAAACCTCGGAAACCTCGAACCCCAAACGCGAAACCCCGACCTCGAAACCCCAAACCCCAAACCCCGCACCCGAAACCCTCAACGCTAAACCCGAAAACCCAACCCTGAACCGCGAAAACCCGAACAGTGAAACCTCGAACCGCTAAAAACAAGAAAACCCAGAATCGCGAAACCCCAAAACCCCAAAAACCCCGAAACCCAAACGCGAAACCCCGAAACCTAAACCCTCAACGTGAAACCCGAAACCCGTAACCCCGAACCACGAAACCCCGAACCCACTAGCCTGAACCGCAAAACCCCGAACCTCGGAACCACGAGCCTCAAAAACCCGAACCCGAAACCCCGAACGGCGAAAACCCCGAAACCCCAACGTGAAAGCCCCTAACCCCAAAAGCGAAACCTCGAACCCCAAACGCGAAAGCCCCTAACCCCAAACGCGAAACCCCGACCTCGAAACCCCAAACCCCGCACCCGAAACCCTCAACGCTAAACCCGAAAACCCAACCCTAAACAGCGAAAACCCGAACCCGAAACAGAGGACCGCGAAACCCCAAACAGTGAAAACCATGAACCTCGAAAACCCGAACCCGAAACCTCGAACCGCGAAAACCCTGAACCCCCAACGTGAAAGCCCCTAACCCCAAAAGCGAAACCTCAGAAACCTCGAACCCCAAACGCGAAAGCCCCTAACCCCAAACGCGAAACCTCGGAAACCTCGAACCCCAAACGCGAAACCCCGACCTCGAAACCCCAAACCCCGCACCCGAAACCCTCAACGCTAAACCCGAAAACCCAACCCTGAACCGCGAAAACCCAAACCCGAGACAGAGGACCGCGAAACCCCGAACAGTGAAACCCCGAACCGCTAAAAACACGAAAACCCAGAATCGCGAAACCCCAAAAACCCCGAAACCCCAAAAACCTTGAAACCCAAACGCGAAACCCCGAAACCTAAACCCGCAACGTGAAACCCGAAACCCCTAACCCCGAACCACGAAACCCCAAACCCACTAGCCCGAACCTCGAAACCCCGAACCTCGAAACCACGAACATCGAAAACCCGAACCCGAAACCCCGAACCGCGAAAACCCTGAACCCCCAACGTGAAACCCCCTAACCCCAAAATCGAAACCTCGGAAACCTCGAACCCCAAACGCGAAAGCCCCTAACCCTAAACGCGAAACCTCGGAAACCTCGAACCCCAAACTCGAAACCCCAAACCCCGCACCCGAAACCCTCAACGCTAAACCCGAAAACCCAACACTGAACCGCGAAAACCCGAAACCGAAATAGAGGACCGCGAAACCTCAAACCTCGAACCGCTAAAAACACGAAAACCCCCAATCGCGAAACCCCAAAAACCCCGAAACCCCAAAAACCCCGAAACCCAAACGCGAAACTCCGAAACCTAAACCCTCAATGTGAAACCCGAAACCCCTAACCCCGAACCACGAAACCTTGAACCCACTAGCCTGAACCGTGAAACCCCGAACCTCAAAACCACGAACCTCGAAAACCCGAACCCGAAACCCCGAACCGCGAAAACCCCGAACCCCCAACGTGAAAGCCCCTAACCCCGAAAGCGAAACCTCGGAAACCTCGAACCCCAAACGCGAAAGCCCCTAACCCCAAACGCGAAACCTCGTAAACCTCGAACCCCAAACGCGAAACCCCAACCTCGAAACCCCAAACTTGAAACCCCAAACCACGCACCCGAAACCCTCAACGCTAAACCTGAAAACCCAACCCTGAACCGCGAAAACCCGAACCCGAAATAGAGGACCGCGAAACCCCGAACAGTGAAACCTCGAACGCGAAACCTCGAACCGCTAAAAACACGAAAACCCCGAATTGCGAAACCCCAAAAACCCCGAAACCCCAAAAACCCCAAAACCCAAACGCGAAACCCCGAAACCTAAACCCTCAACGTGAAACCTGAAACCCCTAACCCCGAACCACGAAACCCCGAACCCACTAGCCTGAACAACAAAACCCCGAACCTCGAAACCACAAACCTCAAAAACCCGAACCCGAAACCCCGAACCGCGAAAACCCTGAACCCCCAACGTGAAAGCCCCTAACCCCAAAGGCGAAACCTCGAACCCCAAACGCGAAACCCCTAACCCCAAACGCGAAACCTCGAAAACCTCGAACCCCAAACGCGAAACCCCGACCTCGAAACCCCAAACCCCGCACCCGAAACCCTCAACGCTAAACCCGAAAACCCAACCCTGAACCGCGAAAACCCGAACCCGAAACAGAGGATCGCGAAACCCCGAACAGTGAAACCCCGAACCTCGAACGCGAAACCTCGAACCGCTAAAAACACGTAAACCCCGAATCGAGAAACCCCAAAAACCTTGAAACCCAAACGCGAAACCCCGAAACCTAAACCCTCAACGTGAAACCCGAAACCCCTAACCCCAAACCACGAAACCCCGAACCCACTAGCCTGAACCGCGAAACCCCGAACCTCGAAACCACGAAGCTCAAAAACCCGAACCCGAAACCCCGAACCGCGAAAACCCCGAACCCCCAACGTGAAAGCCCCTAACCCCAAAAGCGAAACCTCGGAAACCTCGAACCCCAAACGCGAAACCCCGACCTCGAAACCCCAAACCCCGCACCCAAAACCCTCAACGCTAAACCCGAAAACCCAACCCTAAACCCGAAACAGAGGACCGCAAAACCCCGAATAGTGAAACCCTGAACCTCGAACACGAAACCTCGAACCGCTAAAAACACGAAAACCCCCAATCGCGAAACCCCAAAAACCCCGAAACCCCAAAAACCCCGAAACCCAAACGCGAAACTCCGAAACCTAAACCCTCAATGTGAAACCCGAAACCCCTAACCCCGAACCACGAAACCTTGAACCCACTAGCCTGAACCGCGAAACCCCGAACCTCGAAACCACGAACCTCGAAAACCCGAACCCGAAACCCCGAACCGCGAAAACCCCGAACCCCCAACGTGAAAGCCCCTAACCCCGAAAGAGAAACCTCGGAAACCTCGAACCCCAAACACGAAAGCCCCTAACCCCAAACGCGAAACCTCGGAAACCTCGAACCCCAAACGCGAAACCCCGACCTCGAAACCCCAAACCCCGCACCTGAAGCCCTCAATGCTAAACCCGAAAACCCAACCCTGAACCGCGAAAACCTGAACCCGTAACAGAGGACCGTGAAACCCCGAACAGTGAAACCTCGAACGCGGAACCTCGAACCGCTAAAAACACGAAAACCCCGAATCGCGAAACCCCAAAAACCCCGAAACCCCAAAAACCTCGAAACCCAAACGCGAAACCCCTAAACCTAAACCCTAAACGTGAAACCCGAAACCCCTAACCCCGAACCACGAAACCCCGAACCCACTAGCCTGAACCGCGAAACCCCGAACCTCGAAACCCCGAACCCGAAACCCCGAACCTCGAAACCCCGAACCTGAAACCCCGAACCTCGAAACCCCGTACTAGAAACCCCGAACCTCGAAAACCCCGAACCCCAAACGCGAAACCCCGAACCCCAAACGCAAAACCCCAAACCCCAAACGCGAAACCCTGAACCACAAACGAGAAACCCAAAACTCCGAATCGCGAAACCCCGAACCTAGTACCCGAAACCCCGAACCCCAAACGCAAAACCCTTAACCACCAATGAGAAACGCGAAACCCCGACCCCGAACCTTGAAATCCCGTACCCGAATCCCCTAACCTCGAAAACCCCGAACCGCGAAACCCCGAACCTCGAAACCCCAAACCCAAAACCCCGACCCGCCCAAACCCTGAACCCCTAACGCGAAACCCTGAAAACCCTGAACTCGAGTCGTGAAAAAACACCGAACCCCTAACGCGAAACCCTAAAAACCCCGAACCCTAAATGTGAAACCCCGAAACCCAAAACCCCGAACCCTAAACCCAAACCGCGAAAATCCTGAACCCCTAACACGAAACCCCAAAAACCCAGAACCGTAAACGCCAAACCCCAAAAATCCTGAAACCCCAAACGTATAACCCTGAAACCCTGACACCGAAAACATGAACCCGAAACCCTCAACGCGAAACCCGGAACCCCGAACCAGCAACCCCGAACCGTAAAACCCCGAACCTCGAAACATGAAACCCGTAACCCATAACCCGAACCACGAAACTCCGAACCCCCAACCCCGAACCGCAAAACCCCGAACCTCGACACCCCGCACCAAAAACCTCAAACCCTGAAAAACCCCGAACCCCCAACGTGAAACCCCGAAAACCCCGAACCCATAATTCGAAACCCCGAACCGCCAACTCAAAACCCGATACCCCGACCCCGAAACCCCAAACCACGAATCCCCGAACCCGAAACCCCGAAATCGAAACATCGAACCAAAAACGCGTAACCCTGAAACCCCGACCCCGAAAACTTTAACCCAAAACCCTCAACTCGAAACCTCGAAACCCCGTACCAGAAACCCCACACCTCGAAAACCCCTAACCGGAAACCCGAACCTGAACCACGAAACCCCAAACCCGCAACCCTGAACCGTGAAACCCGGAACCTCGAAACCCCGAACCCGAAACCCCGAACCTCGAAAACCCATACCTCAAAACCCCGTCCCAGAAACCCTGAACCTCGATAACCCCGAACCCCAAACGCGAAACCCCGAATCACCAATGAGAAACCCGAAATCCCGAACCGTGAAACCCCGAACCTCGAAACACCGTACTCGAAACCTCGAAAACCCCGAACTTGAAACCCCGAACTCGAAACACCGTACTCGAAACCTCGAAAACCCTGAACCTCGAAACCCCGAACTTGAAACCCCGAACCGTAAAAACCCCGAACACCTAACGCGAAACCCCGAACCCGAACCCCGAAAACCCCGAACCCCTAACGCGAAACCCCGAACCCCAAACGCAAAATCCCGTAACCTGAAACCCAAAACCCCGAACCCGAAACCCTCAATGCATAACCCGATACCCCGCCCCCGAACCGTGAAACCCCGAACCCGAAAACCCCCAACCCCTAACCCGAAACCCCGAATCCAAACCATGAAACCCCGAACACGCAACCCCAAACACGAAGCCGCAAACCTCGTAACCCCGAACCTCGAAACCCCGAACCTCGAAACCCCGTACCGGAAACCCCGAACCGCGATAACCTCGAACCCCAAACGTGAAACCCCTAAAAACCCGAACCCTAAAGGCGAAACCCCGAACCTCCAACGCGAAAACCCGACCCCAAAACCCGAAACCCTCAACGCGAAACTTGAAACACCAAACCCCGAACCCAAACCACGAAACCCCGACCCCTCAACCCCGAACCGCAAATTGAAACCCGAAACCCCGAACCCCTACAGGCCAAGGCTTGTTTGGGCTTACTGAAGACTTTGGAGAGCACCTCTCTAACTTCTCTATAAAACAGCACATTATGCCCCCCTTAAACCCTAAACCCAAAAACCATAACCCTAACCCCAAAACCTTAAAACCTAAACCCCTAACCCGAAACCCGAAACCTCGAACCTCGAAACCCAAAACCGATACCCTAAACCGCAAAACCCCGAACTCCTAACGCGAAACCCCGAACCCCAAACGCGAAACCCTGAACCCCAAACCCCAAACCCCGAAAACCATAGAAAATTGATTTGAGTGGCAGACTCGGCCGTAATCTGCTTTGTAAAAAAACAAGCACAAGTAGACCTTCAAACAGGGATATCACGTGCTTCTGGTAGCGAAATGAGGCGATTCAAAAATCCAGGGCCATCTTTACATATAGGACTACAACTTTTATGAAGGGTCCGACGGACAGAAAATTGATTTGAGGGGCAAAATCGGCCGCAATCATTTTCGTAAAAAAAAAGTCAGACTAGACCTTCAAATGGGGATATCACGTGCTTCTGGTAGCAAAATTAGTTGATTCAAAAATCCAGGGCTATCATTACATACATGACTACAACTTTGATAAAGAATTTGACCGACAGAAAATTGACTTGAGGGGCAGAATCGACGGCAATCGTTTTCATAAAAAAACAAGCAAAACAAGACCTTCAAACGGGGATATCACGTGCTTCTGGTAGCGAAATGAGGCGATTCAAAAATCCAGAGTCATCTTTACATCCAGGACTACAACTTTGATGAAGGGTCCGACCGACAGAAAATTGATTTGTGGGGCAGAATCGGCCACAATTTGCTTCGTAAGAAAACAAGTGCAAGTACACCTTCTAATAGGGATATCACGTGGTTTTGGTAGCGAAATCAGGTGATTCAAAATTCCAGGATCATCTTTACATGCAGGAATACGACTTTGATGAAGGGTCCGACCGACAGAAAATTTATGTGACGAGCAGAATTGGCCGCAATCTTTTTCGTAAAAAAAGCAAAACTAGACCTTCAAACGGGGATATCACGTGCTTCTGGTAGCGAAATGAGGCGATTAAAAAATCCAGAGCTATCTTTACATACAGGACTACAACTTTGATGAAGGGTCCGAATGACAAAAAATTGATTTAAGGAGCAGAATCGGCTGCAATTTGTGTCGTAAAAAAATAAGAACAACTAGACATTCAAACAGGGATATCATGTTCTTCTGGTAGCAAAATGAGGCGATTCAAAAATCCAGGGTCATCTATACATACAAGACTGTAACTTTTATGAGGGGTCCCACACGAGAGAATATTGATTTGATAGGTAGAATCGTCCACAATCTGCTTCGTAAAAAAAAAAGCAAAACTAGACCTTCAAACGGGGATATCACGTGCTTCTGGTAGAGAAATGGCGCGATTCAAAAATCTAGGGTCATCTTTACATACAGGACTAGAACTTTGATGAAGGGTCTGACCGATAAAAAATTGATTTGACGGGCAGAATCGGCCGCAATCTTTTTCGTAAAAAAAATGCTAAACTAGACCTTCAACCGGGGATATCACGTGCTTCTGGTAGCGAAATGAGGCAAATCAAAATTCTAGGGTCATCTTTACATACAACACTACAACTTTGATGAGGGTCTGACCGACAGAAAATTGATTTGAGTGGCAGAATCGGCCGCAATCTGTGTCATAAAAAAACAAGCACAACTAGACATTCAAATGGGGATATTACGTGCTTCTGGTAATGAAATTAGGTGATTCAAAAATCCAGGGCCATCTTTACATACAAGACTACAACTTTGATGAAGGGTCCGACATACAGAAAATTTATTTGAGGGGCAGAATCGGCCGCAATCGATTTCGTAAAAAAACAAGCAAAACAAGACCTTCAAACGGGGATATCATGTGCTTCTGGTAGAGAAATTAGGCGATTCAAAAATCCAGGGCCATCTTTACATACAGGACTACAAATTTTGATGAAGGGTCCGACCGACAGAAAATTGATATGAGGGGTAGAAACGGTCGCAATGTGCTTGGTAAAAAAACAAGCGAAACTAGACCTGCAAACGGGGATATCACGTGCTTCCAGTAGCGAAATGAGGCGATTCAAAAATCCAGGGTCATCTTTACATCCAGGACTACAACTTTGATGAAGGGTCCAACCGATAGAAAATTGATTTGACGGGCAGAATCGGCCGCAATCTTTTTCGTAAAAAAAAAGCAAAACTAGACCTTCAAATGGGGATATCACGTGCTTCTGGTAGTGAATTTTATGAATTGAATTAATCCTCTCAAAATTTCCTTCTTATTATTGATAACCAGGTTTTACTAATTTAATCACTAATCTCTCTCGAGCATCAATGAATTATTTTAACAAGCAAACTTCCTACCTCTCCGTGAAAATTCTAAAACTCATCAAAATACAATATTGAATAATATTTTTTCAACTACTTCACAAGTACCCATCTAAAGAATATTTCAACTATTTCCACACCAGTAATAAGAAGTGTATCATGATTGTTAAATTATCACAATTATTATAGTTGTCATTATAACCATTATTGTAAATAATTAATATTCTAATTATTATTGGAAGTATTATCATTGTAGAAACTAAACTAAAAATGGGATCAAAACTAAAACAAAAAAATAAAAGAATAAGAACCAAAATACAAAACAAAAAATTATATATGTAGAAACGAGGCAAAAAAATCTCGCTACGGCAGAGCACATGTTAATGGCTCGTTTATTTTTTAAATAAAATAATACCACATGGATAAAAAAAAACTAAAAAAGTATAGAATGTTTATCACAAGGTCTTTATATTCTCTGATAGCTTTGAAATTTTAAGCTAATGTATAGAAATATGTGAAGAGACTCCTCGCAAAATTTCATATCAATCTAATGGTCGGATTGAGAGATATGATTGATATTCTAAAACTATTAATTATTTTAAAAAAAACACTTTTTGGCTGGAACGTAATGGGCACAATGTAACTAGAATGTTCCGGGCAAAATTTACTGAACGTACCGAGAATAAAGTATACAAAGAGGGGGAGGTTTATAATAATTCAAAATGTTGTTATAATACAAAATTTAGGTAACAAAAAGGAAACAAAAGGGGCTATAAATAAGAAAAAAGGGTGAAAGATGGGGCCAAAATGGAATTAAGAAGAAATGGGACTATAATACCCATCCCTTCTCTCATCCATGGGCGGTTGATAACAAGAAGAAGGAGGGGGGGGGGGAGAATTTCAGATTTTTCCTTCATCAAACTAGGAATAAACACCTAAAATTAGTAAACCCATATAAGCATTGGAATTTTTAAGTGGAGGAACACAATCGGGTGGTGAATTAACAAAAAGAAATGTGAAGAATTGGTGAAGAAAAGAGGGGGAAGAGTGGCCAGCTATATACAAGGAGAAGAAGGCTAAGATTCTTCTAAAATTTGCGAAGTAAAGTTTAGAGTCCATCCAAGTAAGGAGTTCTAATTCCAATTTCTATGAAATTAACTTCAATTTGATTAAAGGTTCATGATTTTCTTGAATGGGGAATTAGGGTTCTTTAACATAAAATGTTGGGAAAATGCAGAAACGAGTGAGATTAAATGGACTAGAATAATCTAAGTGCCTTGAAGAAGAAGAAGAAATGAGTGCATAAAAGAGAGGAAGGGAACTCTTGGTTCCCTTGGGCATGTTCTCGGCTGAGATATTATAGAGAGGGAATGAGAACTTATGATATGCTTAATTAATTAACTTGGTAGAAATGACCTTAAGAGGACATAAATGAGACTGTTGACATGAATAAAGGGAAGGCATGGTTGTGACTAATGAGGAAGCAGGGATTGAAGATGAATTGGAGATACTTTCTCCATTAGCAA
Source organism: Salix purpurea (assembly GCA_027405865.1). NCBI lineage: Eukaryota > Viridiplantae > Streptophyta > Magnoliopsida > Malpighiales > Salicaceae > Salix > Salix purpurea. The sequence goes on from JAOWLH010000014.1 coordinate 2,976,715, forward strand.
AATAAGGTAGGTTCATTGCCCTGTTTTCTAGGGGAATTTGAACCGGAAACTACAGAATCCAGGGAGGGTCCCATGATAGAAGTTATAAAAGGGAGTGTTATCTTTCCAACGAGTCTAACCCCGCCTAATATGGAGTCCTGGAACTCCAGATACAAATAAAAATATGAGGATAGGTCAAGCTTGCCACCCCTTTGGCAAATTCGGCCAAGTTGATAAAACGACAAAATTTAGCCATATTAAGGGTAGAAATTGTTTTCTTTCCCTTCACAAAGTGTGTCTTTATCTTCAAAAAAATTGTGATTAAAATTGAATTCAAGATGTCCACTGGACTACTAATGAGCTGAAAAGTTAAAGGATAATAATGAGGAATGTAAGTGAGAAATGATTGGTAATATGAAATGAATATTATTGCCATTGTTGTTGTTGTGTGTGATATGTTGACTAATATGAAATAATGATGGGTTTTATGGTTTCAGGAGGAATCGCAGGAGGAGTACAACAACAGCAGGGGAACGCAAGTCGAGCGTTTACAGTAGGTAGGTACTTGATACCTATATCTCCTCTAATTACTAATTATTTTAACTTACTATTGAAATATAAGAAAATAAATGGTGCTTATTGATGAGGAAAAGAAAAGGGAGAAAGGAAAGGTTAAATGACGAAAAACAGAGGACTAGATTTAATTTATGGGTTCTTTTGGAGGAAATGAATAGTAACAACGAATTTTGGTAATGACTGTTTCTCGAATTTGATTTGTTTGTCCATGATATGGGAGGCTAATGATGTTAACCAAGCTGGTTAACTTCGACATTACCGGTATATGGGAGGATAAATATAAACCTTGATTAACTATTCAGGTTCAGAATAGTTAATGATATCTGTAAGTTACGTCGATATCGACAAAATTTATAAACTTGATTAGCTTTCCGAGGTGAAAGCTAATGATGTCAAGAATTCTTAACATCGACATACCTAATATTCTCCCAAGGTAATATAGAATAGTGATTAACTATTTTAGTTTTAAAAATAGTTAATGACACAAACAATTACATTCGTGTCGACATTTTCATAAAACTGATTAATTGTTTCCAAGACGGGCAACTAAAGACATTAATGGAGGTCATTAGTGTCGGCGATAGTCTTTTTGATGTGGAGGGTGGAGAAGAAGTCAAAAGAAACAAAAAAAAATTAACCTTTAAAAGGGGTTATGGTTGTATTTAGAATCTCATATGATTTAAGTACATAGATATGCTATTTAATTTTTCTTCTATAAATTGCTTGTATTTTAAGCATTTATTGTTAATTATATGGAAATTTTATATTTTGCAGGTCCCTCCCATTCATGTCAGGAATAGATTTTAAGTTCTTTGATCCGTTTTTGTATAAGTTAGGAACTTAGGGATTTGTGGTGAAATTTTGTTATGTAGTAACCATGTAACCTGTATAGAATATTATATTCATAATATTTTGTTTCTGAAATATTAAATGTATCAACCTATGCTTGGGATATTAGCATGGATTATATTATGTTAGAATATTAAATTGTGATGTGTTATATATATATATATATATATATATATATATATATATATATATATGAGATCTCCGTGCTCGAAATGGCTCTTTATTTATTAATTTATGTGTGTGATGTAAGATGGAGTTTGAGGATGAATATGGTCCTGAGCATAATCTAGAATGAATTATGCAGTTGATTGTACTAAACATGGATGTGATTCTAAATGTGTGCAGGGTACATTGTCGATAACTTGGGATCTCCCGATATAGGGGAGACTCTGCTGAAATTTTGTTAGAAATTAACGAAATTTTGATGAGTACAAAAAAAATATGCTCCATGTACTCTTTATAGGGGGAAAGATTAACGAATAAACTAATAGTAAAAATTAGGGTTGTTACCTGAAATTTGTTCCTGTTTGTTCTGTTTTTTAAATTAGAATGAGATATACAAGTCAATCCGGACGGAATGAAATTGATAACCTTGATCTGAACTCAATCACGAGTAGTTGATTAGCCAGCTCATCCAAGTTTTATACATATCGACTCCATACATTTTTTTAAAACAAGCTTACCTAGGTAAAAAGCAACTTTAACACATAAGCAACTTCAACTTATAAGCTATTTGAAAAATCAAAGTTAAAAACTTGTTTTATTTTAACTTTTGACTTCTTCAATGGACATTTCAATAACTAAAATAGCTTTATTGCTCCTGAGTTGTTATTTCTACACATTTCGATAGAAAAAACAAAAGATAAAAAAATACATATACATGTTGGAATACCATTTATATTTGTGAATTAAAACACAGAATAAGAGAACAATAGAAGAAGAATTGTTTCTTCTTTCGGAAACCAAATAGAACAAGAAAAAAGCCCTAACTTTTCTCTTCATCTTCTTCTCCTTTGTCTCAACAAATTCAATATTCCTTGGCAAACCACCTACACACACAGACCCATGAAAACATCCCGCTAGACCCATCATTATCACCACCAAACATCCTTGTTTTGTCCTCTCTCTTTGTATATTGGTTGGGCTTTGCATTTTCTCTTCCTCATCTCCATCTCACTTGCCTTAAACTCAAGAACGCAGGTAACAATATTTTTTTGGGTCAACTCTTGAATTGGTGTATGAAACTGTATTAAGAAATAAATAAATTAGATCGTGAATTTACTGTGGCATTAGACACATATTATTGTGGATTGTAATGGTATAATTACTTATTTACCTCTCAGTGCACCTTAATTTTAGCCTTGGACTTAGGGGTATTTTCGACTTTTTCAAGGGACCGATTGAAATTACCTGAATGTTTGAGGGTGTTTTCATCTTTTCTGCCTCATGCTCCCTTCAGGCAACGCGTGCGGCGTCTTCCGATGGTGAAAAGTGTTCATCTAGCATCTCATGCCATGTCCTCTTTCTCATGGTGGTGCTCGTGGCGTCCCACAGTAGTTGGTTGATATTCCCCCCCCCCCCCCCCTTTTCTTTCTCTTGCAAACTAAATTACACGGAACTCCCCTTTTTTTATGGTGTTTTCATTTTAGTTCCTGATCTTTTGATTGTTTTATGGTCCTGATTTTTGTGATATAAGTTTTGATCTATTTCAATTTTATCCTTCAATTGAAATTGATTTTATATTTCAGTTTCATTTCGGTCCTTATTCTTTTAATTTTGGGATTGGTTTTAAATCCCTTAATAATTTCGATATAGAAGTTTGGGTTCAATTTTGACCTTCGATTGAAATTGATCATATATTTTGTTTTCATTTGGGTCCTTATACTTTTCAATCTTTGATTTCATTTTAATTCCTTTATTTGTTTATATATATTTCCAAAATAGTCCCTTTTTTTCCATGTTTATACTTTATATGTATATGCTTTTAGTTTTTTTTTGTAACTTTTATTATTTTCTCTTTTGTTGAGATTATATATTTTTAATTTAGTCCTTAAATTTTAATGTGTTGGTGATCATTTGTAAAATTGATATTTCTTATTTCTTACCATTTGTTCTGTTTTTTTTTATTGTTCAAGTCAAATGATTTTCCTAAGCTAATAATATTTATTTTTGTCTTGTCATTTTTTTTGCTTGATCTTTTGTTAAAGTTTTTAGGTTTTTATTTTTATTTTTCAAGGTAATTTTGTTTTTTCTATTATTTATCAATAATAATAATTTTCATTTTTTTTCTTGCTTGCTCTTTTGTTAAAGTTTTTGCGTTTTTTTATTCCTCGGGATAATTTAATATTTTGTATTGTTTTAGTAGTAATAGTAATAATAATTTTAGGTGTTTTAATCATGATAATAATAGTGAGATTATTAATCATAATAATAATAGCAATTGTAATTTATTGTAATATTTACAGTGCTTATGGTGTTAATAATTATGACTTTGATGGTAATAATAACAATAACTCATAAAATAATATAAAGAATATCAACAATGACAAAAACAATTGAAATAATGATGATAATACTAATTATAATTTAAATGATATTAATAAAAATAATAATGGTGGTTATCATAATGATTATTGTCGTAATAACGACAATGATTATAATAATAATGATGGTGGTAGCAATAATATTGCCAATAATAATTACAATATTGATTATTTGCAATAATAGCTATAATGACAACTTTAATAATTGTGACAATTTAACAATCATGATAATAACAATGAGAATAATAATTGAAATAATTCATTAGTAGATGTTGTTTTTTGTTCAAAATTGACTTTTGTGGTTTCTTATGTATGTATTTTATCTAATATTATGTAAACGAAAAATATACAAAGCCACAAGTACACAAAATGGGTGGAAAAATTGGGTCAAATTATCTATAATGAAAAAATCACTAACATACATAAGAGAGAGAGAGTTTCACTCTCATTTCACGCCACTAAAGCTAAACTTACTTTGTTTTTTAACGCAAACTGGATTTAATAAAAAAAAATAACAATAAAAATTAAAAGTCAGAACTAAGAGTATAAATATATAAATATGAATAAAAATTAAGAATTATCCTAAAAGGAATGAAAAAATAAAGAGATTAAAACTAAACCAAAAAATAAAAGAATAAGAACCAAAATACAAACAAAAAAAAATTACACATGAGACAAAAGAAAAGATTTCCCAATGCGGAGGAGCGCAGGCTAATTGCTCGTTTTAATTATTTAGCACGCGTGAAGCAACAGAAAACCATCTTTATTTATTTGACCGTAGTTAATAAATAAGCAATCCTAGATTGATCTTCTAGTCGTTCGTACATAACAAAAGCTAAAGGTGGCATAACCGAGCACGTTCAAGTTATTTATTCTCTCTCTCCTGATCTTGAGAGAGAGTAGACTTAAAACACAGCAGATTGAAAAAAAAGAAGGGCCAAATTCTTGATGATAACCAAATCCCTCTATCGGGATTGGTGTGGGTCCGTTGTGAGACACGCTTAAAAGAAAAGGCCGTCAAGGCATTGGTGAAACCACAGGGAGGAGGTTGCTTCCTAAAAACAACTGGGTTTGGCTCGTTGCCTTAGATTCCTTATCCATAGCATAGGATAAAAGGTGCGTGCTTCAACATCTGAAATCTTCACCGTCAGAAAATGGACAAATACGAGAGAAGAGAAAATGGAGGCAAAATATATAGTAAGTGACGGTAACAACACGGTTGTCACTTGCTCAGATTGGCCAAACTTGCGAGGAAAAGGTGAGGATGTAAGAGACCAATATGGGTATGTTTATGAATGTTGTCTTTCTTGATAAATCTTGAACTGGGTTTGTTTACAAGATTCATAGTCTTTAGATTTCTATAAGAATTCTCTTTTGATAGAATTTCTCAGCTCGTTCATTCTGTGCAAATTGATGGTGAGTGGCCAGCACAAACTGTAAGTTTGGCAGATGATGGATTCGGTCCTACTGTTGCAGATTTAGTCGCTCTGTATTGGGAGCGTCCAGCCGGCCCTACTTGGTGGTGTCATGTCGCTGCAGGTCACACCTCTGTCCAGGCCTGGCTCAACAATGCTAAGTGGTTACATCCTGCCAAACCAGGTTTAATGATATTACTCCAAACACAAATAACAAATCTAAAAAAAAACCTTTTCTCCTTCTCTCCCTCTGAAGATAACAGAGCAATGAATTAAACTATATCTAGAGAGAGACATAAAAAGAAATGGACGGGAGCAGCAGTGGAGGAGGAAACGGTCACAGAGTAGAAGCAGAACGGTGGTTATCTATATCAGAGAAACTCTTATCCGCACCAACAATTGCAGTTCACTCAAGTAAATATGGGCAACAAGAGTGTTTTGGGATCTTTTTGCAATTACGTGACCAGGTTCTGCCTGATATTTTTCTATTTTTTTGGTTTAATTCTATTTATTATTCTTGGATCCATCACGTGTATCCGCCTTGTTTTCCGCTCTCCTAGTTTTGGTATTCTTAGAACTGCACTGGAGGAGTTATTTGCTCTTCGCTTTTCCCCTGCAGGAAGTAGGGAAGTATCTTTAGTTATGGAAGGTTCTCTGATACGGTCAGCAATAGGTGATCATTGGGATTTTAATAAGTTTTTGGCTTTTTCCTGGTATACATGCACACATCACTCTACCTTTACAGCATCAAAATATTAATTAATAGTTATAAGATGTTATGGTATGGATAAGTTTATCATTTCATTAAAAAAATGGAATTCCATTCTATCCTTTTCATTTCATTAATGGTGTCAGCTCTATCAAAATTTCAGCAAGCCATTACGGGATGTTATATTATACATGGTCTCCAATGCACCTTTGCCTACTCCTGGAAAGGACCTGATCTTGTTTGCCATTGAGAAATGCATGCTTTCCATTGAGGCTCCACCCAAAGATGTACTCCCCCATGTTGAGGTATGACTTCCTGTCCCTTCGGTTTTGTTAGCTGGATTATGCCTTTGCTGATTGTTTGGTGTTGTGGAGGGTTAACAAAAATTCACATTATTATACAGTAAATGAGTTTAGATTTTGCTGTATGCAAATATCATTTCATCCATTGGTACAGTGTTTGGATGTGGACAACTTTCTCAAACTTCTTACTATTGTGTTACACGAAAGGAGAATTTTACTTCATTCCAACAAATATCTCTCTGAACCTTGCAGAGATAATAGTTGTTTAAGAGAAGTAATCAAATCTAATTACCATTTATTTGATTCTCTTATCTATTCTCACTACATCGAAAATTTTCAGAAGTCATCAGGGGTGTGTTTGCATGCTTATTACAACTTGTGCATTGGTTTTATTGGTCAAGTTTCTGAATCATCATTTGCTCAACTTCAGGTTCCTGATATATATTAATAGCCTTGAATTCTGCTTCAACTTTGTTATGTTATGTTATGCATACAAGAATGATACAGTGAATGTCATTATGTAATATCTGTTTAAATGCACAATAAATGGCAGAGATGACTTGGGTTTGTGCAAGGCGCCATGGGTGTGTATTATTAGAGGTGAAGTGTGGTGTTGGTTTGATTTCTTGGGAATGTTAGAGGAGCAACATCCAATTATGTTATTGATAATTGGCATGGTCTTCATTTAGATGTATTTATGTGCTGCTCTAGCCACTAGCTCCCATTGTTTGATTACCTTCTTTTCCAATTTTTAATCCCTGGGTTCATATACAATTTAAGGAAATGTACATTAGAAATTTAATGGATCTGTTTTTGTCTTGAGCATTGGATTTCAATTATCATGATCTGAAATTTCTAGTCAGCAGTCTTTCTGAAGATGGAAATTCTGTAAAAATCTTAAGAAGACTGGTTTTGAAATTAAATCGATGCAAATCCTTTTTATATATACATGCTCTCTTACTCAAGGCCACTAGTTGTGCTAAAATGTTGTTTGCATTCTTTACCAAAGCAACTGTTTACGAGGTTCAGGGTTTCGGGTTTTACGTTAGGGGTTCTTTGGGGTTTCGGGTTCGGGGTTTCGCGGTTCGGGGTTTGGGTTTCGAAGATCGGGGTTTCGCGGTTCGGGGTTTCGGGTTCGGGGTTTCGAATTTGGGTTTTGCGGGTTGGTTTCGCGGTTCGGGGTTTCGTAGTTCCGGGTTTTCGGGGTTTCGCGTTAGGGTTCGGGGTTTACACGGTTCAGGGTTTCCAGGTTCGGGGTTTCGCGTTCGAGGTTTTCGGGGGTTCGTGGTTCGGGGATTTCGAGGTTTGGGGTTTTGGGTTGGGGTTTGGGGTTTAGGGTTTCGCGTTCAAGGTTCTCAGGGTTTTGCGGTTCGGGGTTTTCGAGGTTCGGGGTTACAGGTTCAGGGTTTCGCGGTTGCGGGTTTGGGTTTCGGGTTTCGAGGTTTGGTGTTTCGCGGTTCAGGGTTTGGTGTTCAGGTTTGGCGGGGTTTAGGATTTCGGGGTTTCGGGTTCGTGGTTTCACGGTTTGAGGTTTCGCGTTTCAGGTTCGGGTTTTCATGGTTCGGGTTTTCATGGTTTGGGGTCGGGGTTTCGGGTTTGAGGTTTCGTGTTTGGGGTTTCGAGGTTTTGGGTATTGAAGGTTTGGGGTTTCGGGTTTTCGAGGTTTGGGGTTTCGGTTTCGGGGTTTCGCGGTTCAGGGTTTTCGCGGTTTGGGGTTGGGATTTCGCGTTCGGGGTTTTCAGGGTCCGGGGGTTTGGTGTTTCGCTTTCGGAGTTCGGGGTTTTCTGGGTTTGAGTTTTTTGGGTTGTCGCTGTTTCGCTTTCAAGGTTCGGGGCTTTCGAGGTTTGAGGTTTCGCGTTCAGGGTTTTAGGCGTTCACGATTCGGGGTTTTCGAGGTTCAGGGTTTTGGGTTCGGGGTTTCGAGTTCTGCGGTTCGCGGTTCAGGGTTTTCGCAGTTCGGGGTTTAGGTTTCGGGGTTTCGGGTTTGTGGTTTCGCGGTTTGAGGTTACGTGTTTCGAGTTCGGGTTTTCGCGGTTCGGGGTTTCGGGTTCGGGGTTTGGGGTCGGGGTTTGGGGTTTGGGGTTGGGGGTCGGGGTTTCGGGTTGGCGGGTCGGGGTTTCGTGGTATCGCGTTCGGGGTTTCGGATTTTCACGGTTTAGGGATTCCAGGTTTGGGGTATTCGCGTTTGAGGTTTTCGGGGTTTCGTGGTTCGTGGTTTTCGAGGTTCTAGGTTTCAAGTTCGGGGTTTTCGCGTTTCGGGATGTCGGATTCGGGGTTTGTGGTTCGGGGTCTTGGGTTCAGAGTTTCGGGGTTAGGGTTATGGTTTTTGGGTTTAGGTTGGGGGGTTGGGGGTTTTCGAGGTTCGGGGTTTCGGGGTTTCGCGGTTCGGGGTTTCGGGTTTGCAATTCGGGTTTCGCGTTTGGAGTTCGGGGTTTTCACGGTTCAGGGTTTCCAGGTTCGGGGTTTCGCGCTCGGGGTTTTCGGGGTTTCGCGTTTAGGGTTCGGAGTTTTCACGATTCAGGGATTCCAGATTCAGGGTCTCGGGTTCGGGGTTTTGCGTTCGGGGTTTTCGAGGTTTCGGGTTCTGGGTTTCGTGGTTCGAGGTTTTCCGGTTTCTGTGTTTTGCGGTTCGGGGTTTCGCATTTGGGGTTCGAGGTTTTCGGGGTTTCGCGTAGGGGTTCGGGGTTCGGGGATTTCGGGGTTTCGCGTTGGGGGTTTGGGGATTTCCCGGTTCGGGGTTTTCACGGTTCGGGGTTTTAGGTTCAAGGTTCGGGGTTATCAGGGTTTCGTGTTGGTTGATCGAGGTCTCGGGTTCAGAGTTTCGGGGTTAGGGTTACGGTTTTCGGGTTTAGGTTGGGGGGTTGGGGGTTTTTGAGGTTCGGGGTTTCGGGGTTTCGCGGTTCGGTGTTTCGCGTTTGGAGTTTGGGGTTTTCACGGTTCAGGGTTTCCAGGTTCAGGGTTTCGCGTTTGGGGTTTTCGGGGTTTCGCGTTTAGGGTTCGGGGTTTTCACAGTTCAGGGATTCCAGGTTCAGGGTCTCGGGTTCGGGGTTTCGCATTCGGGGTTTTCGAGGTTTCGTGGTTGGGGGTTTTCGAGGTTCTGGGTTTCAAGTTCGGGGTTTTCGCGGTTCAGTGCTTAGGTTTCGGGGTGTCGAGTTCGTTTGTGTTTCGGGGTTTCGGATTTAGAGTTTCGGGGTTAGTGTTACGGTTTTCGGGTTTTGGTTGGGGGTTGGGGGTTTTTGAGGTTCGGGGTTTCGCTTTCGGGGTTTTCGGGGTTCGGGGTTACGCGTTCGGGGTTCGATGTGCGAGGTTTCGGGTTCTTGGTTTCGCGTTTCGGGGTTTCGGGTTCGGGGTTTTCGGGGTTCAGGGTTTCGCGTTAGGGGTTTCGCATTCGGGGTTCAGGGTTGAGGTTTTCGCGATTCCGGGATTCGCGGTTTCGGGTTCGTTGTTTCGCAGTATGCAGTGTGGGATTCGTGGTTTCACGGTTCAGGGATTCGGTGTCGGGGTTTAGCGGTTCGGCGTTTCAGTTTGGGGGTTTCAGGTTCGGGGTTTCGAGGTTCGGGGTTCGGGTTTTTCGGGGTTTTCGAGGTTCGGGGTTTCGCGTTTGGGGTTTTCGGGGTTCGGGGTTACGCGTTCGGGGTTCGGTGATGAGGGTTTCGCGGTTCTAGGTTTCGAGGTTTCGATTTCGAGTTCGGGGTTTGGGGTTAGGGGTTTGGGGTTTCGGGGTTTCACGGTTCGGGGTTTCAGGTACGGGGTTTCGAGGTTTGAGTTTCGGGGTTTCGCGCACGGGGTTTTGAGGTTCGATCTTTCGGGTTCTAGGTTTTTGGTTTCGGGGTTTTGGATTCGGGGTGTCAGGTTCAGGGTTTTCGGGATTCGGGGTTTTGTGTTCGCGATTCTGGGTTTCGGGGTTTGGGGCTTCGGTTGCGAGTTCGCGGTTTGGGGTTCGGGCTAGGGGTTTAGGGTTTCGTGATTTCAGGTACAGGGTTTCGCGTTCGGGGTTTCGCATTCGGGGTTCGGGGTTGAGGTTTTCGCGATGCCGGGATTCGCAGTTTCGGGTTCGTTGTTTCGCAGTATGGAGTTTGGGATTCGTGGTTTCGCGGTTCAGGGTTTTGTGTTCGGGGTTTCGGTGTCGGGGTTTAGCGGTTCGGCGTTTCGGTGTCGGGGTTTAGCGGTTCGGCGTTTCGGTTTCGGGGTTTCAGGTTCGGGGTTTCAAGGTTCGGGGTTCTGGTTTTTCGGGGTTTCACGTTCGGGGTTCGGGGTTCTGCATTCCGAATTCGGGGTTCTCACGGTTCTGGGTTTCCAGGTTCGAGGTTCTCACGGTTCTGGGTTTCTAGGTTCGGGAATTGGGGTTTGGGGTTTCTCGTTCAGGGGTACGGGTTTTTCGGGGTTGGGGTTTCGTGTTCGGGGTTTTTAGGGTTCGGTGTTTCAGTTTCGGGGTTCGGGGTTTCGCGTTCAGGGTTTTCTGGGTTTGGGGTTTCCAGGTTCGGAATTTCGGGTTCGAGGTTTTCGCGTTCGGGGTTTTGAGGGGTTTCGCGATTCGGGGTTTTCGAGGTTCAGGGTTTTGGGGTTCAGGGTTTCGAGTTCCGGGTTTCGGGGTTTTCGCAGTTCGGGGTTTAGGTTTCGGGGTTTCGGGTTTATGGTTTCGCGGTTTGAGGTTACGCGTTTTGGGTTCGAGTTTTCGCGGTTCGGGATTTCAAGCTCGGGGTTTGGGGTTAGGGATCGGGGTTTCGGTTTGGCGGTTCGGGGTTTCGCGGTTCCGGGTTTTTGGGGTTCGGGGTTGGGGTTTGGGGGTTTCGCATTTCAGGTTCGGAGTTTCGCAATTTCACGTTTCGGGTTCGGGGTTTCGGGTTCGCAGTATGGGGGTTTCGCGTATGGGGTTTCGAGGTTCGAGGTTTCGGGTTCTGGGTTTTGCGGTTCAAGGTTTTGGGTTCGGGGAGTCTGGTTCGGGGTTTCACGTTCGGGGTTCGGGATTTCGCATTCGGGGTAGAGAATTTCGCGGTTCCGTGTTTTGGGGGTTTGGGGTTTCGGTATCGAGTTCGGGGTTTGGGGTTGGGGTTAGGGGTTTAGGGATTCGGGGTTTCACGGTTCGAGGTTTCGTGTACTAGGTTTCGAGGTTCGAGGTTTCAGGTACGGGGTTTCGAGATTCGAGGTTCGAGGTTTCAGGTTTGGGGTGTCGGGTTCGGGTTTGAGGTTCGGGGTTTTGTGTACGGGGTTTCGAGGTTCGAGGTTTCGGGTTCGGGGTGTCGGGGTTTTCGGGGTTTAGGGTTTCGCGTTCGAGGTTCGGGGTTTTGCATTCGGGGTTCGTTGCTGAGGGTTTCGCAGTTCCGGGTTTCGGGGTTTCGTGATTTCGGGTTCGTTGTTTCGCAGTATGGAGTTTGGGATTCTTGGTTTCGCGGTTCAGGATTTTGTGTTCGTGGTTTTGGTATCGGGGTTTCGCGGTTAGGCATTTCGGTTCGGGATTTCAGGTTCGGGGTTTCGCAGTTCGGGGTTTCTGGTTGCGCGGTTCAGGGTTCGGGGTTTCACGTTCAGGGTTCGGCGTTTTGCGTTCGGGGTTCCGGGTTCGGGGTTTCGCGGTTCGGGGTTTTTTCCATTCAGGGTTTCAGTTTCGCGGTTTCAAGATTCGGGGTTTCGCGGTTCGGGGATTCGTGTTAGGGGTTTGTGGTTTCGTGATGCGGATCAGCCCAATACCAAGTGTAATCATGCCAATGATCCATTGGAGGTGCCAATTGGGCCAATCACAAGAGCTAGGGCAAAGAAGCTTAAAGAAGCATTGAATGGGCTTGTTCAAAATTATGGAGCAAGATGGACCTAGAAGGGCTTGGGACATTTAAGGAGCATGAAGGACAACCTTTAATTCATCTAGTCCAGGCCCAAGAAGAGCCATATCTTATTCCTAAAGAGGGGAGGACTATTTAATGCTTTTCCTAACATAGGAAGGAAAGTAATTAAATCAGCAACAAAGGAGGAAATTTATCCAAGCTAATCAAGGACATCATAGGAAAGGGGGCAGCAACACAAATTTGATTCTAGCATATTTAGGATGGTAATTTTCGGATTTTTATTATTTTTATTATTTTCTTCTTAGTTTTGGGTTATTATTGCTTATTTGGGTCAATTGTAAGTGGGCTTCATATAAGTCCACCTGAGGGGGGTCCATTAGGGTTTCTTTAAGTCTCAGTATAAATAGAGGCATAACCAAACATGTAAGGTTACGCAATTTTTAGATCAATAAACTTCTTTGCAGCACTTGTGTGTTGGTGGGATAATCTCCCTTCCTTGGTTCTCTAAAGAACTGAAAACGACTTATCGAAGAACAACTGGCTTCGTGGCGTCATCCTTATACTTCTCGTTCACGAATCTATATTCGTTGGGTGGGGGTTTTCGATTCCAATAGTGCTGGTGCCTAGGTACAAGTTATCTTTGTGTCACACTCCTATGAAACCTGATTTACTTGGCTTTCCGGGAATTGGTGTCTTTGCGTGTGGGTTGCGTGACCACGTGATCACGAGGTTCGCATCAGTTGGTATCAGAGCTTGGCTCCATTAATCAGGTTATATCCTTCTAAAATTTTCGTTTCTTATTGTTTCCACAAAAAAAAAATCCTTAGTTTCCAATTTCTTCTTCTCTTGATTTGGTATCATATAAAAAAAAAAGAGGTTATTTCATTTGGTTCCTGACCGAAATATATCAGTGGCACAAAAAAAAAGGCATTGAAAAAGGCATTCGTTTGTTTCTACCGCAAAAAAAAAAAAAAGGGAAATTTGACCAAATCAAGTCAGAATGAGCTCAAATTTGATTATGTTATTACTGGGACCCTAATTGCACCACATATTGATTTTGGGGTCAATTGGATATCATTTACTTTGGGTTTCAAAATTCGGGTCTAATTAGGTCTGATTCATAACGTTTTTGCGTCAGTCTATCAAACCTTATCGTAAGGTACTAAAACTTTATATTATGTCTATTTGGGTTGGTAGAGCACTATATCTATTTTAGCTCAATTGGACATCATTGATTTTAGGTTCCAGATCCGGACTTAACTCGTTGTAAACGAGTCTGTTTTGTGTCAACTTTTGAAATTCGCTTTCTTTTTGTTGTTTTTGTTTCTTGCAGTTTATTTTCATCTTATCCAACATATCTGGGTGTTGTTTCATTGTTTTTCATATCTTGTTTTTGTTTTTTTCTTCGAGTCTTCAGTTTCGTTCATATTTCGGATAGACTCGCTTGCTACTCGCGGGACTATAATCGCAGTTTTGTTTTGCTTGTTTTCTGGTTTTATTGCTTCTTGAGTCATATATACATATTTGGATTGCGCTGCCAAGTTGGTTTTATTTGGTGTTGGTTTTAGTTTTGCAAGAACCGGAAGAAGGTGAGACGAGAGGTGTGAGCGTGTGAGGACATTCAGAGTGTTTGAGCGAAAACACGAGCGACGTGAGGATATTTTTTTTTCACTGACCAATTTTTGCAGGTATTATCATGTCAGATTAAAACAACACACCACCTCATCCCGAGGGAGATCTTACGTTCCAAATGCAAGCCATGACACAAATGATTGAGAGGATGAATTTTGTGATGGGAAACGTGTGTGATAGACTTGATAGGGTGGAGAAACGTGGTAACGAGGCTGGTACAAGCACCCAAAATGTGAGGAAGCTTGGGGCTGAACCGAAAGAAAACAGTGGCAGTAGGGCCGAAAGGCCACGGTGGGCTGATTATGAGGATTTTGAGGCTGTTGATGATATTGGTGATGGTGGTTTTGAGGATGAGGCCATTGGCCATCGGGAAGGTTTTCGGCAGCCTAGAAACCGAAGGGATTTTGGGAATAGAACTAGGGGCCAAAGGGAAAATTTCCGTGGTGTTGGGGGACATGCTGATTTAGATGGTGATTTGGATTCTATCAAACTGAAAATACCTGCTTTTCAAGGTAAAAACGATCCCGAGGCATATTTGGAGTGGGAGAAAAAGGTGGATTGGATTTTTGATTGCCATAACTATTCGGAGGCAAAGAAAGAGAAATTGGTTGTCATCAAATTCACGGATTATGCACTGATTTGGTGGGATCAGAATGTTATTAGTAGAAGGAGGAGTGGAGAGAGGCCGGTAGTGTCGTGGGAGGAGATGAAAGTGTTGATGAGAAGGCGATTAATGCCTAACCACTATTATAGAGATTTGTATCTGAAATTGCAGGGTTTGAATCAGGGCTCTAGGTCCGTGGATGAGTATTTCAAGGAGATGGAGATCGCCATGATTCGGGCCAATGTGATTGAGGATCGGGAAGCTATTATGGCTAGATTTCTAAATGGGCTGAATAGAGACATTGCGAATGTTGTAGAATTACAACATTGTGTGGAATTGGAGGACATGGTCCATATGGCAACCAAGGTGGAGAGGCAAATAAAGAGAAGGGGCAATACACGTTTTCAGACCAATTCGGCATCATCTTCCTCAATATGGAGGCCGAATTTTAAGACAGAGGGGGCTGCCCAACCAAAGCCTTATGCAAGGGCCAAACCACCTAAGGCCAAAAAGGATACTCATACGGATGGGAAAGGTAAATCTGAATATCAACCTACTCGTGATAGAGATATTAAATGCTTTAAGTGTTTAGGGAAGGGGCACATTGCATCTCAGTGTCCAAACCGAAGAGTTATGCTTACAAGAGATAATGGGGAGGTTGAATCTGAAAGTGACAAATCTGAAAGTGAAGAGATGCCACCTTTGGTGGATTGTAGTGATGAGGAGATTGCATATCCTATCGAGGGAGAGGCCTTGGTTATACGGCGTGCGCTGAACATGCAAATCAAAGAAGATGATGTAGATCAGCAACGGGAAAATATATTTCACACTTAATGTCATATCCAAAACAAGGTATGTAGCATGATAATTGATGGAGGTAGTTGTGCTAATGTTGCTAGTGATACCCTTGTGAAGAAATTGAATCTGAGTTGTATCAAGCATACGAGGCCTTATAGATTGCAATGGTTGAATGAATGTGGTGAAGTGAGGGTTACTAAGCAGGTTCTGATTGCATTTGCTATTGGGAAGTATTCTGATGAGATTTTGTGTGATGTAGTCCCAATGCATGCTAGTCACTTACTTTTGGGGCGTCCATGGCAGTTTGATCGGAAAGCGATTCATGATGGGTTTAGAAATAGGTTCATTATTGTAAAGGATGGTAAAACCATCACTCTTGTACCTCTTTCTCCAAAACAAGTGTATGAAGATCAAATCAAATTAAAAAAAGAATGTGAGGATGGGAAGAGTGAAAATTCACGTGAGGACAATGGTGAGAGAAAACCATCAGATTCGGCTAAACCAAAATCATTAATTAAACCGGTTAAGAGTGGAGGTAAAACCCGAGGAGTGAAGAAAGTAAGCTTGTGTGATGATAGTAGTGTGGAAAAATTAAAGAAACAACCTAATTTTTATGCAAAAGGATCTCAAATCAGATCTGCATTTTTCATTAATAAGCCAATGATCTTACTTGTGTATAAGGAGGCTTATTTTAACACTAACGATCTTGATTCTGCTATTCCTAGTGTGGCTGTTTCTTTGATGCAGGAGTTTGATGATGTATTTCCTGAAGACATCCCTAATGGATTACCACCATTAAGGGGGATTGAACATCAAATTGACCTTGTGCCCGGAGCTTCGATTCCTAACCGTCCAGCCTATAGAAGCAACCCCGAGGATACAAAGGAGCTTCAAAGGCAAGTAGATGAGTTGATGATGAAGGGTTACATTCGTGAGAGTATGAGTCCTTGTGCTGTGCCAGTGCTACTTGTGCCTAAAAAGGATGGAACATGGAGGATGTATGTTGATTGTCGTGCCGTCAATAACATAACGGTAAAGTATCGACATCCTATTCCTAGGCTTGATGACATGCTAGATGAGTTACATGGATCATGTATTTTCTCTAAGATTGATCTAAAAAGTGGGTACCATCAGATTAGGATGAAAGAGGGTGATGAGTGGAAAACTGCATTTAAGACCAAGCATGGGTTGTATGAATGGTTAGTCATGCCGTTTGGACTTACGAACGCGCCTAGCACGTTTATGCGTTTAATGAATCATGTATTGCGTGCGTTTATAGGGAAGTTTGTTGTTGTGTATTTTGATGACATTTTGATCTATAGTAAGAACTTAAATGAGCATCTTGATCATTTGCGTAATGTACTTAGTGTGTTGCGTAGTGAGCAATTATATGCTAATCTTAAGAAGTGTACCTTTTGTATGGAAAAAAATTGTGTTTCTTGGCTATGTCGTAACTGTGCAGGGTATCGAGATGGACAAGGAGAAAGTTACGGCCATCCAGGATTGGCCTACACCGAAATCGGTAAGTGAGGTAAGGAGTTTTCATGGACTTGCGAGTTTTTATAGAAGGTTTGTGAAGGATTTTAGTACTATTGCTGCACCTTTAACTGAAATTGTTAAAAAGTCTGTTGGATTCAAATGGAATGATGAACAGGATAAGGCTTTTAATTTGTTGAAAGATAAACTTTGTTCGGCACCTGTTTTAGCTTTGCCAGACTTTACGAGAGCTTTTGAAGTTGAATGTGATGCGTCAGGTATTGGTATAGGAGCTGTGTTAATGCAGGATAAAAGGCCCATTGCGTATTTCAGCGAAAAACTTAATGGGGCAGCTTTGAATTACCCTACATATGACAAGGAGCTCTATGCCTTGGTAAGAACTCTAGAGACGTGGCAGCATTACCTGTGGCCTAAGGAGTTTGTGATACATTCTGATCATGAATCATTGAAGCACTTGAAAGGGCAAGGTAAGTTGAGTAGGAGACATGCCAAATGGGTGGAATTTATTGAAACCTTTCTGTATGTGATCAAGTATAAGCAAGGAAAAGAAAACATTGTGGCTGATGCACTTTCGCATAGGTATGTTCTTTTATCTACTTTGGATGCTAGATTTCTAGGATTTGAACACAAAAGAATTGTACAAGGATGATAGTGATTTTGCTAATGTTTACAATGCTTGTGAAACTTCGGCTTTTGGGAAGTTTTATAGACTTGATGGATATTTGTTTAAAGAGAGTCGGTTGTGTGTTCCATTAAGTTCTATGCGTGAATTGCTTGTACGTGAAGCACATGGGGGCGGGTTGATGGGGCATTTTGGTATTGTTAAGACTTTGGATGTGTTGCATGAGCATTTTTATTGGCCTAAAATGAAAAAGGATGTGCAGCGCATATGTGATAAATGCATAACTTGTAGGAAAGCAAAGTCTAGGACTCAACCACATGGCTTGTACACCCCTTTACCTGTACCTAAGGAGCCATGGGTAGACATTTCGATGGATTTCGTCTTAGGTTTACCTAGGTCAAAACGGGGTAGGGACTCGATCTTTGTAGTTGTTGATAGGTTTTCAAAGATGGCACACTTTATTCCATGTCATAAAACCGATGATGCCACTAACATTGCTGATTTGTTCTTTAGGGAGATAGTACGACTTCACGGGGTCCCTAAGAGCATTGTTTCTGATAGAGATGTTAAGTTCCTTAGCTATTTTTGGAAGGTGTTATGGGGAAAATTGGGTACTAAACTGTTGTTTTCAACTACTTGTCACCCCCAAACAGATGGACAAACTGGAGTAGTTAATAAGACCTTAACACAACTTCTGCGTGCTGTCATACAAAAGAACTTAAAGAATTGGGAAGATTGTTTGCCATTTATAGAGTTAGCATATAATCATAGTGTGCACTCTACTACTAAATTTTCACCATTTGAAATTGTGTATGGATTTAACCCATTAACTCCAATGGATTTGATTCCTTTACCTATTGATGAAAGGGTTAGTTTGGATGGTAATCGTAAAGCACAGGTGGTGAAGACACTCCATGAGAGTGTGCGGCAACAGATTGAAAGGAGGAATCGTGTGTATGCGACCAAAGCCAATAAGGGGCGCAAACATGTTGTCTTTCAGCCTGGCGATTGGGTTTGGGTGCATATTCGCAAGGAGAGATTTCCGGCCCATAGGAAATCAAAGCTACAACCACGAGGAGATGGGCCATTTCAGATCCTTGAGAGGATCAATGACAATGCTTATAAAGTTGATTTGCCAGGTGAGTATGGTGTTAGTGCTACCTTTAATGTTTCTGATCTTACTTTGTTTGATGTAGGCGATGATTCGAGGTCGAATCCTTTTGAAGAGAGAGGGGATGATGCGGATCAGCCCAATACCAAGTGTAATCATGCCAACGATCCATTGGAGGTGCCAATTGGGCCAATCACAAGAGCTAGGGCAAAGAAGCTTAAAAAAGCATTAAATGGGCTTGTTCAGAAATTATGGAGCAAGATGGACCTAGAAGGGCTTGGGACATTTAAGGAGCATGAAGGACAGCCTTTAATTCATCTAGTTCAGGTCCAAGAAGAGCCCAAGTCATGTGGAACAAAGGGTTGATATGTCCAGCCCAATACCAGCCTTGTCAGACTTGTTTTATTTCCTAATGCTACAAGGATAAAAAGCCAGCAATTTATTCTCCTAATTAAGAAAGGAAGTTGGCCATATCTTATTCCTAAAGAGGGGAGGACTATTTAATGCTTTTCCTAACATAGGAAGGAAAGTAATTAAATCAGCAACAAAGGAGGAAATTTATCCAAGCTAATCAAGGACATCAAAGGAAAGGGGGCAGCAACACAAATTTGATTCTAGCATATTTAGGATGGTAATTTTCAGATTTTTATTATTTTCTTCTTAGTTTTGGGTTATTATTGCTTATTTGGGTCAATTGTAAGTGGGCTTCATATAAGTCCACCTGAGGGGGGTCCATTAGGGTTTCTTTAAGTCTCAGTATAAATAGAGGCATAACCAAACATGTAAGGTTATGCAATTTTTAGATCAATAAACTTCTTTGCAGCACTTGTGTGTTGGTGGGATAATCTCCCTTCCTTGGTTCTCTAAAGAACTGAAAACGACTTATCGAAGAACAACTGGCTTCGTGGCGTCATCCTTATACTTCTCGTTCACGAATCTATATTCGTTGGGTGGGGGTTTTCGATTCCAATAGTGCTGGTGCCTAGGTACAAGTTATCTTTGTGTCACACTCCTATGAAACCTGATTTACTTGGCTTTCCGGGAATTGGTGTCTTTGCGTGTGGGTTGCGTGACCACGTGATCACGAGGTTCGCATCATTTCGCGTACGGGGTTTCGAGGTTAACGGTTCTGGGTTTCGCGTACGGGGGTTCGAGGTTTGGGGTTCTGGGTTTCGCGGTTCGGGATTTCGGGTTAGGGGTTTTGGGTTCGAGGTTTCGCAGTTCGGCGTTTCGGGTTAATGGTTTCGCGGTTCGGGGTTTCGCGTTTCGGGTTTCACGTTATGGGTTCGGATTTTTGGGGTTCGGGGGTTTCAGATTACAGGGTTTCAAGGTTCGGGATTTCGGGTTCAGGGTTTCGTGTTCGGGGTTTCGGGTTCGGGGTTTCGCGTTCGAGGTTTTCGCGTTCGAGGTTTTTGGGGTTTTGCGGTTCAGGGTTTTTGAGGTTCGGGGTTTCGGGTTCAGGGTTTCGCGTTTCTGGGTTTCAATTTCAGGGTTACGAGGGTTTCGGGTTTGGGTTTATGGGTTTTGGGTTTCGTGGTTCGGGGTTTACGATTTCGTTGTTTCGCGGTTCGGTGTTTCGCGTTAGGGGTTCGGTGTTTCGCGTTCGGGGTTCGATGTTTTTACGTACGAAGTTCGATGTTTTCGGGGTTTCGTGTTGGGGTTCAGTGATTTCGGGGTTTCACGTATGGGGTTCAAGGTTCAAGGTTTCGGGTTCTGGGTTTCGTGATTTGGTTTTTCGTGTTCGGGGTGTCGAGTTCGGGGTTTATGGGTTCAGGGTTTCGCATTCAGGGTAGAGGTTTCGCGGTTCTGGATTTCGGGGTCAGGGTAGAGGTTTCGAGTTCGGGGTTTGGGGTTCGGGTTAGGGGTTTAGGGTTTCGGGTTTTCAAGGTTCGTGGTATCGTAGTACAGGGTTTCGAGGTTTGAGGTTCGGGGTTTCGATGTTCGAGGTTTCGGGTTCTGGGTTTCGCAGGTTCGGGGTTTCGGGTTCGGGGTTTTCAGGGTTTAGGGTTTCGCGTTCAGGGTTCAGGGATTTCGTATTCGGGGTTCGTTGTTGAGGGTTTCGTGGTTCCGGGTGTCGAGGTTTTCACCGTTTCGGGTTCGTTGTTTTGCAGTATGGAGTTTCGGATTCTAGGTTTCGCGGTTCAGGGTTTTGTGTTCGGGGTTTCGGTGTCGGGGTTTCGCGGTTCGGTGTTTCGGTTCAGGATTTAAGGTTCGGGGTTTTGCGGTTTGGGGTTAGGGTTAGGGGTTTCGAGTTTGGGGTTTGGCGATTCAGGGGTTTAGGGTTTCGAGTTGGCTGTTTGGGGTTTCGCGGTTCAGCGTTTCGGGTTCTGGGTTTCGAGTTTGAGGGTTTCGCGTTTCGGCTTCGGTGTTTCACAGTTTGGGGTTTCAGTTTCGGGGTTCGGGGTTTCGCGTACGCGGTTGTCGGGGTTTCGCGATTCGGGGATTTCGAGGTTCGGGGTTTCGGGTTCAGGGTTTCGCGTTCGGGGTTCTCGGGGTTTCACGATACGAGGTTTTTGAGGTTCAGAGTTTCGTGGTCGGGGTTTCGCGGTTTGGGGTTCGCGGTTCGTGGTTTCGCGTTTGAGGTTTTAGCAGTTCGGGGTTTCGCGGTTTGGGGTTTTGGGTTCGGGTATTCGGGATCGGGGTTTCGCGGTTTCGCGTTCGGTGTTCGGGGTTTCGCGGTTCAGGGTTTCGCGTTTGGAATTCAGGGTTTTCATGGTTCAGGGTTTCCAGGTTCAGGGTTTCGGGGTTTCGCGTTGGTGGTTTTCGGGGTTTCGCGTTTCGTGTTCCGGGTTTTCACGGTTCAGGGATTCCAGGTTCGGGGTTTCGCGTTCGGGATTTCACGGTTCGGGGTTTTCGAGGTTCTGGGTTTCAAGTTCCGGGTTTCGCGATTCGGGGTTTTCGTGGTTCAGGGCTTAGGTTTCGGGGTGTCGAGTTTGGGGTTTGTGGTTCGGGGTCTCGGGTTTCGAGGTTAGGGTTATGGTTTTCGGGTTTAGGTTGGGGGTTTTCGAGGTTCGGGGTTTCGCGTTCCGGGATTCGGGGTTTCGGTTTCGAGTTCAGGGTTCGGGTTTGGGGTTTTGGGGTTTCACGGTTCGGGGTTTCGGGTACGAGGTTTGAGGTTCGAGGTTTCGGGTTCTTGGTTTCGCGGTTTTGGGTTTCCCGGTTCGGGGATTGGGGTTCGGGGTTTCGCGTTCAGGGTTTTCAGGGTTTTTTCCATTGACGGTTTGGGTTTCGCGGTTCGGGGTTTCAGGTTCGGGTTATGGGTTTCACGGTTCAAGGTTTCGCGTTCGGGGTTCGAGGTTTTCGGGGCTTCGCGTTTGGGGTTCGGGATTTCGAGGTTCGAGGTTCGAGGTTCTAGGTTTCGCGTACGGGGGTTCGAGGTTTCAGGTTCTGGGTTTCGCGGTTCGGGATTTCGGGTTAGGGTTTTTGGGTTCGGGGTTTCGTGGTTCGGTGTTTCGGGTTCGTGGTTTCGCGGTTCGGTGTTTCGGGTTCGTGGTTTCACGGTTCGGGGTTTCACGTTTCGGGTTTCGCGTTGGGGGTTCCGGATTTTTGGGGTTCGGGGGTTTCAGAGTTCAGGGTTTCAAGGTTCGGGGTTTCGCATTCAGGGTTTCCAGTTTCAGTGTTTCGCGGTTTGGGGTTTCGCGTTGGGGGTTCTGGATTTTTGGGGGTTTTGGAGTTCAGGGTTTCAAGGTACGGGGTTTCGCGTTCGGGGTTTCCGATTTCGGTGTTTCGCGGTTCGGGGTTTTGCGTTCGGGGTTCGAGGTTTTCAGGGTTTCGCGTTGGGGTTCAGTGATGTCGGGGTTTCGCGTACAGGGTTTTGAGGTTCGAGTTTGAGGGTTTCGCGTTTTGAGTTCGGCGTTTCGGTTTCGGGGTTTTGCATTTCGAGGTTTCAAGTCCGTGTGTGTTCGGGTTCGGGGTTTCGCGTTAAGGGTGTTCAGGGTTTCGCGTTAAGGGTTTGGGGTTTTCACGGTTCAGGGTTTCCAGGTTCGGGGTTTCCCGTTCGTGGTTTTCGGGGTTTCGCGATTCGGGGATTTTGTGGTTCGGGGTTTCGGGTTCAGGGTTTCGCGTTTGGGGTTCTCGAGGTTTCACGGTTCGGGGTTATTGAGGTTCTCGCGGTTTGGCGGTTCAGGGTTTTTGAGGTTCGGGGTTTTGGGTTCGGGGTTTCGCGGTTCGGGGTTTGGGTTCTGGTTTGGCGTGTTCTGTGTTTCGCGATTTCGGGGTTTCCGGTTCGGGGTTTCACGTTCGGGGTTCAGGGTTTCACTTAGGGTTTCGGGGTGTTCACGGTTCGGGGTTTCCATGTTCGGGGTTTCAGGTATGGGGTTTTTGGGATTTCGCGTTGGGGGTATCGGGTTTTCGAGGTTCGGGGTTTCGTTTTCGGGGTTCGGGGTTCGGTGTTTCGTTCTCAGGGTTCGGGGTTTTCAGGGTTTCGTGTTCGGGGTTTTCCGGGTTTGGGGTTTTCGGGCTGTCGCGGTTTTACGTTTAGGTTTCGGGGTTTTCGGGGTTTCGAGTTAGGGGTTTGGGGTTTTAACGGTTTGAGGTTTCCACGTTCGGGGTTTCGGGATCAGGGTTTTAGGGGTTTCGCGATTCGGGGTTTTCGAGGTTCGGGGTTTCGGGTTCAGGGTTTCGCGGTTCGGGGTTTCGGGTTCGGGGTTTTGTGTTAGAGTTTTGGGTTTCACGTTGGTGGTTCGGCGTTTTGGGTTCGGGATTTCATGTCTCGCGTTGAGGGTTTGGCTTTTCACGGTTCGGGGTTTCCGTTTCGGGGTTTCACGGTTCCCGGTTTCGGGTTTGGGTGTTCGGCTTCGGGGTTTCATGGTTTCGCGGTTCGAGGTTTCAGGTTCGGGGTTTTGCGGTTTCGCATTCGGGGTTTGGGGTTTTTGGGGTTTCGCCTTAGGGGTTCGAGGTTTACACAGTTCAAGGTTTCCAAGTTCAGGGTGTTCGAGTTCGGGGTTTCGCGGTTTCGCATTCAGGGTTTGGGTTTTTCAGGGTTTCGCGTTAGGGGTCGGGGTTTACACGGTTCAGGGTTTCCAGGTTCGGGGTTTCGCGTTCGAGGTTGTCGGGGTTTCGCGGTTCGGGGATTTCGAGGTTCAGGGTTTCGAGTTGGGGTTTGGGGTTCAGGGTTTTGCGTTCGGGGTTCTCGGGGTTTCGCGGTTCGGGTTTTCGAGGTTTGAGGTTTCAGGTTCGGGGTTTCGCGGTTCGGGATTTGGGTTTTGGGGTTTCTAGGTTTGGTGTTTCGCAGTTCAGGGTTTGGGTTTCCAGTTCAGGGTTTCGGGTTTGGCGGGTTCAGGGTTTCGGGTTCGGGGTTTCGTGTTAGGGTTATAGGTTTTTGGGGTTTCGCGTACGGGTTTCGGGGTTTCACCTTAGGGTTTCGGGGAGTTCACGGTTCGGGGTTTCCATGTTTGGGGTTTCGGGTTCGGGGTTTTTGGGGTTTCGTGTTGGGGGTTTCGTGTTCGGAGGTTTCAGGGTTCGGGGTTCCGTGTTTTGTTTTCGGGGTGGGGGGTTTTCGGGGTTTCGCGTTAGGGGTTTTCTGGGTTTGGGGTTTTCTGGTTGTCGCGGTTTCGCGTTTAGGGTTCGGGGTTTCGAGTTAGGGGTTCGGGGTTTCGAGTTCGAGGTTTCGCGTTAGGGGTTTTCTGGGTTTGGGGTTTCTCGCTTCAGGGTTTTCGAGGTTCCGGGTTTCAGGTTTGGGGTTTTGAGTTCCGGGTTTCGGGGTTAGGGTTAGGGTTAGGGTTTTCGGGTTTTCACGGTTCAGGGTTTCATATTCGAGGTTCCTTTTCGAGGTTTTGGGGTCGAGGTTTCAGGTTCGGGGTTTGGTGTCGAGGTTTAGGGTTTTGAGTTGGCAATTTGGAGTTTTGTGGTTCGGCGTTTCGGGTTCGGGGTTTCGAGTTTGAGGGTTTTGCGTTTCCGGTTCAGCGTTTCGCAGTTCAGGGGTTTCGGTTTCGGGGTTTCGCGGTTTGAGGTTTCTTGTTCGGGTGTTCGGGTTCTGAATTTCGTGGTTCGAGGTTTCGGGTTCGGTTCCAGGTTTCGGGGTTCGAGGTTACGGTTTTGAGTTCGAGGTTTGGGGTTCGCGTTAGCGGTTTAGGGTTTTGAGTATGGGGGTTTCGCGTACGGGGTTTCGAGGTTCGAGGTTTCGGGTTCTGGGTTTCGCGGTTCAAGGTTTTGGGTTCCGGGAGTCAAGTTCGGGGTTTTCGTGGTTCGGGGTTTCGCGTTCGGGGTTCGGGGTTTCGCATTCGGGGTAGAGGATTTCGCGGTTCCGGGTTTTGGGGGTTCAGGGTTTGGGGTTGGGGTTAGGGGTGTAGGGTTTCGGGGTTTCATTGTTCGAGGTTTCGAGTACGGGGTTTCGAGGTTGGAGGTTCGGGGTTTCGCGTATGGGGTGTCGAGGTTCGAGGTTTCGGTTTCTTGGTTTCGCGTGTTCGGGGTTTACGGGTTCGGGGTGTCGGGGTTTTTAGGGTTGAGGGTTTCGCATTCAGGGTTTGCTGTTGAGTGTTTCGCGGTTCCGGGTTTCAGGGTTTCGCGATTTCAGGTTCGTTGTTTTGCAGTATGGAGTTTGGGATTCTTGGTTTTCGGAGTTCAGGGTTTCGTGTTCGGGGTTTCGCATTCGGGATTCGTTGTTGAGGGTTTTGCGGTTCCGAGTTTCGGAGTTTCACGGTTTCGGGTTCGTTGTTTCGCAGTATGGAGTTTGGGATTCTTGATTTCGCGGTTCAGGGTTTTGTGTTCGGGTTTCGGCGTCGGGGTTTCACGGTTCGGCGTTTCGGTTTGGTGTTTCGTGGTTCGGGGTTTCGGGTTCCGGGTTTCAAGGTTCGGGGTTTCACGTTGGGGGTTTGGTGTTTTGCTGTTAGGGTTTTCAGGGTTTAGGGTTTCACGTTGGGGGATAGGGGTTTTCGAGGTTTTCGGGGTTCGGTGTTCGGGGTTTCGTGTTCGGGGTTTGGGGTTCGGGGTTTTCATGGTTCGGGGTTTCCAGGTACGGGGATTGGGGTTCGGGGTTTCGCGTTCGGGGTTTTCGGGGTTTCGGGTTTAGGGTTTCGCGGTTCGGGGTTTTTTCCATTTAGGGTTTCGGTTTTGCGGTTTCAAGGTTCAGGGTTTCAAGGTTCGGGCTTTCGAGTTCAGGTTCTGGGTTTCGAGGTTCAAGGTTTCGTGTTTGGGGTTTCTAGGTTTTCAGGGATTCACGTTTGGGGTTTAGGGTTTCGCGTATGAGGGTTCTAGGTTTCGGGTTCTGGATTTCACGGTTCGAGATTTCGGTTTAGGAGTTTTGGTTTGGGGTGTCGTGATCGGGGTTTCGCGGTTCGGGGATTGGGGTTCGGGGTTTCGCTTTCAGGGTTTTTGGGGTTTCGGGTTCGGGGTTTCGTGGTTCGCAGTTTCGCGGTTCGGGGATTGGGGTTCGGGGTTTCGCTTTCAGGGTTTTTGGGGTTTCGTGGTTCGGGGTTTCGCGGTTCAAGGTTTCGCGTTTGGGGTTCAGGGTTTCGCGTACGGGGTTTCGAGGTTCGCGGTTTTGGGTTTCCACGTACGGGGGTTCGAGGTTTCGGGTTCTGGGTTTTGCGGTTCGGGATTTCGGGTTAGGGGTTTTGGGTTCGGTGTGTCGTGTTCGGGTTTCGCGTTTCGGATGTCGGGTTTAGCGTTGGGTGTTCGGGATTTCGGGGTTCGGGGGTTTCGGAGTTCAGGGTTTCAAGGTTCGGGGTTTCGTGTTCGGGGTTTTTGGGGTTTCGCGGTTAAGGGTTTTTGAGGTTCGGGGTTTCGCATTCAGGGTTCGGGGTTTCGCGGTTACGAGTTTCGGGTTAGGGGTTTTGGGTTCATGGTTTTACGGTTCGGGGTTTCGGGTTCGGGGTTATCAGGGTTTCGCATTTCGGGTTTGGGGTTTTCGCGTTCAGGGTTAGGGGGTTTTGGGGTTTAGGGTTTTGAGGTTCGGGGTTGGGGGTTCAGGGTTGGGGGTTACGCGGTTCAGGGTTTCGCGTTCCGGGTTCGGGATTTTCGGGTTCGGCATTTCGGGTTCGGGTTTCAGGTTCGGGGTTTTGAGGGTCGGGTTAGGGGTCTAGGGTTTCGGGTTTCTGGGTCAGGGTTTAGGTTGGGGGTTTGGGGTTCATGGTTTTCGAGGTTCGCGGTTTCATGTTCGGTGTTTCGCGGTTCAGGGTTTTTTCCGTTTTGGTTTTTCACGGTTCATGGTTTCGGTTTCGAGGTTTCGGGGTTTTGCGGTTTGGCGTTTCGGGTTCGGGTATTCAGGTTTGGGGTTTCGCGAGTCGGGGTTTCAGGTTGGGGGTTTAGGGTTTCAGGTTGTGGGTTTAGGGTTGCGGGTTTTCACGGTTCGGTGTTTCAGGTATGGGGTTTAGGGTTTCGTGGTTCAGGCTTTCTCATTCCGGGTTCTGGGTTTTCATGGTTCAGGATTTCGGATCGGGGTTTCGGGGTTTCGCGGTTCGGGGTTTCGGGTTATAGGGTTTCACGTTTCGGGTTCAAGGTTTTTGCGGTTTCGGTTTTTCGCGGTTCAGGGTTTCGGTTTCGAGGTTTCACGGTTCGGGGTTTTGCGGTTTCAGCTGCGGCGTTTCGGGTTCGGGGTTTCGCGGTGCGGCTTTTTGGATTCGGCTATTCAGGTTCGTGGTGTTGCGGTTAGGGGGTTTAGGGTTTTAGGTTTTCACGTTTCAGGGTTTTCGAGGTTCAAGCACGGGGTTTCGAGTGCATGGTTTCGAGGTTCGCGGTTTCGTGGTTCGGGGTTTTCGGAGTTTCGTGTTTGGGGTTTCGCGGTTCGGGATTTTCGGGTTTAGGGTTTCTTGTTTCGGGGTTTCAGGCTCGGGGTTTCAAGGTTCGGGGTTTCGAGGTTCAGGTTTTCTGGTTTGGGGTTTCGAGGTTTGGGGTTTTTACGTTTCGATATTTCAGGATTGGCGTTTCGGGTTCGGGGTTTCGCGGTTCAGGGTATCGGGTTCGGGGTTGCGCAATTCGGGGTTTCGCGTTCTGGGTTCGGGATTTCGGGATGTAGGGTTTTGCGTTTCGGGTTCGGGGTTTCGCGGTTCGCGGTTTGGCGTTCCGGGTTTGAGGTTTCAAGTTGTAGGGTTTCGCGGTTCGAGGTTTAGGGTTCGGGGTTTCTCGGTGCGGAATTTCGTGATCGGCTATTCAGGTTCGGGGTTTCGCGATTCGAGTTTTCGGGTTGGAGGTTTAGGGTGTCGGTTTTTCACGGTTCGGGGTTTTCGCGGTTCAGGGTATCGCATTTCCGGGTTTCGGGGTTCGGGGTTTTCGCGGTTCAGGGTTTCGGGTTCGGGGCTTCGTGGTTTGGCGTTTTGGGTTCAGGGTTTCGCGGATCAGGTTTTCGCGTTCCGGGTTTGGGATTTCAGGTTGTACGGTTTCGCTTTTCGGGTTCAGGGTTTTGCGGTTCGGGGTTTTGGGGTTCTAGGTTTCGGGTGGGGGGTTTATGGTTTCGAGTTTTCACGTTTTAGGATTTTCTTGGTTCGGGTATGGGGTTTCGGGTACAAGGTTTGGAGGTTCGGGGTTTCGAGGTTCAGGTTTCGGGTTCGGGGTTTCGATCTTCGGGGTTTGGAGGTTTGGGGTTTCGGTTTTGGTTTTCGCGGTTCGGGGTTTCGGGTTCGGGTTTTTGCTGTGCGGCATTTCGGGTTTGGCTATTCGGGTTCGAGGTTCCGGGTTTCGGGTGGTGGGTTTAGGGTTTTGGGTTTTGGGTTTTCACGTTTTAGGGTTTTCGAGGTTCAGGTAGGGGGTTTCGGGTGCATGGTTTCGAGGTTCGGGGTTTCGGGTTGGGGTTTTGGGGTTTAGGGTTTTGAGGTTCGGGGTTGGGAGTTCAGGGTTGGGGGTTACGCGGTTCAGGGTTTCGGGTTCTGGGTTCGGGATTTTCGGGTTCGGCGTTTCGGGTTCGGGTTTTCAGGTTCGGGGCTTTGAGGGTCGGGTTAGGGGTCTAGGGTTTCGGGTTTCTGGGTCAGGGTTTAGGTTGGGGGTTTGGGGTTCATGGTTTTCGAGGTTCGCGGTTTCATGTTCGGTGTTTCACGGTTCAGGGTTTTTTCCGTTTCGGTTTTAGGGTTTTCAAGGTTCATGTACGGGGTTTCGGGTGCATGATTTCGAGGTTCGGGGTTTCAGGTTGGGGTTTCGCGATTCGGGGTTTAGGGTTTTGGGGTTCGGGGTTAGGGGTTCGGGGTTTCGCGATTCGGGGTTTAGGGTTTTGGGGTTCGGGGTTAGGGGTTCGGGGTTTCGCGTTCCGGGTTTGGGGTTTTTCGCGTTTCGGGATTTCAGTTCGGGGTTTCGCGTTTCGGGTTTGGGGTTTCGCGTTTGGGGTTTTCACTGTTCGGGATTTCGATTTGGGTTTCGCGGTTCAGGGTTTCGTGTTCTGGGTTCGGGGTTTCGGGTTATAGGGTTTCACGTTTCGGGTTCAAGGTTTTTGCGGTTTCGGTTTTTCGCGGTTCAGGGTTTCGGTTTCGAGGTTTCGCGGTTCGGGGTTTCGCGGTTTGGCGTTTCGAGTTCGGGTATACAGGTTTGGGGTTTCGCGAGTCGGGGTTTAGGGTTTCAGGTTGGGGGCTTGGGGTTTCAAGTTTTCACGGTTTGGGGTTTCAGGTATGGGGTTTAGGGTTTAGGGTTTCGCGGTTCAGGATTTCTCGTTCCGGGTTCTGGGTTTTCATGGTTAAGGATTTTGGTTCGCGGTTCGGAGTTGTGGGTTTGGGGTTCCGCGGTGCAGTGTTTCGGGTTAGTCTATTCGGGTACAAGGTTTCGGGGTTTCGGGTGGGGGGTTTAGGGTTTCAGGTTTTCACGTTTCAGGGTTTTCAAGGTTCAGGTACGAGGTTTCAGGTGCATGGTTTCGGGATGCGGTTTCGCGGTTCGGGGTTTAGGGTTTTGAGGTTTGGGGTTGGGGGTTTCGCGGTTCAGGGTTTCACGTTCCGGGTTCGGGGTTTTCGTGGTTCGGGATTTCGGTTCGGGGTTTCGCGGTTCGGGGTTTCGGGTTGGGGGTTTAAGGGTTTCGGGTTTTCACGGTTTGGGGTTTTAGGTACGGGGTTTCGAAGTTCGAGTTTTTGCGGTTCAGGATTTCAGTTCTGGGTTTCGCAGTTCGGGGTTTCGCGAGTCGGGGTTTCGAGGTTTCAGGTACGGGGTTTTGAGGTTCGGGTTTCGGGTTAGGAGTTTCGATGTTTAGGTTTTAAGGGTTTGGGGTCTGGGTTTTCGCGGTTCGGGATTTCGGTTCGGGGTTTCGGGGTTTCACGGTTCGGGGTTTCGGGTTCGGGGTTTAGGGTTTCAGGTTTTCACATTTCAGGGTTTTCAAGGTTCGGGTACGGGGTTTCGGGTGCATGATTTCGAGGTTCGGGGTTTCGGGTTGGGGTTTCGCGGTTCGGGGTTTAGGGTTTTGAGGTTTGGGGTTTGGGGTTGGGGGTTCGGGGTTTCGCGGTTCGGGGTTTAGGGTTTTGAGGTTTGGGGTTTGGGGTTTGGGGTTGGGGGTTCGGGGTTTCACGTTCCGGGTTCGGGGTGTTCGCGGTTCGGGATTTCGATTTTGGGTTTTGCGGTTCGGGGTTTCGGGTTGGGGGTTTAGGGTTTTGAGTTTTCACGGTTCATGGTTTTAGGTACTGGGTTTCGAGGTTCGAGTTTTTACGGTTCGGGATTTCAGTTCGGGGTTTTGCGGTTCGAGGTTTCGCGAGTCGGGGTTTCGGGTTGGGGGTTTCGGGTTTCAGTTTTCACGGTTCAAGGTTTCAGGTACGGGGTTTCGAGGTTCGGGTTTCGTGTTAGGGGTTTCGATATTCGGGTTTTGGGGTTTGGGGTCTGGGTTTTCGCGGTTCGGGGTTTCGGGGTTTCACGGTTGGGGGTTGGGGGTTTCGCGTTCTGGGTTCGGGGTTTTTCGCGGGTCAGGATTTCGGTTCGGGGTTTCACGGTTCGGGGTTTCGTGTTCGGGGTTTCGCGGTTCGGGGTTTCGTGTTCGGGGTTTAGGGTTTCGGGTTCGGGGTTTCGCGGTTCGGGTTACGGGTTTGGGGTTTCGTGTTTCGGGTTCGGGGTTTCGCCTTTCAGGGTTTTCGGCGTTTCGCGATTCGGGGTTTCGTGGGTTTTCAGGGTTTTGTGTTCGGGTTTTCACGGTTCGGAGATTAAGGTACGGGTTTTCGAGGTTGGGGGTTTCGGGTTCGAGGTTACGAGGTTTGGGGTTTCGCAGTTCGACGTTTTGGGTTCGGGTTCGGGTTCGGGTTTGGGGTTCGGGTTTGGACTTTCGGGGTTGGGGATTCGGGGATACGTGTTGGGGGTTTGTGGTTTGGCGGTTAGGAGTCTCGCGTTCCTGGTTTGGGGTTTCGGGTTGTAGGGTTTCGCTTTTCGGGTTCGGGGTTTCGCGTTCAGGGTTTTCACGGTTCGGGATTTCAGATTTGGTTTCGCGGTTCGGGGTTTCGTGGTGCGGCATTTCGGGTTCGGGGTTTCGCGGTGCGGCTTTTTGGTTTCGGCTATTCAGGTTCGTGGTGTTGCGGTTAGGGATTTTAGGGTTTTAGGTTTTCACGTTTCAGGATTTTCGAGGTTCGAGCACGGGGTTTCGGGTGCATGGTTTTGAGGTTCGCGGTTCGGGGTTTTCGGAGTTTCGTGTTTGGGGTTTCGCGGTTCGGGATTTTCGGGTTTAGGGTTTCTTGTTTTGGGGTTTCGGGTTCGGGGTTTCATGACAGGGGTTTTGAGGTTCAGGTTTTCCGGTTTGGGGTTTCGAGGTTTGGGGTTTTTGCGTTTCGATATTTCAGGATTGGCGTTTCGGGTTCGGGGTTTCGCGGTTCAGGGTATCGGGTTCGGGGTTGCGCGATTCGGGGTTTCGCGTTCTGGGTTCGGGATTTCGGGTTGTAGGGTTTTGCGTTTCGGGTTCGGGGTTTCGCGGTTCGGGGTTTGGCGTTCCGGGTTCGAGGTTTCAGGTTGTAGGGTTTCGCGGTTCGAGGTTTATGGTTCGGGATTTCTCGGTGCGGAATTTCGTAATCGGCTATTCGAGTTCGGGGTTTCGCGATTCGAGTTTTCGGGTTGGAGGTTTAGGGTGTCGGTTTTTCACGGTTCGGGGTTTTCACGGTTCAGGGTATCGCATTTCCGGGTTTCGGGGTTCGGGGTTTTCGCGGTTCGGGGGTTTCGGGTTCGGGGCTTCGTGGTTTGGCGTTTTGGGTTCAGGGTTTCGCGGATCAGGTTTTCGCGTTCCGGGTTTGGGATTTCAGGTTGTACGGTTTCGCTTTTCGGGTTCAGGGTTTTGCGGTTCGGGGTTTTGGGGTTCTAGGTTTCGGGTGGGGGGTTTATGGTTTCGAGTTTTCACGTTTTAGGATTTTCTTGGTTCGGGTATGGGGTTTCGGGTACAAGGTTTGGAAGTTCGGGGTTTCGAGGTTCAAGTTTCGGGTTCGGGGTTTCGATCTTCGGGGTTTGGAGGTTTGGGGTTTCAGTTTTGGTTTTCGCGGTTCGGGGTTTCGGGTTCGGGTTTTCGCGGTGCGGCATTTCGGGTTTCGCTATTCGGGTTCGAGGTTCCGGGTTTCGGGTGGTGCGTTTAGGGTTTTGGGTTTTCACGTTTTAGGGTTTTCGAGGTTCAGGTACGGGGTTTCGAGTGCATGGTTTCGAGGTTCGGGGTTTCGGGTTGGGGTTTTGGGGTTTAGGGTTTTGAGGTTCGGGGTTGGGGGTTCAGGGTTGGGGGTTACGCGGTTCAGGGTTTCGCGTTCCGGGTTCGGGATTTTCGGGTTCGGCGTTTCGGGTTCGGGTTTTCATGTTCGGGGTTTTGAGGGTCGGGTTAGGGGTCTAGGGTTTCGAGTTTCTAGGTCAGGGTTTAGGTTGGGGGTTTGGGGTTCATGGTTTTCGAGGTTCGCGGTTTCATGTTCGGTGTTTCGCGGTTCAGGGTTTTTGCCGTTTCGGTTTTTCACGGTTCAGGGTTTCGGTTTCGAGGTTTCGGGGTTTCGCGGTTTGGCGTTTCGGGTTCGGGTATTCAGGTTTGGGGTTTCGCGAGTCGGGGTTTCAGGTTGGGGGTTTAGGGTTTCAGGTTGGGGGTTTAGGGTTGCGGGTTTTCACGGTTCGGTGTTTCAGGTATGGGGTTTAGGGTTTCGTGGTTCAGGCTTTCTCATTCCGTGTTCTGGGTTTTCATGGTTCAGGATTTTGGATCGGGGTTTCGTGGTTTCGCGGTTCGGGGTTTCGGGTTCGGGGTTCCGC
Source organism: Salix purpurea (assembly GCA_027405865.1). Classification (NCBI taxonomy): domain Eukaryota; kingdom Viridiplantae; phylum Streptophyta; class Magnoliopsida; order Malpighiales; family Salicaceae; genus Salix; species Salix purpurea. The sequence continues at coordinate 3,009,211 of JAOWLH010000014.1, forward strand.
GGTTGGGGTTTAGGTTTTTCAAGGTTCATGTACCGGGTTTCGGGTGCATGATTTCGAGGTTCGGGGTTTCAGGTTAGGGTTTCGCGATTGGTGGTTTAGGGTTTTGGGGTTCGGGGTTAGGGGTTCGGGGTTTCGCGTTCCGGGTTTGGGGTTTTTCGCGTTTTGGGATTTCAGTTCGGGGTTTCGCGTTTCGGGTTCGGGGTTTCGCGTTTGGGGTTTTCACGGTTTGGGATTTCGATTTGGGTTTCGCGGTTCAGGGTTTCGTGTTCTGGGTTCGGGGTTTCGGGTTATAGGGTTTCACGTTTCGGGTTCAAGGTTTTTGCGGTTTCGGTTTTTCGCGGTTCAGGGTTTCGGTTTCGAGGTTTCGCGGTTTGGCGTTTCGAGTTCGGGTATACAGGTTCGGGTTTAGGGTTTCAGGTTTTCACGGTTTGGGGTTTCAGGTATGGGGTTTAGGGTTTAGGGTTTCGCGGTTCAGGCTTTCTCGTTCTGGGTTCTGGGTTTTCATGGTTAAGGATTTCGGTTCGCGATTCGGGGTTTCGCGGTTCGGGGTTTCGGGTTGGGGGTTTCGGGTTTTGAGTTTTCACGGTTCAGGGTTTTAGGTATGGGGTTTCGAGGTTCGAGTTTTTACGGTTCGGGATTTCAGTTCGGGGTTTTGCGGTTCAAGGTTTCGCGAGTCGGGGTTTCGGGTTGGGGGTTTAGGGTTTCCGTTTTCACGGTTCGAGGTTTCAGGTACGGGGTTTCGAGGTTCGGGTTTCGTGTTAGGGGTTTTGATATTCGGGTTTTGGGGTTTGGGGTCTGGGTTTTCGCGGTTCGGGGTTTTGGGGTTTCACGGTTGGGGGTTGGGGGTTTCGCGTTCCGGGTTCGGGGTTTTTCGCGGGTCAGGATTTCGGTTCGGGGTTTCACGGTTCGGGGTTTCGTGTTCTGGGTTTCGCGGTTCGGGTTTTCGTGTTCGGGGTTTAGGGTTTCGGTTTTGGGGTTTCGCGGTTATGGGTTTTCAGGGTTTCGGGTTCGGGGTTTCGCGGTTCGGGTTACGGGTTTGGGGTTTCGTGTTTCGTGTTCGGGGTTTCGCGGTTCGGGGTTTCGCCTTTCAGGGTTTTCGGCGTTTCGCGATTCGGGGTTTCGTGGGTTTTCAGGGTTTTGTGTTCGGGTTTTCACGGTTCGGAGATTAAGGTACGGGTTTTGGAGGTTGGGGGTTTCGGGTTCAAGGTTACGAGGTTTGGGGTTTCGCAGTTCGACGTTTCGGGTTCGGGTTCGGGTTTGGGGTTCGGGTTTGGACTTTCGGGGTTGGGGGTTCGGGGATACACGTTGGGGGTTTGGGGTTTGGCGGTTAGGAGTCTCGCGTTCCTGGTTTGGGGTTTCGGGTTGTAGGGTTTCGCTTTTCGGGTTCGGGGTTTCGCGTTCAGGGTTTTCACGGTTCGGGATTTCGGTTTTGGTTTCGCGGTTCGGGGTTTCGTGGTGCGGCGTTTCGGGTTCGGGGTTTCGCGGTGCGGCTTTGGTTTCGGCTATTCAGGTTCGTGGTGTTGCGGTTAGGGGTTTTAGGGTTTTAGGTTTTCACGTTTCAGGGTTTTCGAGGTTCGAGCACGGGGTTTCGGGTGCATGGTTTCGAGGTTCGCGGTTTCGCGGTTCGGGGTTTTCGGAGTTTCGTGTTTGGGGTTTCGCGGTTCGGGATTTTCGGGTTTAGGGTTTCTTGTTTCGGGGTTTCGGGTTCGGGGTTTCGCGATTCAAGTTTTCGGGTTGGAGGTTTAGGGTGTCGGTTTTTCACGGTTCGGGGTTTTCGCGGTTCAGGGTATCGCATTTCCGGGTTTCGGGGTTCGGGGTTTTCGCGGTTCAGGGTTTCGGGTTCGGGGCTTCGTGGTTTGGCGTTTTGGGTTCAGGGTTTCGCGGATCAGGTTTTCGCGTTCCGGGTTTGGGATTTCAGGTTGTACGGTTTCACTTTTCGGGTTCAGGGTTTTGCGCTTCGGGGTTTTGGGGTTCTAGGTTTCGGGTGGGCGGTTTATGGTTTCGAGTTTTCACGTTTTAGGATTTTCTTGGTTCGGGTATGGGGTTTCGGGTACAAGGTTTGGAGGTTCGGGGTTTCGAGGTTCAGGTTTCGGGTTCGGGGTTTCGATCTTCGGGGTTTGGAGGTTTGGGGTTTCGGTTTTGGTTTTCGCGGTTCGGGGTTTCGGGTTCGGGTTTTCGCGGTGCCGCATTTCGGTTTGGCTATTCGGGTTCGAGGTTCCGGGTTTCGGGTGGTGGGTTTAGGGTTTTGGGTTTTGTCGTTTTAGGGTTTTCGAGGTTCAGGTACGGGGTTTCGGGTGCATGGTTTCGAGGTTCGGGGTTTCGGGTTGGGGTTTTGGGGTTTAGGGTTTTGAGGTTCGGGGTTGGGGGTTACGCGGTTCAGGGTTTCGCGTTCCGGGTTCGGGATTTTCGGGTTCGGCGTTTCGGGTTCGGGTTTTCAGGTTCGGGGTTTTGAGGGTCGGGTTAGGGGTCTAGGGTTTCGGGTTTCTGGGTCAGGGTTTAGGTTGGGGGTTTGGGGTTCATGGTTTTCGAGGTTCGCGGTTTCATGTTCGGTGTTTCGCGGTTCAGGGTTTTTGCCGTTTCGGTTTTTAACGGTTCAGGTTTTCGGTTTCGAGGTTTTGGGGTTTCGCGGTTTGGCGTTTCGGGTTCGGGTATTCAGGTTTGGGGTTTCGCGAGTCGGGGTTTCAGGTTGGGGGTTTAGGGTTTCGGGTTGGGGGTTTAGGGTTTCAGGTTGGGGGTTTAGGGTTGCGGGTTTTCACGGTTCGGTGTTTCAGGTATGGGGTTTAGGGTTTCGTTGTTCAGGCTTTCTCATTCCGTGTTCTGGGTTTTCATGGTTCAGGATTTCGGATCGGGGTTTCGGGGTTTCGCGGTTCGGGGTTTCGGGTTCGGGGTTCCGCGGTTGGGGTTTAGGGTTTTCAAGGTTCATGTACGGGGTTTCGGGTGCATGATTTCGAGGTTCGGGGTTTCAGGTTGGGGTTTCGCGATTCGGGGTTTAGGGTTTTGGGGTTCGGGGTTAGGGGTTCGGGGTTTCGCGTTCCGGGTTTGGGGTTTTTCGCGTTTTGGGATTTCAGTTCGGGGTTTCGCGTTTCGGGTTCGGGGTTTCGCGTTTGGGGTTTTCACGGTTTGGGATTTCAATTTGGGTTTCGCGGTTCAGGGTTTCGTGTTCTGGGTTCGGGGTTTCGGGTTATAGGGTTTCACGTTTCGGGTTCAAGGTTTTTGCGGTTTCGGTTTTTCGCGGTTCAGGGTTTCGGTTTCGAGGTTTCGCGGTTCGGGGTTTCGCGGTTTGGCGTTTCGAGTTCGGGTATACAGGTTTGGGGTTTCGCGAGTCGGGGTTTCGGGTTAGGGGTTTAGGGTTTCAGGTTGGGGGCTTGGGGTTTCAGGTTTTCACGGTTTGGGGTTTCAGGTATGGGGTTTAGGGTTTAGGGTTTCGCGGTTCAGGCTTTCTCGTTCCGGGTTCTGGGTTTTCATGGTTAAGGATTTCGGTTTGCGGTTCGGGGTTTTGGGTTCGGGGTTCCGCGGTGCAGTGTTTCGGGTTAGTCTATTCGGGTACAAGGTTTCGGGGTTTCGGGTGGGGGGTTTAGGGTTTCAGGTTTTCACGTTTCAGGGTTTTCAAGGTTCAGGTACGAGGTTTCGGGTGCATGGTTTCGGGATGCGGTTTCGCGGTTCGGGGTTTAGGGTTTTGAGGTTTGGGGTTGGGGGTTCGGGGTTTCGCGGTTCAGGGTTTCACGTTCCGGGTTCGGGGTTTTCGCGGTTCGGGATTTTGTTTCGGGGTTTCGCGGTTCGGGGTTTCGGGTTGGGGGTTTAGGGTTTCGGGTTTTCACGGTTTGGGGTTTTAGGTACGGGGTTTCGAAGTTCGAGTTTTTGCGGTTCAGGATTTCAGTTCGGGGTTTCGCGGTTCGGGGTTTCGAGGGTCAGGGTTTCGAGGTTTCAGGTACGGGGTTTTGAGGTTCGGGTTTCGGGTTAGGGGGTTCGATGTTCGGGTTTTAAGGGTTTGGGGTCTGGGACTCCAAGGAGTTAGCCCAACGGTGAAGGCTTGGGACTTGCGTGGGGTATTCCTCCCAGGTCCTGGGTTCGAATCCTGAGGGCGAAGCTTCTTCTGTGAGTCACCGTCCCCTTAGTAAGAGGCTGGGACAGCCGGAGGTTTACGCATGCCCTGGGCCCACAAAGTGCGCTTTTCGGGTCATGTGGTTCCCCCGTTCCGCAAGGATATCCAAAAAAAAAAGGTTTGGGGTTTGGGTTTTCGCGGTTCGGGATTTCGGTTCGGGGTTTCGGGGTTTCACGGTTCGGGGTTTCGGGTTCGGGGTTTCACTTTTGGGGTTTCGGGTGGGGGGTTTAGGGTTTCAGGTTTTCACATTTCAGGGTTTTCAAGGTTCGGGTACGGGGTTTCGGGTGCATGATTTCGAGGTTCGGGGTTTCGGGTTGGGGTTTCGCGGTTCGGGGTTTAGGGTTTAGGGTTTTGAGGTTTGGGGTTTGGGGTTCGGGATTTTGGTTTTGGGGTTTCGCTATGCGGCGTTACGGGTTCGGGGTTTCGCGGTTCGGGATTCCGGGTGGGGGGTTTAGGGTTTCGAGTTTTCTTGTTTCAAGGTTTTCAAGGTTCAGGTACGGGTTTCGGGTGCATGGTTTCGAGGTTCAGGGTTTCAGGTTGAGGTTTCGTGTTCGGGGTTTCATGGTTCGGGGTTTTCAGGGTTTCGGGTTCGGGGTTTCGCGGTTTGGGTTACGGGTTTGGGGTTTCGTGTTTCGGGTTCGGGGTTTTGTGGTTCGGGGTTTCACCTTTCAAGGTTTCGCCTTTCAGGGTTTTCGGCGTTCCGCGGTTCGTGGTTTCGCGTTCGAGGTTTTGTGTTCGGGTTTTCACGGTTCGGAGATTAAGGTACGGGTTTTCGAGGTTGGGGGTTTCGGGTTCAAGGTTATGAGGTTCGGGGTTTCGCGGTTTGACGTTTCGGGTTCGGGTTTGGGGGTTGGGTTTGGTTGTTCGGTGTTGGGGGTTCGGGGATACGCGTTGGTGGTTTGGGGTTTGGCGGTTAGGAGTCTCGCGTTCCTGGTTCGGGGTTTCGGGTTGTAGGGTTTCGCGTTTCGGGTTCGGGGTTTTGCGTTCGGGGTTTTCACGGTTGAGGGTTTCGCGTTCTGGGTTTGGGGTTTCGGGTTATAGGGTTTCACGTTTCGGGTTCACGGTTTTTGCGATTTCGGTTTTTCGCGGTTCAGGGTTTCGGTTTCGAGGTTTCGCGGTTTGGCGTTTCGAGTTCGGGTATACAGGTTCGGGTTTAGGGTTTCAGGTTTTCACGGTTTGGGGTTTCAGGTATGGGGTTTAGGGTTTAGGGTTTCGCGGTTCAGGCTTTCTCGTTTTGGGTTCTGGGTTTTCATGGTTAAGGATTTCGGTTCGCGGTTCGGGGTTTTGGGTTCGGGGTTCCGCGGTGCAGTGTTTCGGGTTAGTCTATTCAGGTACAAGATTTCGGGGTTTCGAGTGGGGGGTTTAGGGTTTCAGGTTTTCACGTTTCAGGGTTTTGAAGGTTCAGGTACGAGGTTTCGGGTGCATGGTTTCGGGATGCGGTTTCGCGATTCGGGGTTTAGGGTTTTGAGGTTTGGGGTTGGGGGTTCGGGGTTTCGTGGTTCAGGGTTTCACGTTCCGGGTTCAGGGTTTTCGCGGTTCAGGATTTCGGTTCGGGTTTTCACGGTTCGGGGTTTTAGGTACGGGGTTTCGAAGTTCGAGTTTTTGCGGTTCAGGATTTCAGTTCGGGGTTTCGCGAGTCGGGGTTTAGGGTCTCGGGTTTTCAAGGTTCGAGGTTTCAGGTACGGGGTTTTGAGGTTCGGGTTTCGGGTTAGGGGTTTCGATGTTCGGGTTTTAAGGGTTTGGGGTCTGGGTTTTCGCGGTTCGGGATTTCGGTTCGGGGTTTCACGGTTCGGGGTTTCGGGTTCGGGGTTTCGCTTTTGGGGTTTCGGGTGGGGGGTTTAGGGTTTCAGGTTTTCACATTTCAAGGTTTTCAAGGTTCGGGTACGGGGTTTCGGGTTTATGATTTCGAGGTTCGGGGTTTCGGGTTGGGGTTTCGCGGTTCGGGGTTGAGGGTTTTGAGGTTTGGGGTTTGGGGTTCGGGGTTTCGCGGTTCAGGGTTTCACGTTCCGGGTTCGGGGTTTTCGCGGTTTGGGATTTCAGTTCGGGGTTTCGCGGTTCGGGGTTTCGGGTTGGGGGTTTAGGGTTTCGGGTTTTCATGGTTCAGGGTTTTAGGTACGGGGTTTCGAGGTTCGAGTTTTTGTGGTTCGGGATTTCAGTTCGGGGTTTCGCGGTTCGGGGTTTCGCGAGTTAGGGTTTCGGGTTGGAGGTTTAGGGTTTCAGTTTTCACGGTTCGAGGTTCCAGGTACGGGGTTTCGAGGTTTGGGTTTCGGGTTAGGGGTTTTGATGTTCGATTTTTGGGGTTTGGGGTCTGGCTTTTCACGGTTCCGGATTTTGGTTCGGGGTTTCGGGGGTTCACGGTTCAAGGTTTCGGGTTCGGGGTTTCGCTTTCGGGGTTTAGGGGTTTCGGGTGGGGGGTTTAGAGTTTCAGGTTTTCACGTTTCAGGGTTTTCAAGGTTCGGGTATGGGGTTTTGGGTGCATGATTTCGAGGTTAGGGGTTTCGGGTTGGGGTTTCGCGGTTCGGGGTTTAGGGTTTTGGGGTTCAGGGTTGGGGGTTTCGCGTTCCGGGTTCGGGGTTTTTCGCGGGTCAGGATTTCGGTTCGGGGTTTCGCGGTTCGGGGTTTCGCCTTTCAGGGTTTTCGGCGTTTCGCGGTTTGGGGTTTTGTGGGTTTTCAGGGTTTTGTGTTCGGGTTTTCACGGTTCGGAGATTAAGGTACGGGTTTTCGAGGTTGGGGGTTTCGGGTTCAAGGTTACGAGGTTTGGGGTTTCGCGGTTCGACGTTTCGGGTTCGGGTTTGGGGTTTGGGTTTGGACTTTCGGGGTTGGGGGTTCGGGGATATGCGTTGGGGGTTTGGGGTTTGGCGGTTAGGAGTCTCGCGTTCCTGGTTCGGGGTTTCGGGTTGTAGGGTTTTGCTTTTCGGGTTCGGGGTTTCGCGTTCAGGGTTTTCACGGTTCGGGATTTCGGTTTTGGTTTCGCGGTTCGGGGTTTCGTGGTGCGGGTTTCGGGTTCGGGGTTTGGAGGTTCGGGGTTTCGCGGTTCGGGGTTTTGGGGTTCTAGGTTTCGGGTGGGGGGTTTATGGTTTCGAGTTTTCACGTTTTAGGATTTTCTTGGTTCGGGTATGGGGTTTCGGGTCCAAGGTTTGGAGGTTCGGGGTTTCGAGGTTCAGGTTTCGGGTTCGGGGTTTCGATGTTCGGGGTTTTGGTTTTGGTTTTCATGGTTTGGGGTTTCGGGTTTGGGTTTTCACGGTGCGGCGTTTCGGGTTCGAGGTTTCGGGTTTCGGGTGGTGGGTTTAGGGTTTCGGGTTTTCACGTTTCATGGTTTTCGAGGTTCAGGTACGGGGTTTCGGGTGCATGGTTTCGAGGTTTGGGGTTTCGGGTTAGGGTTTTGGGGTTTCGGGTTTTGAAGTTCGGGGTTGGGGGTTCAGGGTTGGGGGTTGCGGGTTACGCGGTTCAGGGTTTCACGTTCCGGGTTCGGGGTTTTTGGGTTCGGTATTTCGGTTTGGGGTATCGGTTTTGGTTTTTCGTTGTGCAGCGTTTCGGGTTCGGGGTTACGGGTTTCGGGTGGTGGGTTTAGGGTTTCGGGTTTTCATATTTCAGGGTTTTCGAGGTTCGGGTACGGGGTTTCAGGTCCATGGTTTCGAGGTTCGGGGTTTCAGGTTGGATTTTTGTGTTCGGGATTTCGCGGTTCGGGGTTTAGGGTTTTGGTTTTGGGGTTTCACGGTTTCGGGTCTTTGGGGTTTCGGGTTCGAGGTTACGGGTTTGGGGTTTGGCGTTTCGGGTTCGGGGTTTCACCTTTCGAGGTTTCGGGTTTGGGGTTTCGGGTTCAGGGTTTTCGGCTTTTCATGGTTCGGGGTTTCATGTTCGAGGTTTTGTGTTCAGGGTTTCACGGTTCGGGGATTCAGGTATGGGTTTTCGAGGTTGGGGGTTTCGAGGTTCTGGGTTACGGGTTCGGGGTATCGCGGCGGTTCGACGTTTCGGGTTTGGGTTTTCGGGTTTGGGGTTTGGGTTAGGAGGTTCGGGGTTGGGGGTTCTGGGTTACGCGTTGGGGGTTCGGGGTTTGGCGGTTAGGAGTTTCACGGTTCGGGGTTTTCGCAGTTCGGGGTTTGGAGTTTCGTGATCGGGGTTTCATTGTTCGGGGTTTCGGGGGGGGGTTAGGGTTTCAGGTTTTCACGTTTCAGGGTTTTCGAGGTTCGGGTATTGGGTTTCGGATGTATGGTTTCGAGGTGGGGGGTTTTGGAGGTTCGGGGTTTCATGTTCGGGGTTTCGGGTTCAGAGTTTTGTTTTCGGGGTTACGGGTTCGGGGTTTCGCGTTACGAGTTCGGAGTTTCGGGCTGTAGGGTTTCGGGTTTTGGGTTCGGGGTTTAGCCGTTCGGGGTTTTTGCGGTTCAGGGTGTCGGTTTCGGGGTTCGGCGATCGCGGCTCAGCGTTTCGGGTTGGGGTTTCTCGGATCGGGGTTTCGGGTTTCCGGGTTGTAGGGTTTCGTGTTTCAAGTTCGATGTTTCGCGTTCGGGGTTTGGGATTTAGGGTTGTAGGGTTTCGAGTTTTGGGTGCGGGGTTTCGCGATTCAGGGTTTTCGCGGTTCGGGATTTCGGTTCGGGTTTCGCGGTTCGGGGTTTCGGGTTCGAGGTTTTCGGCGGTTCGGGGTTTTGTGTTTGGGGTTTCACGATTCGGGGTTTCAGGTACGGGGTTTCGAGGTTCGAGGTTTCGGGTTCGGGTTTTTAAGGTTTGGGTATGGGGTTTCAGGTGCATGGTTTCGAGGTTCGAGGTTCGGTGCTTCGGGTTCGGGTTTTCGTGTTCTAGTGCATGGTTTCGAGGTTCGAGGTTCGGTGTTTGGGTACGGGGTTTCAGGTACGGGGTTTCGAGGTTCGAGGTTTCGCGTTACCGGCTCGCGGTTCGGGGTTTCGGGTTCTAGTGCATGGTTTCGAGGTTCGGGGTTTCGCGGTTCGAGGGTCGGGTTAGGGGTGTAGGGTTTTGGGTTTCGGAGTCAGGGTTTAGGTTGGGGGGTTTGGGGTTTGTGGTTTTCGAGTTTCGCGGTTTCATGTTCGGAGTTTCATGGTTCAGGGTTTCGCGTTCTGGGTTCGGGGTTTCGGGTTGTAGGGTTTCACGTTTAGGGTTCAAGGTTTTCGCGGTTTGGGTTTTTCGCGATTCAGGGTTTCGGTTTCGAGGTTTCGCGGTTCGGGGTTTCGCGGTGTGGCGTTTCGGGTTCGGGTATTCAGGTTCGGGGTTTCGCGATTCGGGGTTTCGGGTTCGGGTATTCAGGTTCGGGGTTTCGTGATTCGGGGTATCGGGTTGGGGGTTCAAGGTTTCGGGTTTTCACGGTTCGGGGTTTCAGGTATGGGGTCTCGAGGTTCGGGTTTCGGGTTCGGGGTTTCGAGGTTCGGGTTTTGGGTTCGGGGTTTCGAGGTTCGGGTTTTGGGGTTCGGGGTTCAGGGTTACGCATTGGGAGTTCGAAGTTTGGGGTTACGCGGTTCGGGGTTTCGCGTTCCAGGTTCTTGGTTTTGGGTGCATGTTTTCGAGGTTCGGGGTTTCAGGTTGGGGTTTCGCGGTTCGGGGTTTACGGTTTCAGTTTTGGGGTTTCGCGGTTAGGGGTTTCGGGTGCATGGTTTCCAGGTTCGGGGTTTCGGGTTGGGGTTTCGTTTTCGGGGTTTCGCGGTTCGGGGTTTAGGGTTTCAGTTTCAGTGTTTCGCGGTTAGGGGTTTTTGGGGTTTCGGGTTCGTGGTTTCGCGGTTCGGGGTTGCGGGTTTGGGGTTTGGCGTTTCGGGTTCCGGGTTTCGCGGTGCGGCATTTCGTGTTCGGCTATTCGGGTTCAGGGTTTCACGATTCGGGGTTTCGGGTTGGAGTTTTAGGGTGTCGTTTTTTCACAGTTCGGGGTTTTTGCGGGTCTGGGTTTCGCAGTTCCGGGTTTCGGGTTCCGGGTTTTCGCAGTTCAGGGTTTCTCAGTTCTGGGTTTCGGGTTCGGGGTTTTCACCGTTCAGGGTTTCGGGTTCGGGGTTTCGCGGTTCGGCGTTTCGGGTTCAGGGTTTCGCGTTTCAGGTTTGTGATTTTGGGTTGTAGGGTTTCGCGTTTTGGGTTCGAGGTTTCACGGTTCGGGGTTTAAGCGGTTCGAGGTTTTGGTTTCAGGGTTTTGGGGGTTCGGGTTGGGGGTTTACGGTTTCGGGTTTTCACGTTTCAGGGTTTTCTTGGTTTGGATACGGGGTTTCGAGTTCATGGTTTCGAGGTTTCGGGTTCAGGGTTTCGTGTTCGGGATTTCGCGGTTCGGCGTTGGGTGTTCGGGGTTACATGTTTGCGGTTCAAGGTTCCGGGTTTGGGGTTTCGCGGTTCGGGGTATCGGTTTCGGTGTTTCAGGGTTCGGGGGTCGCGGTTCGGCGTTTCAGGTTCGGGGTTTCGCGTTCCGGGTTTGGGGTTTCGCGTTCCGGGTTCGGGATTTCGCAATTCGGGGTGTCGGTTTCGGGGTTTCGCGGTTCAGGGTTCGCGGTTCGGGGTTTCGCGGGGGTTTAGGGTTTCGGGTTTTCACGTTTCAGGGTTTTCGAGGTTCGGGTACGGGGTTTCGGTGCATGGTTTCGGGGTTCGGGGTTTCGGGTTCGGGTGCATGGTTTCAAGGTTCGGCGTTTCGGGTTCGGGTATTCGGGTTCGGGGTTTCATGGTTCGGGTTCATGGTTTTCGCAGTTTGGGTTTTTCGCGGTTCAGGGATTCGGTTTTGAGGTTTCGCGGTTCGGGGTTTTGCGGTGTGGCATTTCGGGTTCGGGTATTCAGGTTCGGGGTTTCGCGATTCGGGGTTTCGCGTTGGGGGTTTAGGGTTTTAGGTTTTCACGGTTCGGGGTTTCGAAGTTCGGGTTTCAGGTTCGGGGTTTCGAGGTTCGGGGTTTCGGGTTCGAGGTTTGGGTTTGGAGGTTCGGGGTTTCGCGTTCCGGGTTCTGGTTTTTCGCGGTTCGGGATTTCGGTTCGGGGTTTCGCGGTTCCAGGTTTTGGGTTCGGGTTTTCGCGGTGTGGCATTTCGGGTTCGGCTATTCGGGTTCGGGATTTCGCGGTTCTGGGTTTCGAATGGGGGGTGTAGGGTTTCAGGTTTTCACGTTTTAGGGTTTTCGAGGTTCGGGTACGGGGTTTCGGGTGCATGGTTTCGAGGTTCGGGGTTTCGAGGTTCAGGGTTTCGAGTTGGGGTTTCGCGGTTCGGGGTGTAGGGTTTTGAGGTTCGGGGTTGGGGGTTTGGGGTTTTCGCGGTTCGGTATTTCGGTTCGGGGTTTCGCGGTACGGGGTATCGGGTTTGGGGTTTCGCGTTTCGGGGTTTCGGGTGGGGGGTTTAGGGTTTTGAGTTTTCACGTTTCAGGGTTTTCGAGGTTCGGGTACGAGGTTTCGGGTGCATGGTGTCAAGGTTCGGGGTTTCGTGTTCGGGGTTTCGCGGTTTAGGGGTTTAGGGTTTCGGTTTCGGGGTTTCGTGGTTAGGGCTTTTCGGGGTTTCGGGTTCGGGGTTTCGCGGTTCAGGGTTACGAGTTTGGGGTTTGGCGTTTCGGGTTCAGGGTTTCGCGGTTCGGGGTTTATCCTTTCGGGTTCGGGGTTTCACGTTCAGGGTTTCGGGTTCGGCGTTGGGGGTTCGGGGTTACGCGTTTGCGGTTCGCGGTGCGGCGTTTCGGGTTCGGGGTTTCGCAGTTCGTGGTTTCGTGTTGGGGGTTTTTGTGGTTTCGGTACGTGGTTTCAGGTGCATGGTTTCGAGGTTCGGGGTTTCGAGGTTCGGGGTTTCGGGTTCGGGGTTTCCAGGTTCGGGGTTCGGGGTTTCGCGGTGTGCGGTTTCGCGGTCCGGGGTTTCACGTTCCGGGTTAGGGGTTTCAGGTTGTAGGGTTTTGCGTTTCGGGTTCGGGGTTTCGGGGTTTGGGGTTTCGGGGTTCATGGTGTCGCGGTTCAGCGTTTCGGGTTCGAGGTTTTACGGTCTGGGGTTTCGCGGATCGGGGTTTCGGGTTGAGGGTTGAGGGGTTAAGGTTACGGTTTTCGGGTTTAGATTGTGGGGTTCGGGGTTTGGGGTTTTCGAGGTTCGGGGTTTCGGGTTCTGGGTTTCGGGTTCTAGGTTTCGAGGTTCGGGGTTCGGGCTTTATTTAAGTTAGTTAGCTACAACCCTATGCTTGTTTGGGCTTAATTAAGACTTTGTTTTTAGCTAGGATCCAAGGCATGCTTCGATTATGTCATGGGCTTTTCAATTTAGGATTTTGGGTCAGTTTTTAGTGGACCTCTTTTGAGTCCACATAAGAGGTTCATTAGGGTTAGTTTTTGAAAGACTATTTAAACTCATGTTAGCTAAATTTCGGCAGCCATTGATTAATTTTAATTCTGAACTTTTCAGTTTATGTGTGAGAGTTATTCTTGCATTCTTTAGTTCTTGAACGAACTGAATCCGACTTATCGAAGATGAACTGGCTTCGTGGCGTCATTCTACTCATTCCAATAGTGTTGGTGCCTTGGGACAGGTTTCCATTGTGTCACACTCCTATCAGACCTATTTCGGCTTTCCGGGATCAGATCTCACTCTTGGTTGTATGTTGCGTGACCACGTGATCACGAGGTTCGCATCAATCAGCCTATGTGACTGATTAGTCCTCGTGCTTGCACCTGTCTCGGTCATTCCATCCCCTTTATTAGTAAGGTTGCCTAAGATCTTGTTGTGCATCAAGAGAAGTTTTTTTATCCAACACTGCTCACGATGGACTATGCACGGGGATGTAAGAGCATTGTTCATGCTAATTAATTAGCATGAACAGTTGCAAATGAAAAATGAAATGCACCGTTCGAATACATAGTGAAATTAGGGTGTATGAACAGTGTTAGCACGATGTGATTTAGCTTTTCGTATAATAATAATTGGTATATATTATTGAAGGAATTGACAATACCGATGAAATAATGCTTGGAACAACAAATATGAATTAATAATATTTTATATAACACGATCTTTCACAAAATAAAAAATTAGGATGATTAAAATTACATTATATTGTTTTTAGTATGACAATTAGGTGCTGTCTTTGAGTTTCCCTCTCTCAGATATGTGGCAAAACACAAGAAAACTAAGTCCAAACCCATCTCTAGCGTCTATTAATGTAAAACTTGTCAACTCATTTATTTTCAGTAAAAAAGTGTGTTTTTTCACTTTTCTTGAACAATTTTTCACCATGTCTTGATATTCTTTTCAACATCTCATGATTTCTCGTAAGAGTGTAAGATGGGCTTTAATCACCAAATACATTCATGAAATTATACTGTTGTACACTTTCACATCCTCAGTTGTACAATGCACCTAGTTTTCCATCATTTTCAAGCTCCTAAATTTTTTGAAACTTTAATGGTTGTGTCTAAGTGGAGGTGAAGAGCCACATTTACCTATCAACTACTAAAAATTTCTACGGAAGGAAAGACTGAAACCAAAAGCATGACCCTGCACCCCATAAATTGAAGTCAACATTCCCAAAACTGAAGTACTCTAGTAATTTTCTAACATCATAGTAATAAACAATTGCCATGCACCCCATTTTTATAACCAATCAAGTAGAATTCAAAAGGCTAAGTATATCTTATTTGAATCAATCAAGTATTAAAATTATGTTTTTTTAATCACCGAGATAAATGGCCATTAATTGTGTTAATTTCCCTGAAACGTGTTGTTGAACTGTTTAAAGATGGCTTAAAGACCGCCCTGTGTTGTGTCTTGAACAAATCAAATCACTTTTTCTCCCACAATGAGTTTCTTCTTAAAATCAATTATTCTGCTTCTGTTTGTGCTCTATTGTGCTAGCTTCACTTCCACAGGTTTGCAAGATTTTCCCCTTTTCTTATTATATTCATGCTTCATGCTTTATTCTTTCCAATGATGGAGTCTTTAGCTATTACATTTGTTGTTTTTATGATCTAAAGTCTTAATTTATACCATGGATTCAAATTATGTTTTCAATTTCTTCTTTCCAGTATGATTTATTCATTTATTGAAATACAACTAAAAAGAGAATATCTAACTCTTTTGTGATCTTTAAAGGGCGCAACATATGATATTATCTTCCTTCCGCCTTTTATTTTCTTCTTTTCTGATGGTTTCAAGTTTTTGATGGATTGAAGGTAAGATATAATCACAAAGCCATTTTAATTGTTGGCTACTACATGTTTTAAGCTCTCCCTATCAGTTGATGACAGCCCTAATTCCTTCCTACAACAACTTTTGATGCCATTGTCTCAGTTGTACAATGCACCTAATTTTCCATCATTTTCAAGCTCTTGCTCTCCAATGAAAACACAATTTGATTTAATCTTAAAATGAAAAACAAAAATTCAAGCTCTCAATCATCCTGCAGCCATACAAGAAAAACAAAGAACTAACTCAACCCAAAAAAGAAAGGAAAAAAGTATATACAAACTAGACATTCAAATAGAGGGGAGGAAAAGGAAAGGGAAACGGGGAAAATCTAAGATTTTTTTTTAATCAACCGAGAAAACAAGCTTCTTAGGGGCACAAGCTGCTAAAAATGCACCGATCCCTGTCCCTTTTAAATTCTTGAGAAACCAAGTTGAACTGTTTAAAGATGGCTTAAAGACCGCCCTGTGTTGTGTCTTGAACAAATCAAATCACTTTTTCTCCCACAATGAGTTTCTTCTTAAAATCAATTATTCTGCTTCTGTTTGTGCTCTATTGTGCTAGCTTCACTTCCACAGGTTTGCAAGATTTTCCCCTTTTCTTATTATATTCATGCTTCATGCTTTATTCTTTCCAATGATGGAGTCTTTAGCTATTACATTTGTTGTTTTTATGATCTAAAGTCTTAATTTATACCATGGATTCAAATTATGTTTTCAATTTCTTCTTTCCAGTATGATTTATTCATTTATTGAAAGTCTTATTGACCGCCCTGTGTTGTGTCTTGAACAAATCAAATCACTTTTTCTCCCACAATGAGTTTCTTCTTAAAATCAATTATTCTGCTTCTGTTTGTGCTCTATTGTGCTAGCTTCACTTCCACAGGTTTGCAAGATTTTCCCCTTTTCTTATTATATTCATGCTTCATGCTTTATTCTTTCCAATGATGGAGTCTTTAGCTATTACATTTGTTGTTTTTATGATCTAAAGTCTTAATTTATACCATGGATTCAAATTATGTTTTCAATTTCTTCTTTCCAGTATGATTTATTCATTTATTGAAATACAACTAAAAAGAGAATATCTAACTCTTTTGTGATCTTTAAAGGGCGCAACATATGATATTATCTTCCTTCCGCCTTTTATTTTCTTCTTTTCTGATGGTTTCAAGTTTTTGATGGATTGAAGGTAAGATATAATCACAAAGCCATTTTAATTGTTGGCTACTACATGTTTTAAGCTCTCCCTATTAGTTGATGACAGCCCTAATTCCTTCCTACAACAACTTTTGATGCCATTGTCTCAGTTGTACAATGCACCTAATTTTCCATCATTTTCAAGCTCTTGCTCTCCAATGAAAACACAATTTGATTTAATCTTAAAATGAAAAACAAAAATTCAAGCTCTCAATCATCCTGCAGCCATAAAAGAAAAACAAAGAACTAACTCAACCCAAAAAAGAAAGGAAAAAAGTATATACAAACTAGACATTCAAATAGAGGGGAGGAAAAGGAAAGGGAAACGGGGAAAATCTATGATTTTTTTTAATCAACCGAGAAAACAAGCTTCTTAGGGGCACAAGCTGCTAAAAATGCACCGATCCCTGTCCCTTTTAAATTCTTGAGAAACCAAGTTCGTCCTCTGCAGACAGAAACAAAAAGTTTGTTATTTAGAATATTAATGGGAGTAATTAACGATGCCATATAACTTTTGCACAAGAAGAATTTTCACAGATTCACAAGCAAGCCTTTTCCACCTGCAATCTCAACAGCAGGGAGCTGAAGGAAAAGCTGAGGTACGAGGGAGACTCAGAACAGTTGAAGGGCCATTTTTAAGCTTATTCTTCTTCCATTTGGGCAACTTATAGAAGACATCTTTTGCCATACCAAATTTCTCCCTAAACTCAACTACTGACAGGTAAGTCTACATGCAATTCAACAGAACTATCTCAGAAAAAAGACAATAAAGAAAGCTTAAGAATTTTAGACAAGGAATGGATTGACTAGAAAGAAAATATACCTTCAGGTTTCCTGCAGATGAGCGCAAATTTTTGCAGTAGCAAAACCATGGGAGAAAAGGGAAAGAATTAGACTTTTACAATACATGAAAAGCAGCTTAACAAATCTCAAAACCACAACGGTCATTTTCCTGACCTTTTGAGAATATGCATGAGAACAGGTGTGGATCGCTTTCACCTTCCCTTGCAAGTTTTTGACTGGGATATTCAGATTTTCCTCCTAAAATTGTTCAGCTTCTGAACCTTCCTTTTGTGGTTTCGACTGCATATTTGGCTGCAGAAAAAAGAGATGACTATTAAAACAGGCCATAATATTACACCAAAATAATATGAGAAATAAAAATGAGCTTTATGCATAAAACATACAATTTTAAAAAATGTAGTACAGGAATCCAAATTTATATAAATAATTCTTAGTGAGTTGATGAGCATATTTGCCCATAAAAATGATGCATCTCCAAGTAATTGTAACATCCATTCCAGATAATTAGTTAAGCAAATAAAAAGAAATATGATATGCTATATTAATTTACTTAAAGAACTTATTTGGAAGAAATATCAAACCTTTATCAAATCCAGCTGCCTTTCCATAAGTTCCTGGTCCTCTGAGGTGGTAAGGTTTCCATACCATGTAAAAACAGAGGAGTCATTATGTAATATGTAACAGTATGAGGAATTAAGTGATGGTGCGACCTGATTGGATTCAATGAACGGATGAAGAAAAGTAAATATCTTATATGCACAACAATACAGAACCTGAAATCTAAATACTAGACCAGGAATTAAATCCATAACTAACATGTAGCTCATGACCAAACTCCAAATTGTACCCGAGATGCTTGATAATGTCAAGAAGTAAAAAATATAAAAATAAATAAGACCAACAAGCTTTTCGGGGAAATATATTTGGTAATAGTAGGACCCGTTAAAACATCTATACAGTAGTTATATAAACTGCTCACTTTGAAATGTACAAGACAAATTCTAATATAACCTAGTCTAATTAAAATTTGAGTAAATTCGGACAATAATTTTAGACTAATTTTCACCAGTCAATTTAATTTTGAATCTTTTTCCATATTTTTTTGCTTCATTTCCCTTTTCCTAATGAGAAGGCTTGTGCAACTCAGCCTGCCCATGCAATTCAATTCAGGAAATATACTTCCACAACTCAAAAGCAAAGAACAGAAGATTATGGATATCTGTGTCCCGAAACCATAAATTGGCTAGGGATGAAAAAAGGCAATCAAGAGTCAGGAAAAAATAGAAGTAAAGATTAAAAATATCAAGACATTCAATAGTACACTGGACAACAAGCTGTAGCAACAATGATAAAGGCATGACATACTGGTTCAACTTGTAGAGCTTGCATATTACCCTGAATAATGCAATGCCTTCTTCCTTGTATGTGTCCTCTAGGAGTTCATTCTATTCAATGTAATTCTTGTATCCAGAGCTATGTCCTCCATGATTAAGTTTACAATTAGCTGATCTGGTTGAAAGTTGGAAAAAAAGTTAAAAACTAATGTCACTATAAATTCTTTATTGAGGTTTCATCGGCTTTATCAATGAAGCTCTGGAAGATTGAAAAGAACTGAAATGATTCATTTCCTTCATAGATTCGAGCCTAAGAATTAATACCAAAACAGAATCAGAAAGGTACCAGAATTGTACAGAAATCCCCCTGTTACAACAACACCAATAATTACAGGAAATAGAATGCCACCTGGGCAGGTAGAAACTTTAATGATTCAGCCATCTTGCCCTCTAGTGAAATAGCAGTAATTCTTTCCTCCTATTTTTCAATGTGAGATAGATTATACAAGGGTAAACTAATAGGTACCATATATCAGTGCATAGAAGAGGTAGCATTACAAAACATCTAGACAGGGCAAAGAAGGCAAGACAAGGCCTCTAATTCATGTATACTGAAGTATATAAAAATCTGGGTTTTGCACTTAAATAATGAATTCCAGCCTGCAAGAGCAGCCATCCTGCTTTCAGCAGAATACTATAAGCAGGAAACAAGTGTGCATAAGTAATCATCCATTATTCAAATTTCAGAGTTAATTTCCCACTATATGACAATGCACCGTTTTCCATTCAATAGAAACAACTTTCAAGACTAAAAATTAGAACCAGAATGGATACAGTTATTTCCACATCTGATTTAGCTTAGCAGATGCATGGCCAATGATTTTGGCAAATATATGATGATAAACATATTTTAACAGTGTCCATACCACTCAAAATTAGAGTCATTGAGAAAAACATAAAGTTCACAAGACTTGAAAGGCAACAAATATGTTAATTAGAATAAAGTAATTCTGCTAAAACTATAGATATTATTATGGGGTTCAATAATCAGTAATTCACTGAATCTTAGTTTTAGCGCATGAGACCAAAGCAAAGGTTTCAGTATCTAATTATACAGTTTTGGTAATTTTTTGGGGGAAGGAAATGTGATTCACGCTAGCTGTTATGTTATTTTTCAAAGAAAATCCTCAAACACTTCAGAGATGACGAAAAGCAGAAAGCAACTATTCAAGGATATATGTATTTGCACTAAATGATAACAATTTGTAGAGTATAGAAGAATTATGGCATTTAAAGACATGTCATCGGGGAAAGAAATTTGAGACGAAACAAGAAATTACCAAAACAGCTTAGTAGAAAGAGAAACATCAGTCTTATCCTCATCACAAGCTATTTTCCTTGGAAGTGGAGCACAGCCACCAAAAAAACCCCAGAACTCTCCACCTTCAGCATCAGCCATCAATTTTTCATCCTCTATGTGAAAAGGACAATAGGTAAGACTCAACAAGCAATAGGCGTTAAAATATCAAATATAGAGCCTCCAGTCTAATTCCCCATAACCGACAACAACTACCTCACATTTTCCATCATGATAAGTATCTTTGATGTACTGGACCACTTTTAAGGCTTTAGCTCTCTCTTGAATGGATGAGTTGGAACCATTAAATTGAAAAAATTATGACTTGTATCAAGAATAAAAATATCATCATGGTTGAGTGAGGATCAGGCAAAAGGAACCTGCCAAAGTTCGAAGCTTAATATAGAGACATAATGATTGATAATATTAATAATTATTCCTCATAAATACAAAATCTAATTTCACAGACTTGCCTCGTTCACATGGACAACATGTTTTCCTGCGCAGATAAACAAGCATGTCTGGTGCACCTCAGCCTCAGGATGTTTGAAGCCAGAGGCAACTCCACCTTTTTGTGGTATAATACATGGTTTAAAATATGATGAGAACTTTTCTGTTTCATGGCCCTGTACTTCACGATACTGTACTGCTCGGCCTCCAAGAGCAGCATCTAGTTTAACTGTTTTAATGGCAACCACACCTCCTTCATCCTACTTAAAAAGTGTGGTCGCGGGACCAAAATCATAGACACAAATATGTTGGTGCAAAGCATCTAGAATATGAAACAGTGACTGACCTGAGAGGTATCCAATGTCTGAAATGTAGACTTAACTCACTTCAAACAATACAATTCACTACAGTACCAAGGAGAGCCAAAGCCAGTAACTGATTCTAATGATTTCAGAAGCCAAGTTAGGAAACATCTATGATTGAAAATATAATTGTCTAAAATCAGAAGGCAAAATCACGTAACAATCCCTGAAAAGGAAATAAGCAAAGCTACATTGCACATAACGTATGGAACGATATAATCTATCTATATATATATATATATATAAAAGTATAGACGTAGACAAAAGCTTAGACTTGGGATAAGAAGTTAAGACTACAATTTTTCTTCGAAATGAGAGAGCATGTTATAATTTGTCGTGACAATTCTCATAAAAAGATCATGAAGCAAAGGTTGCTCATGCATCAAATATATTTAGCCAACTAGTATTGAAAGAACCAAGTAAGTAACATGGAATAGAGCAATAAAAAAACAACTCGCAAGAATACCTAACTCTTCACCACCATCAATAGATCCCAAAAATTACCAAATAAAAAATCATGTCGTGTGATACCTAAAGCAGTTCATAGACTCCTGGAAGAACATGAAATTAAACTCGGATGCTAGCTAATTAACCAGCATAAATAATACAAGATATACAGAAGGAATTAAGCGGAACATTATCTCCCATGCAAGTTTCAAAAATATCTTATGCATAGATCTTATCATTAAAAGTATGTGACCTTGAATTAGAAGTTGTGTAACAATCAAATACAGAGACATGGGATTCCAAAGCATGATGTATTGAGGACCATTGCTCAGATTCAAGCTCCTAGAAAGACACATAATCGATATCTTAGACTAAGCACATAAATTCTCAAGAAAGACAAATAGACAAATGTAGTAACGGAAAAGAGTTGGTAATTAATCAAACAATCCAAGGAAATTGAAGTCTGAAAATGATCCCTGGTAAATTGGAGTTTTCCTAGAAAAACATGAAAAGGTATCCAGACAGTCATTATAATTTAGGAAATTATTCTTATTGACTAGAACGAAATAGAAAAGTAAAGAAACACTTGCCTTGATGGAAAATCAAAAGGCCAGCTAGGAAATTAAAAGAACATATCTCCAACACAAGTTTCAAAAGCATCCCTTACACATATCTTATCATTCAAAGTTGTGACCATGAAAACAAAAATGTAGAATAACCATCCCAGTGTTACCTCTTTTCCACAAAAAAAAAATATAGCAAGCATTGAAATTGAAGAGGAAATGCATTAAACACCCCCAAGGTACTCCTAGTGTTACATGTTAGTTGAAAACCGGCTAATCCAGGAAAAACATGCAAAACAAAAGATTGGAAGTTAAGAGAAAAAACTTTGGTAAATGCGTAGGCCTAAAACAGAAAAAACCATTAAAAAGAAGTCACTAGCTTAGTAGACTGTGCTGAGTTAAGAGAAAACAATTGTAAATGAGAAATAGCTAACATTAGTAAATGCTTATACGTGATACCAGAAGAACCATTAAAAATGAACCATTGTTGTGCAGAGTAGATGAGAAATAGCAAACATTGGTAAAAGCTTGCTCATGAAACTGGAACAACCAGTAAAAAAGCAACCACTACACTTCAATAAGTTAAAGAAAAAAGGAATTGATGAAAAAATAGCCGACATTTGTAAATGCTTGGAACTGAAACTGTAAAAACCAGTAAAAAGTAATCACTGCATTAGTAAACTGTGTTGAGTTGAGAACTCCTTGTCCAATTTACACCATCCCCTAGGATGCTTGATGAGATCCTAAAAAACTAGCGATTACAACTCAAACCCTACTTTATTAAAACAAGTAGAGGATTTGTATGATAAAAAAACACAAAGTTAAGAGAAAGTTCAAAGCAATGAAAAGTTTTGAAATTCACATACGCAAAACAATCAGGATCATGCCAAAAAGGTCCATTCATTGGATGCATAGATAAATTCGCAGTGTAGCTCAACAACAAAAAAAGTATATAATACAAATACTTAGTTCCCTGCAAATTCGTGAGGATCAAGGGCTTAATATCCAATCAAAACTCATTATTCCTGGCATGAAAACCTGAAAAATAAAGACTTCAATAGTTAGCAAGGAGTCATTAGGCAATAAATCAACTACTCCCTATCTTGACACTCATTCACATATCCCTTGATAAACATGCAGGATCATGGAAAATATAGAGAAATGAGCAGATAAATATCATATATTTTTTAAAGGATTTAATTGTAAAAATAAAATTACATAACATCTAGCACAACATTCTTGCAAACATTTGCTTAGAAACATCGACGCAAATTGAAAGAAAATAAACAAAATGTTGAAAGAAAGAAAATTTAATGGAAAGGAACAACAAGGATAGATCATGACAATAATGGAAAAGAAAAATGACTCCTCTTTGTAAAGCTTCTCCTGAGCTATAATTCCCTGATCACTTTATGGCATTCCTTGATGGTTGATGCTATCCTAGAGTCAAAAAATGAAAGTTTAATGCTTGATGCCATCCTAAACTCATAATTCTAAAGCAAGACAGAAAGATACAAGCAAAGAAAGAAAAGGAGCAGGTAACACTAAAAAAAATTGAAGTTCTTGAATGTTCCATACAACTTAGAACTCTTCGAGGACCCCTGCAAAATGATCAAACAAACTCAAATACTTAGTTCCAGAAATTTTCATCCATGAGATGGATGCAAAACAGAAAAAATCCCATCAATCTTACAATCTTACTCCATGCAAGTATTCATGAAACCATAATGTTCGGGGTTTCGCGATTTTGCGATCAGGGTTTTCTGGGTTTCGCGTTAAGGGTTCGGGATTTTCACGGTTCAGGGTTTCACAGATCGAGGTATCGGGTTCGGCGTTTCGTGGTTCAGGGTTTCACAGTTTAGGGTTCTGTGGTTCGAGGTTTCGGGGTTTCGGTTCATTTTTTCGGGTTCAAGGTTTATGGTTTCAGGGTTTCGGTGTTCCGGATTTGATTTCGAGGTTCCACGGTTCGTGGTTTTGCAGTTCGGCGTTACGGGTTTCGGGATTTCATGGTTCAGGGTTTCGAGGTTCGTGGTTTTCGGGGTTCAGGGTTTCGCGTTAGGCTTTCAGGGTTTTCACTATAACACGTTTCCAAGTTCGGGGTTTCGGGTTCAGGGTTCGGGGTTTTCGGGGTTTCGCGGTTCGGAGTTTCATGTTCAGGTTTCGGGGTTTTCACGGTACGGGGTTTCCAGCTTTGGGGTTTCTAGTTCGGGGTTTTCGGGGTTTCGCATTGGCGGTTCAGGGTTTCGCATTCGTGGTTCGGGGTTTCGCTTTTGGGATTTGGTGTTTTCGGGGTTCAGGATTTCGCGTTGGGGGTTCGGGGTTTTCAGGGTTTAGCGTTGGGGATTCGGGGTTTTCATGGTTCCGAGTTTCCAGGTTCGGGTCTCGGGTTCGGGGTTTCGCGATTCGGGGTTTTGGAGTCGGGGTTTCGGGTTTCACATTCGGGGTTTTTGGAGTTTGGGGTTTCGCGTTCGGGGGTTTTCGCGGGTTGGAGTTTCCAGGTTCGGGGTTTCAGGTTCGAGGTTTCGCGTTCGGTGTTCCGGTTTCGAGGTTTTGGGTTCGGGGTTTTCGGGGTTCAGGGTTACGGGTATCGGGTTCGGTGGTTGAAGGTTTATTGTTTCGGGGTTTCGGTGTTCCGAGTTCGATTTCGAGGTTCCGCGGTTTGTGGTTTTGCAGTTTGGCGTTTCGGGTTTTGGGATTTCACGGTTCGGGGTTTCGAGGTTCGGGGTTTCACGTTCGGGGTTCGGGGTTTTCGGGGTTTGGGGTTTCGAGTTTGGGGTTTTCAGGGTTTCGCGTTAGGGGTTTGGGGTTTTCTTTGTTCGAGGTTTTCGAGGTTCGGGGTTTCGGGTTCGGGGTTTTCGAAATTCGGGATTTGGTTTTTGGGTTTCGAGGTTCAGGGTTTCGGGTTCGGGTTTAAGGTTTAGGGTTTCGCGTTGGGAGTTCGGGGTTTTCAGGGTTTCACGTTGGGGGTTCGGGGTTTTCACGGTTTAGGGTTTCCATGATCGGGTTTCGGGTTCGGGGTTTCGAGGTTTTGTAGTCGGGGTTTTGGGTTTCGAAATGGCGGTTCGGTGTTTCGCGGTTCGGGGTTTCGCCGTTCGGCGTTTTGGTTCGGGTTTTTGTGTTCATGTTCGCGGTTCGGGGTTTCGCGTTCGGGGATTTCGGGGTTTGGGGTTTTCTGGGTTTTCAGGGTTTCGCGTTAAGGGTTCGGGATTTTCACGGTTCCGCGGTTTGGGGTTTCACCGTTCGGTGTTTCGGTTCAGGCTTTCGGGTTCAAGGTTTATGGTTACGGGGTTACGAGTTTGGTTTCGAGTTTCCGCGGTTCGTGGTTTTGCAGCTCGGCGTTTCAAGTTCGGGTTTTCGGGTTTAAGTTTGCGGTTCGGGGTTACGGGTTAGGGGTTTAGGGTTTCAGGATTTCACGGTTCGGGGTTTCGAGGTTCGGGGTTTCACATTCAGGGTTCGGGATTTTCGGTGGTTCGAGGTTTTAGGGTTCGGGGTTTTGGTTTCGCGCTTCCGCGGTTCGGGGTTTCGCCGTTCGACGTTTCGGTTCAAGTTTTCGGGTTCAAGGTTTATGGTTTCGGGGTTCCGGGTTCGGTTTTGAGGTTCCGCGGTTAGTGGTTTTGCAGTTCGGCGTTTCGAGTTCGAGGTTCGGGGTTTCGCTTTCGGGATTCGATGTTTTCGGGGTTCGGGGTTTCGCGTTGGGGTTTCCGGGTTTTCAAGGTTTCCCGTTGGGGGTTCGGGGTTTTCACTGTTCAGGGGTTTCGCAGTTCGGGTTTGGGGTTCGGAGTTTCACGGTTCAGGGTTTTGGAGTCGGAGTTTCGGGATTCGAGTTGGCGGTTCTGTTTTTGGCGGTTCGGCATTACGGGTCCGAGGTTTCATGGTTCGGGGTTTTGGGTTTTCTGTTTCGCGGTTCCGCGGTTTGGGTTTTCGCCGTTCGGCGTTTCGGTTCGGGTTTTCTGGTTCAAGTTCGGGGTTCGGGGTTTCGCGTTTGAGGTTTGGGGTTCGGTGTTTTGCGTTCGGGTATTTCGGGGTTCGGGGTTTTGCAGTTTCGCGGTTTGGGGTTTCACATTCAGGGTTCGTGGTTTTCGGTGGTTCGAGGTTTCAGGGTTCGGGGTTTCGGTTTCGCGCTTCCGCAGTTCGGGGTTTCACCGTTTGGCGTTTCGGTTTAGGTTTGCGGGTTCAAGGTTTATGGTTTCAGGGTTCGGGGTTTTAGAGTCGGGGTTTCGGGATTCGAGTTGGCGGTTTGGTTTTTGGCGGTTCGGCATTACGGGTCCGGGGTTTCATGGTTTGGGGTTTCGGGTTTTCTGTTTTGCGGTTCCGTAGTTCGGGGTTTCGCCGTTCGGCGTTTCGGTTCAGGTTTTTGGGTTCAAGGTTTATGGTTTCAGTGTTTCGGGGTTCCGGGTTCGGTTTCGAGGTTTATGGTTTTGCAGTTCGGCGTTTCAAATTCGGGGGTTCGGGGTTTCGCTTTCGGGATTCGGTGTTTTCGGGGTTCGGGGTTTCGCGTTGGGGGTTCTGGGTTTTCAGGCTTTCGCGTTGGGGGTTCAGGGTTTTCAAGGTTTCGCGTTGGGGGTTCGGGGTTTTCACGGTTCAGGGTTTCGCGGTTCGGGTTTGGGGTTCAGGGTTTCGCGGTTCATGGTTTTGGAGTCGGGGTTTTGGGATTCGAGTTGGCAGTTCGGCATTACGGGTCCGGGGTTTAACGGTTCGGGGTTTCGGTTTTTCTGTTTTGCGGTTACGCAGTTCGGGGTTTCGCCGTTCGGCGTTTTGGTTCGGGTTTTCTGGTTCAAGTTCGGGGTTCGGTGTTTCGCGTTCGGGTATTTCGGGGTTCGGGGTTTAGCGGTTTTGCGTTCGGGGTTTTCTGGGTTTTCGGTGTTTCGTATTAAGGGTTTGGGATTTTAACGCTGTAGGGTTTCGTGGATCGGGGTATCGGGTACGGTGTTTCGTGTTTTAGGGTTTCGCGTTTTGAGTTCAGAGTTTCGGGTTCGGTATTTCGTGGTTCAGGGTTTCGCGGTTCGGGGTTCGGGGGTTTGGCGGTTCGAGGATTCGGGGTTCAGGGTTTCGGTTTCGCGCTTCCGCGGTTCGGGGTTTCGCCGTTTGACGTTTCGGTTCAGGTTTTTGGGTTCAAGGTTTATGGTTTCAGAGTTTCGGGGTTCCGGGTTCGGTTTCGAGGTTCCGCGGTTTCGCGTTCGAGGTTCGGGGTTTAGCGTTTTGCGTTCATGAATTTCGAGGTTCGGGGTTTCGCGTTACGGGTTCTTGATTTTCACAGTTCAGGGTTTCACAGATCGGTTCGGTGTTTCGTGTTTTAGGGTTTCTCGTTTCGAGTTCGGCTTTTCATGGTTAAGGGTTTCGCGGTTTGAGGTTCGACGGTTCGGGGTTTCGGTTCAGGTTTTCGGGTTCAAGGTTTATGGTTTCGGGGTTCCGAGTTCGGTTTCGAGGTTCCGCGGTTCGTGGTTTTTTGTAGTTCGGCATTTCGGGTTAGGGGTTTAGGGTTTCGGTATTTCACGGTTCGGGGTTTCGAGGTTCGGGGTTTTCAGGGTTTCACGTTCGGGGTTCGGGGTTTTCGGGGTACGGGTTTCGTGTTCGGGGTTTTCTGGGTTCAGGGTTTTCGGGGTTTTTTTTCGCATTAGGGTTTCGGGGTTTTCACGGTATGGTGTTTTCAGGTTCGGGGTTTTGGGTTCCGGGTTCGGGGTTTTCGGGGTTTCGCGTTGGCGGTTCGGGGTTTCGAGGTTCAAGGTTCGGGGTTTCGCGGTTCGAGGTTTCCCCGTTTGGCGTTTTGGTTCAGGTTTATGGATTCGGCGTTTCGAGTTCAGGTTTTCGGGTTGGATTTCACGTTTCGAGGTTATCGAGGTTTAGGGTTTAGGGTTACGGTTTTTGGGTTGAGGTTGGGGGGTTTTGGGTTCGAGGTTCGGGGTTTTCAGGGTTTCACGTTCAGGGTTTTCGGAGTTCGGGGTTTTCGGGGTTTCACATTCGGGGTTTTCAGAGTTCGGGGTTTTCGCGGGTCGGGGTTTCCAGGTTCGAGGTTTCAGGTTCGAGGTTTCGCGTCGGGGTTTTGGTTTCGGGTCGGGGTTTCGCGTTTGGGGTTTCGGTTTCGGGGTTTTCGGGGTTTCACGTTCGGGGTTCGGGTTTCATGTTTGGGGTTGGGGGTCTTCGGGGTTCGGGTTTCACGTTCGGGGTTCAGGGTTTTCGGGGTGTGGGGTTCGGGGTTTGGGGTTTCACGTTGAGGGTTTTCGGAGTTCGGGGTTTTCGGGGTTTCGCAATAGGGGTTCGGGGTTTTCCATGTTCGAAGCTTTCGAGGTTCGGGGTTTCGGGTTCGGGGTTTCGCGGTTCGGTGTTTTCGCTGTTCTGGGTTTTGGTTTCGGGGTTCGGGTTTAGCGGGTTCTAGGTTTCGCGGTTCAGGGTTTTCGGGTTAGGGGTTTTGGGGTTTCACAGTTCGAGGTTGTCGAGGTTTGGGTTTAGGGTTAGGGGTTTAGGGTTTCGGGTTTCGCATTTGGGTTTCGGGGTTCAAGGTTTCCGGGGTTTCGCGTTAGGGTTTCGGGGTTTTCACGGTACGTTGTTTCTAGGTTCGGGGTTTCGGGGTTCGAGGTTTCGCTGTTCGGGGTTCGGGGTTTTCGGGGTTCAGGGTTATCGGGGTTTTGTGTTTTGGGTTCGGGGTTTTCGGTGTTTCGCGTTAGGGGTTCGTTTTACCTGTTCGAGATTTTCAGGCTCGGGGTTTCAGGCTCGGGGTTTCGCGGTTCGGGGGTTTTCGCAGTTCGTGGTTTTTGTTTCGTGGTTTCGAGGTTCGGGGTTTCGCGGTTCAGGGTTTCGAGTTCAGGTTTAGCGGGTTCCGGGTTTCGCGGTTCGGGGTCTCACAGTTCTGGGTTTTTGAGGTTCGGGGTTTCACGGTTCGGGGATTTCAAGGTTCGGGGTTTTAGGGGTTTCACGGTTCGGGGGTTTCGGGTTCGGGGTTTCGGGGTTCGGGGGTTTCGAGGTTCGAGGTTTTAGGGGTTTCACGTTCCAGGTTTTCAGGGTTCGGGTTTCGCGTTCGAGGTTTCGGTTTAGGGGTTTGGGGTTTTCCCTGTTTGAGGTTTTCGAGGTTTGGGGTTTCGGGTTCGGGGTTTCGAGGTTCGGTGTTTCGAGGTTCGGGGTTTTGGTTTCGGGGTTTCGAGGTTAGGGGTTTCAGATTCGGGTTTAGCGGGTTCCAGGTTTTGCGGTTCGGGGTTTGTGGGTTAGGGGTTTAGGTTTTCGGGGTTTCACGGTTAGGGGTTTAGGGTTAGGGGTTGAGGGTTTCGCGTTTAGGTTTCGGGGTTCGAGGTTTTCGGGGTTTCGCGTTGGGCTTCAGGGTTTCGCGTTAGGGTTTTGGGGTTTTCAAGGTACGGCGTTTCCAGATTCGAGGTTACAGGTTCGGGATTTCGGGGTTTCGCGTTGGCGGTCCGGGGTTTCGAGGTTCGGGGTACGGGATTTCGAGGTTTGGGGTTACGATGTTTGGGGTTTTACGGTTCAAGATTTCGGATTCAGGGTTTCGATGTTTGGGGTTTTACGGTTCAAGATTTCGGATTCGGGGTTGTGGGTTGCGGGGTTTCGCGTTTGGGGTTCGGGGCTTTTGGGGGTTTGTCGTTAGGTGTTCGGTATTTTTTCACGGTTCAGGTTCAGGGTTTTCTGGGTTTCGCGTTATAGGGGTTTAGGGTTTCTGGTTCGGGGTATCGAGTTTCAGGGTTTCGCGGATTGGGTATTTTGGGTCGGGGATGCGGGGGGCCAGAGTTTCGCATTTCAGGGTTACGGGGTTCGGGGTTCCGGGTTAGAGCTAAGGGGTTTACGAGGTTGGGGATTCGCGACTCATGGTTTATAGGTACAGGGTTTCGGGTTCGGGGTTTCGAGGTTCAGGGTTTCGCGCTTCAAGGTTTCACGGTTCGGGGTTTGGAGGTTCGGGGTTACTGGTTCGGGGTTTGGAGGCTCGTGGTTACTGGGTCGGGGTTTCGCGGTTCGGTGTTTCGCGGTTCAGGGTTCCGGGGTTCGGGGTTCGAGTTTAGGAGTTCGGGGTTTCGCGGTTCGGGTTTTCGGAGTTTCGCCGTTAGTGGTTTCGGGTTCGGTGTTACGGGTTACGGGTTACGGGTTACAGGTTTCGGGTTTCGGGTTCGGGTTTGGGGGTTCCGACTTTTGGGGGTTGGGGTTTCACGGTTCGGGGTTTCGGGTTCGAGTTTAAGGGTTCCGGCTTTTGGGGGTAGGGGTTTCACGGTTCGGGGTTTCCCGATTGTGGGTTACGGGTTCGGGGTTCCGAGGTACAGGGGTTCGCGGTTCGGGGTTACGGGTTTGGTGTTTCGGGGTTCCGTGTTTCATGTTCGGTATTTCATTTTTTGAGGTTTCAGGTTCGGGGTATCGAGGTTCGGGGTTTCGCGGATCGGGTATTCGGGGTCGGGTATTCGGTGTCGGGGATGCGAGGTTCCGGGTTCGGGCTAGGGGGTTTACGAGGTTGGGGATTCGCGGCTCGGGGTTTATAGGTACAGGGTTACGTGTTCGGGGTTTCGAGGTTCAGGGTTTCGCGCTTCGGGGTTTCGTGCTTCGGGGTTTCACGGTTCGGGGTTACGGGTTCGGGGTTTCGAGGTTCGTGGTTGCGGGTTTGGGGTTTGGAGGTTTGTGGTTACGGGTTCAAGGTTTCGAGGTTCAGGGTTTCACGTTCGGGGGTTCGAGCGGGGTTTGGAGGTTCGTGGTTACAGGTTCGGGGTTTCGAGGTTCGGGATTTCACGTTACGGGGTTCTGGGGTTGGGGGTTCGAGTTTATGAGTTCGAGGTTTAGAGGTTTGGGGTTTCGGCGTTCATGGTTTCGTGTTCGGTGTTACGGGTTACGGGTTTCGGGTTCGGGGTTTCTTGTTTGTGGTTTCCCTGTTCTGTGTTTCTGGTTTAGAGTTTCGGATTCGGGGTTTTGGGTATCGCGGTTCGGGGTTTCGCGGATTGGGTTTGTGGGGTCGGGGATTCGGGGGTCGGGGTTACACGATTCAGGTTTTGGGGTTCGGGGTTTCGGGTTCGGGGTATCGCGGTTCGGGGTTTCGTGGATAGGGTTTCCGCGGTTTCGGTTTCGGGTTCCGGGTATCGAGGTTTGGGGTTTCACGGATCAGGTTTTTGGGGTGAGGGTATCGCGGGTTGGGGTTTCGCGGTTCGGGGTTTCGCGGTCGGGGTTTCCCGAATCGGGTTTTCGGGGTTTGGGATTGGGAGTTCGGGGTTTTGCGGTTCTCAATTTTGTTGTTAGGGTTTCGGGTTCGGGGTTTGGCGATTCCGGGTTTCGAGGTTCGGGGTTTCAGGTTTCGGGGTTTCGCTGTTCGGGGTTACGGGGTCGGGGTTTCGGGGATTCGGATTTCGGGTTCGGGGTTTTGCTGTTCGGATTTCGGGGTTTTGGGGTCGTGGTTTCGCGGTTAGGGGTTTCGGGTTTGGGGTATCGCGGTTCGGGGTTATGGGTTCCGGGTTCCGGGTTCGGGGTATCGGTGTTCCAGATTTAATGTTCGGGGTTTCGGGTTAGGGGTTTCGTGGTTAGGGGTTTCGGGTTCGGGGTTTCGCGGATCGGGTATTTGGGGTCGGGGATGAGGGGGGCCGGGGACGCGAGGTGGCCGGAGTTTCGTAGTTTAGGGTTACGGGGTTCTGGGTTTCGCGTAACGGGTTTTCGGGGTTTTCAGGGATTTGGGGGGGCAGAGTTTCGCGGTTAGGAGTTTTGGATTTTGGGTTTCGCTGATCGGGTTTTCGGCTACGAGGTTTCGGGGGTTGGGGTTTCGCGGTTCGGGGTTTTGGGTTCGGGTTTTCCCGGTTCGGGGTTACAGGTTTCAGGATTTCGAGGTTCGGGTTTTAGGGGTTCGGGGTTTCGAGGTTCGGGGTTTCGTGATTCAGGGTTATAGGTCCTGGGTTATGCTTTTCCGGGTTTGGGGTTTCGGGTTCGGGTTTGGTGGTTAGGGATTTCGGGTTTGGGGTTGAGGTTCGGGGTTTCGCGGAACGAGTTTTTGGGGTTTTCGAGGATTCGGAGTTTCGCGGAACGGGTTTTCGGGGTTTTCGAGGATTCGGAGTTTCGCGGTGCGGAGTTTTGGGTTTCTCTGATAGGGTTTTTGGCTTCGAGGTTTCAAGGGTCGGGGTTTCACGGTTCGGGGTTTCAGGTTTGGGGTTTCCCGGTTCAAGGTTACAGCTTTCAGGGTTTCAAGGTTCGGGATTACGGGTTTGGGGTTTTGAGGTACTGGGTTCTGCGGTTCGGGGTTCCAAGGTTCGGGGTTACGACGGGTTGGGGGTTTCGCGGTTCGGGTTTTCGGGGTTGGGGTTTCGAAGTTCGGCGTTTCGTTGTTCGGAGTTACGGGTTCCGGGTTCCAGGTTTTGGGTTTGGGGTTTCACAATTCCGAGTTTCAGGTTCAGGGTTTCGCGGTTGAGGGTTTCGAGTTCGGGGTTTTAAGGTTCGGGGTTTTGTGGTACGGGTTTTGGGGGTTTTTGGTGATTCGGGGGGCCGGAGATCGTGTTTCGGGGTTACGGGGTTTCGCGGTTCGGGGTTCCGGGTATCGAGGTTTGGGGTTTCACGGATCAAGATTTCGAGGTCAGGATTTCGCAGGTCGGGGATTCACGGATCGGGTTTTCGGGGTCTGAGATTCCGGGTTCAGGATTTCCCGGTTCTTGGCTTCGTGGATAGGGTTTCGGGTTCGGGGTTTCAGTTCGGGGTTTGGCAGTTCTGGGTTTTATTTTCGGGGTTTCGCTGTTCGGGTTTCAGGGTTCGGGTTTCTCTGTTTGGGGTTAGAGGTTCGGGATTTTCGGGTTTGGGGTTTTTGGGTTCGGGGTCGGGGTTTCGTGGTTAGTGGTACGGGGTTTTGGAGTTGGGGTTTCGGGATTCGAGTTGGCGGTTTGGTTTTTAGCGGTTCGGCATTACGGGTCCGAAGTTTCACGGTTCGGGGTTTTGGGTTTTCTGTTTTGCGGTTCCGCAGTTCGGCGTTTCGGTTCAAGTTTTTGGGTTCAAGGTTTATGGTTTCAGGGATTCGGGGTTCCGGGTTCGGTTTCGAGGTTCCGCGGTTAGTGGTTTTGCAGTTCGGCGTTTCAAATTCAGGGTTCGGGGTTTCGCTTTCGGGATTCGGTGTTTTCGGGGTTCGGGGTTTCGCGTTGGGGGTTCGGGGTTTTCAGGCTTTCACGTTGGGGGTTCGGGGTTTTCACGGTTTCGCGTTGGGGGTTCGGGGTTTTCACGGTTCAGGGTTTCGCGGTTCGGGTTTGGGGTTTCGTGGTTCGGGGTTTTGGAGTCGGGGTTTCGGGATTCGAGTTGGCGGTTCGGCATTACGGGTCCGGGGTTTCACGGTTCTGGGTTTCAGGTTTTCTGTTTTGCGGTTCCGCAGTTCGGGGTTTCGCCGTTCGGCGTTTCGGTTCGGGTTTTCTGGTTCAAGTTCGAGGTTCGGGGTTCGGTGTTTCGCGTTCGAGTATTTCGGGGTTCGGGGTTTCACGGTTTTGTGTTCGGGGTTTTCTGGGTTTTCGGTGTTTCGCATTAAGGGTTTGGGATTTTAACGCTGTAGGGTTTCGTGGATCGGGTTATCGGGTTCGGTGTTTCGTGTTTTAGGGTTTCGCATTTTGAGTTCAGAGTTTCGGGTTCGGTATTTCGTGGTTCAGGGTTTCGCGGTTCGGGGTTCGGGGGTTTGGCGGTTCGAGGTTTCAGGGTTCGGGGTTTCGGTTTCGCGCTTCCGCGGTTCGGGGTTTCGCCGTTTGACATTTCGGTTCAGGTTTTTGGGTTCAAGGTTTATGGTTTCAGAGTTTCGGGGTTCCGGGTTCGGTTTCGAGGTTCCGCGGTTAGTGGTTTCGCAGTTCGGCGTTTCGAGTTTCGGTTTTCGGGTTTAAGTTTACAGTTCGGGGTTTCGGGTTAGGGGTTTCGGGTTTCGGGATTTCACGGTTCAGGGTTTTTGAGGTTTAGGGTTTAGGGTTACGGTTTTTGAGGTTGGGGGGTTTTGGGTCCGAGGTTCGGTGTTTCACGTTCAGGGTTTTCGGAGTTCGTGGTTTTTGGAGTTCGGGGTTTTCGCGGGTCGGGGTTTCTAGCTTCAGGGTTTCAGGTTCGAGGTTTCACATTCCGGGTTTCATTTTCGAGGTTTCGGGTTCGGGGTTTCGGGTCGGGGTTTCGAGGTTCGGGGTTTCGAGGTTTCGGGGTTTCGGGTTCGGGTTTTCGGGTTCAAGGTTTATAGTTTCAGGTTAGGGGTTTAGGGTTTCGGGATTTCACGGTTTGGGGTTTCGAGTTTCCGCGGTTCGTGGTTTTGCAGTTCAGCGTTTCAAGTTCGGGTTTTCGTGTTTAAGTTCGTGGTTCGGGGTTTCGGGTTAGGGGTTTAGGGTTTCAGGATTTCATGATTCTAGGTTTCGAGGTTCGGGGTTTCACGTTCAGGGTTCGAGGTTTTCGGCGGTTCAAGGTTTCTGGGTTCGGGGTTTCGGTTTCGCGCTTCCACGGTTCAGGGTTTCGCCGTTCAGCATTTCGGTTCAGGTTTTTGGGTTCAAGGTTTATGGTTTCGGATTTCCGAGTTCGGTTTCGAGGTTCCGCGGTTCGCGGTTTTGCAGTTCGGCGTTTCGAGTTCGGGTTTGTCGGGTTGAAGTTCGCGGTTCGGGGTTTCGGGTTAAGGGTTTAGGGTTTCGGGAATTCACGGTTCGGGGTTTTCGGCGGTTCGGCATTTCGGTTCAAGTTTTCGGGTTCAAGGTTTATGGTTTCGGGGTTCCGCGGTTCGTGGTTTTGCAGTTTGGCGTTTTGGGTTAGGGGTTTAGGGTTTCGGATTTCATGGTTCGGGGTTTCGAGGTTCAAGGTTTTCGGGGTTTCACGTTCGGGGTTAGGGTTTTTCGGGGTTCGGGGTTCGGGTTTCGTGTTCGGGGTTTTCGGGGTTTAGGGTTTTCGGGGTTTAGGGTTTTCGGGGTTTAGGGTTAGGGGTTCGGGGTTTTCCCTGTTCGAGGTTCGAGGTTTCCGGTTCTGGGTTTCGCGGTTCGCCGTTTTCGCAGTTCGGGGTTTGGGTTTTGGGGTTTTGAGGTTCGGGGTTTCACAGTTCAGGGTTTCGCGGATCGGGGTATCGGGTTCGGTGTTTCGTGTTTTAGGGTTTCGCGTTTCGAGTTCGGCGTTTCGTGGTTCGGGGTTTCACGGTTCGGGGTTAGGCGGTTCGAGATTTCGGGGTTCGGGGTTTTGGTTCCGCGTTTTCGCGGTTCGGTGTTTCGTTGTTCGGCGTTTCGGTTCAGGTTTTCGGGTTCAAGGTTTATGGTTTCGGGGTTTCGGGGTTACGAGTTTTCGGTTTCGCGGTTCGAGGTTTCGCCATTCGGCGCTTGGGTTCGGGTTTCTGGGTTCAAGTTCGTGGTTCCGGGTTTCGGGGTTTGACGTTTCGCATTTGGGGATTTCGGGGTTCGGGGTTTTCTGGGTTTTCAGGGTTTCGCGTTAAGAGTTCGTGATTATCACGGTTCACGATTTCGCGGATCGGGTTCGGTGTTTCGTGTTTTAGGGTTTCGCGTTTCGAGTTCGGCATTTCATGGTTAAGGGTTTCGTGGTTCAAGGTTCGGTTTTCGGGGTTTCGCGCTTTCGCGGTTCAGGGTTTCGGTTCAGGTTTTCGGGTTCAAGGTTTATGGTTTTGGGGTTCCGGTTTAGGTTTCGAGGTTCCGCGGTTCGTGGTTTTGCAGTTCGGCATTTCGGGTTAGGGGTTTAGGGTATCGGGATTTCACGGTTTGGGGTTTCGAGGTTCGGGGTTTTCGGGGTTTCACGTTTGGGGTTCAGGTTTTCACGTTAGGGGTTCGTGGTTTTCGGGGTTCAGAGTTTTTGGGGTTTGGGTTTTGGGTTTGGTGTTCGGGGTTTTCCTTGTTCGATTTTTTCGAGGTTCGGGGTTTCGAGTTCAGGGTTTCGCGATTCTAGGTTTTTGTTGTTTGGGGTTTTGGTTTCGGGGTTTCGCGGTTCAGGGTTTCAGGTTCGGATTTAGCGGGTTCCAGGTTTCGGGGTTTTTCAGGTTAGGGGTTTAGGGTTTCGGGGTTTCACGGTTCGGGGTTTTCGAGGTTCAGTGTTTCGGTTTAGGGTTTCGCGTTGAGGGTTTCAGGTTTCACGTTTGGGTTTTGGGGTTCGATGTTTTTCGGAGTTTTGCGTTGGGCATTCGGGGTTTCGCGTTTCGGGGTTTCGGGTTTGGGGTTTAGCGGGTTCCAGGTTTCGGGTTTCGGGGTTTTCCGGTTAAGGGTTTCGCGTTAAGGGTTTTGGGGTTTCGCGTTAGGGTTTCGGGGTTCGAGGTTTTCAGGGTTTCGCATTGTGCGTTCAGGGTTTCACCGTACGGGGTTCCGCGGTTCGGGGTTTGGCGGTTCGCCGTTTGGCGTTTCGGTTTAGGTTTTTGGGTTCGAGGTTTATGGTTTCGAGGTTTCGGGGTTCCGGGTTCGGTTTCGAGGTTCCGTGATTCGTGGTTTTGCAGTT
Source organism: Salix purpurea (assembly GCA_027405865.1). Taxonomy (NCBI): domain Eukaryota; kingdom Viridiplantae; phylum Streptophyta; class Magnoliopsida; order Malpighiales; family Salicaceae; genus Salix; species Salix purpurea. The sequence goes on from JAOWLH010000014.1 coordinate 3,044,289, forward strand.
CGGCGTTTCGGGTTCGTGTATTCGTGTTTAAGTTCGCAGTTCGGGGTTAGGGGTTCGGGGTTTATGGTTTCGGGTTTCGCGTTTGGGTTTCGGGGTTCGAGGTTTTCGGGGTTTCGCGTTGGGCGTTCGGGGTTTCGCGGTTAGAGGTTTCGCGTTAGGGTTTCGGGGTTTTCACGGTACGAGGTTTCCAGGTTCGGGGTTTCGCGATTCGGGGTTTCACGTTAGGGTTAGGGTTTAGGGTTTCGTGATTTCACAGTTCAGGGTTTTCGAGGTTTCGCGTTAGGGGTTCGGGGTTTTCCATGTTCAAGGTTTTCGAGGTTCGGGGTTTTGGGTTCGGGGTTTCCTAATTCGGCGTTTTCGCAATTTAGGGTTTTGGTTTCGGGGTTTTGAGGTTCGGGGTTTCGCGATTCGCGTTTCGGTGTTTTTGGTTAGGGGTTAAGGGTTTCGGGGTTTCACGGTTCGGGGGTTTCGGGTTAGGGGTTTAGGGTTTAGGGTTTCGCGTTGAGGGCTTCGGGTTTTCGGGTTCAAGTTTGGTTCGAGGTTTCGCGTTCGAGGTTCGGGGTTCAGCGTTTTGCGTTCACGAATTTCGAGGTTCGGGGTTTCGCATTCGAGGTTCGGGGTTTTGGTATCGGGTTCGGGTTTAGCGGGTTCTAGGTTTCGCGGTTCGGGGTTTTCGGGTTAGGGGTTTTAGGGTTTCACAGTTCGAGGTTGTCGAGGTTTGGGTTTCGGGTTAGGGGTTTAGGGTTTCGGGATTCGTGTTTGGGTTTCGGGGTTCAAGGTTTTCGGGGTTTTGCGTTAGGGTTTCGAGGTTTTCACGGTACGGTGTTTCCAGGTTTGGGGTTTTGGGGGTTCGAGGTTTTGCTGTTCGGGGTTTCGGGGTTCGGGGTTTCACTGTTCAAGGTTCGGGGTTTTCGGGGTTCAGGGTTATCGGGGTTTTGTGTTTTGGGTTGGGGGTTTTCGGTGTTTCGCGTTAGGGGTTCGGGGTTTTCCCTGTTCGAGATTTTCGAGTTTCAGGGTTTCAGGCTCGGGGTTTCACGGTTCGGGGGTTTTCGCATTTCGTGGTTTTGGTTTTGTGGTTTCGAGGTTCGGGGTTCGGGGTTTCGAGTTCGGGTTTAGCGGGTTACGGGTTTCGCGGTTCGGGGTTTCACGGTTCTGGGTTTTCGAGGTTCGGGGTTTCACGGTTCGGGGATTTCAAGGTTTAGGGTTTTAGGGGTTTCATGGTTCGGGGGTTTCGGGTTCGAGGTTTCGAGGTTCGAGGTTTTAGGGGTTTCACGTTTTGGGGTTTTCAGGGTTCGAGTTTCGCGTTCGAGGTTTCGGTTTAGGGGTTAGGGGTTTTCCCTGTTTGAGGTTTTTGAGGTTCGGGGTTTCGGGTTCGGGGTTCCGAGGTTCGGGGTTTTCGCAGTTCAAGGTTTTGGTTTCGGGGTTTCGAGGTTAGGGGTTTCAGGTTCGGGTTTAGCGGCTTCCAGCTTTTGCGGTTCAGGGTTTGTGGGTTAGGGGTTTAGGTTTTCGGGGTTTCACGGTTAGTGGTTTAGGGTTAGGGGTTGAGGGTTTCGCGTTTGGGTTTCGGGGTTCGAGGTTTTCGGGGTTTCGCGTTGGGCTTCGATGTTTGGGGTTTTACGGTTCAAGATTTCGGATTCGGGGTTGTGGGTTGCGGGGTTTCGCGTTTGGGGTTCGGGGCTTTTGGGGGTTTGTCGTTAGGTGTTCGGTATTTTTTCACGGTTCAGGTTCAGGGTTTTCTGGGTTTCGCGTTATAGGGGTTCAGGGTTTCGGGTTCGGGGTTCCGGGGTTCGGGGTTACGGGTTCGGTGTTTTGGGGTTTCGGGTTCGGGGTATCGAGGTTCAGGGTTTCACGGATCGGGTATTTGGGGTCGGGGATGCGGGGGGACGAAGTTTCGCATTTCAGGGTTACGGGGTTCGGGGTTTCACGGTTCGGGGTTCCGGGTTAGAGCTAGGGGGTTTACGAGGTTGGGGATTCGGGGTTTATAGGTATAGGGTTTTGGGTTCGGGGTTTCGAGGTTCAGGGTTTCGCGCTTCAAGGTTTCACGGTTCGGGGTTTGGAGGTTCGGGGTTACGGGTTCGGGGTTTGGGGGCTCGTGGTTACCGGGTCAGGGTTTCGCGGTTTGGTGTTTCGCGGTTCATGGTTCCGGGGTCGGGGTTCGAGTTTAGGAGTTCGGGGTTTCGCGGTTCGGGTTTTCGGGGTTCGGAGTTTTGCCGTTAGTGTTTTCGGGTTCGGTGTTACGGGTTACGGGTTTCGGGTTCGGGTTTGGGGGTTCCGACTTTTGGGGGTTGGGGTTTCACGGTTCGGGGTTTCGGGTTTGGGTTTGGGGGTTCCGGCTTTTGGGGGTAGGGGTTTCACGGTTCGGGGTTTCCCGATTGTGGGTTACGGGTTCGGGGTTTCCAGGTTCGGGGTTACGGGTTCGGGGTTCTGAGGTACGGGGTTTCGCGATTCGGGGTTACGGGTTTGGTGTTTTGGGGTTCCGAGTTTCATGTTCGGTGTTTCATTTTTCGAGGTTTCGAGTTCGGGGTATCGTGGTTCGGGGTTTCGCGGATCGGGTATTCGGGGTCGGGGATGCGAGGTTCCGGGTTCGGGCTGGGGGGTTTTCGATGTTAGGGATTCGCGGCTCGGGGTTTATAGGTACAGGGTTACGGGTTTGGGGTTTCGAGGTTCAGGGTTTCGCGCTTCGGGGTTTCACGGTTCGGGGTTACGGGTTCGGGGTTTGGAGGTTCATGGTTACGGGTTCGGGGTTTGGAGGTTTGTGGTTACGGGTTCGAGGTTTCTAGGTTCGGGGTTTCGCGGTTCGGGGGTTCAAGCGGGGTTTGGAGGTGCGTGGTTACGGGTTTGGGGTTTCGAGGTTTGGGATTTCACGGTTCGGGGTTCTGGGGTTGGGGGTTCGAGTTTATGAGTTCAGGGTTTAGAGGTTCGGGGTTTCGGTGTTCGTGGTTTCGCATTCGGTGTTACGGGTTACGGGTTTCGGGTTTGGGGTTTGGTGGTTCCGGGTTTCGGGGGTCGGAGTTTCGCAGTTTGGGGTTTCGGGTTCAGGGTTTCTTGTTTGTGGTTTCCCTGTTCTGTGTTTCTGGTTTAGGGTTTTGGGTTCGGGGTTTTGGGTATCGCGGTTCGGGGTTTCGCGGATTGGGTTTGTGGGGTTGGGGATTCGGGGGTCGGGGTTACGCGATTCAGGTTTCGGGGTTCGGGGTTTCAGGTTCGGGGTATCGCGGTTCGGGGTTTCGTGGATAGGGTTTTCGCCGTTTTGGTTTTTGGTTCCGGGTATCGAGGTTTGGGGTTTCACGGATCAAGTTTTTGGGGTTACGGTATCGCGGGTTGGGGTTTCGGGGTTCGTGGTTCGGGGTTTCGCGGTTCGGGGTTTCGCGGTTCGGGGTTTCGTGGTTCGGGGTTTCCCGGATTGGGTTTTCGGGGTCTGGGATTCGGGGGTCGGGGTTTCGCGGTTCTCGGTTTTGTTGTTAGGGTTTCGGGTTCGGGGTTTGGCGGTTCCGGTTTTCGAGGTTCGGGGTTTCGGGGTTTCGTTGTTCGGGGTTTCGGGGATTCGGATTTCAGTTTTGGGGTTTTGCTGTTCGGGTTTCGGGGTTTCGGGGTCGTGGTTTCGCGGTTAGGGGTTTCGGGTTCGGGGTATCGAGGTTCGGGGTTTCGCGGATAGGGTATTCGGGGTCGGGGATGCGGGGGGGCGGGGATGCGAGGTGGCCATAGTTTCGCAGTTCGTGGTTACGGGGTTTGGGGTTTCGCGGAACGGGTTTTCAGGGTTTTTTAGGGATTCGGGGTGGCAGAGTTTTGCGGTTTGGAGTTTCAAGTTTTGGGTTTCGCTGATCGGGTTTTCGCCTTCCATGTTTCGGCGGTTGGGGTTTCGTGGTTCGGGGTTTCGGGTTTCAGGGTTTCGAGGTTCGGGTTTTGGGGTTAGGGTATCGCGGATCGGGTTTTAGGGGTCTGGGATTCGGGGGTCGGGGTTTCGCGGTTCTCGATTTTGTTGTGGGGGGCTGGAGTTTCGCGGTTCAGAGTTACAGGGTTCGGGGATGTGGGGGGCTGGAATTTCGCAGTTCGGGGTTACGGGGTTCGGGGTTTCGCGGAACTAGTTTTCGGCATTTTTGGGGATTCAGGGGTCCAGAGTTTCGCGGTTCGGAGTTTCGGGTTCTGGGTTTTGCTGATCGGGTTTTCGGCTTCGAGGTTCGGGGTTTCGAGGTTCGGGGTTACGGGTTCGGGGTTTCGCGGTTCGGGGTTGCAGGTTATGGGTTGGGGGTTTCACGGTTTGGGGTTACGGGTTCCAGGTTTCGGGTTTGGGGTTTCGCAATTCTGGATTTCGGGGCCGGAGTTTCGCGGTTCGGAATTTTGGGTTCATGGTTTCGCTGATCGGGTTTTCGGCTTCGAGGTTTCGGGGGTCGGGGTTTCGCGGTTATGGGTTTCGGGTTCGGGGTTTAGAGGTTTAGGGTTTCGCGGAACGGGGGGCCGGAGTTTCGCGGTTTGGAATTTCGGGTTCTGGGTTTTGCTGATCGGGTTTTCGGCTTCGAGGTTTCGGGGGTCTCGGTTTCGCGGTTTGGGGTTACGGGTTCCGGGTTTTCCAGATTCGGGGTTCCGAGGTACGTGGGTTTCGCGGTTCGGGGTTCGGGGTTTCGCGGTTCGGGGTTCGGGGTTTCGAGGTTCGGGGTTTCGCGGTTCGGGGTTACGTGTTCGGGGTTTCGCTGTTCTGGTTTTAGGGTTTCGAGTTCGGGGTTTCAGGGTCGGGGTTTTGCTGTTAGGGGTTTCGGGTTCGGGATATCGCTGTTCGGGGTTATGGTTTTGGGGTTTTCGGGTTCCAGTTTCCGGGTTTCGGGTTCGGGGTTTCGCGGTTTAGGGGTTTCGGCTTCGGGGTATAGCGGTTCGGGGTCGGGGATTAGGGGATCGGGTTTACGCAATTCCGGTTTCGGGGTTCGCGGTTTGGAGTTTTTGGTTCTAGGTTTCACTGATCGGGTTTTCGGCTTTGATGTTTCGGCGGTTGGGGTTACACGTTTAGGGCTTTCGGGTTCGGGGTTTTTAGGTTCTAGGTTACGAGGAACGGGTTTTCAGGGATTCGGGGGGCCAGAGTTTCGCGTTTAGGGGTTATGGGTTTTGGGGTTTCGCGGTTTGGGTTTTCGGCTTTGAGGTTTCGAGGGTCGGGGTTTAGCGGTTCGAGGTTTCGGGTTCGAGGTTTCGGGTTCGGGGTTACAGGTTCTGGGTTTCGGGTTCGGGGTTTCGCGGTTCTGGGTTTTGCTAATCGGGTTTTCGGCTTTGACGTTTCGGGGGTCAGGTTTTCGCGGTTCGGGATTTCATGTTCGGGGTTACAGGTTTCAGGGTTTCGCGGTTCGGGATTTCGGGTTCGGGGTATCGAGGTTCAGGGTTTCGCGGTTCGGGTATTTGGGGTCGGGGATGCGGGGGGCCGGAGTTTCGCATTTCGGGGTTACGGGGTTCGGTGTTTCACGGTTCGGGGTTCCGGGTTTGGGCTGGGGGGTTGACGAGGTTGGGGATTCGCGACTCGGGTATTTGGGGTCGGGGATGCGGGGGGCCGGAGTTTCGCATTTCGGGGTTACGGGGTTCGGTGTTTCACGGTTCGGGGTTCCGGGTTCGGGCTGGGGGGTTGACGAGGTTGGGGATTCGCGACTCGGGGTTTATAGGTACAGGGTTTCGGGTTCGTGGTTTTGAGGTTCAGGGTTTCGCGCTTCGGGGTTTCACGGTTCAGGGTTTGGAGGTTCGGGGTTAGGGGTTCGGGGTTTGGAGGATCGTGGTTACGGGGTCGGGGTTTCGCGGTTCGGGGTTCGAGTTTAAGAGTTCGGGGTTTTGCGGTTCGGGTTTTCGGGGTTTGGAGTTTCACCGTTCGTGGTTTCGGGTTCGGGTTTGGGGGTTCCGACTTTTGGGGGTTGGGGTTTCACGGTTCGGGGTTTCGGGTTCGGGTTTGGGGGTTCCGGCTTTTGGGGTTCGGGGTTTCACGGTTCGGGGTTTCGAGTTCGGGGTTTCCCGATTGTGGGTTAAGGGTTCGGGGTTACGCGGTTCGGGGTTCCGGGGTTCGTGGTTTCGCCGTTCGTGGTTTCGGGATCGGGTTTGGGGGTTCCGACTTTTGGGGGTTGGGGTTTCACGGTTCGGGGTTTTGGGTTCGGGTTTGGGGGTTCCGGCTTTTGGGGTAGGGGTTTCACGGTTCGGGGTTTCCCGATTGTGGGTTACGGGTTCGGGGTTTCCACGTTCGGAGTTACGGGTTCGGGGTTTCGCGATTCGGGGTTATGGGTTTGGTGTTTCGGGGTTCCAGGTTTCATGTTCGGTGTTTCATTTTTCGAGTTTTCGGGTTCGGGGTATCGAGGTTCGGGGTTTCGCGGATCGGGTATTCGGGGTCGGGTATTCGCAGTCGGGGATGCGAGGTTCTGGGTTCGGGCTGGGGGGTTTTCGAGATTAGGGATTCGCGGCTCGGGGTTTTGAGGTTCGGGGGTTCGAGCGGGGTTTGGAGGTTCGTGGTTATGGGTTCGGGGTTTTGAGGGTCGGGGTTTCGCGGTTCGGGTTCGGGTTCGGGGGTTGGGGGTTCGAGTTTAGGAGTTCAGGGTTTCGCGGTTCGGGTTTTCAAGTTTCGGGTTTTCGAGGTTCGGGGTTTCGCCGTTCGTGGTTTCGCGTTCGGTGTTACGGGTTACGGGTTTCGGGTTCGGGGTTTGGTGGTTCCGGGTTTTGGTGGTCGGAGTTTCGCGGTTCGGGGTTTCGAGTTCAGGGTTTCTTGTTTGTGGTTTCCCTGTTCTGTGTTTCTGGTTTAGGGTTTCGGGTTCGGGGTTTTGGGTATCGCGGTTCGGGTTTCGCGGATTGGGTTTGTGGGGTCGGTGATTCGGGGGTCGGGGTTACGCGATTCCGGTTTCAGGGTTTGGGGTTTCGGGTTAGGGGTATCGCGGTTCGGGGTTTCACGGACCGGGTTTTCACGGTTTTGGTTTCGGGTTCCGGGTATCGAGGTTTGGGGTTTCAGGGATCAGGTTTTTGGGGTCAGGGTATCGCGGGTCGGGGTTTCGCGGGTCGGGGTTTCCCGGATCGGGTTTTCGGGGTCTGGGATTCGGGGGTCGGGGTTTCGCGGTTCTTGATTTTGTTGTTAGGGTTTCGGGTTCGGGGTCTGGCGATTCCGGGTTTTGAGGTTCGGGGTTTCGGGCTTCGGGTTTCGCTGTTCGGGGTTACAGGGTCGGGGTTTTGGGGATTCGGATTTCGGGTTTGGGGTTTTGCTGTTCGGGTTTCAGGGTTTTGGGGTCGTGGTTTCGCGGTTAGGGGTTTCGGGTTTGGGGTATCGCGGTTCGGGGTTCCAAGGGTTCCGGGGTTCCGGGGTTCCGGGGTTCGGGGTTTCGGTGTTTCGGATTTAATGTTCGGGGTTTCGGGTTAGGGGTTTCGGGTTCGTGGTATCGAGGTTCGGGGTTTTGCGGATCGGGTATTCGGGGTCAGGGATGCGGGGGGCCGAGGATGCGAGGTGGCCGAAGTTTCGCAGTTCGTGGTTACGGGGTTCGGGGTTTCGCGTAACGGGTTTTCGGGGTTTTCAGGGATTCGAGGGGGGGGCAGAGTTTCGCGGTTAGGAGTTTCGGATGTTGGGTTTCGCTGATCGGGTTTTCTCCTTCGAGGTTTCAGGGGTTGGGGTTTCGCGGTTCGGGGTTTCGGGTTCGGGGTTACAGGTTTCATGGTTTTGAGGTTCGGGTTTTAGGGGTTCGGGGTTTCGAGGTTCGGGGTTTCGCGATTCGGGGTTACGGGTTCGGGGTTTTGCTTTTCCGGGTTTCGGGTTCGGGTTCGGGTTCGGGTTCGGGTTTGGTGGTTAGAGATTTCGGGTTTGGGGTTGAGGTTCAGGGTTTCGTGGAACGGGTTTTTGGGGTTTTCGAGGATTCGGAGTTTCGCAGTGCAAAGTTTCAGGTTCTGGGTTTCGCTAATAGGGTTTCGCGGTTCGAGGTTTCAGGTTTGGGGTTTCCTGGTTTGGGGTCACAGCTTTCAGGGTTTCAAGGTTCGAGGTTACGGGTTCGGGGTTTCAAGGTACGGGGTTTCGCGGTTCGGGGTTCCAAGGTTCGGGGTTATGACGGGTTGGGGGTTTCGCGGTTCATGTTTTCAGGGTTTGGGGTTTCGAAGTTCGGCGTTTCGCTGTTCGGAGTTACGGGTTCCGGGTTCCATGTTTTGGGTTCGGGGTTTCGTAGTTCCGAGTTTAAAGTTCAGGGTTTCGCGGTTAAGGATTTCGTGTTCGGGGTTTCGCGGTACGGGTTTTTGGGGTTTTTGGTGATTCGGGGGGCCGGAGTTCGTGTTTTGGAGTTACGGGGGTCGGGGTTTCGCGGTTCTTGGTTTCGTGGTTAGGGTTTCGGGTTCGGGGTTTCAGTTCGGGGTTTGGCAGTTCTGGGTTTTGTTTTTGGGGTTTCGCTGTTCGGGTTTCAGGGTTCGAGTTTCGCTGTTCGGGGTTAGAGGTTCGGGGTTTTGGGTTTGGGGTATCGCGATTTGGGGTTATGGGTTCGGGGTTTTCGGGTTCGGGGTCGGGGTTTCGCGGTTAAGGGTTTCGGGTTTGGGGTATTGCGATTCAGGGTTATGGGTTTGGGGTTTATGGGTTCGGGGTTTGCGGGTTCTGGGTTCCAAGTTCCGGGTTCCGAGGTACGGGGTTTTGCGGTTCGGGGTTCGAGGTTCAGGGTTAGGGGTTAGGGGTTTTGCGGTTCGGGTTTTCAGGGTTCGGGGTTTCGAGGTTCAAGGTTTCGCTGTTCGGGGTTACGGGTTCGGGGTTTCGGGGATTCGGGTTTCTAGTTCGGGGTTTCAGGTTCGGGGTTTCGTTGTTCTGGTTTGGGGGTTTCGGGTTCGTGGTTTCGGGATTGGGGTTTCGCTGTTAGGGGTTTCGGGTTCGGGATATCGCTGTTCGAGGTTATGGTTTCGGGGTTTTCGTGTTCCGGGTTTTGGGTTTCGGGTTCGGGGTTTCGAGTTCAACGTTTCGCGGTTAGGGGTTTCGGCTTTGGGGTATAGCGGTTCGGGTCGGAGATTAGGGGCTCGGGTTAATGCAATTTCAGTTTTGGGGTTTCGCGGTTCGGTGTTTCGGGTACGGGGTTCGGGGCTGCAGGTTCGGGGTTTCACGAATCGTGTTTTCGGGGTTCCGGGTTTCGGTTTCGCGTTCGGGGTATCGCGGTTCGAGGTTTCACGGATCCGGTTTTCGGGATCGGGGATTCGGGGGTCCGGTTCAGGGTTTGGGGTTTGGGGTTTCGAGGTTCGGGGTTTCGCACTTCGTGGTTTCAGGTTCGGGGTTTCGAGGTTCGGGGTTTCCCACTTCGGGGTTTCGGGTTCGGGGTTTCGAGGTTTGGGGTTTCGCTCTTCGTGGTTTCGAGCTATGGGGATGCGGGTTTCGGGGTTCGGAGTTACGATGTTTTGGGTATCAGGGTTTCACTGATCGGGTTTTCGACTTTGAAGTTTCGGGGGTCGGGGTTTCGCGATTACGGTTTTTGGGTTCGGGGTTTTTAGGTTTGGGGTTTCGAGGAACGGGTTTTCAGGGATTCGGGGGGCCGGAGTTTCGCGTTTAGGGGTTACGGGGTTCAAGGTTTCGCGGTTCGGGTTTTCGGCTTCGAGGTTTCGAGGGTCGGGGTGTCGCGGTTCGGGGTTTCGGGTTCGGGATTACAGGTTTCAGGGTTGCGAGGTTTGGGGTTTCGAGGTTCGGGGTTACAGGGTTCCGCGGTTCGGGGTTCCAGGGTTCGGGGTTCAAGGTTACGGGTTGGGGGTTTCGTGGTTCGGGTTTTTGGGGTTTCGAGGTTCTAGGTTTCGTGGTTCGAGGTTACAGGTTCCGGGTTTCGGGTTCGGGGTTTCGCGGAACAGGTTTTCAGGGTTTTCAGGGATTCGGAGTTTCACGGTTCTGGGTTTCGCTGATCGGGTTTTCGGCTTCGACGTTTCGGGGGTCAGGTTTTCGCGGTTCGGGATTTCATGTTCGAGGTTACAGGTTTCAGGGTTTCGCGGTTCGGGGTTTCGAGTTCGGGGTATCGAGGTTAAGGGTTTCGCGGATCGCGTATTTGGGGTCGGTGATGCGGGGGGCCGAAGTTTTGCATTTCGGGGTTACGGGGTTCGGGGTTTCATGATTCGGGGTTCCGGGTTCGGGCTTGGGGGTTGACGAGGTTGGGGATTCACGGCTCGGGGTTTATAGGTACAGGGTTTCGGGGTTTCGAGGTTAAGGGTTTCACGGTTCGGGGTTTGGAGGTTCGGGGTTACGGGTTCGGGGTTTGGAGGATCATGGTTACCGGGTCGGGGTTTCGAGGTTAAGGGTTTCGCGCTTCGGGGTTTCACGGTTCAGGGTTACGTGTTCGTGGTTTGGAGGATCGTGGTTACCGGTTCAGGGTTTCGCGGTTCAGGGTTCCGGGGTTCGCGGTTCAGGGTTCCGGGGTTCGGGGTTCAGGGTTCGAGTTTAGGAGTTCGGGGTTTTGCGGTTCGGGTTTTCGGGGTTCGGAGTTTCGCCGTTCGTGGTTTCGGGTTCGGGTTTGGGGGTTCCGACTTTTGGGGGTTGGGGTTTCACGGTTCGGGGTTTCGGGTTCGGGTTTGGGGGTTCCGGCTTTTGGGGGTAGGGGTTTCACGGTTCGGGGTTTTGGGTTCAGGGCTTCGGGTTCGGGGTTTCCTGATTATGGGTTACGAGTTCGGGGTTTCAAGGTTCGGGGTTACGGGTTCGGGGTTTCGCGATTCGAGGTTACGGGTTTGGTGTTTCGGGGTTCCGGGTTTCATGTTCGGTGTTTCATTTTTCGAGTTTTCGGGTTCGGGGTATTCGGGGTCGGGGATGCGAGGTTCCGGGTTCAGGCTGGGGGGTTTTCAAGGTTGGGGATTCGCGGCTCAGGGTTTATAGGTACAGGGTTACGGGTTCGGGGTTTCAAGGTTCAGGGTTTCGTGCTTCGGGGTTTCACGGTTCAGGGTTATGGGTTCGGGGTTTCAAGGTTTAAGGTTACAGGTACGGGGTTTGGAGGTTCGTGGTTACGGGTTCAGGGTTTCGAGGTTCGGGGTTTCGCGGTTCGGGGGTTCGAGCGGGGTTTGGAGGTTCGGGGTTACGGGTTCGGGGTTTCGAGGTTCGGGGTTTCGCGGTTCGGGGTTCGGGGGTTGGGGGTTCGAGTTTAGGAGTTTGGGTTGTTGCGGTTTGGGCTTTCAGGGTTCGGGGTTTCGAGGTTCGGGTTTTCGCCGTTCGTGGTTTCGGTTTCGGGGTTACGGGTTACGGGTTTCGGGTTCGGGGTTTGGTGGTTCCGGGTTTCGGGGGTCGGAGTTTCGCGGTTCGAGGTTTCGGGTTCAGGGTTTCTTGTTTGTGGTTTCCCTGTTCTGGGTTTCTGGTTTAGGGCTTTGTGGGGTCAGGGATTCGGGGGTCGGGGTTACACGATTCCGGTTTCGGGTTCGGGGTATCGCGGTGCGGGGTTTCGCGGATCGGGTTTTCGTGGTTGCGGGGTTCGGGGTTTCGTGGTTCCAGATTTCGGGTTCAGGGTTTCGCGGTTCCGGTTTTGTGTTCCGGGTATCGAGGTTTGGGGTTTCACTGATCAGGTTTTTGGGGTCAGGGTATCGCGGGTCGTGGTTTCGCGAGTTGGGGTTTCGGGGTTGGAGGTTTCGCTATTCTGGGTTTCGCGGTTCGGGGTTTCCCGGATTGGGTTTTCGGGGTCTGGGATTCAGGGGTCGGGGTTTCGTGGTTCTGGGTTTTGTTGTTAGGGTTTCGGGTTCGGGGTTTGGCGGTTCCAGGTTTCGAGGTTCGGGGTTTCGGGCTTCGGGGTTTCGCTGTTCGGGGTTACGGGGTCGGGGTTTCGGGGATTCGGATTTCGGGTTCGGGGTTTTGCTGTTCGGGTTTCGGGGTCGTGGTTTCGTGGTTAGGGGTTTCGGGGTTCGGGGTTTCGGTTTCGGGGTATCGAGGTTCGGGATTTCGCGGATAGGGTATTCGGGGTCGGGTATGCGGGGGGGCGGGGATGAGAGGTGGCCGGAGTTTCGCAGTTTGGGGTTACGGGGTTTGGGGTTTCGCGGAACGGGTTTTCAGGGTTTTTAGGGATTCGGGATGGCAGAGTTTTGCGGTTTGGAGTTTCAAGTTTTGGGTTTCGCTGATCGGGTTTTCGCCTTCGAGGTTTCGGGGGTTGGGGTTTCGGGGTTCGGGGGTTTTAGGTTTGGGGTTTCGAGGAATGAGTTTTCGGGGATTCGGGGGGCAAGAGTTTCGCGTTTCGGGGTTCGGGGATTCGGGTTTGGGGTTTTGGGGTTCGCGGTTTCGCGAATCGGGTTCTAGGAGTCGGGGATTCGGGGGGTCGGAGTTCCGTGGTTCGGGGTTTCACGGTTCAGTGTTACGGGTTCGGGGTTTCGAGGTTCAGGGTTTCGCGGCTCGGGGTTCTGGTTTTCGAGGTTCGGGGTTTCGCTGTTCGTGGTTTCGGGTTCGGTGTTACGGGTTCGGGGTTTGGTTGTTCTGGGTTCCAGAATCCGGGTTTCGAGCTCGGGGTTTCAAGTTCGGGGTTTCGCGGTTAGGGGTTTCGGCTTTGGGGTATCGCGGTGTGGGGTTTCGCAGATCGGGTTTTCGGGGTCGGGGATTAGGAGGTCGGGGTTACGCAATTCTGGTTTCGGGGTTTCGCGGTTCGGTGTTTCGGGTTTGGGGTTTCGGGTTTCGGGGCTTCAGGTTTGGGGTATCGCGGTTCGGGGTTTCGCGAATTGTGTTTTCGGGGTTCCGGGTTTCGGGTTCGGGGTTTCACGAATCGGTTTTTCGGGGTCAAGGATGCGGTGGTCGGGGTTTTGCGTTTCGGGGTTTCTGGGTTTGGGGTTTCGCGATTTCTAGGTTTCTAGGTTCGAATTTCGCGTTTGGGGTATCGCGGTTCGAGGTTTCGGGCTTCAGGGTTTTGCGCTTCGAGGTTTCGGGCTTCATGGTTTTTCGGGGTCGAGGTTTTGCGGTTCAGGGTTTCGCGCTTCGTGGTTTTGGGGTACGGGGATGCGGGTTTCGGGGTACGGGGATGCGAGTTTCGGGGGGTACGGGGATGCGGGTATCGGGGTTTCGCAGTTTCGCGGTTCGGAGTTTTGGGTTCTGGGTTTCGCTGATCGGGTTTTCAGCTTTGATGTTTCGGGGGCCGGAGTTTCGCGGTTCGGGGTTTTGGGTTCTGGGTTTCGCTGATCGGGTTTTCAGCTTTGATGTTTCGGGGGCCGGAGTTTCGCGGTTTGGGGTTTCGGGTTCTGGGTTTCGCTGATCGGGTTTTCGGCTACGAGGTTTCGAGGGTCGGGTTCGCGCCTCGGGGTTTTGGGTTCGGGGTTATAGGTTTCAGGGTTTCAAATTTTGGGGTTTCGAGGTTCAGGGGTACAGGGTTCCGAGGTACGAGGTTCCAGGGTTCGGGGTTCAGGGTTACGGGTTGGGGGTTTCGCGGTTCGGGTTTTCGGGGTTCGGGATTTCGAGGTTCGGGGTTACAGGTTCCGGGTTTTGGGTTCGGGGTTTTGCCTTTCCTGGTTTTGGGTTCGGGGTTTCGCAGTTAGGGGTTTCGAGTTCAGGGTTTCGAGGTTTGTTGGTACGGGTCGGGGTTCCGAGGTTCAAAGTTTCGCGGCTCGGGGTTCGGGGTTTTGAGGTTCGGGGTTACAGGTTCCGGTTTTCGGGTTCGGGGTTTTGCCTTTCCTGGTTTCGGGTTCGGGGTTTCGCGGTTAGGGGTTTCGGGTTCGGGGTTTCGAGGTTTGTTGTTACGGGTCGGGGTTCCGAGGTTCAAGGTTTCGCGGCTCGGGGTTCGAGGTTTCGAGGTTCGGGGTTTCCCTGTTCGGGGTTTCGGGTTCGGTGTTACGGGTTTGGGGTTTTGGGTTCGGGGTTTGGTTATTCCGGGTTTTGGGGGTCCGGGTTTCTTCGTGGTTCGGGGTTTCGGGTTCAAGGTTTCTGGTTTGGGGTTTCCCTGTTCTGGGTTACGGGTTCGGGGTTACGGGTTCGGGGTTACGGGTTCGGGGTTCCGAGGTACAGGGTTTCGCGGTTCGCGATTACGGGGTTACGGGTTCGGGGTTTCGGGGTTCTGGGTTTCATGTTCGGGGTTTCATTGTTCGGGGTTTGGGGTTTCGCGGAGGGGGTTTTCGAGTCGGGGTTTCCGGTTCGGGGTTTCAGGTTTCGGGTTCGGGGTTTCGCGAATCGTGTTTACGGGGTTCCAGGTTTCGGGTTCGGGGTTTCGCGGTTAAGGGGTTTCGAGTTCTGAGTATCGTGGTTCAGGGTTTCACGGATCGGGTTTTCGGGGTCAGGGATTCGGTGGTCGGGGTTTCGCGGTTTGGGTTTTCGGGGTTCAGGGTTCGGGGTTTCGTGATCTCTAGGTTTCCGGTTTTGGGTTTCGCGTTCGGGGTATCGCGCTCTAAGGTTTCATGGATCCGGTTTTTGGGGATTCGGGGGTGTGGTTTGGGGTTTGGTGGTTTGGGGTTTCGCGCTTCGGGGTTTCGGGTTCGGGGTTTCAAGGTTTGGGGTTTCACGCTTCGTGGTTTCGGGGTACGAGCATGCGGGTTTCGGGGTTCGGGGTTTCGTGCTTTCGGGTATCAGGGTTTCGTGGTTCGGAGTTTTGGGTTCTGGGTTTCGCTGATTGGGTTTTTGGCTTTGAAGTTTCGGGGGTCGGGTTTCGCGATTCATGGTTCTGGTGTTCGGGGCTCAGGGTTACGGGTTGGGGTTTCGCGGTTCGGGTTTTCGGGGTTCAAGGTTTCGAGGTTCGGGTTACAGGTTCCGGGTTTTGGGTTCGGGGTTTTGCCTTTCCTGGTTTTGGGTTTGGGGTTTCGCGGTTAGGGGTTTCGGGTTCGGGGTTTCGAGGTTTGTTGGTACGGGTCAAGGTTCTGAGGTTCAAGGTTTCGCGGCTCAGGGTTCGGGGTTTCGAGGTTCGGGGTTACAGGTTCCGGTTTTCGGGTTCGGGGTTTTACCTTTCTTGGTTTCGGGTTCGGGGTTTCGCAGTTAGGGGTTTCGGGTTCGGGGTTTCGAGGTTTGTTGTTACGGGTCGGGGTTTCGAGGTTTAAGGTTTCACGGCTCGAGGTTTGGGGTTTCGAGGTTCGGGGTTTCCCTGTTCGGGGTTTCGGGTTCGGTGTTACGGGTTTGGGGTTTTGGGTTCGGGGTTTGGTTGTTCCGGGTTTTGGGGGTCCGGGTTTTGTGGTTCGGGGTCTCGGGTTCGGGGTTTCTGGTTTGGGGTTTCCCTGTTCTAGGTTATGGGTTCGGGGTTACGGGTTCGGGGTTCCGAGGTACAGGGTTTCGCGGTTCGCGGTTACGGGTTCGGGGTTTCAGGGTTTCGGGGTTCTAGGTTTCATGTTCGGGGTTTGGGGTTTCGCGGAGGGGGTTTTTGGGGTCGGGGTTTCCGGTTCGGGGTTTCAGGGTTCAGGGCTTCGGGTTCGGGGTATCGTGGTTCGGGATTTCGCGAATCGTGTTTACGGGGTTCCAGGTTTCGGGTTCGAGGTTACGCGGTTAGGGGTTTCGAGTTCTGAGTATCGTGGTTCACGGTTTCACGGATCGGGTTTTCGGGGTCAGGGATTCGGTGGTAGGGGTTTCGCGGTTTGGGTTTTCGGGGTTCGGGGTTTCGCGATTTCTAGGTTTCGGGTTTTGGGTTTCGCGTTCGGGGTATCGCGCTCTAAGGTTTCATGGATCAGGTTTTCGGGGATTCGGGGGTCGGGTTTGGGGTTTGATGGTTCGGGGTTTCGCGCTTCGGGGTTTCGGGTTCGGGGTTTCGAGGTTTGGGGTTTCACGCTTCGTGGTTTCGGGGTACGAGCATGCGGGTTTTGGGGTTCGGGGTTTCGTGCTTTCGGGTATCAGGGTTTTGTGGTTCGGAGTTTTGGGTTTTGGGTTTCGCTGATCGGGTTTTTGGCTTTGAAGTTTTGGGGGTCGGGTTTCGCGATTCATGGTTCTGGTTTTCGGGGCTCAGGGTTACGGGTTGGGGTTTCGCGGTTCGGGTTTTCGGGGTTCGGGGTTTCGCAGTTCGGGGTTACGGGTTCTAGGTTTCGGGTTCGGGGTTTCGTGGTTAGGGGTTTCGGTTTCGGGGTTTTGAGGTTCGGGTTTTCACGGAACGGGTTTTCGGGGTTTTTAGGGATTCGAGGGGCCGAATTTTGCAGTTCAGAGTTTCGGGTTCCGGGTTTCGCTAATCGGGTTTTTGGCTTCGAAGTTTCGAGGGTCGGGGTTTCGCGGTTCGGGGTTTCGGGTTTGGGGTTACAGCTTTTCGAGGTTCGGGGTTACACGGTTCCGAGGTACGGGCTTTCGTGGTTCGGGGTTCAGGTTACGGGTTGGGGTTTTGCGGTTCGAGTTTTCGGGGTTCAAGGTTTCGAGGTTCGAGGTTCGAGGTTTCACGGTTCAGGGTTACAGGTTCCGGGTTCGCTGATCAGGGTTTCGCCTTTCCGGGTTTTGGGTTCGGGGTTTCACGGTTAGGGGTTTCGGGTTCGGGGTTACAGGTTTCAGGGTTTCGAGGTTCGGGGTTCCGAGGAACGCGGTTTCGAGGTTCGGGGTTCCAGGATTCGGTGTTACAGGTTGGGGGTTCGCGGTTCGGGTTTTCGGGGTTTGGGGTTCCTAGGTACGTGGTTTCGCGGTTTGGGTTTCTGGTGTTACGGGTTTGAGGTTTTGCGGTTCGGGTTTTTGGGGTTCGGGGTTTCAAGATTCGGGCTTACGGGTTCGGGGTTTCGGGTTCGAGGTTAGGTTGTTCCGGGTTTTGGGGGTCGTGGTTTCGCGGTTCGGGGTTCCGGGTTTGGGGTTTCTGGTTTGGGGTTTCCCTGTTTTGGGTTGCGGGTTCAGGGTTTTGAGGTTCGGGGTTCCGAGGTACAGGGTTTCGCGGTTCGCGGTTCCGGGGTTGCGGGTTCGGGGTTTCGGGGTTGTGGGTTTCATGTTCGGGGTTTGGGGTTCGGGGTTTCGCGGAGCGGGTTTTCGGGGTCAAGGTTTCGGGTTCGGTGTTTCGGGTTCGGGGTATCGCAGTACGGGGTTTCGCGAATCTTGTTTTGGACGTTCCAGGTTTCTGGTTCGGGGTTTCGCGGTTAAGGGTTTCGAGTTCCGGGTATCATGGTTCAGGGTTTCACGGATCGGGTTTTGGGGGTCAGGGATTTCGTGATTTCTAGGTTTCGATTTTCGGGTTTCGCGTTCGGGGTATCGCGCTCTAAGGTTTCATAGATCGGGTTTTCGGGGATTCGGGGGTCGGGTTCGGGGTTTGGTGGTTCGGGGTTTCGCGCTTCAGGGTTTCGGCTTCGGGGTTTCGAGGTTCAGGGTTTCGCGCTTCTTGGTTTTGGGGTACACGCATGCGGGTTTCGGGGTTTGGGGTTTCGGGGTTTTGGGTATCAGGGTTTCACGGATTGGAGTTTTAGGTTCTGGGTTTCGCTGATCGGGTTTTCGGCTTTAAAGTTTTGGGGGTCGGGGTTTCGCGGTTCGGGGTTACGGGTTCTGGGTTTCGGGTTCGAGGTTTCGCGGTTAGGGGTTTCGGGTTTGTGGTTTTGAGGTTTGGGGTTTCGTGGAACGGGTTTTCAGGGATTCGGGGGGCCGAAGTTTAGCGGTACGGGTTTTCGGGTTCCGGGTTTCGCTGATCGGGTTTTCGGCTTCGAGGTTTCGAGGGTCGGGGTTTCATGGTTCGGGGTTTCGGGTTCGGGGTTATAGGTTTTAGGTTTTCGAGATACAGGGTTTCGAGGTTCGGGGTTACAGGGTTCCAAGGTATGGGGTTTCGGGGTACGGGGTTTCGAGGTTAGGGGTTCCAGGGTTCGGGGTTTCGAGGTTTGGGGTTCCAGGGTTCGGGGTTACGGGTTGGGGGTTTTGCGGTTCGGGTTTTCGGGGTTTGGGGTTCCTAGGTACGGGGTTTCGCGGTTTGGGGTTCTGGTGTTACGGGTTTGAGGTTTTGCGGTTCGGGTTTTCGGGGTTCGTGGTTTCAAGGTTCAGGCTTACAGGTTCGGGGTTTCGGGTTCGGGGTTAGGTTGTTCCGGGTTTTGGGGGTCGTGGTGTCGCGGTTCGGGGTTCCGGGTTCGGGGTTTCTGGTTTGGGGTTTCCCTGTTTTGGGTTGCGGGTTCAGGGTTTTGAGGTTCGGGGTTCCGAGGTACAGGGTTTCGCGGTTCGCGGTTCCGGTTTTCGCTGATCAGGGTTTCGCCTTTCCGGGTTTCGGGTTCGGGGTTTCACGGTTAGGGGTTTCGGGTTCGGGGTTACAGGTTTTAGGGTTTCGAGGTTCGGGGTTCCGAGGAACGCGGTTTCGAGGTTCGGGGTTCTAGGATTCGAGGTTACGGGTTGGGGGTTCGCGGTTCAGGTTTTCGGGGTTTGGGGTTCCTAGGTACGTGGTTTCGCGGTTTGGGTTTCTGGTGTTACGGGTTTGAGGTTTTGCGGTTCGGGTTTTTGGGGTTCGGGGTTTCAAGATTCGGGCTTACGGGTTCGGGGTTTCGGGTTCAAGGTTAGGTTGTTCCGGGTTTTGGGGGTCGTGGTTTCGCGGTTCGGGGTTCCGGGTTTGGGGTTTCTGGTTTGGGGTTTCCCTGTTTTGGGTTGCGGGTTCAGGGTTTTGAGGTTCGGGGTTCCGAGGTACAGGGTTTCGCGGTTCGCGGTTCCGGGGTTGCGGGTTCGGGGTTTCGGTGTTGTGGGTTTGGGGTTCGGGGTTTCGCGGAGCGGGTTTTCGGGGTCAAGGTTTCGGGTTCGGTGTTTCGGGTTCGGGGTATCGCGGTACGGGGTTTCGCGAATCTTGTTTTGGACGTTCCAGGTTTCTGGTTCGGGTTTTCGCGGTTAAGGGTTTCGAGTTCCGGGTATCGTGGTTCAGGGTTTCACGGATCGGGTTTTCGGGGTCAGGGATTTCGTGATTTCTAGGTTTCGGTTTTCGGGTTTCGCGTTCGGGGTATCGCGCTCTAAGGTTTCATAGATCGGGTTTTCGGGGATTCGGGGGTCGGGTTCGGGGTTTGGTGGTTCGGGGTTTCGCGCTTCAGGGTTTCGGCTTCGGGGTTTCGAGGTTCGGGGTTTCGAGCTTCTTGGTTTCGGGGTAAACGCATGCGGGTTTCGGGGTTTGGGGTTTCGGGGTTTTGGGTATCAAGGTTTCACGGATTGGAGTTTTAGGTTCTGGGTTTCGCTGATCGGGTTTTCGGCTTTAAAGTTTTGGGGGTCGGGGTTTCGCGGTTCGGGGTTACGGGTTCTGGGTTTCGGGTTCGAGGTTTCGCGGTTAGGGGTTTCGGGTTTGTGGTTTTGAGGTTTGGGGTTTCGTGGAACGGGTTTTCAGGGATTCGGGGGGCCGGAGTTTAGCGGTACGGGTTTTCGGGTTCCGGGTTTCGCTGATCGGGTTTTCGGCTTCGAGGTTTCGAGGGTCGGGGTTTCGTGGTTCGGGGTTTCGGGTTCGGGGTTATAGGTTTTAGGTTTTCGAGATACAGGGTTTCGAGGTTCGGGGTTACAGGGTTCCAAGGTACGGGGTTTCGGGGTACGGGGTTTCGAGGTTAGGGGTTCCAGGGTTCGGGGTTTCGAGGTACACGGTTTCGAGGTTTGGGGTTCCAGGGTTCGGGGTTACGGGTTGGGGGTTTTGCGGTTCGGGTTTTCGGGGTTTGGGGTTCCTAGGTACGGGGTTTCGCGGTTTGGGGTTCTGGTGTTACGGGTTTGAGGTTTTGCGGTTCGGGTTTTCGGGGTTCGTGGTTTCAAGGTTCAGGCTTACGGGTTCGGGGTTTCTGGTTCGGGGTTAGGTTGTTCCGGGTTTTGGGGGTCGTGGTTTCGCGGTTCGGGGTTCCGGGTTCGGGGTTTCTGGTTTGGGGTTTCCCTGTTTTGGGTTGCGGGTTCAGGGTTTTGAGGTTCGGGGTTTCGAGGTACAGGGTTTCGCGGTTCGCGGTTCCGGGTTTCGCTGATCAGGGTTTCGCCTTTCCGGGTTTCGGGTTCGGGTTTTCACGGTTAAGGGTTTCGGGTTCGGGGTTACAGGTTTTAGGGTTTCGAGGTTCGGGGTTCCGAGGAACGCGGTTTCGAGGTTCGGGGTTCCAGGATTCGGGGTTACGGGTTGGGGGTTCGCGGTTCGGGTTTTCGGGGTTTGGGGTTCCTAGGTACGTGGTTTCGCGGTTTGGGTTTCTGGTGTTACGGGTTTGAGGTTTTGCGGTTCGGGTTTTTGGGGTTCGGGGTTTCAAGATTCGGGCTTACGGGTTCGGGGTTTCGGGTTCAAGGTTAGGTTGTTCCGGGTTTTGGGGGTCGTGGTTTCGCGGTTCGGGGTTCCGGGTTTGGGGTTTCTGGTTTGGGGTTTCCCTGTTTTGGGTTGCGGGTTCAGGGTTTTGAGGTTCGGGGTTCCGAGGTACAGGGTTTCGCGGTTCGCGGTTCCAGGGTTGCGGGTTCGGGGTTTCGGTGTTGTGGGTTTCATGTTCGGGGTTTCGGTGTTGTGGGTTTCATGTTCGGGGTTTGGGGTTCGGGGTTTCGCGGAGCGGGTTTTCGGGGTCAAGGTTTCGGGTTCGGGGTATCGCGGTACGGGGTTTCGCGAATCTTGTTTTGGACGTTCCAGGTTTCTGGTTCGGGTTTTCGCGGTTAAGGGTTTCGAGTTCCGGGTATCGTGGTTCAGGGTTTCACGGATCGGGTTTTCGGGGTCAGGGATTTCGTGATTTCTAGGTTTCGGTTTTCGGGTTTCGCGTTCGGGGTATCGCGCTCTAAGGTTTCATAGATCGGGTTTTCGGGGATTCGGGGGTCGGGTTCGGGGTTTGGTGGTTCGGGGTTTCGCACTTCAGGGTTTCGGCTTCGGGGTTTCGAGGTTCGGGGTTTCGCGCTTCTTGGTTTCGGGGTAAACGCATGCGGGTTTCGGGGTTTGGGGTTTCGGGGTTTTGGGTATCAGGGTTTCACGGATTGGAGTTTTAGGTTCTGGGTTTCGCTGATCGGGTTTTCGGCTTTAAAGTTTTGGGGGTCGGGGTTTCGCGGTTCGGGGTTACGGGTTCTGGGTTTCGGGTTCGGGGTTTCGGGTTCTGGGTTTCGGGTTCGAGGTTTCGCAGTTAGGGGTTTCGTGGAACGGGTTTTCAGGGATTCGGGGGGCCGGAGTTTAGCGGTACGGGTTTTCGGGTTCCGGGTTTCGCTGATCGGGTTTTCAGCTTCGAGGTTTCGAGGGTCGGGGTTTCATGGTTCGGGGTTTCGGGTTCGGGGTTATAGGTTTTAGGTTTTCGAGATACAGGGTTTCGAGGTTCGGGGTTACAGGGTTCCAAGGTACGGGGTTTCGGGGTACGGGGTTTCGAGGTTAGGGGTTCCAGGGTTCGGGGTTTCGAGGTACACGGTTTCGAGGTTTGGGGTTCCAGGGTTCGGGGTTACGGGTTGGGGGTTTTGCGGTTCGGGTTTTCGGGGTTTGGGGTTCCTAGGTACGGGGTTTCGCGGTTTGGGGTTCTGGTGTTACGGGTTTGAGGTTTTGCGGTTCGGGTTTTCGGGGTTCGTGGTTTCAAGGTTCAGGCTTACGGGTTCGGGGTTTCGGGTTCGGGGTTAGGTTGTTCCGGGTTTTGGGGGTCGTGGTTTCGCGGTTCGGGGTTCCGGGTTCGGGGTTTCTGGTTTGGGGTTTCCCTGTTTTGGGTTGCGGGTTCAGGGTTTTGAGGTTCGGGGTTCCGAGGTACAGGGTTTCGCGGTTCGCGGTTCTGGGTTTCGCTGATCAGGGTTTCGCCTTTCCGGGTTTCGGGTTCGGGGTTTCACGGTTAGGGGTTTCGGGTTCGGGGTTACAGGTTTTAGGGTTTCGAGGTTCGGGGTTCCGAGGAACGCGGTTTCGAGGTTCGGGGTTCCAGGATTCGGGGTTACGGGTTGGGGGTTCGCGGTTCGGGTTTTCGGGGTTTGGGGTTCCTAGGTACATGGTTTCGCGGTTTGGGTTTCTGGTGTTACGGGTTTGAGGTTTTGCGGTTCGGGTTTTTGGGGTTCGGGGTTTCAAGATTCGGGCTTACGGGTTCGGGGTTTCGGGTTCAAGGTTAGGTTGTTCCGGGTTTTGGGGGTCGTGGTTTCGCGGTTCGGGGTTCCGGGTTTGGGGTTTCTGGTTTGAGGTTTCCCTGTTTTGGGTTGCGGGTTCAGGGTTTTGAGGTTCGGGGTTCCGAGGTACAGGGTTTCGCGGTTCGCGGTTCCGGGTTGCGGGTTCGGGGTTTCGGTGTTGTGGGTTTCATGTTCGGGGTTTGGGGTTCGGGGTTTCGCGGAGCGGGTTTTCGGGGTCAAGGTTTCGGGTTCGGTGTTTCGGGTTCGGGGTATCGCGGTACGGGGTTTCGCGAATCTTGTTTTGGACGTTCCAGGTTTCTGGTTCGGGTTTTCGCGGTTAAGGGTTTCGAGTTCCGGGTATCGTGGTTCAGGGTTTCACGGATCGGGTTTTCGGGGTCAGGGATTTCGTGATTTCTAGGTTTCGGTTTTCGGGTTTCGCGTTCGGGGTATCACGCTCTAAGGTTTCATAGATCGGGTTTTCGGGGATTCGGGGGTCGGGTTCGGGGTTTGGTGATTCGGGGTTTCGCGCTTCAGGGTTTCGGCTTCGGGGTTTCGAGGTTCGGGGTTTCGCGCTTCTTGGTTTCGGGGTACACGCATGCGGGTTTCGGGGTTTGGGGTTTCGGGGTTTTGGGTATCAGGGTTTCACGGATTGGAGTTTTAGGTTCTGGGTTTCGCTGATCGGGTTTTCGGCTTTAAAGTTTTGGGGGTCGGGGTTTCGCGGTTCGGGGTTACGGGTTCTGGGTTTCGGGTTCGAGGTTTCGCGGTTAGGGGTTTCGGGTTTGTGGTTTTGAGGTTTGGGGTTTCGTGGAACGGGTTTTCAGGGATTCGGGGGGCCGGAGTTTAGCAGTACGGGTTTTCGGGTTCCGGGTTTCGCTGATCGGGTTTTCGGCTTCGAGGTTTCGAGGGTCGGGGTTTCATGGTTCGGGGTTTCGGGTTCGGGGTTATAGGTTTTAGGTTTTCGAGATACAGGGTTTCGAGGTTCGGGGTTACAGGGTTCCAAGGTACGGGGTTTCGGGGTACGGGGTTTCGAGGTTAGGGGTTCCAGGGTTCGGGGTTTCGAGGTTTGGGGTTCCAGGGTTCGGGGTTACGGGTTGGGGGTTTTGCGGTTCGAGTTTTCGGGGTTTGGGGTTCCTAGGTACGGGGTTTCGCGGTTTGGGGTTCTGGTGTTACGGGTTTGAGGTTTTGCGGTTCGGGTTTTCGGGGTTCGTGGTTTCAAGGTTCAGGCTTACGGGTTCGGGGTTTCGGGTTCGGGGTTACGTTGTTCCGGGTTTTGGGGGTCGTGGTTTCGCGGTTCGGGGTTCCGGGTTCGGGGTTTCTGGTTTGGGGTTTCCCTGTTTTGGGTTGCGGGTTCAGGGTTTTGAGGTTCGGGGTTCCGAGGTACAGGGTTTCGCGGTTCGCGGTTCCGGGTTTCGCTGATCAGGGTTTCGCCTTTCCGGGTTTCGGGTTCGGGGTTTCACGGTTAGGGGTTTCGGGTTCGGGGTTACAGGTTTTAGGGTTTCGAGGTTCGTGGTTCCGAGGAACGCGGTTTCGAGGTTCGGGGTTCCAGGATTCAGGGTTACGGGTTGGGGGTTCGCGGTTCGGGTTTTCGGGGTTTGGGGTTCCTAGGTACGTGGTTTCGCGGTTTGGGTTTCTGGTGTTACGGGTTTGAGGTTTTGCGTTTCGGTTTTTGGGGTTCGGGGTTTCAAGATTCGGGCTTACGGGTTCGGGGTTTCGGGTTCAAGGTTAGGTTGTTCCGGGTTTTGGGGGTCGTGGTTTCGCGGTTCGGGGTTCCGGGTTTGGGGTTTCTGGTTTGGGGTTTCCCTGTTTTGGGTTGCGGGTTCAGGGTTTTGAGGTTCGGGGTTCCGAGGTACAGGGTTTCGCGGTTCGCGGTTCCGGGGTTGCGGGTTCGGGGTTTCGGTGTTGTGGGTTTCATGTTCGGGGTTTGGGGTTCGGGGTTTCGCGGAGCGGGTTTTCGGGGTCAAGGTTTCGGGTTCGGTGTTTCGGGTTCGGGGTATCGCGGTACGGGGTTTCGCGAATCTTGTTTTGGACGTTCCAGGTTTCTGGTTCGGGTTTTCGCGGTTAAGGGTTTCGAGTTCCGGGTATCGTGGTTCAGGGTTTCACGGATCGGGTTTTCGGGGTCAGGGATTTCGTGATTTCTAGGTTTCGGTTTTCGGGTTTCGCGTTCGGGGTATCGCGCTCTAAGGTTTCATAGATCGGGTTTTCGGGGATTCGGGGGTCGGGTTCGGGGTTTGGTGGTTCGGGGTTTCGCGCTTCAGGGTTTCGGCTTCGGGGTTTCGAGGTTCGGGGTTTCGCGCTTCTTGGTTTCGGGGTAAACGCATGCGGGTTTCGGGGTTTGGGGTTTCGGGGTTTTGGGTATCAGGGTTTCACGGATTGGAGTTTTAGGTTCTGGGTTTCGCTGATCGGGTTTTCGGCTTTAAAGTTTTGGGGGTCGGGGTTTCGCGGTTCGGGGTTACGGGTTCTGGGTTTCGGGTTCGAGGTTTCGCGGTTAGGGGTTTCGGGTTTGTGGTTTTGAGGTTTGGGGTTTCGTGGAACGGGTTTTCAGGGATTCGGGGGGCCGGAGTTTAGCGGTACAGGTTTTCGGGTTCCGGGTTTCGCTGATCGGGTTTTCGGCTTCGAGGTTTCGAGGGTCGGGGTTTCATGGTTCGGGGTTTCGGGTTCGGGGTTATAGGTTTTAGGTTTTCGAGATACAGGGTTTCGAGGTTCGGGGTTACAGGGTTCCAAGGTACGGGGTTTCGGGGTACGGGGTTTCGAGGTTAGGGGTTCCAGGGTTCGGGGTTTCGAGGTACACGGTTTCGAGGTTTGGGGTTCCAGGGTTCGGGGTTACGGGTTGGGGGTTTTGCGGTTCGGGTTTTCGGGGTTTGGGGTTCCTAGGTACGGGGTTTCGCGGTTTGGGGTTCTGGTGTTACGGGTTTGAGGTTTTGCGGTTCGGGTTTTCGGGGTTCGTGGTTTCAAGGTTCAGGCTTACGGGTTCGGGGTTTCGGGTTCGGGGTTAGGTTGTTCCGGGTTTTGGGGGTCGTGGTTTCGCGGTTCGGGGTTCCGGGTTCGGGGTTTCTGGTTTGGGGTTTCCCTGTTTTGGGTTGCGGGTTCAGGGTTTTGAGGTTCGGGGTTCCGAGGTACAGGGTTTCGCGGTTCGCGGTTCCGGGTTTCGCTGATCAGGGTTTCGCCTTTCCGGGTTTCGGGTTCGGGGTTTCACGGTTAGGGGTTTCGGGTTCGGGGTTACAGGTTTTAGGGTTTCGAGGTTCGGGGTTCCAGGATTCGGGGTTACAGGTTGGGGGTTCGCGGTTCGGGCTTTCGGGGTTTGGGGATCCTAGGTACATGGTTTCGCGGTTTGGGTTTCTGGTGTTACGGGTTTGAGGTTTTGCGGTTCGGGTTTTTGGGGTTCGGGGTTTCAAGATTCGGGCTTACGGGTTCGGGGTTTCGGGTTCAAGGTTAGGTTGTTCCGGGTTTTGGGGGTCGTGGTTTCGCGGTTCGGGGTTCCGGGTTTGGGGTTTCTGGTTTGGGGTTTCCCTGTTTTGGGTTGCGGGTTCAGGGTTTTGAGGTTCGGGGTTCCGAGGTACAGGGTTTCGCGGTTCGCGGTTCCGGGGTTGCGGGTTCGGGGTTTCGGTGTTGTGGGTTTCATGTTCGGGGTTTGGGGTTCGGGGTTTCGCGGAGCGGGTTTTCGGGGTCAAGGTTTCGGGTTCGGTGTTTCGGGTTCGGGGTATCGCGGTACGGGGTTTCGCGAATCTTGTTTTGGACGTTCCAGGTTTCTGGTTCGGGTTTTCGCGGTTAAGGGTTTCGAGTTCCGGGTATCGTGGTTCAGGGTTTCACGGATCGGGTTTTCGGGGTCAGGGATTTCGTGATTTCTAGGTTTCGGTTTTCGGGTTTCGCGTTCGGGGTATCGCGCTCTAAGGTTTCATAGATCGGGTTTTCGGGGATTCGGGGGTCGGGTTCGGGGTTTGGTGGTTCGGGGTTTCGCGCTTCAGGGTTTCGGCTTCGGGGTTTCGAGGTTCGGGGTTTCGCGCTTCTTGGTTTCGGGGTAAACGCATGCGGGTTTCGGGGTTTGGGGTTTCGGGGTTTTGGGTATCAGGGTTTCACGGATTGGAGTTTTAGGTTCTGGGTTTCGCTGATCGGGTTTTCGGCTTTAAAGTTTTGGGGGTCGGGGTTTCGCGGTTCGGGGTTACGGGTTCTGGGTTTCGGGTTCGAGGTTTCGCGGTTAGGGGTTTCGGGTTTGTGGTTTTGAGGTTTGGGGTTTCGTGGAACGGGTTTTCAGGGATTCGGGGGGCCGAAGTTTAGCGGTACGGGTTTTCGGGTTCCGGGTTTCGCTGATCGGGTTTTCGGCTTCGAGGTTTCGAGGGTCGGGGTTTCATGGTTCGGGGTTTCGGGTTCGGGGTTATAGGTTTTAGGTTTTCGAGATACAGGGTTTCGAGGTTCGGGGTTACAGGGTTCCAAGGTACGGGGTTTCGGGGTACGGGGTTTCGAGGTTAGGGGTTCCAGGGTTCGGGGTTTCGAGGTACACGGTTTCGAGGTTTGGGGTTCCAGGGTTCGGGGTTACGGGTTGGGGGTTTTGCGGTTCGGGTTTTCGGGGTTTGGGGTTCCTAGGTACGGGGTTTCGCGGTTTGGGGTTCTGGTGTTACGGGTTTGAGGTTTTGCGGTTCGGGTTTTCGGGGTTCGTGGTTTCAAGGTTCAGGCTTACGGGTTCGGGGTTTCGGGTTCGGGGTTAGGTTGTTCCGGGATTTGGGGGTCGTGGTTTCACGGTTCGGGGTTCCGGGTTCGGGGTTCCTTGTTTGGGGTTTCCCTGTTTTGGGTTGCGGGTTCAGGGTTTTGAGGTTCGGGGTTCCGAGGTACAGGGTTTCGCGGTTCGCGGTTCCGGGTTTCGCTGATCAGGGTTTCGCCTTTCCGGGTTTCGGGTTCGGGGTTTCACGGTTAGGGGTTTCGGGTTCGGGGTTACAGGTTTTAGGGTTTCGAGGTTCGGGGTTCCAGGATTCGGTGTTACAGGTTGGGGGTTCGCGGTTCGGGTTTTCGGGGTTTGGGGTTCCTAGGTACATGGTTTCGCGGTTTGGGTTTCTGGTGTTACGGGTTTGAGGTTTTGCGGTTCGGGTTTTTGGGGTTCGGGGTTTCAAGATTCGGGCTTACGGGTTCGGGGTTTCGGGTTCAAGGTTAGGTTGTTCCGGGTTTTGGGGGTCGTGGTTTCGCGGTTCGGGGTTCCGGGTTTGGGGTTTCTGGTTTGGGGTTTCCCTGTTTTGGGTTGCGGGTTCAGGGTTTTGAGGTTCGGGGTTCCGAGGTACAGGGTTTCGCGGTTCGCGGTTCCGGGGTTGCGGGTTCGGGGTTTCGGTGTTGTGGGTTTCATGTTCGGGGTTTCGCGGAGCGGGTTTTCGGGGTCAAGGTTTCGGGTTCTGTGTTTCGGGTTCGGGGTATCGCGGTACAGGGTTTCGCGAATCTTGTTTTGGACGTTCCAGGTTTCTGGTTCGGGTTTTCGCGGTTAAGGGTTTCGAGTTCCGGGTATCGTGGTTCAGGGTTTCACGGATCGGGTTTTCGGGGTCAGGGATTTCGTGATTTCTAGGTTTCGGTTTTCGGGTTTCGCGTTCGGGGTATCGCGCTCTAAGGTTTCATAGATCGGGTTTTCGGGGATTCGGGGGTCGGGTTCGGGGTTTGGTGATTCGGGGTTTCGCGCTTCAGGGTTTCGGCTTCGGGGTTTCGAGGTTCGGGGTTTCGCGCTTCTTGGTTTCGGGGTACACGCATGCGGGTTTCGGGGTTTGGGGTTTCGGGGTTTTGGGTATCAGGGTTTCACGGATTGGAGTTTTAGGTTCTGGGTTTCGCTGATCGGGTTTTCGGCTTTAAAGTTTTGGGGGTCGGGGTTTCGCGGTTCGGGGTTACGGGTTCTGGGTTTCAGGTTCGAGGTTTCGCGGTTAGGGGTTTCGGGTTTGTGGTTTTGAGGTTTGGGGTTTCGTGGAACGGGTTTTCAGGGATTCGGGGGGCCGGAGTTTAGCGGTACGGGTTTTCGGGTTCCGGGTTTCGCTGATCGGGTTTTCGTCTTCGAGGTTTCGAGGGTCGGGGTTTCATGGTTCGGGGTTTCGGGTTCGGGGTTATAGGTTTTAGGTTTTCGAGATACAGGGTTTCGAGGTTCGGGGTTACAGGGTTCCAAGGTACGGGGTTTCGGGGTACGGGGTTTCGAGGTTAGGGGTTCCAGGGTTCGGGGTTTCGAGGTTTGGGGTTCCAGGGTTCGGGGTTACGGGTTGGGGGTTTTGCGGTTCGGGTTTTCGGGGTTTGGGGTTCCTAGGTACGGGGTTTCGCGGTTTGGGGTTCTGGTGTTACGGGTTTGAGGTTTTGCGGTTCGGGTTTTCGGGGTTCGTGGTTTCAAGGTTCAGGCTTACGGGTTCGGGGTTTCGGGTTCGGGGTTACGTTGTTCCGGGTTTTGGGGGTCGTGGTTTCGCGGTTCGGGGTTTCGGGTTCGGGGTATCGCGGTACGGGGTTTCTGGTTTGGGGTTTCCCTGTTTTGGGTTGCGGGTTCAGGGTTTTGAGGTTCGGGGTTCCGAGGTACAGGGTTTCGCGGTTCGCGGTTCCGGGTTTCGCTGATCAGGGTTTCGCCTTTTCGGGTTCGGGGTTTCACGGTTAGGGGTTTCGGGTTCGGGGTTACAGGTTTTTGGGTTTCGAGGGTCGGGGTTCCGAGGAACGCGGTTTCGAGGTTCGGGGTTCCAGGATTCAGGGTTACGGGTTGGGGGTTCGCGGTTCGGGTTTTCGGGGTTTGGGGTTCCTAGGTACGTGGTTTCGCGGTTTGGGTTTCTGGTGTTACGGGTTTGAGGTTTTGCGGTTCGGGTTTTTGGGGTTCGGGGTTTCAAGATTCGGGCTTACGGGTTCGGGGTTTCGGGTTCAAGGTTAGGTTGTTCCGGGTTTTGGGGGTCGTGGTTTCGCGGTTCGGGGTTCCGGGTTTGGGGTTTCTGGTTTGGGGTTTCCCTGTTTTGGGTTGCGGGTTCAGGGTTTTGAGGTTCGGGGTTCCGAGGTACAGGGTTTCGCGGTTCGCGGTTCCGGGGTTGCGGGTTCGGAGTTTCGGTGTTGTGGGTTTCATGTTCGGGGTTTGGGGTTCGGGGTTTCGCGGAGCGGGTTTTCGGGGTCAAGGTTTCGGGTTCGGTGTTTCGGGTTCGGGGTATCGCGGTACGGGGTTTCGCGAATCTTGTTTTGGACGGTCCAGGTTTCTGGTTCGGGTTTTCGCGGTTAAGGGTTTCGAGTTCCGGGTATCGTGGTTCAGGGTTTCACGGATCGGGTTTTCGGGGTCAGGGATTTCGTGATTTCTAGGTTTCGGTTTTCGGGTTTCGCGTTCGGGGTATCGCGCTCTAAGGTTTCATAGATCGGGTTTTCGGGGATTCGGGGGTCGGGTTCGGGGTTTGGTGGTTCGGGGTTTCGCGCTTCAGGGTTTCGGCTTCGGGGTTTCGAGGTTCGGGGTTTCGCGCTTCTTGGTTTCAGGGTAAACGCATGCGGGTTTCGGGGTTTGGGGTTTCGGGGTTTTGGGTATCAGGGTTTCACGGATTGGAGTTTTAGGTTCTGGGTTTCGCTGATCGGGTTTTCGGCTTTAAAGTTTTGGGGGTCGGGGTTTCACGGTTCGGGGTTACGGGTTCTGGGTTTCGGGTTCGAGGTTTCGCGGTTAGGGGTTTCGGGTTTGTGGTTTTGAGGTTTGGGGTTTCGTGGAACGGGTTTTCAGGGATTCGGGGGGCCGGAGTTTAGCGGTACGGGTTTTCGGGTTCCGGGTTTCGCTGATCGGGTTTTCGGCTTCGAGGTTTCGAGGGTCGGGGTTTCATGGTTTGGGGTTTCGGGTTCGGGGTTATAGGTTTTAGGTTTTCGAGATACAGGGTTTCGAGGTTCGGGGTTACAGGGTTCCAAGGTACGGGGTTTCGGGGTACGGGGTTTCGAGGTTAGGGGTTCCAGGGTTCGGGGTTTCGAGGTACACGGTTTCGAGGTTTGGGGTTCCAGGGTTCGGGGTTACGGGTTGGGGGTTTTGCGGTTCGGGTTTTCGGGGTTTGGGGTTCCTAGGTACGGGGTTTCGCGGTTTGGGGTTCTGGTGTTACGGGTTTGAGGTTTTGCGGTTCGGGTTTTCGGGGTTCGTGGTTTCAAGGTTCAGGCTTACGGGTTCGGGGTTTCGGGTTCGGGGTTAGGTTGTTCCGGGTTTTGGGGGTCGTGGTTTCGCGGTTCGGGGTTCCGGGTTCGGGGTTTTTGGTTTGGGGTTTCCCTGTTTTGGGTTGCGGGTTCAGGGTTTTGAGGTTCGGGGTTCCGAGGTACAGGGTTTCGCGGTTCGCGGTTCCGGGTTTCGCTGATCAGGGTTTCGCCTTTCCGGGTTTCGGGTTCGGGGTTTCACGGTTAGGGGTTTCGGGTTCGGGGTTACAGGTTTTAGGGTTTCGAGGTTCGGGGTTCCAGGATTCGGGGTTACAGGTTGGGGGTTCGCGGTTCGGGTTTTCGGGGTTTGGGGATCCTAGGTACATGGTTTCGCGGTTTGGGTTTCTGGTGTTACGGGTTTGAGGTTTTGCGGTTCGGGTTTTTGGGGTTCGGGGTTTCAAGATTCGGGCTTACGGGTTCGGGGTTTCGGGTTCAAGGTTAGGTTGTTCCGGGTTTTGGGGGTCGTGGTTTCGCGGTTCGGGGTTCCGGGTTTGGGGTTTCTGGTTTGGGGTTTCCCTGTTTTGGGTTGCGGGTTCAGGGTTTTGAGGTTCGGGGTTCCGAGGTACAGGGTTTCGCGGTTCGCGGTTCCGGGGTTGCGGGTTCGGGGTTTCGGTGTTGTGGGTTTCATGTTCGGGGTTTGGGGTTCGGGGTTTCGCGGAGCGGGTTTTCGGGGTCAAGGTTTCGGGTTCTGTGTTTCGGGTTCGGGGTATCGCGGTACGGGGTTTCGCGAATCTTGTTTTGGACGTTCCAGGTTTCTAGTTCGGGTTTTCGCGGTTAAGGGTTTCGAGTTCCGGGTATCGTGGTTCAGGGTTTCACGGATCGGGTTTTCGGGGTCAGGGATTTCGTGATTTCTAGGTTTCGGTTTTCGGGTTTCGCGTTCGGGGTATCGCGCTCTAAGGTTTCATAGATCGGGTTTTCGGGGATTCGGGGGTCGGGTTCGGGGTTTGGTGATTCGGGGTTTCGCGCTTCAGGGTTTCGGCTTCGGGGTTTCGAGGTTCGGGGTTTCGCGCTTCTTGGTTTCGGGGTACACGCATGCGGGTTTCGGGGTTTGGGGTTTCGGGGTTTTGGGTATCAGGGTTTCACGGATTGGAGTTTTAGGTTCTGGGTTTCGCTGATCGGGTTTTCGGCTTTAAAGTTTTGGGGGTCGGGGTTTCGCGGTTCGGGGTTACGGGTTCTGGGTTTCAGGTTCGAGGTTTCGCGGTTAGGGGTTTCGGGTTTGTGGTTTTGAGGTTTGGGGTTTCGTGGAACGGGTTTTCAGGGATTCGGGGGGCCGGAGTTTAGCGGTACGGGTTTTCGGGTTCCGGGTTTCGCTGATCGGGTTTTCGGCTTCGAGGTTTCGAGGGTCGGGGTTTCATGGTTCGGGGTTTCGGGTTCGGGGTTATAGGTTTTAGGTTTTCGAGATACAGGGTTTCGAGGTTCGGGGTTACAGGGTTCCAAGGTACGGGGTTTCGGGGTACGGGGTTTCGAGGTTAGGGGTTCCAGGGTTCGGGGTTTCGAGGTTTGGGGTTCCAGGGTTCGGGGTTACGGGTTGGGGGTTTTGCGGTTCGGGTTTTCGGGGTTTGGGGTTCCTAGGTACAGGGTTTCGCGGTTTGGGGTTCTGGTGTTACGGGTTTGAGGTTTTGCGGTTCGGGTTTTCGGGGTTCGTGGTTTCAAGGTTCAGGCTTACGGGTTCGGGGTTTCGGGTTCGGGGTTACGTTGTTCCGGGTTTTGGGGGTCGTGGTTTCGCGGTTCGGGGTTCCGGGTTCGGGGTTTCTGGTTTGGGGTTTCCCTGTTTTGGGTTGCGGGTTCAGGGTTTTGAGGTTCGGGGTTCCGAGGTACAGGGTTTCGCGGTTCGCGGTTCCGGGTTTCGCTGATCAGGGTTTCGCCTTTCCGGGTTTCGGGTTCGGGGTTTCACGGTTAGGGGTTTCGGGTTCGGGGTTACAGGTTTTAGGGTTTCGAGGGTCGGGGTTCCGAGGAACGCGGTTTCGAGGTTCGGGGTTCCAGGATTCAGGGTTACGGGTTGGGGGTTCGCGGTTCGGGTTTTCGGGGTTTGGGGTTCCTAGGTACGTGGTTTCGCGGTTTGGGTTTCTGGTGTTACGGGTTTGAGGTTTTGCGGTTCGGGTTTTTGGGGTTCGGGGTTTCAAGATTCGGGCTTACGGGTTCGGGGTTTCGGGTTCAAGGTTAGGTTGTTCCGGGTTTTGGGGGTCGTGGTTTCGCGGTTCGGGGTTCCGGGTTTGGGATTTTCTGGTTTGGGGTTTCCCTGTTTTGGGTTGCGGGTTAAGGGTTTTGAGGTTCGGGGTTCCGAGGTACAGGGTTTCGCGGTTCGCGGTTCCGGGGTTGCGGGTTCGGGGTTTCGGTGTTGTGGGTTTCATGTTCGGGGTTTGGGGTTCGGGGTTTCGCGGAGCGGGTTTTCGGGGTCAAGGTTTAGGGTTCGGTGTTTCGGGTTCGGGGTATCGCGGTACGGGGTTTCGCGAATCTTGTTTTGGACGTTCCAGGTTTCTGGTTCGGGTTTTCGCGGTTAAGGGTTTCGAGTTCCGGGTATCGTGGTTCAGGGTTTCACGGATCGGGTTTTCGGGGTCAGGGATTTCGTGATTTCTAGGTTTCGGTTTTCGGGTTTCGCGTTCGGGGTATCGCGCTCTAAGGTTTCATAGATCGGGTTTTCGGGGATTCGGGGGTCGGGTTCGGGGTTTGGTGGTTCGGGGTTTCGCTCTTCAGGGTTTCGGCTTCGGGGTTTCGAGGTTCGGGGTTTCGCGCTTCGTGGTTTCGGGGTACACGCATGCGGGTTTCGGGGTTTGGGGTTTCGGGGTTTTGGGTATCAGGGTTTCACGGATTGGAGTTTTAGGTTCTGGGTTTCGCTGATCGGGTTTTCGGCTTTAAAGTTTTGGGGGTCGGGGTTTCGCGGTACGGGGTTACGGGTTCTGGGTTTCGGGTTTGAGGTTTCGCGGTTAGGGGTTTCGGGTTTGTGGTTTTGAGGTTTGGGGTTTCGTGGAACGGGTTTTCAGGGATTCGGGGGGCCGGAGTTTAGCGGTACGGGTTTTCGGGTTCCGGGTTTCGCTGATCGGGTTTTCGGCTTCGAGGTTTTGAGGGTCGGGGTTTCATGGTTCGGGGTTATAGGTCTTAGGTTTTCGAGATACAGGGTTTCGAGGTTCGGGGTTACAGGGTTCCAAGGTACGGGGTTTCGGGGTACGGGGTTTCGGGGTACGGGGTTCCAGGGTTCGGGGTTTCGAGGTACACGGTTTCGAGGTTTGGGGTTCCAGGGTTCGGGGTTACGGGTTGGGGGTTTTTCGGTTCGGGTTTTCGGGGTTTGGGGTTCCTAGGTACGGGGTTTCGCGGTTTGGGGTTCTGGTGTTACGGGTTTGAGGTTTTGCGGTTCGGGTTTTCGGGGTTCGTGGTTTCAAGGTTCGGGCTTACGGGTTCGGGGTTTCGGGTTCGGGGTTAGGTTGTTCCGGGTTTTTTGGGTCGTGGTTTCGCGGTTCGGGGTTGCGGGTTCGGGGTTTCTGGTTTGGGGTTTCCCTGTTTTGGGTTGCGGGTTCAGGGTTTTGAGGTTCGGGGTTCCGAGGTACAGGGTTTCGCGGTTCGCGGTTCCGGGGTTGCGGGTTCGGGGTTTCGGGGTTGTGGGTTTCATGTTCGGGGTTTCATTGTTCGGGGTTTGGGGTTTGGGGTTTCGCGGAGCGGGTTTTCGGGGTCAAGGTTTCGGGTTCGGTGTTTCGGGTTCGGGGTATCGCGGTTCGGGGTTTCGCGAATCTTGTTTTGGACGTTCCAGGTTTCTGGTTCGGGGTTTCGCGGTTAAGGGTTTCGAGTTCCGGGTATCGTGGTTCAGGGTTTCACGGATCGTGTTTCCGGGGTCAGGGATTTCGTGATTTCTAGGTTTCGGTTTTCGGGTTTCGCGTTTGGGGTATTGCACTCTAAGGTTTCATGGATCGGGTTTTCGGGGATTCGGGGGTCGGGTTCGGGGTTTGGTGGTTCGGGGTTTCGCGCTTCAGGGTTTCGGCTTCGGGGTTTCGAGGTTCGAAGTTTCGCGCTTCGTGGTTTCTGGGTACGCGCATGCGGGTTTTGGGGTTTGGGATTTCGTGGTTCCGGGTATCAGGGTTTCACGGATTGGAGTTTTAGGTTCTGGGTTTCGCTGATCGGGTTTTCGGCTTTAAAGTTTTGGGGTCAGGGTTTCGCGGTTCGGGGTTACGGGTTCTGGGTTTCGGGTTCAAGGTTTCGCGGTTAGGGGTTTCGGGTTCGTGGTTTTGAGGTTTGGGGTTTCGTGGAACGGGTTTTGGGGGTTTTCAGGGATTCGGGGGGGCGGAGTTTAGCGGTACGGGTTTTCGGGTTCCGGGTTTCGCTGATCGGGTTTTCGGCTTTGAGGTTTCGAGGGTCGGGGTTTCATGGTTCGGGGTTTCGGGTTCGGGGTTATAGGTTTTAGGTTTTCGAGATACAGGGTTTCGAGGTTCGGGGTTACAGGGTTCCAAGGTACGGGGTTTCGGGGTTCGGGGTTCCAGGGTTCGGGGTTGGGAGGTACGGGGTTTCGAGGTTAGGGGTTCTAGGGTTCGGGGTTTCGAGGTACACGGTTTCGAGGTTTGGGGTTCCAGGGTTCGGGGTTACGGGTTGGGGGTTTTGCGGTTCGGGTTTTCGGGGTTCCGGGTTCCTAGGTACGGGGTTTCGTGGTTTGGGGTTCCGGTGTTACAGGTTTGAGGTTTTGCGGTTCGGGTTTTCAGGGTTTGGGGTTTCGAGGTTCGGGCTTACACGGATCAGGGTTACAGGTTCGGGGTTTCGAGGTTCCGGGTTTCGGGTTTGGAGTTTCGCCGTTCGGGGTTTCGGGGTCGGGGATTCGAGGTTTGTGGATCGGGTTTTGGTGGTTGCGGGTTTCGGTTTCGGGGTTTCGTTGTTCGGGTTTCGGGGTTCGGGGTTTCGGGGTTCCAGGTTTTGGGTTTGGGTTTTCGGGGTTAGGGGTTTCGGGTTCGGGGTATCGCGGTTCACGGTTTCGCGAATCGAGTTCTAGTGGTCGGGGATTCGGGGGGCCGGAGTTCCTTGGTACGGGGTTTCACGGTTTGGTGTTACGGGTTTGGGGTTTCGAGGTTTATGGTTACGGGTCGGGGTTCCGAGGTTCAGGGCTTCGCGGCTCAGGGTTCGGGGTTTCGAGGTTCCGGGTTTCGCTGTTCGTGGTTTCAGGTTCGGTGTTACGGGTTCGGAGTTTCGTGTTCGGGGTTTGGTTGTTCCGGGTTTTGGGGGTCGGGGTTTTGCGGTTCGGGGTTTCGGGTTCGGGGTTTCGAGGTTCGGGGTTACGGGTTCGGGGTTTCGAGTTACGAGGTTTCGCAGTTCGCGGTTCCGGGGTTCGGGGGTCGGGGTTTCAGGGTTCCGGGTTTCATGTTTCAGGGTTTCGGGTTTGGGGTTTCGCGGTTAGGGGTTTCGGGTTCAAGGTATCGAGGTTCGGGGTTTCGCGGATCGGTTATTCGGGGTCGGGGATGCGGGGGGCCGAAGTTTCGCAGTTCGGGGTTACGGGGTTCAGGGTTTCACGGTTTGGGGCTTCGCGGTTCGGGGTTTCCTTTTCGGGGTTTTGGGGTCGAGGTTTCAAGTTCGGGGTTTGGTGTCGGGGTTTAGGGTTTCGAGTTGGCAGTTTAGAGTTTCGCGGTTCGGTGTTTCGGGTTCGGGGTTTCGAGTTTGAGGGTTCGGCGTTTCGCCGTTCGGGGTTTCGGTTTTGGGGTTTCGCGGTTCGAGGCTTCTGGTTCGGGTGTTCGGGGTTTCGCGGTTTGAGGTTTCGGGTTCGGTTCGGGGTTTCGGGGTTCGGGGTTCGGGGTTTCGGTTTCGAGTTCGGGGTTAGGGGTTCGGGTTAGGGGTTTACGGTTTCGAGTATGGGGGTTTCGAGGTTCGAGGTTTCGGGTTCAAGGTTTTGGGTTCGGGGAGTCGGGTTCAGGGTTTTCGTGGTTCGGGGTTTCACATTCGGGGTAGAGGATTTCGCGGTTCTGTTTTTTGGGGGTTCGGGGTTTCGGTTTCGATGTATACAGTTATTTCCACATCTGATTTAGCTTAGCAGATGCATGGCCAATGATTTTGGCAAATATATGATGATAAACATATTTTAACAGTGTCCATACCACTCAAAATTAGAGTCATTGAGAAAAACATAAAGTTCACAAGACTTGAAAGGCAACAAGTATGTTAATTAGAATAAAGTAATTCTGCTAAAACTATAGATATTATTATGGGGTTCAATAATCAGTAATTCACTGAATCTTAGTTTTAGCGCATGAGACCAAAGCAAAGGTTTCAGTATCTAATTATACAGTTTTGGTAATTTTTTGGGGGAAGGAAATGTGTTTCACGCTAGCTGTTATGTTATTTTTCAAAGAAAATCCTCAAACACTTCAGAGATGACGAAAAGCAGAAAGCAACTATTCAAGGATATATGTATTTGCACTAAATGATAACAATTTGTAGAGTAGAGAAGAATTATGGCATTTAAAGACATGTCATCGAGGAAAGAAATTTGAGACGAAACAAGAAATTACCAAAACAACTTAGTAGAAAGAGAAGCTGATGTAGAACAGGTTGCGGAATCATACATGCTGAAGAGGGATCATCCGAAATTCAAAGGCAACTGAATTTCGGCAACCGGGTCGTCGAAGTCGGAATAACGCGAAACTCACCCAGTCAATGCGTTTCGTCGTTTGCGTTTTGGCCAAATTCCATCGTTTCGGCCCCGAAATCGTCATTTTTGCTTTTTTAGGAAAGTTTCGTTTTCGCAATTACTTTTGATTTAAGAGTCCGAATTGACTTTGGTCAATTGGTACTCTCTTAGAATTCATAGCTCTTTCATATTCTGCATTTATCTCAAATTTGCCATTTATGGCAAATTTAATGTTTTATGTCCTTTCCTTTCCTGTATTGAATTAGGCTAGGGTTTTATCTTTAAGTATCTTTGTAACCCTGCAGCCGACTTCATCTTCCATATTATTGAATAAACCTTGAGTTTGATTAAGATTTAATCTCGTTTTCTTAATTTTACGGAATATTGATGTTGGTCATATTCCTCTTTGATTTTCTGCTGCGTCAATTGGTATCAGAGCACGGATTTGCCGAACTCGATGGCGAATAACGAAGCAGGAGACGAAAACTCTATTGGCGGAGACCATGGAGTGGAGGCCTTGTGGGCGGCAGTGGAGGAGACGCGACAACAAGTAGCGCAGATTCGCGAGATGCTTGCTGCCGGGATTAATCTCAATGCCAACAACAGGCCACCGGTTGACAGGGTTCGTGCTGAGGGAGTTGCCCGAGGCCAACCTGTTAATAGGAGACGCAACCCAGCACCTCGCATACAACCCGACAGTGATGATGATTCAGATGAAGAGGATGCTATGGGGTACGGTTTACCTCCACCTGCGAGGAGGCCAAGGGAGCAAAATGATTATCGGTTGAAAGCAGATTTGCCCAGTTTCAATGGGAATTTGCGAATTGAGGATTTCCTTGATTGGGTCACCGAAGTGGAGAGGTTCTTTGAGATGATGGAGATACCAGAAGAGAAGATGGCGAGGTTTGTGGCGTTTCGGTTGAAAGGAGGAGCTGCGGTTTGGTGGGATCAATTACAAAAAAAATCGGCAGCGGCAAGGGAAGGCGCTTGTGCGGACATGGCGTCGGATGAAGCAGTTGATGATAGGGAGGTTTCTACCTCCAGATTATGAGCAATACCTGTTTCAGTCACTCCAGGACTGCTCACAAGGGTCCAGATCAGTGTTTGATTATACCGCGGAGTTTTCGCGGCTTTTGGAGCGAAACAACCTTAATGAAACAGAGGGGCAGCGTGTTTCCAGGTACATGAATGGGTTGAAACCATCCTTGCGCGATAAAATTGGTTTGCAAGTGGTGTGGACTGTGGAGGAGGCTCACAACCTTGCGTTGAAGGCTGAATTGATGGAGCGAAGGGGAGGATTTTCGAGTTTCTGTCGGAACAACCCAGAACCATCCTTTGGTCATAGAGATAAGGGTGGTGGCAGCAGCAGCAATAGCCCAGCAGGGGTGTTGAATCAGGGCAAAGAGGGAGGCAGCAGCGGCGGCAATCCCCCAGCCCAAGTAAACAGGGGCATGCCGCGAAACCCGAACCAGAACCAGAACACAAACTTGAACTCCAACCCCTATGCTAGACCTGCACCTGGGGTCTGTTATCGGTGCCGAAAACCAGGACATATGTCTAATGCTTGCCCAGATAGGCGCAGGCCTGTCAACTGGATTGAGGGGGAAGAAGAGGGTTCCGGCGCTGTGGAAGACAATGCAGGAGAGGATGACTGTTACGAAGGGGTTGAGTTTGCTGAAGAAGATGGAGAGCGTGTGAATTTTGTGGTGCAGCGCATACTGTACACCCCAAGGCAGGAGGAGACCGGACAGCGGAATAACATATTCTGTTTGTTTTGCACCGTGAGCTAAAAGGTGTGCGACCTAATTGTGGACAGCGGGAGTTGCGAGAACTTCGTTGCAAGGGGTTTAGTTGAGCACCTAAAGCTGCCAACCGAGAAGCACCCGACCCCTTACACAATCGACTGGATTAAGAAAGGACCCACGGTGAAGGTAACTGAAATCTGTTGCGTTCCTATTTCCATTGGAAAAATATATAAGGATGATGTAGTTTGCGATGTGATTGATATGGATGCTAGTCATGTTTTGTTGGGTCGTCCGTGGCAGTATGATGTGGACGTAATGTATAAGGGGCGGGATAATACATATTTGTTCACATGGGGGTCACATAAAATTGTTATGGCTCCTTATAAAAAGAAGTTTTCCGGTAAGACTGCTGAAGTAGAGAAACAGTCATTTTTGACAGTGTCCAGTTTGGATACGGAGTTTGTGGCGGATATTAGCGGTGCGCCAGAATTTTATGCGCTAGTAGTTAAGGCCCTTGTGGTGGAAGGGGAGGTTGAGACTTCGTTAGTAGTTCCTGACCGGTTGAAGCCAGTAATAGATGAGTTCAGGGATATCACTTCGGATGAATTACCGAATAATTTACCACCCTTGAGAGATGTCCAGCATCACATAGATCTCATACCAGGGGCCAGCTTGCCAAATCTGCCTCATTATCGGATGAGTCCGAAAGAGAATGAGGTATTGCGGGAGAAAATTGAAGAATTGCTGCGGAAAGGTTTTATCCGCGAGAGCATGAGCCCGTGCGCGGTTCCTGCGTTGTTGACGCCAAAGAAAGATGGGAGTTGGCGTATGTGTGTGGACAGCCGAGCCATCAACAAAATTACAGTAAAATATCATTTTCCAATTCCCCGCCTAGATGACATGTTGGATCAACTTGAGAGTTCGAAGTTGTTTTCGAAAATTGATCTCCGCAGCGGGTATCACCAGATTCGGGTCAGACCAGGGGATGAATGGAAGACAGCTTTTAAGAGCAAAGATGGGTTGTTTGAGTGGTTGGTTATGCCATTCGGGCTGTCAAACGCGCCGAGCACATTAATGCGCGTGATGAACCAGGTTTTGAGACCTTTTGTAGGGAAGTTTTTTGTTGTTTATTTTGATGACATTCTTATCTACAGTAAAACCGAGGATGAGCATGTGGAACAGTTGAGAGAAGTGCTGTTGGTACTACAGGAAAATCAGTTGTTCCTTAATCTGAAGAAGTGCAGTTTCATGACGGATAGCCTGTTATTCTTGGGGTATGTAGTGAGTTCGGAAGGGATTCATGTGGATGAAGAGAAGGTCCGCGCAATAAGAGAGTGGCCTGCACCGAAGACAGTGAGTGAGGTTCGGAGCTTCCACGGTTTAGCCACCTTCTACCGCCGATTTATTCAGAATTTCAGTACTGTCATGGCACCGATAACCGAGTGCATGAAGAAGGGCAGATTTTTGTGGGGAGAAGAGGCAGAAATGAGCTTTGCTTTGATAAAAGAAAAGCTATGCACCGCATCAGTATTAGCCCTTCCCAGTTTTGAGAAGATTTTTGAGGTTGAATGTGACGCAAGTGGCGTGGGGATTGGGGCTGTACTATCCCAGGAGAAGCGACCAGTAGCCTTCTTCAGTGAGAAGTTGAGTGAGGCTTGTCAGAAGTGGAGTACTTATAACCAAGAATTTTATGCGGTGGTCCGAGCTTTGAAGCATTGGGAGCACTATCTAGTGCAGCGTGAATTTGTTTTGTATACTGATCACCAAGCTTTGAAGTTTATTAATAGCCAGAAGCACTTGGATAATATGCATGTCAGATGGGCAACTTTCCTTCAAAAGTTCCCTTTTGCTATTCGACACAAGTCTGGTACTCTGAATCGGGTTGACGATGCGCTGAGTCGTTGTGCCAATCTGCTGGTGACATTGTCTCATGAGGTAGTGGGGTTTGAGTGCCTGAAGGAGTTGTATCAGGAGGATGAGGATTTTAAGCAAATCTAGGCGAAGTGCATTGAGAAACAGCCCGTCAACGATTTTCATGAGAGCGAAGGTTTTCTGTTTCGCGGAAATCGTTTGTGTATACCCTGGATGTCGCTGCGCGAGAAATTAATCCGTGACCTTCATGGGGGCGGATTGAGTGGCCACTTGGGCAGGGACAAAACAGTGGCTAGCTTGGAGGAGCGGTATTTCTGGCCGCAGCTGAAGAGAGATGTCGGCAATTTCGTGCAGAGGTGTTATGTGTGTCAGGTGTCTAAAGGTCAGTCACAAAATACTGGTCTTTATACTCCTTTACCCATTCCGAATGATATTTGGGAGGATTTGTCCATGGATTTTGTGTTGGGGTTACCTCGTACCCAACGAGGAGTGGATTCTGTTTTTGTGGTTGTTGACAGGTTTTCGAAGATGACCCATTTTATACCCTGCCGAAAGACCTCAGATGCGTCGCACATAGCGAGATTATTTTTCAGGGAGGTGGTCCGACTTCATGGGGTGCCGCAATCAATTACTTCAGACCGTGACACGAAGTTCCTTAGTAACTTTTGGGTGACGTTATGGAAGATGTTTCAAACTTCGCTGAACCGGAGCACAACCGCGCACCCGCAAACTGATGGGCAAACAGAGGTGACAAACAGGACTTTGGGAAACTTGGTTCGCAGCATTTGTGGAGATAAACCAAAACAGTGGGATCATGTGTTGCCACAGGCTGAGTTTGCTTATAACAGTGTCGTTCATAGTGCGACGGGAAAGACTCCTTTTGCCATGATTTATGTGACGCCACCGAAACACACCGTGGACTTAGTTCGTCTACCCAAGGGAGGTCCAGGATTTAGTGTGGCTGCTGAGAACATGGCTACACAAGGTCAGGCCATGCAGGAAGAAGTGAGGCAGAGACTGGAAGCAACAAATGCTAAGTATAAGGCTGCGGCGGATAAGCACCGGCGTCGCAAGGTGTTTGAAGAGGGTGATTCAGTGATGGTTTTCTTGCGCAAAGAAAGGTTTCCCGTAGGGACTTACAACAAGCTGAAGCCCAAGAAGTATGGTCCGTATAAGATTCTGAAGAAGATCAACGACAATGCCTATGTGATCGATCTTCCAGAAACAATGGGCATCTCCAAGACTTTCAATGTTGCAGACTTGTTTCAGTTTCATGCGGAGGAGCCATTGTATCCTGATTCCGATCCAGAACATAGCTCGAGGTCGAGTTCTTTTCAAGTAGAGGAGTCTGATGTAGAACAGGTTGCGGAATCATACATGCTGAAGAGGGATCATCCGAAATTCAAAGGCAACTGAATTTCGGCAACCGGGTCGTCGAAGTCGGAATAACGCGAAACTCACCCAGTCAATGCGTTTCGTCGTTTGCGTTTTGGCCAAATTCCATCGTTTCGGCCCCGAAATCGTCATTTTTGCTATTTTAGGAAAGTTTCGTTTTCGCAATTACTTTTGATTTAAGAGTCCGAATTGACTTTGGTCAATTGGTACTCTCTTAGAATTCATAGCTCTTTCATATTCTGCATTTATCTCAAATTTGCCATTTATGGCAAATTTAATGTTTTATGTCCTTTCCTTTCCTGTATTGAATTAGGCTAGGGTTTTATCTTTAAGTATCTTTGTAACCCTGCAGCCGACTTCATCTTCCATATTATTGAATAAACCTTGAGTTTGATTGAGATTTAATCTCGTTTTCTTAATTTTACGGAATATTGACGTTGGTCGTATTCCTCTTTGATTTTCTGCTGCGTCAGAAGCATCAGTCTTATCCTCATCACAAGCTATTTTCCTTGGAAGTGGAGCACAACCACCAAAAAAACCCCAGAACTCTCCAGCTTCAGCATCAGCCATCAATTTTTCATCCTCTATGTGAAAAGGACAAAAGGTAAGACTCAACAAGCAATAGGCGTTAAAATATCAAATATAGAGCCTCCAGTCTAATTCCCCATAACCGACAGCACCTACCTATTATTTTCCATCATGATAAGTGTCTTTGATGTACTGGACCACTTCTAAAGCTTTAGCTCTCTCTTGAATGGATGAGTTGGAACCATTAAATTGAAAAAATTATGACTTGTATCAAGAATAAAAATATCATCATGGTTGAGTGAGGATCAGGCAAAAGGAACCTGCCAAAGTTCGAAGCTTAATATAGAGACATAATGATTGATAATATTAATAATTATTCCTCATAAATACAAAATCTAATTTCACAGACTTGCCTCGTTCACATGGACAACATGTTTTCCTGCGCAGATAAACAAGCATGTCTGGTGCACCTCAGCCTCAAGATGTTTGAAGCCAGACACAACTCCACCTTTTTGTGGTATAATACATGGTTTAAAATATGATGAGAACTTTTCTGTTTCATGGCCCTGTACTTCACGATACTGTATTGCTCGGCCTCCAAGAGCAGCATCTAGTTCAACTGTTTTAATGGCAGCCACACCTCCTTCATCCTACTTAAGAAGTGTGGTCGCGGGACCAAAATCATAGACACAAATCTGTTGGTGCAAAGCATCTAGAATATGAAACAGTGACTGACCTGAGAGGTATCTTAACCGAGGCAGTAATGAATATCATGACATAAGGAACCGCTTTTTAGTGCAGTCGTCTGTAGAGAGAGAAAAAAGCATTGCATCGTACAATACAAATTCATGAAAAGCTTTACTCTGATATATCACAGAAAATTGATGATCCAAAAGAGAGAGAG
The DNA here is from genome assembly GCA_027405865.1 of Salix purpurea. Taxonomy (NCBI): domain Eukaryota; kingdom Viridiplantae; phylum Streptophyta; class Magnoliopsida; order Malpighiales; family Salicaceae; genus Salix; species Salix purpurea. The sequence continues at coordinate 3,087,185 of JAOWLH010000014.1, forward strand.
AATAAAATAAAAACTATATCACTCAGTAAAAAGAACAGTCTACACCAGCGATAGGAATAATAAGTGAATCCTCAAAGAGAATGGATAATTGATGGCAAACAGAGAAGACTCAAAAAAGAAGCAAAACACCTGCCAGTCTACTTTACTTTTCTCTTTTCAGAATCAAATGTTGGAGAAACGGTCTTTCACATGCCTTCTTCACATTCATACTCAGCAAGAGCTTAATCAGCCAATTCTTGTTTCTTCCCTATTCACTAAGTCAACTTACTAATTAGTACATACATTAAACAGGACATCGATGCACATGGATAAACCATCTTAGAGAACACCCAGAGAACTCCCCCACCAACTTCTACTTGATTGATTTCTTCCTCACTGCTAAAGAAGCTAGAGCTCCAAACATCCAAAATCAGATAACCAAAATTTACCCAATCATATGAACCCGTCCCCTTTTGCAACGAATTATAGAACAAACACATACAGATACAGATGCATGCACACACATACAACAAGAAGAACAATCAATAGGAAAAAAAACACCAACCTTCAAAATTAGATAGGAGTCCCCCATAAAAAAAATTCCATGAGAGGACTTCGGCGAAGGAATAGGATGAAAGTTTTCAATCCACCATATTTCAAGTCCACTATATTTGTCAAGGACATGGTCTTTGATTAATAGATCAATTGAAAACTATATCTATCTAAGAATAACACAGGTGTTGTCATAGTTCACAACATTTGAGTTACTATGCAACTAAAATATACGCCACATTTAAAGGAAATAAGAACTTCAGAAAGTGCAACTCATGAAAAAGAATTTCACAAGTGAACGAGATAACTCGAATATGCTTCATATTCTGTCAAACAAAGGATACGCCTTTTGTCCATCTCCCTAAAACGCTGAGACTGAGTCTAAATCTCTCAAGGAAACAACCATACTGTTTCTGCTATTTAATTATTTGGATGGCCAAAACTTCAGAGGCTGAATATAGAGAAAGGATTACCCTGAAATGAATTGCATCATTTATATTAGATAATGGAATGGAAAAGAAAAGATATAAACTACATGAAAAGGCAAAAGTAATGAAATAATTTCAGGCAACGATTCTCTATACTCAATAGAATGGGCAGGAGTTGGGACTCAGAAACTTCTTGGTATGAGGTAAACAAAATAATATCACAATTAAAGTAGAACAACGTCAAAAACAATTCAGACTCCATGCCTATTAGTACAATTTAAAGCAGGACCATGCAAGTCAGGTAAAGGATCATAATATATTTGTACATGCTTATGTGACTTAATTTTACCTAGTATGAGAGATCTGAATCATTTCTAGATTGATTAGTTGCTCAACATGTATCCTTAAATGCCAAAAAAATGAATGCTTAAACATATCTAGTCTTCAATAATTAAAATTGTCTCCGGAAAAGGAGGACAATGACAGGAAACTGTTTAATAACACTTTGCAGGAACATCTTAAACAGTGGAAACAAATGCCTTCAAGGATGTGTGTCAATGGAAAAAGCTCAGAAAGTCTAAAAATTTCCCAAGATGCTCAAGGGAACCATGGCTTCCAAACTGCAAATTCAAAAAAGGTTTCTCAGCAAAGATGAAGCCAACTGAAAAATAAAAAAAGAAAAGTTTCACAGCATATACTTGAGGAAAGCATATTGGAATGTCTCCATGAATTGCCTTTGGAGGTTTGTATATTGCTTGCACAAGACATCAATTATAGTCAGTTTGATTTTTTCATATAGCATTTAGGACAGGAGGACCGAGATCAAAGTAACACAGGAAATATTTCATAGGTCAGTTAACCTTTCTCATATCATCTTAAGCCTAGTAGTGACTAAGAACATGACAGTGTTGTAATAACAGCATAAGAAATACAAAAATCCACAGCAGCAAAATATGGCAAGATATCCAATGTCTGAAATGTAGACTTAACTCACTCCAAACAATACAATTCACTATAGTACCAAGGAGAACCAAAGCCAGTAACTGATTCTAATGATTTCAGAAGCCAAGTTAGGAAACATCTATGATTGAAAATATAATTGTCTAAAATCAGAAGGAAAAATCACGTAACAATCCCTGAAAAGGACATAAGCAAAGCTACATTGCACATAACGTATGGAACGATATAATCTATCTATTATATATATATATAAAAAAAAAGTATAGACGTAGACAAAAGCTTAGACTTGGGATAAGAAGTTAAGACTACAATTTTTCTTCGAAATGAGAGAGCATGTTACAATTCTCATAAAAAGATCATGAAGCAAAGGTTGCTCATGCATCAAATTTATTTAGCCAACTAGTATTGAAAGAACCAAGTACTTCTAACATGGAATAGAGCAATAAAAAAACAACTCGCAAGAATACCTAACTCTTCACCACCATCAATAGATCCCAAAAATTACCAAATAAAAAATCATGTCGTGTGATACCTAAAGCAGTTCATAGACTCCTGGAAGAACATGAAATTAAACTCGGATGCTAGCTAATTAACCAGCATAAATAATACAAGATATACGGAAGGAATTAAGCGGAACATTATCTCCCATGCAAGTTTCAAAAATATCTTATGCATAGATCTTATCATTAAAAGTATGTGACCTTGAATTAGAAGTTGTGTAACAATCAAATACAGAGACATGGGATTCCAAAGCATGATGTAGTGAGGACCATTGCTCAGATTCAAGCTCCTAGAAAGACACATAATCGATATCTTAGACTAAGCACATAAATTCTCAAGAAAGACAAATAGACAAATGTAGTAACGGAAAAGAGTTGGTAATTAATCAAACAATCCAAGGAAATTGAAGTCTGAAAATGATCCCTGGTAAATTGGAGTTTTCCTAGAAAAACATGAAAAGGTATCCAGACAGTCATTATAATTTAGTAAATTATTCTTATTGACTAGAACGAAATAGAAAAGTAAAGAAACACTTGCCTTGATGGAAAATCAAAAGGCCAGCTAGGAAATTAAAAGAACATATCTCCAACACAAGTTTCAAAAGCATCCCTTACACATATCTTATCATTCAAAGTTGTGACCATGAAAACAAAAATGTAGAATAACCATCCCAGTGTTACCTCTTTTCCACAAAAAAAAATATAGCAAGCATTGAAATTGAAGAGGAAATGCATTAAACACCCCCAAGGTACTCCTAGTCTTACATGTTAGTTGAAAACCGGCTAATCCAGGAAAAACATGCAAAACAAAAGATTGGAAGTTAAGAGAAAAAACTTTGGTAAATGCGTAGGCCTAAAACAGAAAAAACCATTAAAAAGAAGTCACTAGCTTAGTAGACTGTGCTGAGTTAAGAGAAAACAATTGTAAATGAGAAATAGCTAACATTAGTAAATGCTTATACCTGATACCAGAAGAACCATTAAAAATGAACCATTGTTGTGCAGAGTAAAAAGAAAACAAGAGTAGATGAGAAATAGCAAACATTGGTAAAAGCTTGCTCATGAAACTGGAACAACCAGTAAAAAAGCAACCACTATACTCCAATAAGTTAAAGAAAAAAGGAATTGATGAAAAAATACACGACATTTGTAAATGCTTGGAACCAAAACTGTAAAAACCAGTAAAAAGTAATCACTGCATTAGTAGACTGTGTTGAGTTGAGAACTCCTTGTCCAATTTACACCATCCCCTAGGATGCTTGATGAGATCCTAAAAAACTAGCGATTACAACTCAAACCCTGCTTTATTAAAACAAGTAGAGAATTTGTACGATAAAAAAACACAAAGTTAAGAAAAAGTTCAAAGCAATGAAAAGTTTTGAAATTCACATATGCAAAACAATCAGGATCTTATACCAAACACAATTATTTTATTAACACTGAAAATCATGCCAAAAAGGTCCATTCATTGGATGCATATATAAATTCGCAGTGTAGCTCAACAACAAAAAAAGTATATAATACAAATACTTAGTTCCCTGCAAATTCGTGAGGATCAAGGGCTCAATATCCAATCAAAACTCATTATTCCTGGCATGAAAACCTGAAAAATAAAGACTTCAATAGTTAGCAAGGAGTCGTTAGGCAATAAATCAACTACTCCCTATCTTGACACTCATTCACATATCCCTTGATAAACATGCAGGATCATGGAAAATATAGAGAAATGAGCAGATAAATATCATATTTTTTTAAAGGATTTAATTGTAAAAATAAAATTACATAACATCTAGCACAACATTCTTGCAAACATTTGCTTAGAAACATCGACGCAAAATGAAAGAAAATAAAAAAAATGTTGAAAGAAAGAAAATTTAATGGAAAGGAACAACAAGGATAGATCATGACAATAATGGAAAAGAAAAATGACTCCTCTTTGTAAAGCTTCTCCTGAGCTATAATTCCCTGATCACTTTATGGCATTCCTTGATGGTTGATACTATCCTAGAGTCAAAAAATGAAAGTTTAATGCTTGATGCCATCCTAAACTCATAATTCTAAAGCAAGACAGAAAGATACAAGCAAAGAAAGAAAAGGAGCAGGTAACACTAAAAAAAATTGAAGTTCTTGAATGTTCCATACAACTTAGAACTCTTCGAGGACCCCTGCAAAATGATCATCCATGAGATGGATGCAAAACAGAAAAAATCCCATCAATCTTACAATCTTACTCCATGCAAGTATTCATGAAACCATAATGAAACCTAATTAATATCATTTCATGAATTGAATAAAAATAACCAGTCATAACCCATAAAAAAGCACAGAGAGGGAGAAAAACTTAGACTTGATGTAAGAAGTTGACACTATAAGTTTTCATCAAAATGAAAGAGCATGTTGTAAGTTGTCGTGAAAATCCTAATGAGTTGAACGAATGTAAAAACAATAGCTACTTAGTTAAAAAATAATATGTATAACATACAATAGCTTAACGCATAGAGTTTTCATGGTAACGTCATAAGACTCTATTGAACTAATAGACATTTTGCTTAATTGAAAGGACGTAGCCCAAGCAATGCCAAGTTAATTAATTCCTTAAGCACACGAAAAGCAAACTCTATTTTCCATTCCAAAACTAAAGGGGTCTATGGAGCCACAAACAAATGGTATCTAATGTCAGACCATACCTCCATTAAATAAGTGAAAATCATGTACCATAAACTACACAACTGTAGACTCCAAAAACATCATGTAATAATGATCATTGTTAAAGTACATGCTCTTGGAAAGACAAAATCCACATCTTAGACTGCACTCAAAATCTTATCCACATAAATAAAAAAAAAAAAAACAATCACGTACCATAAAAAATATAAGACTGCAACCTCCAAAAGCATCACGTAAAAATGACCGTTGTTCAAGTACATGTTCTTGGAAAGACACGATCCGCATCTTAGACTAAGCACTCAAAATCTTATCTGCATAAAATAAAATAAAAAAAGCAATTGTAGATACAGAATTGTCAAAATTAAAAAGGACATGGAGTTAAAGGAGCAAAAAAACATAAAAAAATGGCTCCATGCCTTTTAGGTAAGGAACTAGATAGGGTGCTTGCGCTACACAATGGATACCTTTGAACTAGATAAGTTGTTTGTGCTACACAGCGGGCATCTTCAAACATGCAAGTGAATTATGTTGTTTAAGTAGTTCATCAATGTAAATAAAAAAGAGTAGGATATAGCCATACAAAGCCATAATCTTCATTTAAGTAGTTGATCAAACAAGATTTATAGTATGTGAAGATGTATTTAGCATGACAAACGAATGCATAGTACATGAAGATGTATTTAGCATGACAAAGGAATGCAAAAAAGCTTAAAATTTATATACAGCATGGGCAAAAGCCCAGCCAAAGAGTAAAAGACTTACTCAAGATCAACAATTTCAATTCATACAAAGCCACAAAGGTTGAACCAGAAAAGGAGTGAAAATGCAGAGAGGGATGGCTAATGTCTGCAGATGTGGAGCCTTATGCTGCTGTCCACACCAACCAATGCATCCAAAAAGGGTTCAAAATAAGTGATCCTGTAACAAATAAATGATGCAAATATTGCCATCAAAAACATGACAAAGAGGGGCCTATGTTGTTCCCAATGAAGTGGCTAATTGCACCATGTATAAAAAACTACAGTGATGGTTTGTAAAAGGCCCAAGAGGAAACAAAATGTAAGCTCACAACAAAAGCATATAGTGGCATTGAGTATTTTTAATGGAGTAGATGAAATGCCTGCAACGTAATCGCAGTGAGGTTGCAATAAGAAAAAAGTGATTGTTTGCTGAAGATTGCGTTGTCCAAGCCATCCAAAACCTTTAAAAGCTCGTGTAAATGTAACCAACATGCTTAAGTTGAGCTAAAAATATTCCATGGATCAAAATCATCAGAGCCTGCATATATGTGAGGCAATTGGAGAAGAAAGAATCTAGAATGAATGCGAACAATAATGAGGTATACAGGAGGGTAAGCATTTTAAGACAAACACTCTTCATTCCTTTCCAAAAACACACTATTAATCCATAAATAACTAAAGTTAAAACATGTGTCACATGCCTAGTATAAAAGAAGATGAATAAATGAATGTGAACAATAATGAGTCACGTGTGTCACATGCCTAGCAAGGCAATTGGGAAAGAAAGCATCTAGAATGAATGTGAGCAATAATGAGGTATACAGGATGCTAAGCAATTTAAGACATAATCATTCTTCATCGCTTTCCAAAACCAAACTATGAATCCATAAATAACTAAAGTTAATACATGTGTCACATGCCTAGTATAAAAGAAGATGCCATAACACAAGGGGTCCCAACATTTAGACTTTTTATGGCAGAAAAAACAAAAGTTAAGAACAAAGTCATCTGATTTGTAAACTGTAGTTCAAATTTCTTAGACACATCACATCTACAAATAACAAGCATGTAACATATTGGATCTATTGTAAACAATTCCCTTAGATGTCTAACTACCAAACAAGCCAACCACCAACATAGCATAGGAAATTAGAGTATGATTTGTGATTGCATATTTAAGACCCATGAAAGATCTTTCATTTGGAGCAAATAGAAATTAGAAGAAGAAGAAAAAAAGAGATAGCTTTTTAACTTCTTTATATTTTTTTTCTATCTATAACAAAGAAATAAGAAGTGACGAAAACATAGAAAATAGCCTTTTATCAGCTAAGAAATTCAGGACTTATATCACTAACCTAAAATGTGATATACTTTGATCTTAAATTATAAAAGTGATCCCTACCCAAACATGTCATTATATCTTCGGTTGCTAACCAAAAAAAAATCAAGAGTAATATGAAACTCTCTTATGAAGTATTTTGGTGGGTAGGATCCTACCCACATTCTGCATTTGAGCTTCTACTTATGCAATGTATGCTGTAAATAACCCTACACTATTTGCACCATTTTTTAGGAGAATCCATCCACAGTTTGCTCAACATGGAAATCACAATTCTATTCATTTCATATGACGAATAATGCATCCAGTATTGTTTTGAATTGTGTGCACCTTTCTCCTTCATTAGACACTCACTCCTCTTTCCTAGATACTAACTAACAGCCAACAGAAATATCAAGCCCTCTACGTAGACCACCTCAAGGCTGGCCATGCAAAAATAAAAGGCATGGATAGAGGCTAAAAACACAAATGATTACAAAACAGGTAATAGTTCATCTGTCAAGGGTGTAACCTGGCAAACAAAAACTCAGTGATCTCTATTGAGTAGAATGTGTATATTAATTGTTCTTTCCAAGAAGTTTAAAACACATGGACTAGTTCATGCTATGCATTCTATAGAGCAAAACTAGAAATCATACCATAGCATTTTCAAATTATTCTACTCGGTTGAGCTGTCCCTGACACAAAAGAGCTGATAAAGAAAACGCTGTCAAATTCCTGCTAAAGAAAAATAAAATATAAACACAAACAATAAAGAATAAGGCATGATAAAATATTACCAACTAAGACATCATTTATTAAGCCAAACAGGTGATTCAACCATAATTTTAAGCAAAAAACTTACACCATCCATTGCAAGGTGTACCAGCAGATGAATGGAGACCCGTCATACAAGGTGTAGAAACAATAGTCAACTCCACTGAAAAATAGTAATGGAGTGTAGACATGCTTCGGCACAACAAACATAAAAATAATTAGAAGTGATATTCACATGAATATATGATTAGCCTATCCAGAGAAAGAAAAACATTTCATCTGCAATTTTCATCTAGGAAGATGAAAAAAGGTTCCAGCATAAGAAGACAAACCTAGAAGTGATATTCTAGTCTGGTAAATGAGCAGTGAACTTCCAAATAATTAAAACTCACCTTCCGCCTAAAGGGATAAATCAAATGACATATGGCCTTTAATGCTAGGGTTAAAAGTGAATACCTGCATCACAAGAAAATAATAAAATTAAAACTTAAAAGATATTAGCAAGTATTATTTGAACTAATTTTACTAAGATTATAGTGAGATTGCTAATAATATAAATCAAGAATTTGCAGATAAGCAGTTGCTTTGGTAAAGAATGCAAACAACATTTTAGCACAACTAGTGGCCTTGAGTAAGAGAGCATGTATATATAAAAAGGATTTGCATCGATTTAATTTCAAAACCAGTCTTCTTAAGATTTTTACAGAATTTCCATCTTCAGAAAGACTGCTGACTAGAAATTTCAGATCATGATAATTGAAATCCAATGCTCAAGACAAAAACAGATCCATTAAATTTCTAATGTACATTTCCTTAAATTGTATATGAACCCAGGGATTAAAAATTGGAAAAGAAGGTAATCAAACAATGGGAGCTAGTGGCTAGAGCAGCACATAAATACATCTAAATGAAGACCATGCCAATTATCAATAACATAATTGGATGTTGACTCCTCTAACATTCCCATGAAATCAAACCAACACCACACTTCACCTCTAATAATACACACCCATGGCGCCTGGCACAAACCCAAGTCATCTCTGCCATTTATTGTGCATTTAAACAGATACTACATAATGACATTCACCGCATCATTCTTGTATGCATAACATAACATAACAAAGTTGAAGCAAAATTCAAGGCTATTAATATATATCAGGAACCTGAAGTTGAGCAAATGATGATTCATAAACTTGACCAATAAAACAAATGAACAAGTTGTAATAAGCATGCAAACACACCCCTGATGACTTCTGAAAATTTTCGGTGTAGTGAGAATAGATAAGAGAATCAAATAAATGGTAATTAGATTTGATTACTTCTCTTAAACAACTATTATCTATGGAAGGTTCAGAGAGATATTTGTTGGAATGAAGTAAAATTCTCCTTTCGTGTAACACAACAGTAAGAAGTTTGAGAAAGTTGTCCACATCCAAACACTGTACCAATGGCTGAAATGATATTTGCATTCAGCAAAATCTAAACTCATTTACTGTATAATAATGTGAATTTTTGCTAACCCTCCACAACACCAAACAATCAGCAAAGGCAGAATCCAGCTAACAAAACCGAAGGGACAAGAAGTCATACCTCAACATGGGGGAGTACATCTTTGGGTGGAGCCTCAATGGAAAGCACGCATTTCTCAATGGCAAACAAGACCAGGTCCTTTCCAGGAGTAGGCAAAGGTGCATTGGAGACCATGTATAATATAACATCCCGTAATGGCTTGCTGAAATTTTGATAGAGCCGACACCATTAATGAAATGAAAAGGATAGAATGGAATTCCATTTTTTTAATGAAATGATAAACTTATCCATACCATAACATCTTATAACTATTAATTAATATTTTGATGTTGTAAAGGTAGAGTGATGCGTGCATGTATACCAGGAAAAAGCCAAAAACTTATTAAAATCCCAATGATCACCTATTACTGACCGTATCAGAGAACCTTCCATAACTAAAGATACTTCCCTACTTCCTGCAGGGGAAAAGCGAAGAGCAAATAACTCCTCCAGTGCAGTTCTCAGAATACCAAAACTAGGAGAGCAGAAAACAAGGCGGATAAACGTGATGGATCCAAGAATAATACATAAACTTAAACAAAAAAAAAACAGAAAAATATCAGGCTTTAAGAAATCCATATACATGAAATAAAACTGAAGCCATTGAAAAGTGAACGGACACTAAAAGTAAATGGCAGTAATGATCTCTGTTGCTCGTCAAACATAATTTCATATACTAGAGTTGAATCTTATTGTTTTCTTTCTAGCACTGTGGAAGCACATTCCACCCCCAGTGCGTACTTTTATAGAAATCATAAGAAATCTAAAGACTATGAATCTTGTAAACAAACCCAGTTCAAGATTTATCAAGAAAGACAACATTCATAAACATACCCATATTGGACGCCGGGTCGCAAAAGAAAGCACAATATATATCAAGATTTGGTGGCAGAACCTGGTCACGTAATTGCAAAAAGATCCCAAAACACTCTTGTTGCCCATATTTACTTGAGTGAACTGCAATTGTTGGTGCGGATAAGAGTTTCTCTGATATAGATAACCACCGTTCTGCTTCTACTCTGTGACCGTTTCCTCCTCCGCTGCTGCTCCCGTCCATTTCTTTTTATTTCTCTCTCTAGATATAGTTTAATTCATTGCTCTGTTATCTTCAGAGGGAGAGAAGGAGAAAAGGTTTTTTTTTAGATTTGTTATTTGTGTTTGGAGTAATACCATTAAACCTGGTTTGGCAGGATGTAACCACTAAGCATTGTTGAGCCAGGCCTGGACAGAGGTGTGACCTGCAGCGACATGACACCACCAAGTAGGGCCGGCTGGACGCTCCCAATACGGAGCGACTAAATCTGCAACAGTAGGACCGAATCCATCATCTGCCAAACTTACAGTCTGTGCTGGCCACTCACCATCAATTTGCACAGAATGAACGAGCTGAGAAATTCTATCAAAAGAGAATTTGTTATAGAAATCTAAAGACTATGAATCTTGTAAACAAACCCAGTTCAAGATTTATCAAGAAAGACAACATTCATAAACATACCCATATTGGTCTCTTACATCCTCACTTTTTCCTCGCAAGTTTGGCCAATCTGAGCAAGTGACAACCGTGTTGTTACCGCCACTTACTATATGTTTTGCCTCCATTTTCTCTTCTCTCGTATTTGTCCATTTTCTGACGGTGAAGACGTCAGATGTTGAAGCACGCACCTTTTATCCTATGCTATGGGTAAGGAATCTAAGGCAACGAGCCAAACCCAGTTGTTTTTAGGAAACAACCTCCTCCCTGTGGTTTCACCAATGCCTTGACGACCTTTTCTTTTAAGCGTCTCTCACAACGGACCCACACCAATCCCGACAGAGGGATTTGGTTATCATCAAGAATTTGGCCCTTCTTTTTTTTCAATCTGCTGTGTTTTAAGTCCACTCTCTCTCAAGATCAGGAGAGAGAGAATAAATAACTTGAACGTGCTAGGTTATGCCACCTTTAGCTTTTGTTATGTACGAACGACTAGAAGATCAATGTCTAGGATTGATTATTTATTAACTACGGTCAAATAAATAAAGATGGTTTTCTGTTGCTTCGCGCGTGCTAAATAATTAAAACGAGCAATTAGCCTGCGCTCCTCCGCATTGGGAAATCTTTTCTTTTGTCTCATGTGTAATTTTTTTTTGTTTGTATTTTGGTTCTTATTCTTTTATTTTTTGGTTTAGTTTTAATCTCTTTATTTTTTCATTCCTTTTAGTATAGTTCTTAATTTTTATTCATATTTATATATTTATACTCTTAGTTCTGACTTTTAATTTTTATTGTTATTTATTTTTTTATTAAATGCAGTTTGCGTTAAAAAACAGAGTAAGTTTAGCTTTAGTGGCGTGAAATGAGAGTGAAACTCTCTCTCTCTTATGTATGTTAGTGATTTTTTCATTATAGATAATTTGACCCAATTTTTCCACCCATTTTGTCTACTTGTGGCTTTGTATATTTTTCGTTTCCATAATATTAGATCTGAAATATCATACATAAAAAGCCACAAAAGTCAATTTTGAACAAAAACAACATCTACTAATGAATTATTTCAATTATTATTCTCATTGTTATTATCATGATTGTTAAATTGTCACAATTATTAAAGTTGTCATTATAGCTATTATTGCAAATAATCAATATTGTAATTATTATTGCTACCACCACCATTATTATTATAATCATTGTCGTTATTGCGACAATAATCATTACGATAACCACCATTATTATTTTTATGAATATCATTTAAATTATAATTAGTATTATTATCATTATTTCAATTGTTTTTGTCATTGTTGATATTCTTTATATTATTTTATGAGTTATTGTTATTATTACCATCAAAGTCATAATTATTAACACCATAAGCACTATAAATATTACAATAAATTACAATTGCTATTATTATTATGATTAATAATCTCACTATTATTATCATGATTAAAACACCTAAAATTATTATTACTATTACTACTAAAACAATACAAAATATTAAATTATCCCGAGGAATAAAAAAAACGCAAAAACTTTAACAAAAGAGCAAGCAAGAAAAAAAATGAAAATTATTATTATTGCATAAATAATAGAAAAAACAGAATTACCTTGAAAAATAAAAATAAAAACCTAAAAACTTTAACAAAAGATCAAGCAAAAAAAAATGACAAGACAAAAATAAATATTATTAGCTTAGGAAAATCATTTGACTTGAACAATAAAAAAAAACAGAACAAATGGTAAGAAATAAGAAATATCAATTTTACAAATGATCACCAACACATTAAAATTTAAGGACTAAATTAAAAATATATAATCTCAACAAAAGAGAAAATAATAAAAGCTACAAACAGAAACTAAAAGCATATACATATAAAGTATAAACATGGAAAAAAAGGGACTATTTTGGAAATATATATTAACAAATAAAGGAATTAAAATGAAATCAAAGATTGAAAAGTATAAGGATCCAAATGAAAACAAAATATATGATCAATTTCAATCGAAGGTCAAAATTGAACCCAAACTTCTATATCGAAATTATTAAGGTATTTAAATCCAATCCCAAAATTAAAAGAATAAGGACCGAAATGAAACTGAAATATAAAATCAATTTCAATTGAAGGATAAAATTGAAATAGATCAAAACTTATATCACAAAAATCAGGACCATAAAACAATCAAAAGATCGGGGACTAAAATGAAAACACCATAAAAAAAGGGGAGTTCCATGTAATTTAGTTTGCAAGAGAAAGAAAAGGGGGGGAAATATCAACCAACTACTGTGGGACGCCACGAGCACCACCATGAGAAAGAGGACATGGCATGAGATGCTAGATGAACACTTTTCACCATCGGAAGACGCCGCACGCGTTGCCTGAAGGGAGCATGAGGCAGAAAAGATGAAAACACCCTCAAACATTCAGGTAATGTCAATCGGTCCCTTGAAAAAGTCGAAAATACCCCTAAGTCCAAGGCTAAAATTAAGGTGCATTGAGAGGTAAATAAGTAATTATACCATTACAATCCACAATAATATGTGTCTACTGCCACAATAAATTCACGATCTAATTTATTTATTTCTTAATACAGTTTCATACACCAATTCAAGAGTTGACCCAAAAAAATATTGTTACCTGCGTTCTTGAGTTTAAGGCAAGTGAGATGGAGATGAGGAAGAGAAAATGCAAAGCCCAACCAATATACAAAGAGAGAGGACAAAACAAGGATGTTTGGTGGTGATAATGATGGGTCTAGCGGGATGTTTTCATGGGGTCTGTGTGTGTAGGTGGTTTGCCGAGGAATATTGAATTTGTTGAGACGAAGGAGAAGAAGATGAAGAGAAAAGTTAGGGCTTTTTTCTTGTTATATTTGGTTTCCGAAAGAAGAAACAATTCTTCTTCTATTGTTCTCTTATTCTGTGTTTTAATTCACAAATATAAATGGTATTCCAACATGTATATGTATTTTTTTATCTTTTGTTTTTTCTATCGAAATGTGTAGAAATAACAACTCAAGAGCAATAAAGCTATTTTAGTTATTGAAATGGTTATTCCATTGAAGAAGTCAAAAGTTAAAATAAAACAAGTTTTTAACTTTGATTTTTCAAATAGCTTATAAGTTGAAGTTGCTTATGTGTTAAAGTTGCTTTTTACCTAGGTAAGCTTGTTTTAAAAAAACGTATGGAGTCGATATGTATAAAACTTGGATGAGCTGGCTAATCAACTACTCGTGATTGAGTTCAGATCAAGGTTATCAATTTCATTCCGTCCGGATTGACTTGTATATCTCATTCTAATTTAAAAAACAGAACAAACAGGAACAAATTTCAGGTAACAACCCTAATTTTTACTATTAGTTTATTCGTTAATCTTTCCCCCTATAAAGAGTACATGGAGCATATTTTTTTTGTACTCATCAAAATTTCGTTAATTTCTAACAAAATTTCAGCAGAGTCTCCCCTATATCGGGAGATCCCAAGTTATCGACAATGTACCCTGCACACATTTAGAATCACATCTCATCCACAATCACATCCATGTTTAGTACAATCAACTGCATAATTCATTCTAGATTATGCTCAGGACCATATTCATCCTCAAACTCCATCTTACATCACACACATAAATTAATAAATAAAGAGCCATTTCGAGCACGGAGATCTCATATATATATATATATATATATATATATATATATAACACATCACAATTTAATATTCTAACATAATATAATCCATGCTAATATCCCAAGCATAGGTTGATACATTTAATATTTCAGAAACAAAATATTATGAATATAATATTCTATACAGGTTACATGGTTACTACATAACAAAATTTCACCACAAATCCCTAAGTTCCTAACTTATACAAAAACGGATCAAAGAACTTAAAATCTATTCCTGACATGAATGGGAAGGACCTGCAAAATATAAATTTTCCATATAATTAAAAATAAATGCTTAAAATACAAGCAATTTATAGAAGAAAAATTAAATAGCATATCTATGTACTTAAATCATATGAGATTCTAAATACAACCATAACCCCTTTTAAAGGTTAATTTTTTTTTTTGTTTCTTACTTCTTCTCCACCCTCCACATCGAAAAGACTATCGCCGACACTAATGACCTCCATTAATGTCTTTAGTTGCCCGTCTTGGAAACAACTAATCAGTTTTATGAAAATGTCGACACGAATGTAATTGTTTGTCATTAACTATTTTTAAAACTAAAATAGTTAATCACTATTCTATATTACCTTGGGAGAATATTAGGTATGTCGATGTCAAGAATTCTTGACATCATTAGCTTTCACCTCGGAAAGCTAATCAAGTTTATAAATTTTGCCGATATCGACGTCATCTACCGATATCATTAACTATTTTGAACCCGAATAGTTAATCAAGGTTTATATTTATCCTCCCATATACCGGTAATGTCGATGTTAACCAGCTTGGTTAACATCATTAGACTCCCATATCATGGACAAACAAATCAAATTCGAGAAACAATCATTACCAAAATTCGTTGTTACTATTCATTTCCTCCAAAAGAACCCATAAATTAAATCTAGTCCTCTGTTTTTTGTCATTTAACCTTTCCTTTCTCCCTTTTCTTTTCCTCATCAATAAGCACCATTTATTTTCTTATATTTCAATAGTAAGTTAAAATAATTAGTAATTAGAGGAGATATAGGTATCAAGTACCTACCTACTGTAAACGCTCGACTTGCGTTCCCCTGCTGTTGTTGTACTCCTCCTGCGATTCCTCCTGAAACCATAAAACCCATCATTATTTCATATTAGTCAACATATCACACACAACAACAACAATGGCAATAATATTCATTTCTCTGTTACCAATCTTTTCTTTCTCACTTACATTCCTCATTATTATCCTTTAACTTTTCAGCTCATTAGTAGTCTAGTGGACATCTTGAATTCAATTTTAATCACAATTTTTTTTTAAGATAAAGACACACTTTGTGAAGGGAAAGAAAACAATTTCTACCCTTAATATGGCTAAATTTTGTCGTTTTATCAACTTGGCTGAATTTGCCAAAGGGGTAGCAAGCTTGACCTATCCTCATATTTTTATTTGTATCTGGAGTTCCAGGACTCTATATTAGGCGGGGTTAGACTCATTGGAAAGATAACACTCCCTTTTATAACTTCTATCATGGGACCCTCCCTGGATTCTGTAGTTTCCGGTTCAAATTCCCCTAGAAAACAGGGCAATGAACCTACCTTATTTTGCTAATGGAGAAAGTATCTCCAATTCATCTTCAATCCCTGCTTCCTCATTAGTCACAACCATGCCTTCCCTTTATTCATGTCAACAGTCTCATTTATGTCCTCTTAAGGTCATTTCTACCAAGTTAATTAATTAAGCATATCATAAGTTCTCATTCCCTCTCTGTAGTATCTCAGCCGAGAACATGCCCAAGGGAACCAAGAGTTCCCTTCCTCTCTTTTATGCACTCATTTCTTCTTCTTCTTCTTCAAGGCACTTAGATTATTCTAGTCCATTTAATCTCACTTGTTTCTGCATTTTCCCAACATTTTATGTTAAAGAACCCTAATTCCCCATTCAAGAAAATCATGAACCTTTAATCAAATTGAAGTTAATTTCATAGAAATTGGAATTAGAACTCCTTACTTGGATGGACTCTAAACTTTACTTCGCAAATTTTAGAAGAATCTTAGCCTTCTCCTTGTATATAGCTGGCCACTCTTCCCCCTCTTTTCTTCACCAATTCTTCACTTTTCTTCTTGTTTATTCTCCACCCGATTGTGTTCCTCCACTTAAAAATTCCAATGCTTATATGGGTTTACTAATTGTAGGTGTTTATTCCTAGTTTGATGAAGGAAAAATCTGAAATTCTCCCCCCCCTCCTTCTTCTTGTTATCAACCGCCCATGGATGAGAGAAGGGATGGATATTATAGTCCCATCTGTTCTTAATTCCATTTTGGCCCCATCTTTCACCCTTTTTTCTTATTTATAGCCCCTTTTGTTTCCTTTTTGTTACCTAAATTTTGTATTATAACAACATTTTGAATTATTATAAACCTCCCCCTCTTTGTATACTTTATTCTCAGGCTTCACATTTTATCTTGATCACAATCTCGGTACGTTCAGTAAATTCCGCCCGGAACATTCTAGTTACATTCCGCCCATTACGTTCCAGCCAAAGAGTGTTTTTTTAAAATAATTAATAGTTTTAGAATATTAATCATATCTCTCAATCTAACCATTAGATTGATATGAAATTTTGCGAGGAGTCTCCACATATTTCTATACATTAGCTTAAAACTTCAAAGCTATCAGAGAATATAAAGACCTTGTGATAAACATTCTATACTTTTTTAGTTTTTTTATCCACGTGGTATTATTTTATTTAAAAAATAAAACTAAAAATGTCTTTGTTTTAGAATAAACGAGCCATTGACATGTGCTCTGCCGTAGCGAGATTTTTTTGCCTCGTTTCTACATATATAATTTTTTGTTTTGTATTTTGGCTCTTATTCTTTTATTTTTTTTGTTTTAGTTTTGATCCCTTTTTTAGTTTAGTTTCTACAATGATAATATTTCCAATAATAATTAGAATGTTAATTATTTACAATAATGCTTATAATGACAACTATAATAATTGTGATAATTTAACAATCATGATACACTTCTTATTACTGATGTGGAAATAGTTGAAATATTCTTTAGATGGGTACTTGTGAAGTAGTTGAAAAAATATTATTCAATATTGTATTTTGACGAGTTTTAGAATTTTCACGGAGAGGTAGGAAGTTTGCTTGTTAAAATAATTCATTGATGCTCGAGAGAGATTAGTGGTTAAATTAGTAAAACCTGGTTATCAATAATAAGAAGGAAATTTTGAGAGGATCAATTCAATTCATAAAATTCACTACCAGAAGCACGTGATATCCCCGTTTGAAGGTCTAGTTTTTCTTTTTTTTTTACGAAAAAGATTGCGGTCGATTCTACCCGTCAAATCAATTTTCTGTCAGTTGGACCCTTCATCAAAGTTGTAGTCTTGGATGTAAAGATGACCCTGGATTTTTGAATCGCCTCATTACACTACCGGAAGCACGTGATATCCCTGTTCAGGGTTGGGTTTTCGGGTTTAGCGTTGAAGGTTTCGGGTGCGGGGTTTCGGGTTTGGGGTTACGAGGTCGGGGTTTCGCATTTGGGGTTCAAGGTTTCCAAGGTTTCGCGTTTGGGGTTAGGGGCTTTCGCGTTTGGGGTTCGAGGTTTTCGCGGTTCGGGGTTTCGGGTTTTTGCGGTTCAGGCTAGTGGGTTCGGGGTTTCGTGGTTCGGGTATGGGGTTTGGGGTTCAGGGTTTTCGAGGTGCGGGGTTTCTAGTTCGGGGTTTAGGGTTTCCGGGTTCGGGATTGGGGGTTCGGAGTTTCGTGGTTCGGGTTCGGGGTTTTCACGGTTCCGGGTTTCGCGTTCGGGTTTTCGTGGTTGGGGTTCGGGGTTCCGGGTTTCACGTTGAGGGTTTCGGGTTCAAGTTTTCGGGGTCAGGGTTTCAGGGTTACTCGTTTGGGGTTCGGGGTTTTCGGGGTTTTGCGTTTGTAGTTTGGGGTTTTCTGGGTTTCGCGTTAGGGGTTCAGGATTTTCACAGTTCAGGGTTTCGGTGTCGGGGTTTTGGGTTTCGTGGTTTTGGGGTTTTTGGGGTTTCGCGTTAGGGGTTTGGTGTTTTTTTCACGGTTCAGGTTCAGGGTTTTTGGGGTTTCACGTTAGGGGTTCAGGGTTTTGGCAGTTCGCGATTTGGAGTTCGGGGTTTCGAGGTTCGGGGTTTCGCGGTTTGGGTTTTTTGAGGTTATGGGTTTCGGGGTTCGGGGTTTCACGGTTCGGGGTTTCGGGGTTGGGGTTTCGGGTTTCTCGTTGGTGGTTTAGGGTTTCTCGTTGGTGGATTAGGGTTTCGTGTTTTTGGTTCGGGGTTTTCGGCGTTTCGCGTTTGGGGTTCGGGGTTTTCGGGGTTTCGTGTTTGGGGTTCGGGTTTTTCGGGGTTTCGAGTTGGGGGTTCGTGGCTTTCGCGGTTCAGGTTGGGGGTTTTCACGGTTTCGCGTTAGGGGTTCAGGTTTACGAGGTTCGTGGTTTCGCGGTTCGGGGTTTTTGAGGTTCAGGGTTTCGGGTACGGGGTTACGAGGTTCGGGGTTTCGCGGTTTCGGGTTTTGGTGTCGGGGTTTCGAGTTTCTAGTTGGTGGTTCGGGGTTTCGCGTTTGGGGTTCAGGGTTTTCGAAGTTCAGGGTTTCTGGTACAGGGTTTCGAGGTTCGGGGTTTCGGGTTCGGGGTCTCGCGGTTTGGGGTTGCGAGATCGGGGTTAGGGGTTTTGGGTTTCGTGTTGAGGGTGTAGGTTTTCGGGTTTCGGGGTTTCTCGTTTGGGTTTCGGGGTTTCGCGGTTCAGGGTTTCGCGTTTTGGGGTTTCGCGTTCAGGTTTTGAGTTTTCACGGTCCTCTGTTTTGGGTTTTCCTGCTTCAGGGTCGGGTTTTCGGGTTTAGTGTTGAGGGTTTCAGGTTTCGGGTTTCGGGGTTTCGCGTTTGGGTACACGTTTTCGGGGTCGGGTTACAAGGTTACGAATTTGGGGTTCGGGGTTTCGCGTTAGGGGTTCGGGGTTTTGGTTTCGAGGTGTCGAGGTTCAGGGTTCCGAGGTAGGGTTTTTCGCGTTTCTTGTTAGTGGTTCTAGTTTTTGCATTATGGGTTTGGGGTTTTCGCGGTTCGGGGTTTCTGGTACGGGGTTACGAGGTTTGGGGTTTCGGTTTCGATTTCGGGTTCAGGGTTTCGCGATTCGAGGTTTCGGTGCCGGGGTTTCGGGTTTCTGGTTGGTGGTTCAGGGTTTCGCGTTTGGGGTTCGGGGTTTCTGGTACGGGGTTTCAAGGTTCAGGGTTTCGCGTTGGGGGTTTGAGGTTTTCCGGGTTTCACGTTGGGGGTTCGCGGTTTTCACGGTTCAAGGTTTCTAGGTTCGGGTTTTGGATTCGGGGTTTCGCGGTTCGGGGTTTTGAAGTCGGGATTTCGGGTTTCGAGTTGGCGGTTTGGTTTTTGGCGGTTCGGCATTACGGGTTCGGGGTTTCACGGTTCGGGGTTTCAGGTTTTCTGTTTTGCGGTTCGAGGTTTCGCCATTCGGCGTTAAGGTTCGGGTTTTCGGGTTCAAGTTCGGGATTCGGGGTTTCGGGATTCGGGGTTTCGCGTTCGAGGTTCAGGGTTCGGGGTTTCGCGGTTTTGCGTTCAGAGTTTTCTGGGTTGGGCATTAAGGGTTCGGAATTTTCACGGTTCAGGGTTTCGCGGATCGGGGTATCGGGTTTGGTGTTTCGTGTTTTAGGGTTTCGCGTTTCGAGTTCGGCGTTTCATGGTTCACGGTTTCGCGGTTCGGGTTCGGCGGTTCGAGGTTTCGGGGTTCGAGGTTCGAGGTTTGGTTTCGCGCTTCCGCGGTTCGGGGTTTCGCCGTTCGACGTTTCGGTTCAGGTTTCGGGTTCAAGGTTCATGGTTTCAGGGTTTTGGGGTTCCGGGTTCGATTTCGAGGTTCCGCGGTTCGTGGTTTTGCATTTCGGCGTTTCAGGTCAGGGGTTTACGGGGTTTCACCTTGGCGGTTCGGGGTTTCACGGTTCGGGGTTTCGGGTTTTTGGTTTCGCGGTTTCGCGGTTCAGGGTTTCGGGTTAGGGGTTTAGGGATTTCACGGTTCGAGGTTATCGAGGTTTAGGGTTTCGGGTTTCAGGGTTAGGGTTACGGTTTTTGGGTTGAAATTGGGGGGTTTTAGGTTCGAGATTCGGGGTTTTAGGGGTTTCATGTTCAGGGTTTTACGGGTTTCACGTTCGGGTTTTTCGGAGTTTAGGGTTTCGGGGTTTCAGGGTTAGGGGTTTAGGGTTTCGCGTTTGGGTTTTGGTTTTGGGGTTCGAGGTTTTTGGGGTTTCGCGTTAGGGTTTCGGGGTTTTCACGGTACGGGGTTTCCAGATTCGGGGTTTCAGGTTCGAGGTTTTCGGGGTTTCGCGTTGGCGGGCCGGGGTTTCGAGGTTCGGGGTACGGGGTTTCGAGGTTCTGGGTTTCGCTGTTCGGTGTTTCGTGGTTCAAGATTTCGGATTCGGGGTTGTGGGTTGCGAGATTTCGCGTTTGGGGTTCGGGGCTTTTGGGGGTTTGGGGTTAGGTGTTCGGTATTTTTTTACGGTTCAGGTTCAGGGTTTTCGATGTTTCATGTTATAGGGGTTCAAGGTTTCAGGTTCGGGGTTTGGCGGTACAGGGTTTCAAGTTCGAGGTTTCGGGTTCAGCGGGTTTGGGGTTTCGGGTTCAGCGGATTCTGGGTTTCGCGGTTTGGGGTTTCACGTTCAGGGTTCGGAGTTTCACTTTCGGGGTTTTCGGGGTTTCGCGTTCGGGGTTTCGCATTCAAGTTTCGGGGTTTTCACGGTATGGGGATTCCAGGTTCGGGGTTTCGAGTTTCAGGGATTGAGGTTTCGAGGTTCGGGGTTTCGCGGTTCAGGGTTTCGTGTTCGGGTTTAGCAGGTTCCAGGTTTCACGGTTCGGGGTTTTCGGGTTAGGGGTTTAAAGTTTCGGGGTTTTCGAGGTTCGGGGTTTTCGAGGTTCGGTGTTTCGGGTTTAGCGGTTGAGGGATTCGCTTTGAGGGTTTCAGGTTTTGTGTTTGGGTTTTCGGGGTTTCGCGTTGGGCGTTCAGGGTTTTGCGGTTTGGGGTTTCAGGTTTCGGGTTCGGGTTTAGCGGGAACCAGGTTTCGCGGTTCGGGGTTTTCGTGTTAGGGTTTTAGGGTTTTGGGGTTTCATGGTTCGCGGTTGTTGATGTTCGGGGTTTCGGGTTTCGTGTTGAGGGTTTCAGGTTTCACGTTTTGGTTTCGGGGTTCGAGGTTTTCGGGGTTTCACGTTGGGTGTTCGGGGTTTCGCGGTTCGGGGTTTCGCGTTAGGGTTTCGGGGTTTTCACGGTACGGAGTTTCCAGATTAGGGGTTTCGGGTTCGGGGTTTCGCGTTGGCGTTCCGGGGTTTCGAGGTTTGGGGTATGGGGTTTCGAGGTTCGGGGTACGGGGTTTCGAGGTTCGGGGTTTCGCGGTTCAAGATTTCGGATTCGGGGTTGTGGGTTGCGGGATTTCGCGTTTGGGGTTCGGGGATTTTGGGGGTTTGGCATTAGGTGTTCGGTATTTTTTCACGGTTCAAGTTTAGGGTTTTCAGGGTTTCGTGTTATATGGGTTAAAGGTTTCGGGTTTGGGGTTTGGTGGTACAGGGTTTCGAGTTTCGGGGTTCGGGTTTAGCGGGTTCTGGGTTTCTCGGTTCGGGGTTTCGCGTTCGAGTTTCGGGGTTTTCACGGACGGGGATTCGAGGTTTGGGGTTTTGGGTTTCAGGGTTTGGGGTTTCGAGGTTTGGGGTTTCGCGGTTCAGGGTTTCGTGTTCGGGTTTAGCGGGTTCCAGTTTTCGCGGTTCGGGGTTTTCGGGTTAGGGGTTTAGGGTTTTGGGGTTTTCGAGGTTCGGTGTTTCGGGTTAGGTGTTTAGGGTTTAGGGTTTCGCGTTGAGGGTTTCAGGTTTTTCGTTTGGGTTTTCGAGGTTTCGCGTTGGGCGTTCGGGGTTTTGCGGTTCGGGGTTTCGGGTTCAGGTTTAGCGGGTTCCAGGTTACGCGGTTCGGGGTTTTCGTGTTGGGGTTTTAATGTTTCGGGGTTTCACGGTTCGCGGTTGTCGAGGTTCGGGGTTTCGAGTTAGGGGTTTCGTGTTGAGGGTTTCGGGTTTCGCGTTTGGGTTTCGGGGTTCAAGGTTTTCGGGGTTTCGCGTTGGGCGTTCGGGGTTTCGCGTTGGGCGTTCGGGGTTTTGCGTTAGGGTTTCGGGGTTTTCACGGTACGATGTTTCCAAGTTCAGGGTTTCAGATTCGGGGTTTCGCCGTTCGTTGTTCGGGGTTTGGCGGTTCGGGGTTTTGCCGTTCGGTGTTTTGGTTCAAATTTTCGAGTTTGGGGTTTATGGTTTCGAGGTTTCGGGGTTCCAGGTTCGGTTCAAGGTTCCGCGGTTCGTGGTTTTGCTGTTTGGCGTTTCAAGTTCGGGTATTCAGGTTTAAGTCCGCGGTTTGGGTTAGGGGTTTAGGGTTTTGGGATTTCACGGTTCAGGGTTTTCGAGGTTTCACGTTCAGGGTTTTTGGAGTTCGGGATTTCACGGTTCAGGGTTTTCGAGGTTTCACGTTCAGGGTTTTCGGAGTTCGGGATTTCGCGTTAGGAGTTCGGCGTATTCCCTGTTCGAGGTTTTCGAGGTTCGGGGTTTCGCGGTTTAGTGTTTTCGCAGTTCGGGTTTTTGGTTTTGGGGTTTCGAGGTTCGGGGTTTCGCGTTCGGGTTTAGCGGGTTCCGGGTTTCGCGGTTCGGGGTTTTCGGGTTAGGGGTTTAGAGTTTCAGGGTTTCACGGTTCGGGGTTTTCGAGGTTCGGGTTTTCAGGAGGTTTAGGGTTTAGGGTTTCGCGTTTGGGTTTTGGGGTTCAAGGTTTTCGAGGTTTTGCGTTGGGCGTTCGGGGTTTCGGGGTTTTGTGTTAGGGTACGGGGTTTATAGGTTCGGGTTTTCCGGTTCAGGGTTTGGGGTTTTCGGGGTTTTGCGTTGGCGGTCCGGGGTTTCGAGGTTCGGGGTTTCACTGTTCGAGGTTCAGGGTTTCGCGGTTCATGGTTTCGGAGTCGAGGTTGTGGGTTTCGTGGTTTTGCATTTGGGGTTCGTGGTTCGGGGCTTTCGGGGTTTTGCGTTCGGTGTTCGGTGTTTTTTCACGGTTCAGGTTCAGGGTTTCGGGTTCGGGGTTTCGCGGTTCGGGGTTTCGGGGTTTCGATGTTCGGGGTTTTCGGGTTAGGGGTTCAGGTTTAGCGGGTTTCGGGTTTAACATTTTGGGTTTAGCGGGTTCCGGGTTTCACGGTTCGCGGTTTTGATGGTTTCGGGGTTCCGAGGTAGGGTTTTCGCGTTTCTTGTTAGTGGTTCTAGTTTTTGCATTATGGGTTCGGAGTTTTCGCGGTTCGGGGTTTCTGGTACGGGGTTACGAGGTTTGGGGTTTAGGTTTCGGGTTCAGAGTTTCGCGGATCGGGGTATCGGGCTCGGTGTTTCGTGTTTAAGGGTTTCGTGTTTCGAGTTCGGCGTTTCATGGTTCACGGTTTCGCGGTTCGGGTTTGGCGGTTCGAGGTTTCGGGGTTCTAGGTTCGAGGTTTGGTTTCGCGCTTCCGCGGTTCGGGGTTTCGCCGTTCGACGTTTCGGTTCAGGTTTTCGGGTTCAAGGTTCATGGTTTCAGGGTTTTGGGGTTTCGGGTTCGATTTCGAGGTTCCGCGGTTCGTGGTTTTGCATTTCGGCGTTTCGGATTAGGGGTTTACGGTTTCGGGATTTCACGGTTCGTGGTTTCGAGGTTCGGGGATTTCGGGGTTTCACGTTCGGGGTTCAGGGTTTCGTGTTCGGGTTTCGGGGTTTTCACGGTACGGGGTTTCCAGGTTCTGGGTTTCGGGTTCGGGGTTTTCGGGGTTTCACCTTGGCGGTTTGGGGTTTCGCGTTGGGGGTTCGGGGTTTTTAGGGTTTCGCGTTGGGGGTATGGGTTTTTAGGGTTTTGCGTTGGGGGTTCGGGGTTTTCACGGTTCAAGGTTTCCAGGTTCGGGTTTAGGGTTTGGGGTTTCGTGGTTCGGGGTTTTGGAGTCGGGGTTTCGGGTTTCGAGTTGGCGGTTCGGTTTTTGGCGGTTCGGCATTGTGGGTTCGGGGTTTCACGGTTCGGGGTTTCGGGTTTTTGGTTTCGCGGTTTCGCGGTTCGGGGTTTCGGGTTAGGGGTTTAGGGATTTCACGGTTCAGGGTTATCGAGGTTTAGGGTTTCGGGTTTCGGGGTTAGGGTTACGATTTTCGGGTTGAAGTTGGGGGTTTTAGGTTCGAGATTCGGGGTTTTAGGGGTTTCATGTTCGGGGTTTTTGGAGTTCAGGGTTTTACGGGTTTCACGTTCGGGTTTTTCGGAGTTCGGGGTTTCGCATTCGGGGTTCGGGGTTTTCAGGGTTCGGGTTTAGCGGGTACCGGGTTTTACTGTTCTTGGTTTCTAGGTTAGGGGTTTAGGGTTTCGGGGTTTCACGGTTAGGGGTTTAGGGTTTCGCGTTTGGGTTTCGGGGTTCGAGGTTTTTGGGGTTTCGCGTTAGGTTTCGGGTTTTCATGGTACGGGGTTTCCAGATTCAGGGTTTCGGGTTCGGGGTTTTCAGGGTTTCGCGTTGGCGGTCCGGGGTTTCGAGGTTCGGGGTACGGGGTTTCGAGGTTCTGGGTTTCGCTGTTCGGTGTTTCGCGGTTCAAGATTTCGGATTCGGGGTTGTGGGTTGCGGGATTTCGCGTTTGGGGTTCGGGGCTTTTCGGGGTTTGGGGTTAGGTGTTCGGTATTTTTTTACGGTTCAGGTTCAGGGTTTTTGGGGTTTCGTGTTATAGGGGTTCAAGGTTTCGGGTTCGGGGTTTGGCGGTACAGGGTTTCAAGTTCGGGGTTTCGGGTTCAGCGGGTTTGGGGTTTTGGGTTCAGCGGATTCTGGGTTTCGCGGTTTGGGGTTTCAGGTTCGGGGTTCGGAGTTTCACTTTCGGTGTTTTCGGGGTTTCGTGTTTGGGGTTTCGCATTCGAGTTTCGGGGTTTTCACGGTACGGGGATTCCAGGTTCGGGGATTCGGGTTTCAGGGATTGGGGTTTCGAGGTTCAGGGTTTCGTGTTCGGGTTTAACAGGTTCCAGGTTTCGTGGTTCGAGGTTTTCGGGTTAGGGGTTTAAAGTTTCGGGGTTTTCGAGGTTCGGTGTTTCGGGTTTAGCGGTTGAGGGATTCGCTTTGATGGTTTCAGGTTTTGCGTTTGGGTTTTCGGGTTTTCATGGTTCGCGGTTGTAGATGTTCGGGGTTTCGGGTTAGGGGTTTAGGGTTTCGGGTTTCGTGTTGAGGGTTTCGGGTTTCACGTTTTGGTTTCGGGTTTCGAGTTTTTCGGGGTTTCACATTGGGTGTTCAGGGTTTCGCGGTTCGGGGTTTCACGTTAGGGTTTCGGGGTTTTCACAGTACAGGGTTTCTAGATTCGGGGTTTCGGGTTCGGGGTTTTGCGCTGATGGTCCGGGGTTTCAATGTTCGGGGTACGAGGTTTCGAGGTTCGGGGTTTCGCTGTTCGGGGTTTCGCGGTTCAAGATTTCGGATTAGGGGTTGTGGGTTGCGGGATTTCGCGTTTGGGGTACGGGGCTTTTGGGGGTTTGGCGTTAGGTGTTCGGTATTTTTTCACGGTTCAGGTTCAGGTTCAGGGTTTTCGGGGTTTCGTGTTATAGGTGTTAAAGGTTTCGGGTTCAGGGTTTGGTGGTACAGGGTTTCGAGTTTCGGGGTTCGGGTTTAGCGGGTTCTGGGTTTCGCAGTTCGGGGTTTCGGGTTCGGGGTTCGGAGTTTCACTTTTGGGGTTTTCGGGGATTCGCGTTCGGGGTTCGGTGTTTCGCGTTCGAGTTTTGGTGTTTTCACGGTACGGGGATTCCAGGTTTGGGGTTTCGAGGTTCGGGGTTTCGGGTTCGGGGTCTCGCGGTTTGGGGTTGCGAGATCGGGGTTAGGGGTTTTGGGTTTCGTGTTGAGGGTGTAGGTTTTCGGGTTTCGGGGTTTCGCGTTTGGGTTTCGGGGTTTCGCGGTTCAGGGTTTCGCGTTTTGGGGTTTCGCGTTCAAGTTTCGAGTTTTCACGGTCCTTTGTTTTGGGTTTTCACGGTTCAGGGTCGGTTTTTCGAGTTTAGTGTTGAGGGTTTCGGGTTCCGGGTTTCGGGGTTTCGCGTTTGGGTTCACGTTTTCGAGGTCGGGTTACAAGGTTACGAATTTGGGGTTCGGGGTTTCGCGTTTGGGGTTCGGGGTTTTGGTTTCGGGGTTTCGAGGTTCGGGGTTTCGAGGTTCGGGGTTTTCACGTTTCTTGTTAGTGGTTCTAGTTTTTGCATTATGGGTTGGGGGTTTTCGCGGTTCGGGGTTTCTGGTACGGGGTTACGAGGTTTGGGGTTTCGGTTTCGATTTCGGGTTCAGGGTTTCGCGATTCGAGGTTTCGGTGCCGGGGTTTCGGGTTTCTGGTTGGTGGTTCAGGGTTTCGCGTTTGGGGTTCGGGGTTTTCGAGGTTCGGGGTTTCTGGTACGGGGTTTCAAGGTTCGAGGTTTTGGTTTCGGGGTTTCGAGGTTTGGTGTTAGGGGTTTCGTGTTGGGGGTTCGAGGTTTTCCGGGTTTCACGTTGGGGGTTCGTGGTTTTCACGGTTCAAGGTTTCTAGGTTCGGGTTTTGGATTCGGGGTTTCGCGGTTCGGGGTTTTGGAGTCGGGGTTTCGGGTTTCGAGTTGGCGGTTTGGTTTTTGGCGGTTCGACATTACGGGTTCGGGGTTTCACGGTTCGGGGCTTCAGGTTTTCTGTTTTGCGGTTCGAGGTTTCGTCGTTCGGCGTTAAGGTTGGGGTTTTCGAGTTCAAGTTCGCGGTTCGGGGTTCCGTGATTCGGGGTTTCACGTTCGAGGTTCAGGGTTCGGGGTTTCGCGGTTTTGCGTTCGGAGTTTTCTGGGTTGTGCGTTAAGGGTTCGGGATTTTCACGGTTCAGGGTTTCGCGGATCGGGGTATCGGGTTCGGTGTTTCGTGTTTTAGGGTTTCGCGTTTCGAGTTCGGCGTTTCATGGTTCACGGTTTCGCGGTTCGGGTTCGGCGGTTCGAGGTTTCGGGGTTCAAGGTTCGAGGTTTGGTTTCGCGCTTCCGCGGTTCGGGGTTTCGCCGTTAGAAGTTTCGGTTCAGGTTTTCGGGTTCAAGGTCATGGTTTCAGGGTTTTGGGGTTCCGGGTTTCGATTTCGAGGTTCCGCGGTTCGTGGTTTTGCATTTCGGCGTTTCGGGTTAGGGGTTTACGGGGTTTCACCTTGGCGGTTCGGGGTTTCGCGTTGGGGGTTCGGGGTTTTTAGGGTTTCGCGTTGGGGGTTACGGGTTTTTAGGGTTTTGCGTTGGGGGTTCGGGGTTTTCACGGTTCAGGGTTTCCAGGTTCGGGTTTAGGATTTGGGGTTTTGTGGTTTGGGGTTTTGAAGTCGGGGTTTCGGGTTTCGAGTTGGCGGTTCGGTTTTTGGTGGTTCGGCATTGTGGGTTCGGGGTTTCACTGTTCGGGGTTTCGGGTTTTTGGTTTCGCGGTATCGCGGTTCAGGGTTTCGGGTTAGGGGTTTAGGGATTTCACGGTTCGGGGTTTCGGGTTTCAGGGTTAGGGTTACGGTTTTCGGGTTGAGGTTGGGGGGTTTTAGGTTCGAGATTCGGGGTTTTAGGGGTTTCATGTTCGGGGTTTTCGGAGTTCAGGGTTTTACGGGTTTCACGTTCGGGTTTTTCGGAGTTTCGGGTTTCGGGGTTTCACGGTTAGGGGTTTAGGGTTTCGCGTTTGGGTTCTGGGGTTCAAGGTTTTTGGGGTTTCGCGTTAGGGTTTCGGGGTTTTCACGGTACAGGGTTTCCAGATTCGGGGTTTCGGGTTCGAGGTTTTCGGGGTTTCGCGTTGGCGGTCCGGGGTTTCGAGGTTCGGGGTTTGGGGTTTCGAGGTTCTGGGTTTCGCTGTTCGGTGTTTCGCGGTTCAGGGATTGTGGGTTGCGAGATTTTGCGTTTGGGGTTCGGGGCTTTTGGGGGTTTGGGGTTAGGTGTTCGGTATTTTTTTACGGTTCAGGTTCAGGGTTTTCGGGGTTTCGTGTTATAGGGGTTCAAGGTTTCGGGTTCGGGTTAGGGGTTTAGGGTTTTGGGATTTCACGGTTCAGGGTTTTCGAGGTTTCACGTTCATGGTTTTCGGAGTTCGGGATTTCGCGTTAGGAGTTTGGGGTATTCCCTGTTCGAGGTTTTCGAGGTTCGGGGTTTTGCGGTTTGGAGTTTTCGCAGTTCGGGTTTTTGGTTTCAGGGTTTCGAGGTTCGGGGTTTCGCGGTTAAGGGTTTCGGGTTGGCGTTCCAGGGTTTCGAGGTTCGGGGTTTCACGGTGCGGGGTTCTGGGTTTCGCGGTTCATGGTTTCGGAGTCAGGGTTATGGGTTTTGTGGTTTTGCGTTTGGGGTTCGGGGCTTTCGGGGTTTTGCGTTAGGTGTTCGGTGTTTTTTCACAGTTCAGGTTCAGGGTTTCGGGTTCGGGGTTTCGCGGTTCGGGGTTTCGAGTTCAGGGTTTTATGGTTTGGGGTTCGGGGTTTGTGGTTTTAGGGGTTCGGGGTTTCGCGGTTCGGGGTTTTCGAGGTTTCACGTTCAGGGTTTTCGGAATTCGGGATTTCGCGTCAGGAGTTCGGGGTTTTCCCTATTCGAGGTTTTCGAGGTTCGGGGTTTCGCGGTTTGGTGTTTTCGCAGTTCGGGTTTTTGGTTTCGGGGTTTCAAGGTTCAGGGTTTCGCTGTTCGGGGTTTCGGGTTCGGGTTTAGCGGGTTCCGGGTTTCGCGGTTCGGGGTTTTCGAGTTAGGGGTTTAGAGTTTTGGGGTTTCACGGTTCAGGGTTTCGAAGTTCGGGGTTTAGGGTTAGGGGTTTAGGGTTTAGGGTTTCGCGTTGAGGGTTTCGGGTTTTGCGTTTGGGTTTTGGGGTTCGAAGTTTTCAAGGTTTTGTGTTGGGCGTTCGGGGTTTCGGGGTTCGGGGTTTTGTGTTAGGGTACGGGGTTTATAGGTTCGGGTTTTCCGGTTCAGGGTTCGGGGTTTTCGGGGTTTTGCGTTGGCGATCTGGGGTTTCGAGGTTCGGGGTTTTAACTGTTCAGGGTTCTGGGTTTCGCGGTTCATGGTTTCGGAGTCAGGGTTGTGGGTTTCGTGGTTTTGCGTTTGGGGTTCGGGGTTCGGGGCTTTCGGGGTTTTGCGTTAGGTGTTCGGTGTTTTTTCACGGTTCAGGTTCAGGGTTTCAGGTTCGGGGTTTCGCGGTTCGGGGTTTCGAGTTTGGGGTTTTAAGGTTTGGGGTTCGAGGTTTGTGGTTTTAGGGGTTCGGGGTTTCGCGGTTCGGGGTTTTCAGGTTTAGCGGGTTCCGGGTTTCACGGTTCGCGTTTTCGATGGTTTCGGGGTTCCAAGGTAGGGTTTTCGCGTTTCTTATTAGTGGTTCTAGTTTTTGCATTATGTGTTCTGTGTTTTCGCGGTTCGGGGTTTCTGGTACAGGATTACGAGGTTTGGCGTTTTGGTTTCGGGTTCAGGGTTTCGCGATTTGAGGTTTTGGTGTCGGGGTTTCGGGTTTCTGGTTGGTGGTTCAGGGTTTCGCGTTTGGGGTTCGGGGTTTTTGAGGTTCGGGGTTTCTGGTACGGGGTTTCAAGGTTCGAGGTTTCGGTTTCGAGGTTTGGTGTTAGGGGTTTCGTGTTGGGGGTTCGAGGTTTTCCGGGTTTCGCGCTGGGGGTTCGGGGTTTTCACGGTTCAAGGTTTCTAGGTTCGGGTTTTGGATTCGGGGTTTCGCGGTTCGGGGTTTTGGTGTCGGGTCGGGTTTCGAGTTGGCGGTTTGGTTTTTGGCGGTTCGGCATGACGAGTTCGGGGTTTCACGGTTCGGGGTTTCGCGTTTTCTGTTTTGCGGTTTCGCCGTTCGGCGTTAAGGTTCGGGTTTTCGGGTTCAAGTTTGCGGTTCGGGGTTTCGGAATTCGGGGTTTCGCGTTCGAGGTTCAGGGTTCGGGGTTTCGCGGTTTTGCGTTCGGAGTTTTCTGGGTTTCGCGTTAAGGGTTTGGGATTTTCATGGTTCAGGGTTTCGCGGATCGGGGTATCGGTTTCGGTGCTTCGTGTTTTAGGGTTTCACGTTTTGAGTTCGGCGTTTCATGGTTCACGGTTTCGCGGTTCGGGTTCGGCGGTTCGAGGTTTCGGGGTTCGAGGTTTGGTTTCGCGCTTCCGCGGTTCGGGGTTTCGTCGTTCGACGTTTCGGTTCAGGTTTTCGGGTTCAAGGTTCATGGTTGCAGGGTTTTGGGGTTCCGGGTTCGATTTCGAGGTTCCGCGGTTCGTGGTTTTGCATTTCGGCGTTTCGGGTTAGGGGTTTACGGTTTCGGGATTTCACGGTTCGTGGTTTCGAGGTTCGAGGATTTCAGGGTTTCACGTTCGGGGTTCAGGGTTTCGTGTTCGGGTTTGGTGGTTTTCACGGTACGGGGTTTCCAGGTTCTGGGTTTCGGGTTCGGGGTTTTCGGGGTTTCACCTTGGCGTTTTTCGGGTTCAAGGTTCATGGTTTCAGGGTTTTGGGGTTCCGGGTTTCGATTTCGAGGTTCCGCGGTTCGTGGTTTTGCATTTCGGCGTTTCGGGTTAGGGGTTTACGGGGTTTCACCTTGGCGGTTCGGGGTTTCGCGTTGGGGGTTCGGGGTTTTTAGGGTTTCGCGTTGGGGGTTACGGGTTTTTAGGGTTTTGCGTTGGGGGTTCGGGGTTTTCACGGTTCAGGGTTTCCAGGTTCGGGTTTAGGATTTGGGGTTTTGTGGTTTGGGGTTTTGGAGTCGGGGTTTCGGGTTTCGAGTTGGCGGTTCGGTTTTTGGTGGTTCGGCATTGTGGGTTCGGGGTTTCACTGTTCGGGGTTTCGGGTTTTTCGTTTCGCGGTATCGCGGTTCAGGGTTTCGGGTTAGGGGTTTAGGGATTTCACGGTTCGGGGTTATCGAGGTTTAGGGTTTCGGGTTTCAGGGTTAGGGTTACGGTTTTCGGGTTGAGGTTGGGGGGTTTAGGGTTCGAGATTCGGGGTTTTAGGGGTTTCATGTTCGGGGTTTTCGGAGTTTCGGGTTTCGGGGTTTCACGGTTAGGGGTTTAGGGTTTCGCGTTTGGGTTCTGGGGTTCGAGGTTTTTGGGGTTTTGCGTTAGGGTTTCAGGGTTTTCACGGTACAGGGTTTCCAGATTCGGGGTTTCGGGTTCGAGGTTTTCGGGGTTTCGCGTTGGCGGTCCGGGGTTTCGAGGTTCGGGGTTTGGGGTTTCGAGGTTCTGGGTTTCGCTGTTCGGTGTTTCGCGGTTCAGGGATTGTGGGTTGCGAGATTTCGCGTTTGGGGTTCGGGGCTTTTGGGGGTTTGGGGTTAGGTGTTCGGTATTTTTTTACGGTTCAGGTTCAGGGTTTTCGGGGTTTCGTGTTATAGGGGTTCAAGGTTTCGGGTTCGGGGTTTGGCGGACAGGGTTTCAAGTTCGGGGTTTCGGGTTCAGCGGGTTTGGGGTTTCGGGTTCAGCTGATTCTGGGTTTCGCGGTTTGGGGTTTCAGGTTCGGGGTTCGGAGTTTCACTTTCGGGGTTTTTGGGGTTTCGCATTCGAGTTTCGGGGTTTTTACGGTACGGGGATTCCAGGTTCGGGGTTTCGAGTTTCAGGGATTGAGGTTTCGAGGTTCGGGGTTTCGCGGTTCAGGGTTTCGTGTTCGGGTTTAGCAGCTTCCAGGTTTCGCGGTTCGGGGTTTTCGGGTTAGGGGTTTAAAGTTTCGGGGTTTTCTAGGTTCTGTGTTTCGGGTTTAGCGGTTGAGGGATTCGCTGTGAGGGTTTCAGGTTTTGCGTTTGGGTTTTCGGGGTTTCGCGTTGAGCGTTCAGGGTTTCGCGGTTTGGGGTTTCGGGTTCGGGTTTAGCGGGTACCAGGTTTCGCGGTTCGGGGTTTTCGTGTTAGGGTTTGAGGGTTTCGGGGTTTCATGGTTCGGGTTTTGAGTTTTTCGGGGTTTCACATTGGGCGTTCGGGGTTTCGCCGTTCGAGGTTTCGCGTTAGGGTTTCGGGGTTTTCACAGTACGGGGTTTCTAGATTCGAGGTTTCGGGTTCGGGGTTTTGCGTTGGTGGTCCGGGGTTTCAAGGTTCGGGGTTTCGGGGTACGGGGTTTCGAGGTTCGGGGTTTCGCTGTTCGGGGTTTCGCCGTTCAAGATTTTGGATTCGGGGTTGTGGGTTGCGGGATTTCGCGTTTGGGGTTCGGGGCTTTTGGGGGTTTGGCGTTAGGTGTTCGGTATTTTTTCACGGTTCAGGTTCAGGGTTTTCGGGGTTTCGTCTTATAGGTGTTAAAGGTTTTGGGTTCGGGGTTTGGTGGTACAGGGTTTCGAGTTTCGGGGTTTCGAGTTTCGGGGTTCGGGGTTTCGAGTTTCGAGTTTCGGGGTTTCCGAGTTTCGGGGTTTCGAGTTTCTGGGTTTCGCGGTTCGGGGTTCGGAGTTTCACTTTTGGGGTTTTCGGGGATTCGCGTTCGGGGTTCAGGGTTTCGCGTTCGAGATTCGGTGTTTTCACGGTACGGGGATTCCAGGTTCGGGGTTTTGGGTTTCAGGTTTGGGGTTTCTCGGTTCGGGGTTTCGCGGTTCAGGGTTTCGTGTTCGGTTTTAGCGGGTTCCAGTTTTCGCGGTTCGGGGTTTTCAGGTTAGGGGTTTAGGGTTTTGGGGTTTTCGAGGTTCGGTGTTTCGGGTTAGGTGTTTAGGGTTTAGGGTTTCGCGTTGAGGGTTTCAGGTTTTGCGTTTGGGTTTTCGAGGTTTCGCATTGGGCGTTCGGGGTTTCGCGGTTCGGGGTTTCGGGTTCGGGTTTAGCGGGTTCCAGGTTACGCGGTTCGGAGTTTTCGTGTTGGGGTTTTAGGGTTTTGGGGTTTCACGGTTCGCGGTTGTCGAGGTTCAGTGTTTTGAGTTAGGGGTTTAGGGTTTCGTGTTGAGGGTTTCGGGTTTCGCGTTTGGGTTTCGGGGTTCGAGGTTTTCGGGGTTTCGCGTTGGGCGTTCGGGGTTTCGCGGTTCGGGGTTTCGCGTTACGGTTTCGGGGTTTTCACGGTACGATGTTTCCAAGTTCGGGGGGTTTCGGGTTCGGGGTTTCGCCGTTCGTGGTTCGGTGTTTGGCGGTTCGGGGTTTTGCCGTTCGGCGTTTTGGTTCAGGTTTTCGAGTTTGGGGTTTAAGGCTTCGAGGTTTCGTGGTTCCAGGTTTGGTTTCGAGGTTCCGCGGTTCGTGGTTTTCCTGTTCGGCGTTTCAAGTTCGGGTATTTGGGTTTAAGTTCGCGGTTCGGGTTAGGGGTTTAGGGTTTTGGGATTTCACGGTTCAGGGTTTTCGAGGTTTCACGTTCATGGTTTTCGGAGTTTGGGATTTCGCGTTAGGAGTTTGGGGTATTCCCTGTTCGAGGTTTTCGAGGTTCGGGGTTTTGTGGTTTGGAGTTTTCGCAGTTCGGGTTTTTGGTTTCAGGGTTTCGAGGTTCGGGGTTTCGCGGTTCGGGGTTTCGGGTTGGCGTTCCAGGGTTTCGAGGTTCGGGGTTTCACGGTGCGGGGTTCTGGGTTTCGCGGTTCATGGTTTCGGAGTCAGGGTTATGGGTTTTGTGGTTTTGCGTTTGGGGTTCGGGGCTTTCGGGGTTTTACGTTAGGTGTTCGGTGTTTTTTCACAGTTCAGGTTCAGGGTTTCGGGTTCGGGGTTTCGCGGTTCGGGGTTTCGAGTTCAGGGTTTTATGGTTTGGGGTTCGGGGTTTGTGGTTTTAGGGGTTCGGGGTTTCGCGGTTCGGGGTTTTCGAGGTTTCACGTTCAGGGTTTTCGGAATTCGGGATTTCGCGTCAGGAGTTCGGGGTTTTCCCTGTTCGAGGTTTTCGAGGTTCGGGGTTTCGCGGTTTGGTGTTTTCGCAGTTCGGGTTTTTGGTTTCGGGGTTTCAAGGTTCAGGGTTTCGCTGTTCGTGGTTTCGGGTTCGGGTTTAGCGGGTTCCGGGTTTCGCGGTTCGGGGTTTTCGGGTTAGGGGTTTAGAGTTTCGGGGTTTCACGGTTCAGGGTTTTCGAAGTTCGGGGTTTCGGGTTAGGGGTTTAGGGTTTAGGGTTTCGCGTTGAGGGTTTCGGGTTTTGCGTTTGGGTTTTGGGGTTCGAAGTTTTCGAGGTTTTGTGTTGGGCGTTCGGGGTTTCGGGGTTCGGGGTTTTGTGTTAGGGTACGGGGTTTATAGGTTCGGGTTTTCCGGTTCAGGGTTCGGGGTTTTCGGGGTTTTGCGTTGGCGGTCTGGGGTTTCGAGGTTCGGGGTTTTAACTGTTCAGGGTTCTGGGTTTCGCGGTTCATGGTTTCGGAGTCAGGGTTGTGGGTTTCGTGGTTTTGCGTTTGGGGTTCGGGGTTCGGGGCTTTCGGGGTTTTGCGTTAGGTGTTCGGTGTTTTTTCACGGTTCAGGTTCAGGGTTTCAGGTTCGGGGTTTCGCGGTTCGGGGTTTCGAGTTTGGGGTTTTAAGGTTTGGGGTTCGAGGTTTGTGGTTTTAGGGGTTCGGGGTTTCGCGGTTCGGGGTTTTCAGGTTTAGCGGGTTCCGGGTTTCACATTTTGGGTTTAGCGGGTTCCGGGTTTCACGGTTCGCGTTTTCGATGGTTTCGGGGTTCCAAGGTAGGGTTTTCGCGTTTCTTGTTAGTGGTTCTAGTTTTTGCATTATGTGTTCGGTGTTTTCGCGGTTCGGGGTTTCTGGTACAGGGTTACGAGGTTTGGCGTTTTGGTTTCGGGTTCAGGGTTTCGCGATTTGAGGTTTTGGTGTCGGGGTTTCGGGTTTCTGGTTGGTGGTTCAGGGTTTCGCGTTTGGGGTTCGGGGTTTTTGAGGTTCGGGGTTTCTGGTACAGGGTTTCAAGGTTCGAGGTTTCGGTTTTGAGGTTTGGTGTTAGGGGTTTCGTGTTGGGGGTTCGAGGTTTTCCGGGTTTCGCGCTGGGGGTTCGGGGTTTTCACGGTTCAAGGTTTCTAGGTTGGGGTTTTGGATTCGGGGTTTCGCGGTTCGGGGTTTTGGTGTCGGGATTTCGGGTTTCGAGTTGGCGGTTTGGTTTTTGGCGGTTCGGCATGACGAGTTCGGGGTTTCACGGTTCGGGGTTTCGGGTTTTCTGTTTTGCGGTTTCGCCGTTCGGCGTTATGGTTCGGGTTTTCGGGTTCAAGTTCACGGTTCGGGGTTTCGGGATTCGGGGTTTCGCGTTCGAGGTTCAGGGTTCGGGGTTTCGCGGTTTTGCGTTCGGAGTTTTCTGGGTTTCGTGTTAAGGGTTCGGGATTTTCATGGTTCAGGGTTTCGCGGATCGGGGTATCGGGTTCGGTGCTTCGTGTTTTAGGGTTTCACGTTTCGAGTTCGGCGTTTCATGGTTCACGGTTTCGCGGTTCGGGTTCGGCGGTTCGAGGTTTCGGGGTTCGAGGTTTGGTTTCGCGCTTCCGCGGTTCGGGGTTTCGTCGTTCGACGTTTCGGTTCAGGTTTTCGGGTTCAAGGTTCATGGTTGCAGGGTTTTGGGGTTCCGGGTTCGATTTCGAGGTTCCGCAGTTCGTGGTTTTGCATTTCGGCGTTTCGGGTTAGGGGTTTACGGTTTCGGGATTTCACGGTTCGTGGTTTCGAGGTTCGAGGATTTCAGGGTTTCACGTTCGGGGTTCAGGGTTTCGTGTTCGGGTTTGGTGGTTTTCATGGTACGGGGTTTCCAGGTTCTGGGTTTCGGGTTCGGGGTTTTCGGGGTTTCACCTTGGCGTTTTGGGGTTTCGCGTTGGGGGTTCGGGGTTTTTAGGGTTTCGCGTTGGGGGTACGGGTTTTTAGGGTTTTGCGTTGGGGGTTCGGGGTTTTCACGGTTCAAGGTTTCCAGGTTCGGGTTTAGGGTTTAGGGTTTCGTGGTTCAGGGTTTTGGAGTCGGGGTTTCGGGTTTCGAGTTGGCGGTTCGGTTTTTGGCGGTTCGACAATGTGGGTTCGGGGTTTCACGGTTCAGGGTTTCGGGTTTTTGGTTTCGTGGTTTTGCGGTTCGGGGTTTCGGGTTAGGGGTTTAGGGATTTCACGGTTCAAGGTTATCGAGGTTTAGGGTTTCGGGTTTCGGGGTTAGGGTTACGGTTTTTGGGTTGAGGTTGGGGGGTTTTAGGTTTGAGATTCGGGGTTTTAGGGGTTTCATGTTCGGGGTTTTCGGAGTTCAGGGTTTTACGGGTTTCACGTTCGGGTTTTTCGGAGTTCGGGGTTTCGCATTCGGGGTTCGGGGTTTTCAGGGTTCGGGGTTTAGCGGGTTCCGGGTTTTACTGTTCTTGGTTTCCAGGTTAGGGGTTTAGGGTTTCGGGGTTTCACGGTTAGGGGTTTAGGGTTTCGCGTTTGGGTTTCGGGGTTCGAGGTTTTTGGGGTTTCGCGTTAGGGTTTCGGGTTTTCATGGTACGGGGTTACCAGATTCGGGGTTTTGGGTTCGGGGTTTTCGGGGTTTCGCATTGGCGGTCCGGGGTTTCGAGGTTCGGGGTACGGGGTTTCGAGGTTCTGGGTTTCGCTGTTCGGTGTTTCGCGGTTCAAGATTTCAGATTCGGGGTTGTGGGTTGCTGGATTTCGCGTTTAGGGTTAGGTGTTCGGTATTTTTTTACGGTTCAGGTTCAGGGTTTTTGGGGTTTCGTGTTATAGGGGTTCAAGGTTCCGGGTTCGGGGTTTGGCGGTACAGGGTTTCAAGTTCGGGGTTTCGGGTTCAGCAGGTTTGGGGTTTTGGGGTTTCAGGGATTGGGGTTTTGAGGTTCGGGGTTTCGCGGTTCAGGGTTTCGTGTTCGGGTTTAGCAGGTTCCAGGTTTCGCGGTTCGGGGTTTTCGGGTTAGGGGTTTAAAGTTTCGGGGTTTTCGAGGTTCTGTGTTTCGGGTTTAGCGGTTGAGGGATTAGCTTTGAGGGTTTCAGGTTTTGCATTTGGGTTTTCGGGGTTTCGCGTTGAGCGTTCGGGGTTTCGTGGTTTGGGGTTACGGGTTCGGGTTTAGCGGGTACCAGGTTTCGCGGTTCGGGGTTTTCGTGTTAGGGTTTGAGGGTTTCGGGGTTTCATGGTTCGCGGTTGTTGATGTTCGGGGTTTCGGGTTAGGGGTTTAGGGTTTTGGGTTTCGTGTTGAGGGTTTCGAGTTTCACGTTTTGGTTTCGGGTTTCAAGTTTTTCGGGGTTTCACATTGGGCGTTCGGGGTTTCGCGGTCGGGGTTTCACGTTAGGGTTTCGGGGTTTTCACAGTACGGGGTTGTTAGATTCGAGGTTTCGGGTTCGGGGTTTTGCGTTGGTGGTCCGGGGTTTCAAGGTTCGGGGTTTCGGGGTACGGGGTTTCGAGGGTCGGGGTTTCGCTGTTCGGGGTTTCGCTGTTCAAGATTTTGGATTCGGGGTTGTGGGTTGCGGGATTTCGCGTTTGGGGTTTGGGGCTTTTGGGGGTTTGGCGTTAGGTGTTCGGTATTTTTTCACGGTTCAGGTTCAGGGTTTTCAGGGTTTCGTCTTATAGGTGTTAAAGGTTTTGGGTTCGGGGTTTGGTGGTACAGGGTTTCGAGTTTCGGGGTTTCGAGTTTCGGGGTTCGGGTTTAGCGGTTTCTGGGTTTCGCGGTTCGGGGTTTCGGGTTCGGGGTTCGGAGTTTCACTTTTGGGGTTTTCGGGGATTCGCGTTCGGGGTTCGGGGTTTCGCGTTCGAGTTTTGGTGTTTTCACGGTACGGGGATTCCAGGTTCGGGGTTTTGGGTTTCAGGGTTTGGGGTTTCGAGGTTCGGGGTTTCGCAGTTCGGGGTTTCACGGTTAAGGGTTTCGTGTTCGGGTTTAGCGGGTTCCAGTTTTCGCGGTTCGGGGTTTTCGGGTTAGGGGTTTAGGGTTTTGGGGTTTTCGAGGTTCGGTGTTTCGGGTTAGGTGTTTAGGGTTTAGGGTTTCGCGTTGAGGGTTTCAGGTTTTGCGTTTGGGTTTTCGAGGTTTCGCGTTGGGCGTTCGGGGTTTCGCGGTTCGGGGTTTCGGGTTCAGGTTTAGCGGGTTCCAGGTTACGCGGTTCGGGGTTTTCGTGTTGGGATTTTAGGGTTTCGGGGTTTCACGGTTCGCGGTTGTTGAGGTTCAGGGTTTCGAGTTAGGGGTTTAGGGTTTCATGTTGAGGGTTTCGGGTTTCGCGTTTGGGTTTCGGGGTTCGAGGTTTTCGGGGTTTCGCGTTGGGCGTTCGGGGTTTCGCGGTTCGGTTTCGGGGTTTTCACGGTACGATGTTTCCAAGTTCGGGGGGTTTCGGGTTCGGGGTTTCGCCGTTCGTGGTTCGGTGTTTGGCGTTTCGGGGTTTTGCCGTTCGGCGTTTTGGTTCAGGTTTTCGAGTTTGGGGTTTAAGGCTTCGAGGTTTTGGGTGTTCCAGGTTTTGTTTCGAGGTTCCGCGGTTCGTGGTTTTGCTGTTCGGCGTTTCAAGTTCAGGTATTCGGGTTTAAGTTCGCGGTTCGGGTTAGGGGTTTAGGGTTTTGGGATTTCACGGTTCAGGGTTTTCGAGGTTTCACGTTCAGGGTTTTCGGAGTTCGGGATTTCGCGTTAGGAGTTTTGGGTATTCCCTGTTCGAGGTTTTCGAGGTTCGGGGTTTTGCGGTTTGGTGTTTTCGCAGTTCGGGTTTTTGGTTTCAGGGTTTCGAGGTTCGGGGTTTCGCGGTTCGGGGTTTCAGGTTCGGGTTTAGCGGGTTCCGGGTTTCGTGGTTCTGGGTTTTCGGGTTAGGGGTTTAGAGTTTCAGGGTTTCACGGTTCGGGGTTTTCAAGGTTCGGGTTTTCGGGTTAGGGGTTTAGGGTTTAGGGTTTCGCATTGAGGGTTTAGGGTTTAGGGTTTCACGTTTGGGTTTTGGGGTTCGAGGTTTTCGAGGTTTTGCGTTGGGCGTTCAGGGTTTCGGGGTTCGGGGTTTTGCGTTAGGGTACGGGGTTTATAGGTTCGGTTTTTCCGGTTCAGGGTTCGGGGTTTTCGGGGTTTTGCGTTGGCGGTCCAGGGTTTCGAGGTTCGGGGTTTCACTGTTCGGGGTTCTGGGTTTCGCGGTTCATGGTTTCGGAGTCGGGGTTATAGGTTTTGTGGTTTTGCGTTTGGGGTTCGGGGCTTTCGGGGTTTTGCGTTAGTTGTTCGGTGTTTTTTCATAGTTCAGGTTCAGGGTTTCGGGTTCGGGGTTTCGCGGTTCGGGGTTTCGAGTTCGGGGTTTTATGGTTTGGCTTTCGGGGTTTGTAGTTTTAGGGGTTCGGGGTTTCGCGGTTCGGGGTTTTCGAGGTTTCACGTTCAGGGTTTTCGGAATTCGGGATTTCGCGTTAGGAGTTCGGGGTTTTCCCTGTTCGAGGTTTTCGAGGTTCGGGGTTTCGCGGTTTGGTGTTTTCGCAGTTCAGGTTTTTGGTTTCGGGGTTTCGAGGTTCAGGGTTTCGCTGTTCGGGGTTTCGGGTTCGGGTTTAGCGGGTTCCGGGTTTCGCGGTTCGGGGTTTTCGGGTTAGGGGTTTAGAGTTTCGGGGTTTCACGGTTCGGGGTTTTCGAAGTTCGGGGTTTCGGGTTAGGGGTTTAGGGTTTAGGGTTTCGCGTTGAGGGTTTCGGGTTTTGCGTTTGGGTTTTGGGGTTCGAAGTTTTCGGGGTTTTGCATTGGCGGTCCGGGGTTTTGAGGTTCGGGGTTTTAACTGTTCGGGGTTCTGGATTTCGCGGTTCATGGTTTCGGAGTCAGGGTTGTGGGTTTCGTGGTTTTGCGTTTAAGGTTCGGGGTTCGGGGCTTTCGGGGTTTTGCGTTAGGTGTTCGGTGTTTTTTCACGGTTTAGGTTCAGGGTTTCAAGTTCGGGGTTTCGCGGTTCGGGGTTTCGAGTTTGGGGTTTTAAGGTTTGGGGTTCGAGGTTTGTGGTTTTAGGGGTTCGGGGTTTCGCGGTTCGGGGTTTTCAGGTTTAGCGGGTTCCGGTTTTCACATTTTGGGTTTAGCGGGTTCCGGGTTTCATGGTTCGCGTTTTCGATGGTTTCGGGGTTCCAAGGTAGGGTTTTCGCGTTTCTTGTTAGTGGTTCTAGTTTTTGCATTATGGGTTCGGTGTTTTCGCGGTTCGGGGTTTCTGGTACAGGGTTACGAGGTTTGGGGTTTCGGTTTCGGTTTCGGGTTCAGGGTTTCGCGATTTGAAGTTTTGGTGTCGGGGTTTCAGGTTTCTGGTTGGTGGTTCAGGTTTTCGCGTTTGGGGTTCGGGGTTCGGGGTTTTCGAGGTTCGGGGTTTCTGGTACGGGGTTTCAAGGTTCGAGGTTTCGGTTTCGAGGTTTGGTGTTAGGGGTTTCGTGTTGG
Organism: Salix purpurea; assembly: GCA_027405865.1. Classification (NCBI taxonomy): domain Eukaryota; kingdom Viridiplantae; phylum Streptophyta; class Magnoliopsida; order Malpighiales; family Salicaceae; genus Salix; species Salix purpurea. Next base: position 3,127,883 of record JAOWLH010000014.1, read on the forward strand.
GGGTTCGAGGTTTTCCGGGTTTCGCGTTGGGGGTTCGCGGTTTTCACGGTTCAAGGTTTCTAGGTTCGGGTTTTGGATTCGGGGTTTCGCGGTTCGGGGTTTTGGAGTCGGGGTTTCGGGTTTCGGGTTGGCGGTTTGGTTTTTGGCGGTTCGGCATTACGGGTTCGGGGTTTCACGGTTCGGGGTTTCAGGTTTTCTGTTTTGCGGTTCGAGGTTTCGCCGTTCGGCGTTAAGGTTCGGGTTTTCGGGTTCAAGATCGCGGTTCGGGGTTTCGGGATTCGGGGTTTCGCGTTCGAGGTTCAGGGTTCAGGGTTTCCAGGTTCTGGGTTTCGGGTTTGGGGTTTTCGGGGTTTCACCTTGGCGGTTCGGGGTTTCGCGTTGGGGGTTCGGGGTTTTTAGGGTTTCGCGTTGGGTGTTACGGGTTTTTAGGGTTTTGCGTTGGGGGTTCGGGGTTTTCACGGTTCAGGGTTTCCAGGTTTGGGTTTAGGGTTTGGGATTTCGTGGTTCGGGGTTTTGGAGTCGGGGTTTCGGGTTTCGACTTGGCGGTTTGGTTTTTGGCGGTTCGGCATTGTGGGTTCGGGGTTTCACGGTTCGGGGTTTCGGGTTTTTGGTTTTGCGGTTTCGCGGTTCGGGGTTTCGGTTTAGGGGTTTAGGGATTTCACGGTTCGGGGTTATCGAAGTTTCGGGTTTCGGGATTAGGGTTACGGTTTTCAGGTTGTGGTTGGGGGGTTTTAGGATCGAGATTCGGGGTTTTAGGGGTTTCATGTTCAAGGTTTTCGGAGTTCAGGGTTTTACGGGTTTCACGTTCGGGTTTTTCGGAGTTCGGGGTTTCGCATTCGTGGTTCTGGGTTTTCAGGGTTCGGGGTTTAGCGGGTTCCGGGTTTTACTGTTCTTGGTTTCTAGGTTAGGGGTTTAGGGTTTCGGGGTTTCACGGTTAGGGGTTTAGCGTTTCGCGTTTGGGTTTTGGGGTTCGATGTTTTTGGGGTTTCGCGTTAGGGTTTCGGGTTTTCACGGTACGGGGTTTCCAGATTCGGGGTTTCGGGTTCGGGGTTTTCGGGGTTTCGCGTTGGCGGTCCGGGGTTTCGAGGTTCGGGGTACGGGGTTTCGAGCATCTGGGTTTCGCTGTTCGGTGTTTCGCGGTTCAAGATTTCAGATTCGGGGTTATGGGTTGCGGGATTTCGCGTTTGGGGTTCAGGGCTTTTGGGGGTTTGGGGTTAGGTGTTCGGTATTTTTTTACGGTTCAGGTTCAGGGTTTTCGGGGTTTCGTGTTATAGGGGTTCAAGGTTTCGGGTTCGGGGTTTGGCGGTACAGGGTTTCAAGTTCGGGGTTTCGGGTTCAGCGGGTTTGGGGTTTCGGGTTTAGCGGATTCTGGGTTTCGCGGTTTGGGGTTTCAGGTTCGGGGTTCGGAGTTTCACTTTCGGTGTTTTCGGGGTTTCGTGTTTGGGGTTTCGCATTCGAGTTTCGGGTTTTTCACGGTACGGGGATTCCAGGTTCGGGGTTTCGGGTTTCAGGGATTGGGGTTTCGAGGTTTGAGGTTTCGCGGTTCAGGGTTTCGTGTTCGGGTTTAGCAGGTTCCAGGTTTCGCGGTTCGGGGTTTTTGGGTTAGGGGTTTAAAGTTTCGGGGTTTTCGAGGTTCGGTGTTTCGGTTTAGCGGTTGAGGGTTTTGCGATTCGATGTTTCGCGTTAGAGTTTCGGGGTTTTCACGGTACGGGGTTTTCAGATTCGTGGTTTCGGGTTCGGGGTTTCGCGTTGGCGGTCCGGGGTTTTGAGGTTCGGGGTACGGGGTTTCGAGGTTCGGGGTTTCGCTGTTCGGGGTTTCGCGGTTCAAGAATTCGGATTCGGGGTTGTGGGTTGCGGGATTTCGCGTTTGGGGTTCGGGGCTTTTGGGGGTTTGGCGTTAGGTGTTCGGTATTTTTTCACGGTTCAGGTTCAGGGTTTTCGGTTTTCGTGTTATAGGGGTTAAAGGTTTCGGGTTCGGGGTTTGGTGGTACAGGGTTTCGAGTTTGGGGTTTCGAGTTTCGGGGTACTGGGTTTCGCAGTTCGGGGTTTCGGGTTCGGGGTTCGGAGTTTCACTTTTGGGGTTTTTGGGGTTTCGCGTTCGGGGTTCGGGGTTTCGCGTTCGACTTTCGGGGTTTTCACGGTACGGGGATTCCAGGTTTGGGGTTTTGGGTTTCGCGGTTCGGGGTTTCGCGGTTCGGGGTTTCGCAGTTCAGGGTTTCTTGTTCGGATTTAGCGGGTTCCAGTTTTCGCGGTTCGGGGTTTTCGGGTTAGGGGTTTAGGGTTTTGGTGTTTTCGAGGTTCGGTGTTTCGGGTTAGGTGTTTAGGGTTTAGGGTTTCACATTGAGGGTTTCAGGTTTTGCGTTTGGGTATTCGAGGTTTCACGTTCGGGGTTTCGCGGTTCGGGGTTTCGGGTTTGGGTTTAGCGAGTTCCAGGTTACGCGGTTCGGGGTTTTCGGTTTCGAGATTCCGGGGTTCCGGGTTCGATTTCGAGGTTCCGCGGTTCGTGGTTTTGCAGTTCAGCGTTTCGAGTTCGGGTATTCGGGTTAGGGGTTTAGGGTTTTGGGATTTCACGGTTCGGGGTTTTCAAGGTTTAGGGTTTAGGGTGTCGGGATTAGGGTTACGGTTTTCGGGTTGAGGTTGGGGGGTTTTGGGTTCGAGGTTCGGGGTTTTCAGGGTTTCACGTTCAGGGTTTTCGGAGTTCGGGATTTCGCGTTAGGGGTTCAGGGTTTTCCATGTTCAAGGTTTTCTAGGTTCGGGGTATCGGGTCGCGGTTCGGCGTTTTCGCAATTCGGGGTTTTGGTTTCGGGGTTTCACGGTACGGGGTTTTCGGGTTAGGGGTTTAGGGTTTCAGGGTTTTTGAGGTTCAGGGTTCGGGATTTATGGTTTCTGGTTTCGCGTTTGGTTTTCGGGGTTTCGCGTTGGGCGTTCGGGGTTTCACGATTCGGGGTTTTGCATTAGGCTTTCGGGGTTTTCACTGTACGAGGTTTGGGGTTTTGGGGTTCAGGGTTCTGGGTTTCCGGGGTTTCGCGGTTTGGTGTTTTTGCATTTCAGGGTTTCGGTGTTTCGGTTCGGGTTTTTGGGTTCAAGTTTGCTGTTCGGGGTTTCGGGGTTCGGGGTTTCGCATTCGAGGTTTCGGGGTTCGGCGTTTCGTGTTCACGAATTTTGAGGTTCGGGGTTTCGTGATTTTGCGTGCTGGGTTTTCTGGGTTTCGCGTTAAGGGTTCGGGATTTTCACGGTTTAGGGTTTCGCGGATCGGGGTATCGGTTTAGGTGTTTCGTGTTTTAGGGTTTCGGGTTTCGAGTTTGGCGTTTCGTGGTTCAGGGTTTCGCGGTTCAGGGTTCTGTGGTTCGAGGTTTCGGGGTTCGGGGTTCGGTTTCGCGCTTCCGCGGTTTGGCGTTTCGGTTCATGTTTTTGGGTTCAAGGTTTATGGTTTTGGGGTTTCGGTGTTCCGGGTTCGATTTCGAGCTTCCGCGGTTCGTGGTTTTGCAGTTCGGTGTTTCGGGTTTCGGGATTTCACGGTTCAGGGTTTCGAGGTATGTTGTTTTTGGGGTTCAGGGTTTTCAGGTTCGGGGTTTCGAGTTTGGGGTTTTAAGGTTTGGGGTTCGAGGTTTGTGGTTTTAGGGGTTCGTGGTTTCGCGGTTCGGGGTTTTCAGGTTTAGCGGGTTCCGGGTTTCACATTTTGGGTTTAGCGGGTTCCGGGTTTCACGGTTCGCGTTTTCGATGGTTTCGGGGTTCCGAGGTAGGGTTTTCGCGTTTCTTGTTATTGGTTCTAGTTTTTGCATTATTGGTTCGGTGTTTTCGCGGTTCGGGGTTTCTGGAACGGGGTTACAAGGTTTGGGGTTTCGGTGTCGGTTTCAGGTTCAGGGTTTCGCGATTTGAGGTTTCGGTGCTGGGGTTTCGGGTTTCTGGTTGGTGGTTCAGGGTTTCGCGTTTGGGGTTCGGGGTTTTCGAGGTTCGGGGTTTCTGGTACGGGGTTTCAAGGTTCGAGGTTTCGGTTTCGAGGTTTCGAGGTTTGGTGTTAGGTGTTTCGTGTTGGGGGTTCGAGGTTTTCCGGGTTTCGCGTTGGTGGTTCGGGGTTTTCACGGTTCAAGGTTTCTAGGTTCGGGTTTTGGATTCGGGGTTTCGCGGTTCGGGGTTTCGGGTTTCGAGTTGGCGGTTTGGTTTTTGGCGGTTCGGCATTACGGGTTCGGGGTTTCAGGTTTTCTGTTTTGCGGTTCGAGGTTTCGCCGTTCGGCGTTAAGGTTCGGGTTTTCGGGTTCAAGTTCGCGGTTCGGGGTTTCGGGATTCGGGGTTTCGCGTTCGAGGTTCAGGGTTCGGGGTTTCGTGGTTTTGCGTTCGGAGTTTTCTGGGTTTCGCGTTAAGGGTTTGGGATTTTCACGGTTCAGGGTTTCGCGGATCGGGGTATAGGGTTCGGTTTTTCGTGTTTTAGGGTTTCGCGTTTCGAGTTCGGCGTTTCATGGTTCACAGTTTCGCGGTTTGGGTTCGGCGGTTCGAGGTTTTGGGGTTCGAGGTTTGGTTTCGCGCTTCCGCGGTTCGGGGTTTCGCTGTTCGGCGTTTCGATTCAGGTTTTCGGGTTCAAGGTTCATGGTTTCAGGGTTTTGGGGTTCCAGGTTCGATTTCGAGGTTCCGTGGTTCGTGGTTTTGCATTTCGGCGTTTCAAATTAGGGGTTTACGGTTTCGGGATTTCACGGATCACGGTTTCGAGGTTCGGGGTTTTCGGGGTTTCACATTTGGGGTTCAGGGTTTCGTGTTCAGGTTTCGGGGTTTTCACGGTACGGGGTTTCCAGGTTCTGGGTTTCGGGTTCGGGGTTTTCGGGGTTTCACCTTGGCGGTTCGGGGTTTCGTGTTGGGGGTTCGGGGTTTTTAGGGTTTCGCGTTGGGGGTTACAGGTTTTTAGGGTTTTGCGTTGGGGGTTCGGGGTTTTCACGGTTCAGGGTTTCCAGGTTCGGGTTTAGGGTTTGGGGTTTCGTGGTTCGAGGTTTTGGAGTCGAGGTTTCGGGTTTCGACTTGGCGGTTCGGTTTTTGGCGGTTCGGCATTGTGGGTTCGGGGTTTCGGGTTTTTGGTTTCGCAGTTTCGCGGTTCGGGGTTTCGGGTTAGGGGTTTAGGGATTTCACGGTTCGGGTTATCGAGGTTTAGGGTTTCGGGATTAGGGTTACGGTTTTCGGGTTGTGGTTGGGGGGTTTTAGGTTCGAGATTCGGGGTTTTAGGGGTTTCATGTTCGGGGTTTTCGGAGTTCAGGGTTTTACGGGTTTCACGTTCGGGTTTTTCGGAGTTCGGGGTTTCGCATTCGTGGTTCTCGGTTTTCAGGGTTCGGGGTTTAGCGGGTTCCGGGTTTTACTGTTCTGGGTTTCTAGGTTAGGGTTTTAGGGTTTCGGGGTTTCACGGTTAGGGGTTTAGCGTTTCGCGTTTGCGTTTTGGGGTTCGAGGTTTTTAGGGTTTCGCGTTAGGGTTTCGGGTTTTCACGGTACAGGGTTTCCAGATTTGGGGTTTCGGGTTCGGGGTTTGCAGGGTTTCGCGTTGGCGGTCCGGGGTTTCGAGGTTCGGGGTACGGGGTTTCGAGGTTCTGGGTTTCGCTGTTCGGTGTTTCGCGGTTCAAGATTTCGGATTCGGGGTTGTGGGTTGCGGGATTTCGAGTTTGGGGTTCGGGGCTTTTGGGGGTTTGGGGTTAGGTGTTCGGTATTTTTTTACGGTTCGGGGTTGTGGGTTGCGGGATTTCACGTTTGGGGTTAAGGGCTTTTGGGGGTTTGGGGTTAGGTGTTCGGTATTTTTTTTACGGTTCAGGTTCAGGATTTTTGGGGTTTCGTGTTATAGGGGTTCAAGGTTTCGGGTTCGGGGTTTGGCGGTACAGGGTTTCAAGTTCGGGGTTTCGGGTTCAGCGGATTCTGGGTTTCGCGGTTTGGGGTTTCGAGTTCGGGGTTCGGAGTTTCACTTTCGGGGTTTTCAGGGTTTTGCGTTCGGGGTTTCGCATTTGAGTTTCGGGGTTTTCACGGTACGGGGATTCCAGGTTTGGGGTTTCGGGTTTCAGGGATTGGGGTTTCGAGGTTCGGGGTTTCGCGGTTTAGGGTTTCGTGTTCGGGTTTAGCAGGTTCCAGGTTTCGCGGTTCGGGGTTTTCGGGTTTGGGGTTTAAAGTTTCGGGGTTTTCGAGGTTCGGTGTTTCGGGTTTAGCGGTTGAGGGATTCGTGTTGAGGGTTTCAGGTTTTGCGTTTGGGTTTTCAGGGTTTCGCGTTGGGCGTTCGGGGTTTCGTGGTTTGGGGTTTTGGGTACCAGGTTTCACGGTTCGGGGTTTTCGTGTTATGGTTTTAGGGTTTCGGGGTTTCATGGTTCGCGGTTGTTGATGTTCGGGGTTTCGGGTTAGGGGTTTAGGGTTTCGGGTTTCGTGTTGAGGGTTTCGGGTTTCACGTTTTGGTTTCGGGGTTCGAGGTTTTCGTGGTTTCACGTTGGGCGTCCGGGGTTTCGCGGTTCAGGGTTTCGCGGTTCGGGGTTTCGCGTTAGGGTTCGGGGTTTTCACGGTACGGGGTTTCCAGATTCGGGGTTTCGGGTTCGGGGTTTCGCGTTGGCGGTCCGGGGTTTCGAGGTTCGGGGTACGGGGTTTCGAGGTTCGGGGTTTCGCTGTTCGGGGTTTCGCGGTTCAAGATTTCGGATTCGGGGTTGTGGGATTTCGCGTTTGGGGTTCAGGGCTTTGGGGGTTTGGCGTTAGGTGTTCGGTATTTTTTCACGATTTAGGTTCAGGGTTTTCGGGGTTTCGTGTTATAGGGGTTAAAGGTTTCAGGTTCGGGGTTTGGTGGTACAGGGTTTCGAGTTTCGGGTTTCGGGTTTAGTGGGTTCTTGGTTTCGCGGTTCGGGGTTTCGGGTTTCGCGGTTCGGGGTTTCGGGTTTCGAGTTGGCGGTTTGGTTTTTGGCGGTTCGGCATTACGGGTTCGGGGTTTCACGGTTCGGGGTTTGAGGTTTTCTGTTTTGCAGTTCGAGGTTTCGCCGTTCGGCGTTAAGGTTCGGGTTTTCGGGTTCAAGTTTGCGGTTCGGGGTTTCAGGATTTGGGGTTTTGCGTTCGAGGTTTAGGGTTCGGGGTTTCGCGGTTTTGCGTTCGGAGTTTTCTGGGTTTCGCGTTAAGGGTTCGGGATTTTCACGGTTCAGGGTTTCGCGGATCGGGGTATCGGGTTCGGTGTTTCGTGTTTTAGGGTTTCGCGTTTCGAGTTTGGTGTTTCATGGTTCACGGTTTCGCGGTTCGGGTTCGGCGGTTCGAGGTTTCGGGGTTCGAGGTTCGAGGTTTGGTTTCGCGCTTTCGCGGTTTAGGGTTTCGCCGTTCGGCATTTCGGTTCAGGTTTTCGGGTTCATGGTTTCGGGGTTTTGGGGTTCCGGGTTCGATTTCGAGGTTCCGCGGTTCGTGGTTTTGCATTTCGGCGTTTCGGGTTAGGGGTTTACGGTTTTGGGATTTCACGGTTCGTGGTTTCGAGGTTCGGGTTTTCACGTTCGGGGTTCAGTGTTTTGTGTTCGGGTTTCGGGGTTTTCACGGTACGGGGTTTCCAGGTTCTGGGTTTCGGGTTCGGGGTTTTCGGGGTTTCACCTTGGCGGTTCGGGGTTTCGCGTTGGGGGTTCGGGGTTTTTAGGGTTTCGCGTTGGGGGTTACGGGATTTTAGGGTTTTGCGTTGGGGGTTCGGGGTTTTCACGATTCAGGGTTTCTAGGTTCGGGTTTAGGGTTTGGGGTTTCATGGTTCGGGGTTTTGGAGTCCGGGTTTCGGGTTTCAAGTTGGCGGTTCAGTTTTTGGCGGTTCGGCATTGTGGGTTCGGGGTTTCACGGTTCGGGGTTTCGGGTTAGGGGTTTAGGGATTTCACGGTTCGGGGTTATCGAGGTTTAGGGTTTCGGGTTTCGGTGTTAAGGTTACGGTTTTCAGGTTGAGGTTGGGGGGTTTTAGGTTCGAGATTCGGGGTTTTAGGGGTTTCATGTTCGGGGTTTTTGGAGTTCAGGGTTTTACGGGTTTCACGTTCGGGTTTTTCGGAGTTCGGGGTTTCGCATTCGGGGTTCGGGGTTTTCAGGGTTCGGGGTTTAGCGGGTTCCGGGTTTTACTGTTCTTGGTTTCTTGGTTAGGGGTTTAGGGTTACGGGGTTTCACGGTTAGGGGTTTAGGGTTTCGCGTTTGGGTTTTGGGGTTCGAGGTTTTTGGGGTTTCGCGTTAGGATTTCGGGTTTTCACGGTACGGGGTTTCCAGATTCGGGGTTTCGGGTTCAGGGTTTTCGGGGTTTCGCGTTGGCGGTCCGGGGTTTCGCGTTGGCGGTCCGGGGTTTCGAGGTTCGGGGTACGGGGTTTTGAGGTTCTGGGTTTCGCTGTTCGGTGTTTCGCGGTTCAAGATTTCGGATTGGGGGTTGTGGGTTGCGGGATTTCGAGTTTGGGGTTCGGGGCTTTTGGGGGTTTGGGGTTAGGTGTTCGGTATTTTTTTACGGTTCGGGGTTGTGGGTTGCGGGATTTCGAGTTTGGGGTTCGGGGCTTTTGGGGGTTTGGGGTTAGGTGTTCGGTATTTTTTTACGGTTCAGGTTCAGGGTTTTCGGGGTTTCGTGTTATAGGGGTTCACGGTTTTCGGGGTTCGGGGTTCAGGTTCAGGGTTTGGGGTTTTGCGTTGGGCGTTCGGGGTTTCGGGGTTCGGGTTTTGCGTTAGGGTACGAGGTTTATAGGTTCGGGTTTTCCGGTTCAGGGTTCGGGGTTTTCGGGGTTTTGCGTTGGCGGTCCGGGGTTTCGAGGTTCGGGTTTTCACTGTTCGGGGTTCTGGGTTTCGCGGTTCATGGTTTCGGAGTCGGGGTTGTGGGTTTCGTGGTTTTGCGTTTGGGGTTCGGGGTTCGGGGCTTTCGGGGTTTTGCGTTAGGTGTTCGGTGTTTTTTCACGGTTCAGGGTTTCGGGTTCGGGGTTTCGCGGTTCGGGGTTTTCGAGGTTTCACGTTCAGGGTTTTCGGAGTTCGGGATTTCGCGTTAGGAGTTCGGGGTTTTCCCTGTTCAAGGTTTTTGAGGTTTGGTATTTCGCGGTTTGGTGTTTTCGCAGTTCGGGTTTTTGGTTTCGGGGTTTCGAGGTTCAAGGTTTCGCGGTTTGGGGTTTCGGGTTAGGGTTTAGCGTGTTTCGGGTTTCGCGGTTCGGGGTATTCGGGTTATGGGTTAAGAGTTTCGGGGTTTCACGATTCGGGGTTTTCGAGGTTCGGGGTTTCGGGTTAGGGGTTTAGGGTTTAGGGTTTCGCGTTGAGGGTTTCGGGTTTTGCGTTTGGGTTTTGGGGTTCGAGGTTTTCGAGGTTTTGTGTTGGGCGTTCGGGGTTTCAAGGTTCGGGGTTTATAGGTTCGGGTACGGGGTTTATAGGTTCGGGTTTTCCAGTTCAGGGTTCGGGGTTTTCGGGGTTTCACGTTCAGGGTTTTTGGAGTTCGGGATTTTGCGTTAGGAGTTCGGGGTATTCCCTGTTCGAGGTTTTCGAGGTTCGGGGTTTCGCGGTTTGGTGTTTTCGCAGTTCGGGTTTTTGGATTCGGGGTTTCGAGGTTCGGGGTTTCGCGGTTCGGGGTTTCGGGTTCGGGTTTAGCGGGTTCCGGGTTTCACGGTTCGGGGTTTTTGGGTTAGGGTTTTAGAGTTTCAGGGTTTCACGGTTCGGGGTTTTCGAGGTTCGGGTTTTCAGGTTATGGGTTTAGGGTTTAGGGTTTCGCGTTGAGGGTTTCGGGTTTCGCGTTTGGGTTTTGGGGTTCGAGGTTTTCGAGGTTTTGCGTTGGGCGTTCGGGGTTTCGGGGTTCGGGGTTTTGCGTTAGGGTACGAGGTTTATAGGTTCGGGTTTTCCGGTTTAGGGTTCGGAGTTTTCGGGGTTTTGCGTTGGCGGTCCGGGGTTTCGAGGTTCAGGGTTTCACTGTTCGGGGTTCTGGGTTTCGCGGTTCATGGTTTCGGAGTCGGGGTTGTGCGTTTCGTTGTTTTGCGTTTTGGGTCGGGTTTAGCGGGATCCAGGTTTCGCGGTTTGGGGTTTTCGAGTTAGGAGTTTTGGGGTTTCACTGTTCGAGGTTGTCGAGGTTTGGGGTTTCGGGTTAGGGGTTTAGGGTTTTGGGTTTCACGTTGAGGGTTTCGGGTTTCGCATTTGGGTTTCGTGGTTCGAGGTTTTCGGGTTTCGCGTTGGGCGTTCGGGGTTACGCGTTAGGGTTTCGGGGTTTTCACGGTACGGTGTTTCCAGGTTCCGGTTTTTCGGGGTTTCGCGTTGGCGGTTCGGGGTTTCGAGGTTCGATGTTTTGCCATTCGGGGTTCGGGGTTTGGCGGTTAGGGGTTTGGCGGTTCGGGGTTTCGTCGTTCGGCGTTTCGTTTCAGGTTTTCGGGTTCGAGGTTTATGGTTTCGAGGTTTCGGGGTTCCGGGTTCGGTTTTGAGGTTCCGCGGTTCGTGGTTTTGCAGTTCGGCGTTTCGAGTTCGGGTATTCGGGTTTAAGTTCGCAGTTCGGGGTTTCGGGTTAGGGGTTTAGGGTTTTGGGATTTCACGGTTCGGGGTTTTCAAGGTTTAGGGGTTAGGGTTACGGTTTTCGGGTTGAGGTTGGGGGGTTTTGGGTTCGAGGTTCGGGGTTTTCAGGGTTTCACGTTCAGGGTTTTCGGAGTTCGGGATTTCGCGTTAGGGGTTCAGGGTTTTCCATGTTCAAGGTTTTCTAGGTTCGGGGTATCGGGTCGCGGTTCGGCGTTTTCGCAATTCGGGGTTTTGGTTTCGGGGTTTCACGGTACGGGGTTTTTGGGTTAGGGGTTTAGGGTTTCGGGGTTTTTGAGGTTCAGGGTTCGGGGTTTATGGTTTCGGGTTTCGCGTTTGGGTGTCGGGGTTCGAGGTTTTCGGGGTTTCGCGTTGGGCGTTCGGGGTTTCACGATTCGGGGTTTTGCATTAGGCTTTCGGGGTTTTCACTGTACGAGGTTTGGGGTTTTGGGGTTCAGGGTTCTGGGTTTCTGGGGTGTCGCGGTTCGGTGTTTTTGCAGTTCAGGGTTTTGGTTTCGTGGTTTCGCGGTTCGGGGTTTCCAGCTTCGGGGTTTCCGGTTCGGGTTTTTCGGGGTTTCGTATTGGCGGTTCGGGGTTTTGCGTTCGTGGTTCGGGGTTTCGCTTTTGGGATTCGGTGTTTTCGGGGTTCGGTATTTCGCGTTGGGGGTTCGGGGTTTTCAGGGTTTCGCGTTGGGGGTTCGGGATTTTCACGGTTCCGAGTTTCCAGGTTCGGGTTCGGGGTTTCGGGTTTCGAGTTGGCGGTTCGATGTTTCACGGTTCGGCATTTCTGGTTCGGGGTTTCACGGTTCGGGCTTTCAGGTTTTCAGTTTCGTGGTTCCGCGGTTCGAGGTTTCGGTGTTTCGGTTCGGGTTTTTGGGTTCAAGTTTGCTGTTCGGGGTTTCGGGGTTCGGGGTTTCGCGTTCGAGGTTCGGGGTTCGGCGTTTCGTGTTCACGAATTTCGAGGTTCGGGTTTTCGTGATTTTGCGTGCTGGGTTTTTTGGGTTTCGCGTTAAGGGTTCAGGATTTTCACGGTTTAGGGTTTCGCGGATCGGGGTATCGGTTTAGGTGTTTCATGTTTTAGGGTTTCGGGTTTCGAGTTTGGCGTTTCGTGGTTCAGGGTTTCGCGGTTCAGGGTTCTGTGGTTCGAGGTTTCGGGGTTCGAGGTTCGGTTTCGCGCTTCCGCGGTTCGGCGTTTCGGTTCATGTTTTTGGGTTCAAGGTTTATGGTTTCGGGGTTTCGGTGTTCCGGGTTCGATTTCGAGCTTCCGCGGTTCGTGGTTTTGCAGTTCGGCGTTTCGGGTTTCGGGGAATTCACGGTTCAGGGTTTCGAGGTATGTGGTTTTTGGGGTTCAGGGTTTTCTGCGTTTGGGGTTTGGGGTTTTCAGGGTTTCGCGTTAGCGGTTCGGGGTTTTCGAAATTCGGGATTTGGGTTTCGGGGATTCGAGGTTCGGGGTTTCGCGGTTCAGGGTTTCAGGTGCGGGTTTAAGGTTTAGGGTTTCGCATTGGGGGTTCGGGGTTTTCAGGGTTTCACGTTGGGGGTTCGGGGTTTTAACGGTTTAGGGTTTCCAGGTTCGGGTTTCGGGTTCGGGGTTTCGCGGTTCACGGTTTTGGTGTCGGGCTTTAGGGTTTCGAGTTGGCGGTTCGGTGTTTCGTGGTTTGGGCTTTCGCCGTTCGGCATTTCGGTTCTGGTTTTTTTGTTCATGTTCGCGGTTTGAGGTTCGGGATTTCGCGTTCGAGGTTCAGGGTTTGACGTTTCGTGTTCGGGGATTTCGGGGTTTTGCGGTTTTGCGTTTGGGGTTTTCTGGGTTTTCGGGGTTTCGCGTTAAGGGTTCGGGATTTTCACGGTTCCGCGGTTCGGGGTTTCGTCGTTTGGCATTTCGGTTCTGACTTTCGAGTTCAAGGTTTATGGTTACGGGGTTCCGAGTTCGGTTTCTAGTTTCCGCGGTTCGTGGTTTTGCAGTTTGGCGTTTCAAGTTCGGGTTTGGGGTTTAAGTTTGCGGTTCGGGGTTTCGGGTTAGGGGTTTAGGGTTTCAGGATTTCACGGTTCGAGGTTTCGAGGTTCGGGGTTTCACGTTCAGGGTTCGGGGTTTTCTGCGGTTCGAGGTTTCGTGGTTCGGGGTTTGGGTTTCGCGCTTCCGCGGTTTGGGGTTTCGCCGTTTGGCGTTTCGGTTCAAGTTTTCGGGTTCAAGGTTTATGGTTTCGAGGTTTCGGGGGTCCGGGTTCGGTTTCGAGGTTCCGCGGTTAGTGGTTTTGCAGTTCGGCATTTCGAGATCAGGGTTCGGGGTTTTGCTTTCAGGATTCGGTGTTTTCAGGATTCGGGGTTTCGCGTTGGGGGTTTGGGGTTTTCAGGCTTTCGCGTTGGGGGTTCCGGGTTTTCAAGGTTTCGCATTGGGGGTACGGGGTTTTCACGGTTCAGGGTTTCCAGGTTCGGGTTTGGGGTTCGATGTTTCGTGGTTCGGGGTTTTGGAGTCGGGGTTTCAGGTTTCGAGTTGGCGTTTTGGTTTTTGGCGGTTCAGCATTACGGGTTCGGGGTTTCAGGGTTCGGGGTTTCGGGTTTTCTGTTTCGCGGTTTCACGGTTCGGGGTTTCGCCGTTCGGCGTTTCGGTTCGTGTTTTCGGGTTCAAGTTCGCGGTTCGGGGTTCGGGGTTCGGTGTTTCGCGTTTTGGGATTTCGGGGATCGGGGTTTCACGGTTTTGCGTTCGGGGTTTTTACTATGTTTTTGGGGTTTGGCGTTAAGGGTTCGGGGTATCGGGTTCGGTGTTTCCTGTTTTAGGGTTTCGCGTTTCGAGTTCGGAGTTTTCGAGGTTCCGAGGTTAGTGGTTTTGCAGTTCGGCGTTTCTAGTTCGGGTTTTCGGGTTTAAGTTCGCAGTTCGGGGTTTCGGGTTAGGGGTTTATGTTTTTGGGATTTCACGGTTCGGAGTTTTCAAGGTTTAGGGTTTAGGGTTTCGGGGTTAGGGTTACGGTTTTCGGGTTGAGGTTGGGGGGGTTTTGGGTTCGAGGTTCGGGGTTTTCAGGGTTTCACGTTCAGGGTTTTCGGAGTTCGGGGTTTCACGGTAAGGGGTTCAGGGTTTTGATTTCGGGGTTTCACGGTAAGTGGTTTTCGGGTTAGTGGTTTAGGGTTTCGCGGTTCAGTGTTTTTGCAGTTCAGGGTTTTGGTTTCGTGGTTTCGCGGTTCGGGGTTTCACGTTTGGGTTTCGGGGTTTTCACGGTACGGGGTTTCCAGCTTCGGGGTTTCCGGTTTGGGTTTTTTGGGGTTTCGCATTGGCGGTTCGGGGTTTTGCGTTCCTGGTTCGGGGTTTCGCTTTCGGGATTCAGTGTTTTCGGGCTCGATATTTCGCGTTGGGGGTTCGGGGTTTTTAGGGTTTCGCGTTGGGGGTTTGGGATTTTCACGGTTCCGAGTTTCCAGGTTCGGGTTTCGGGTTCGGGGTTTCGGGTTTCGAGTTGGGGGTTCGATGTTTCACGTTTCGGCATTTCTGGTTCGAGGTTTCACGGTTCGGGCTTTCAGGTTTTCAGTTTCGTGGTTCCGCGGTTCGGGGTTTCGGCGTTTCGGTTCGGGTTTTGGGGTTCAAGTTTGCTGTTCGGGGTTTCGGGGTTCGGGGTTCGGCGTTTCGTGTTCACGAATTTCGAGGTTCGGGTTTCGCGATTTTGTGTGCTGGGTTTTCTTGGTTTCGCGTTAAGGGTTCGGGATTTTCACAGTTTAGGGTTTCGCGGATCGAGGTATCTGTTTAGGTGTTTCATGTTTTAGGGTTTCGGGTTTCGAGTTTGGCGTTTCGTGGTTCAGGGTTTCGCGGTTCAGGGTTCTTTGGTTCGGGGTTTCGGGGTTCGGTTTCGCGCTTCCGCGGTTCGGCGTTTCGGTTCATGTTTTTGGGTTAAAGGTTTATGGTTTCGGGGTTTCGGTGTTCCGGGTTCGATTTCGAGCTTCCGCGGTTCGTGGTTTTGCAGTTCGGCGTTTCGGGGAATTCACGGTTCAGGGTTTCGAGGTATGTGGTTTTCAGGGTTCAGGGTTTTCTGGGTTTGGGGTTTTCAGGGTTTCGCGTTAGCGGTTCGGGGTTTTCGAAATTCGGGATTTGTGTTTCGGGGTTTCGAGGTTTGGGGTTTCGCGGTTCAGGGTTTCGGGTTCGGGTTTAAGGTTTAGGGTTTCGCGTTGGGGGTTCGGGGTTTTCAGGGTTTCACGTTGGGGGTTCGGGGTTTTAACGGTTTAGGGTTTCCAGGTTCGGGTTTCGGGTTCGGGGTTTCGTGGTTCAGGGTTTTGGTGTCGGGCTTTTGGGTTTCGAGTTGGCGGTTCGGTGTTTCGCGGTTTGGGCTTTCGCCGTTCGGCATTTTGGTTCTGGTTTTTTTGTTCATGTTCGCGGTTTGAGGTTCGGGGTTTCGCGTTCGAAGTTCAAGGTTCGACTTTTCGTGTTCGAGGATTTCGGGGTTTTGCGGTTTTGCGTTTGGGGTTTTCTGGGTTTTCGGGGATTCGCGTTAAGGGTTCGGGATTTTCACGGTTCCGCGGTTTGGGGTTTCACCGTTTGGCGTTTCGGTTCAGACTTTCGAGTTCAAGGTTTAGGGTTACGGGGTTCCGAGTTCGGTTTCGAGTTTCTGCGGTTCGTGGTTTTGCAGTTTGGCATTTCAAGTTCGGGTTTGGGGTTTAAGTTCGCGGTTCGGGGTTTCGGGTTAGGGGTTTAGGGTTTCAGGATTTCACGGTTCGAGGTTTCAAGGTTCGGGGTTTCACGTTCAGGGTTCGGGGTTTTCTGCGGTTCGAGGTTTCGTGGTTCGGGGTTTGGGTTTCGCGCTTCCGCGGTTTGGGGTTTCGCCGTTTAGCGTTTCGGTTCAAGTTTTCGGGTTCAAGGTTTATGGTTTCGAGGTTTCGGGGGTCCGGGTTCGGTTTCGAGGTTCCGCGGTTAGTGGTTTTGCAGTTCGGCATTTCGAGTTCAGGGTTCGGGGTTTTGCTTTCGGGATTCGGTGTTTTCGGGGTTCGGGGTTTCGCGTTGGGGGTTCGGGGTTTTCACAGTTCAGGGTTTCCAGGTTCGGGTTTGCGGTTCGATGTTTCGTGGTTCGGGGTTTTGGAGTCGGGGTTTCAGGTTTCGAGTTGGCATTTTGGTTTTTGGCGGTTCGGCATTATGGGTTTGGGGTTTCATGGTTCGGGGTTTCGGGTTTTCTGTTTCGCGGTTTCGCGGTTCAGGGTTTCCCCGTTCGGCGTTTCGGTTCGGGTTTTCGGGTTCAAGTTCACGGTTCGGGGTTCAGGGTTCGGTGTTTCGCGTTTTGGGATTTCGGGGATCGGGGTTTTCGGGGTTTTGCGTTAAGGGTTCGGGATTTTCACGGTGTATGGTTTTGCGGATCGGAGTATCGGGTTCGGTGTTTCCTGTTTTAGGGTTTCGCATTTCGAGTTCGGAGTTTTCGAGGTTCCGAGGTTAGTGGTTTTGCAGTTCGGCGTTTCTAGTTCGGGTTTTCGGGTTTAGGTTCACAGTTCGGGGTTTCGGGTTAGGGGTTTAGGGTTTTGGGATTTCACGGTTCGGGGTTTTCAAGGTTTAGGGTTTAGGGTTACGGTTTTTGGTTTGAGGTTGGGGGGTTTTGGGTTCGATGTTCGGGTTTTCAGGGTTTCACGTTCAGGGTTTTTGGAGTTCGGGATTTCACGTTAGGGGTTCAGGGTTTTCCATGTTCAAGGTTTTCGAGGTTCGGGGTATCGGGTCGCGGTTCAGAATTTGTGCAGTTCGGGGTTTTGGTTTCGGGGTTTCACGGTACGGGGTTTTCGGGTTAGGGGTTTAGGGTTTCAGGGTTTTCGAGATTCGGGGTTCGGGGTTTATGGTTTCGGCTTTCGCGTTTGGGTGTCGGGGTTCTAGGTTTTTGGGGTTTCGCGTTGGGCGTTCGGGGTTTCACGATTCGGGGTTTCGCATTAGGCTTTCGGGGTTTTGATTGTACAAGGTTTCCAGGTTTGGGGTTTTGGGGTTCAGGGTTCTGGGTTTCCGGGGTTTCGCGGTTCGGTGTTTTTGCAGTTCAGGGTTTTGGTTTCGTGGTTTCGCGGTTCGGGGTTTCACGTTCGGGTTTCGGGGTTTTCACGGTACGGGGTTTCCAGCTTCAGGGTTTCCGGTTCGGGTTTTTCGGGGTTTCGCATTGGCGGTTCGGGGTTTTGCGTTCGTGGTTCGGGGTTTCGTTTTCGGGATTCGGGGTTTCGCGGTTTCGCGTTCGGGGTTTTTACTAGGTTTTCGGGGTTTCGCGTTGAGGGTTCGGGATTTTGACGGTGTAAGGTTTCGCGGATCAGGGTATCGGGTTCGGTGTTTCCTGTTTTAGGGTTTTGCGTTTCAAGTTCGGAGTTTTCGAGGTTCTGAGGTCAGTGGTTTTGCAGTTCGTCGTTTCTAGTTCGGGTTTTCGGGTTTAAGTTCGCAGTTCGGGGTTTCGGGTTAGGGGTTTAGGGTTTTGGGATTTCACGGTTCGGGGTTTAGGGTTTCAGGGTTTAGGGTTTCAGGGTTAGGGTTACGGTTTTCGGGTTGAGGTTGGGGGTTCTGGGTTCGAGGTTCGGGGTTTTGCGTTCGTGGTTCGGGGTTTCGCTTTCGGGATTCGGTGTTTTCGGGATTCGGTATTTTGCGTTGGGGGTTCGAGTTTTTGAGGGTTTCGCGTTGGGGGTTCGGGATTTTCACGGTTCCGAGTTTCCAGGTTTGGGTTTCGGGTTCGGGGTTTCGGGTTTCGAGTTGGCGGTTCGATGTTTCACGGTTCGGCATTTCTGGTTCGGGGTTTCACGGTTCGGGCTTTCAGGTTTTCAGTTTCGTGGTTCCGCGGTTCGGGGTTTCGGCGTTTCGGTTCGGGTTTTGGGGTTCAAGTATGCTGTTCGGGGTTTCGGGGTTCAGGGTTTCGCGTTCGAGGTTCGGGTTTTGGCGTTTCGTGTTCACGAATTTTGAGGTTCGGGGTTTCACGATTTTGCGTGCTGGGTTTTCTGGGTTTCGCGTTAAGGGTTCGGGATTTTCACAATTTAGGGTTTTGCGGATCTAGGTATCGGTTTAGGTGTTTCGTGTTTTAGGGTTTCGGGTTTCGAGTTTGGCGTTTCGTGGTTCAAGGTTTCGCGGTTCAGGGTTCTGTGGTTCGAGGTTTCGGAGTTCAGGGTTCGGGGTTCGGTTTCGCGCTTCCGCGGTTCGGCGTTTCGGTTCATGTTTTTGGGTTCAAGGTTTATGGTTTCAGGGTTTCGGTGTTCTGGGTTCGATTTCGAGCTTTCGCGGTTCGTGGTTTTGCAGTTCGGCGTTTCGGGTTTCGGGATTTCACGGTTCAGGGTTTCGAGGTACGTGGTTTAGCGGTTTGGGGTTTTCAGGGTTTCGCGTTAGCGGTTCAGGGTTTTCGAAATTCGGGATTTAGGTTTCGAGGTTTCGAGGTTACGAGGTTCGGGGTTTCGCGGTTCAGGGTTTCGGGTTCGGGTTTAAGGTTTAGGGTTTCGCGTTGGGGGTTCGAGGTTTTCAGGGTTTCACGTTGGGGGTTCGGGGTTTTAACGGTTTAGGGTTTCCAGGTTCGGGTTTCGGGTTCGGGGTTTCGTGGTTCAGGGTTTTGGTTTCGGGTTTCTAGTTGGCGGTTCGGTGTTTTGCGGTTTGGGCTTTCGCCGTTCGACATTTCGATTCTGGTTTTTTTGTTCATGTTCGCGGTTTGAGGTTCGAGGTTTCGCGTTCGAGGTTCAAGGTTCGACTTTTCGTGTTCGGGGATTTCGGGGTTTTGCGGTTTTGCGTTTGGGGTTTTCTGGGTTTTCGGGGTTTCGCGTTAAGGGTTCGGGATTTTCACTGTTCCGCGGTTCGGGGTTTCGCCGTTTGGCGTTTCGGTTTAGACTTTCGAGTTCAAGGTTTATGGTTACGGGGTTCCGAGTTCGGTTTCGAGTTTCCGCGGTTCGTGGTTTTGCAGTTTGGCGTTTCAAGTTCGGGTTTGGGGTTTAAGCATTTCGATTCAGGTTTTCGGGTTCAAGGTTTATGGTTTCAGGGTTTCAGGGTTTTTGGAGTTTGGGGTTTCATGTTCAGGGTTTTTGGAGTTCGGGGTTTCCAGGGTTTCGCATTAGGGGTTCGGGGTTTTCCATTTCGAGGCTTTCGAGTTCGGGGTTTTGCAGTTCGGGGTTTTGTTTTTGGGGTTTCGAGTTTCGGGTTTTCGGGTTCGGGTTTAGCGCGTTCCAGGTTTCGTTGTTTGCGGTTTTCGGGTTAGGGGTTTCGGGGTTTCACAGTTCGAGGTTGTCGAGGTTTGGGGTTTCGGGTTAGGGTTTCGGGGTTCTTACAGTACGGTATTTCCAGGTTCGGGGTTTCGCTTTGGCGGTTTAGGGTTTCGAGGTTCGATGTTTTGCCGTTCGAGGTTCGAGTTTTTGCGGTACGGTGTTTAGCGGTTCGGGGTTTATGGTTTCGAGGTTTCGGGTTTCGGGGTTCCGGGTTCGGTTTCGAGGTTCCGCGGTTCGTGGTTTTGCAGTTCGGCGTTTTGAGTTTGGGTATTCGGGTTTAAATTCGCAGTTCGGGGTTTTCGAGGTTTGAGGTTTAGGGTTTAGGGTTTCGGGGTTACGGTTACGGTTTTTGGGTTGAGGTTGGGGGTTTTGGGTTCGAGGTTTGGGGTTTTCAGGGTTTCACGTTAAGGGTTTTCGGAGTTCGGGATTTCGCGTTAGGTGTTCAAGGTTTTCCCTGTTCGAGGTTTTCGAGGTTCGGGGTTTCGCTGTTCGGCATTTTTGTAGTTCGGGGTTTTGGTTTCAGGGTTTCGAGGTTCGGGGTTTCACGGTTCTGGGTTTCGAGTTAGCGATTTCTGGGTTTCGCGGTACAGGGTTTTCGGGGTTTCGCGGATCTGGGTTTCGAGTTAGCGGGTTCTGAGTTTCGCGGTACGGGGTTTTTCTGGGTTTCGTGGTACGGGGTTTTCGGGGTTTTCAGGCTTTCGCGTTGGGGGTTCCGGGTTTTCAAGGTTTCGCGTTGGGGGTTCGGGGTTTTCACGGTTCAGGTTTTCCAGGTTCGGGTTTGGGGTTCGGGGTTTCATGGTTCGGGGTTTTGGAGTCGGGGTTTCAGGTTTCGAGTTGGCGTTTTGGTTTTTGGCGGTTCGGCATAACGGGTTCGGGGTTTCACGGTTCGGGGTTTCGGGTTTCTGATTCGCGGTTTCGCGGTTCGGGGTTTCGCCGTTCGGCGTTTCAGTTCGGGTTTTTGGGTTCAAGTTCGCGGTTCGGGGTTTCGCGTTCGAGGTTCAGGGTTCGGTTTTTCGCGTTTTGGGATTTCGGGTATCGGGGTTTCGTGGTTTTGCTTTCGGGGTTTTCTGGGTTTTCGGGGTTTCGCGTTCGGGGTTTTCTGGGTTTTCTGGGTATCAGGTTCGGTGTTTTGTTTTTTAGGGTTTCGCGTTTCGAGTTCGGAGTTTTCGGGTTGAAGTTTACGGTTTTCGAGTTGAGGTTGGGGGTTTTGGGTTTGAGGTTCGCGGTTTTCGGGGTTTCACGTTCAGTGTTTTCAGAGTTCATGGTTTTCGGGGTTTCACATTCGGGGTTCAGGATTTCGCGTTCAGGGTTTTTGCGGGTCGGGGTTTCCAGGTTCTAGGTTTCGCGTTCGGGGTTACGGTTTCGGGGTTTGGGTCGGGGTTTCAAGGTTCGGGGTTTCCGGGGTTTCACGTTCGGGGTTCGGGGTGTTCGGGTTTCGCGTTCGGGGTTTGGGGTCTTCAGTGTTTCGGGTTTCGCGTTCGGGGTTCGGGGTTTTCAGGGTTTATGGTTTTCGGTGTGTGGGGTTTCATGTTCAGGGTTTTCGGAGTTCGGGGTTTTCAGGGTTTCGCATTAGGGGTTCGGGGTTTTCCATGTTCGAGGCTTTCGAGGTTCGGGGTTTCAGGTTCGGGGTTTCGTGGTTTTGGGTTCGGGTTTAGCGGGTTCTAGGTTTCGCTGTTCGTGGTTTTCGGGTTAGGGGTTTCGGGGTTTCACAGTTTGAGGTTGTCGAGGTTTGGGGTTTCGCGTTAGGGTTTTGGGGTTTCCACGGTACGGTGTTTCTAGGCTCGGGCTGTCGCGTTGGCGGTTCGGGGTTTCGAGGTTCGATTTTTTGCCGTTCGGGGTTCGAGGTTTTGCCGTTCGGGGTGTATGGTTTCGAGGTTTCGGGGTTCCGGGTTCGTTTTCGATGTTCCGCGGTTCGTGGTTTTGCAGTTCGGCGTTTCGAGTTCGGGTATTCAGGTTTAAGTTCGCAGTTCGGGGTTTCGGGTTAGGGGTTTAGGGTTTCGGGATTTCATGGTTCGGGGTTTTCGAGGTTTAGGGTTTAGGGTTTCGGGTTTAGGGTTACGGTTTTCGGGTTGAGGTTGGGGGGTTTTGGGTTTGAGGTTGGGGGTTTTCAGGGTTTCACATTCAGGGTTTTCGGAGTTTGGGATTTCACGTTAGGTGTTCGGGGTTTTCCCTATTCGAGGTTTTCGAGGTTCGGGGTTTCGGGTTCGGGGTTTCGCGGTTCGGCGTTTCTGCAGTTCGGGGTTTTGGTCTCAGGGTTTCGAGGTTTGGGGTTTCGCGGTTCTGGGTTTTCGGTTAGCTGGTTTCGGGTTTCGGGTTTCGCGGTACAGGGTTTTCGGGTTATGGTTTCGGGTTTCGCGTTTGGGTGTTGGGTTCGAGGTTTTTGGGGTTTCGCGTTGGGCGTTCGGGGTTTCGTGATTCGGGGTTTTCACTGTACGAGGTTTCCAAGTACGGGGTTTCGGGTTCAGGGTTCGGGGTTTTCGGGGTTTTGCGGATCGGCGTTTTCGCAGTTCGGGGTTTTGGTTTCGGCGTTTCGCGGTTCGGGGCTTCACGTTTGGGTTTCGGGGTTTTCACGGTACGGGGTTTCTGGCTTCGGGGTTTCACGGGTCGGGGTTTCGCGTTCGGGGTTTCGGTTTCAGGGTTTCAGGTTCGGGGTTTCGGGTCGGCGTTTCGAGGTTCGGGGTTTTTGGGGTTCGGGTTCGGGGTTTGGGGTGTTCGTTGTTCGGGTTTGGTGTTCGGGGTTCAGGGTTTTCGGTGTTCAGGTTTTTCGGGGTGTGGGGTTTCGGGTTTCGGGTTCGGGGTTTCACGTTCAAGGTTTTCGGAGTTCGGGGTTTTTAGGGTTTTGCATTAGGGGTTCGGGGTTTTCCATGTTCGAGGCTTTCAAGGTTCGGGCTTTAGGGTTTAGGGTTTTGGGGTTATGGTTACGGTTTTCGGGTTGAGGTTGGGGGGTTTTGGTTTCGAGGTTCGGGGTTTTCAGGGTTTCACGTTCAGGGTTTTCGGAGTTCGGGATTTCGCGTTAGGGGTTCGGGGTTTTCCCTGGTCGGGGTTTCCGAGATTCGGGGTTTTGCGGTTCGGCTTTTCGCTGTTCGGGGTTTTGGTTTCGGGTTTAGCGGGTTGGAGGTTTCGCGGTTTGGGGTTTTTGGGTTAGGGGTTTCGGGGTTTCATAGTTCGAGGTTGTCGAGGTTTGCGGTTTTGGGTTAGGGGTTTTGGGTTTCGGGTTTCGCATTTGGGTTTCGGGTTTCGCATTTGGGTTTCGGGGTTCGAGGTTTCCGGGTTTCGCGTTGGGCGTTCGGGGTTTCGCGTTAGGGTTTCGGGGTTTTGACGGTACGGTGTTTCCAGGTTTGGGGTTTTCGGGGTTTCGCGTTGGCGGTTCGGGGTTTCGAGGTTCGATGTTTTGCCGTTAGGGGTTCGGGGTTTTGCCGTTTGGCGTTTCGTTTTAGGTTTTCGGGTTCGGGGTTTATGGTTTCGAGGTTTCGGGGTTCCGGGTTCGGTTTCGAGGTTCCGCGGTTCGTGGTTTTCGATGTTAGGGGTTCGGGGATTTTCCGTTCCAGGTTTTTGAGGTTCGGGGTTTCGCGGTTCGACATTTTCGCAGTTCGGGGTTTTGGTTTCGACGTTTCGAGATTCGAGGTTCGGGGTTTTCGAGTTAGGGGTTTCGGAGTTTCACAGTTCAAGGTTGTCGAGGTTTGGGGTTTCGAGTTTATGGTTTCGGGGTTTTCAGGATTTCGCATTGGCGGTTTGGGGTTTCGCGTTCGTGGTTCGAGGTTTCGCTTTCGAGATTCGGTGTTTTTGGGGTTCGGTATTTCGTGTTGGGGGTTCGGGGTTTTCAGGGTTTCTTGTTGGGGGTTCGAGGTTTTCACGGTTCCGAGTTTCCAGGTTCGGGTTTCGGGTTCGGGGTTTCGCGGTTTTGGAGTCGAGGTTTCGGGTTTCGAGTTGGCGGTTTGGTGTTTCGCGGTTCGGCATTTCTGCTTCGGGGTTTCACGGTTCGGGGTTTCAGGTTTTTAGTTTCGCGGTTCCGCGGATCGGGGTTTCGCCGTTCGGCCTTTTGGTTCGGGTTTTCGGGTTCAAGTTCGCGGTTCGGGGTTTCGCGTTCACGAATTTCGAGGTTCGGCTTTCGCGATTTTGCGTTCGGGGTTTTCTGGGTTTCGCGTTAAGGGTTCGGGATTTTCACGGTTCAGGGTTTCGCGGATCGGGGTATTGGGTTCGATGTTTCGTGTTTCAGGGTTTCGGGTTTTGAGTTCAGCGTTTCGTGGTTCAGGGTTTCACGATTCGGGGTTCGGTGGTTCGAGGTTTCGGGGTTCGGTTTCGTGCTTCCGCGGTTCGGCGTTTCGGTTCATGTTTTTGGGTTCAAGGTTTATGGTTTTGAGGTTCCGGTGTTCCGGGTTCGATTTCGAGGTTCCGTGGTTCGTGGTTTTTGGGGTTCAGGGTTTTCTGGGTTTGGGGTTTCGGGTTTGGGGTTTCGGGTTTCGCGTTAGCGGTTCAGGGTTTTCGAAATTCAGGATTTAGGTTTCGAAGTTTCGAGGTTCGGGGATTCGCGGTTCAGGGTTTTGGGTTCGGGTTTAAGGTTTAGGGTTTCGTATTGGGGGTTCGGGGTTTCAGGGTTTCACGTTGGGAGTTTTAACGGTTTATGGTTTCCAGGAGTCTGGGTTTCGGGTTTCGAGTTGGCGGTTCGAGGTTTCACGGTTCGGGCTTTCGCCGTTCGGGGTTTTGCGTTCGAGGTTCAGGGTTCGGCGTTTCGTATTCGAGGATTTCAGGGTTGTGCGGTTTTGCGTTCGGGGTTTTCTGGGTTTTCGGGGTTTCGCGTTAAGGGTTCGGGATTTCCACGGTTCCGCAGTTCGGGGTTTCGCCGTTCGGCGTTTCGGTTCAGGGTTTATGGTTATGGGGTTCCGAGTTCGGTTTCGAGTTTCCACGGTTTGTGATTTTGCAGTTTGGCGTTTCAAGTTCGGGTTTTCGGCTTTAAGTTCGCGGTTTAGGGTTAGGGGTTTAGGGTTTCAGGAATTCACGGTTCGAGGTTTTGAGGTTCGGGGTTTTGAGGTTCGGGATTTCATGTTCAGGGTTCGGGGTTTTCGGCGGTTCGAGGTTTCGTGGTTCGGGGTTTCGGTTTCGCGCTTCTGCGGTTTGGGGTTCAAGGTTTATGGTTTCGGGGTTTCGGGTTTCCGCTTTCGGGATTCGGTGTTTTCGGGGTTCGGGGTTTCTTGTTGGGGGTTTCGGGTTTTCAAGGTTTCGCGTTGGGGGTTCGTGGTTTTCATGGTTCAGGTTTTCCAGGTTCGGGTTTGGGGTTCGGGGTTTCGTGGTTCGGGGTTTTGGAGTCGGGGTTTCAGGTTTCGAGTTGGCGGTTTGGTTTTTGGCAGTTCGACATTACAGGTTCAGGTTTTCTATTTCGCGGTTTCGCGGTTTCGAGGTTCGGGGTTTCACCGTTCGGTGTTTCTGTAAGGGTTTGGGATTTTCACGGTGTAGGGTTTCACGGATCGGGGTATCGGGTTCGGTGTTTCGTGTTTTAGGGTTTCGCGTTTCGAGTTCGGAGTTTCGTGATTCGGGGTTTCGCGGTTCGGGGTTCGAAGGCTCGGCGGTTCAAGGTTTTGGCGGTTCAAGGTTTCGGGGTATCGGGTTCGGTGTTTCGTGTTTTAGGGATTCGCGCTTCTACGGTTCGGGGTTTCGCCGTTCGGCGTTTCGGTTCAGTTTTTCGGGTTCAAGGTTTATGGTTTCAGGGTTTCGGGGTTTTTGGAGTTTAGGGTTTTATGTTCAGGGTTTTCGGAGTTCGGGGTTTTCAGGGTTTCGCATTAGGGGTTATGGGTTTTCCATGTTCGAGGCTTTCGAGGTTTGTGGTTTCGGGTTCGGGGTTTCACAGTTCGGGGTTTTGTTTTCGGGGTTTCAAGTTTCGGGTTTTTGGGTTCGGGTTTAGCGGGTTCCAGGTTTCGCTATTTGGGGTTTTCGGGTTAGGGGTTTCGGGGTTTCACAGTTCGAGGTTGTCGAGGTTTGGGGTTCCGGTTAGGGTTTCGGTGTTTTCACGGTATGGTATTTCCAGGTTCAGGATTTCGCGTTGGCGGTTCAGGGTTTCGAGGTTCGATGTTTCGCCGTTCGGGGTTCGAGGTTTTGCGGTACGGTGTTTAGCGGTTCGGGGTTTATGGTTTCGAGGTTTCGGGTTTCGGGGTTCTGGGTTTTCGGTTTCGAGGTTCCGCGGTTCGTGGTTTTGCAGTTCGGTGTTTTGAGTTCGGGTATTTGGGTTTAAGTTCGCAGTTCGGGGTTTTCAAGGTTTGAGGTTTAGGGTTTAGGGTTTCGGGGTTAGGGTTACGGTTTTTGGGTTGAGGTTGGGGGGTTTTGGGTTCGAGGTTC
This sequence comes from Salix purpurea, assembly GCA_027405865.1. NCBI lineage: Eukaryota > Viridiplantae > Streptophyta > Magnoliopsida > Malpighiales > Salicaceae > Salix > Salix purpurea. The sequence goes on from JAOWLH010000014.1 coordinate 3,152,810, forward strand.
GGGGTTTTCAGGGTTTCACGTTCAGGGTTTTCGGAGTTCGGGATTTCGTGTTAGGTGTTCGGGGTTTTCCCTGTTCGAGGTTCGGGGTTTCGGGTTCGGGGTTTCGCTGTTCGGCATTTTTGTAGTTCGGGGTTTTGGTTTCAGGGTTTCGAGGTTTGGGGTTTCACGGTTCTGGATTTCGAGTTAGCGGGTTCTGGGTTTCGCGGTACGGGGTTTTCGGGGTTTCGCGGATCTGGGTTTCGAGTTAGCGGGTTCTGGGTTTCGCGGTACGGGGTTTTCTGGGTTTCGCGGTACGGGGTTTTCGGGGTTTTCAGGCTTTCGCGTTGGGGGTTCCAAGTTTTCAAGGTTTCGCGTTGGGGGTTCGGGGTTTTCACGGTTCAGGTTTTCCAGGTTCGGGTTTGGGGTTCGGGTTTTGTGGTTCGGGGTTTTGGAGTCGGGTTTTGTGGTTCGGGGTTTTGGAGTCGGGTTTTGGGGTTTTCTGTATCGCGGTTTCGCTGTTCGGCGTTTCGGTTCGGGTTTTCGGGTTCAAGTTCGTGGTTCGGGGTTTCGTGTTCGAGGTTCGGGGTTCGGTGTTTCGCGTTTTGGGATTTCGGGGATCGGGGTTTCGTGGTTTTGCGTTCGGGGTTTTCTGGGTTTTCGGGGTTTTGCGTTAAGGATTTTCACGGTGTAGGGTTTCGCGGATCGGGGTATCGGGTTCGGTGTTTTGTTTTTTAGGGTTTCGCGTTTCGAGTTCAGAGTTTTCGAGGTTCCGAGGTTAGTGGTTTTGCAGTTCGGCGTTTCTAGTTCGGGTTTTCGGGTTTAAGTTTACCGTTTTCGAGTTGAGGTTGGGGGTTTTGGGTTTGAGGTTTGCTGTTTTCGGGGTTTCACGTTCAGGGTTTTCAGAGTTCGGGGTTTTCGGGGTTTCACATTCGGGGTTCGGGATTTCGCGTTCGGGGTTTTCGCGGATCGGGATTTCCAGGTTCGAAGTTTCACGTTCGGGGTTACGGTTTCGGGGTTTCGGGTCGGGGTTTCGAGGTTCGGGGTTTCCGGGGTTTCGGGTCGGGGTTTCGAGGTTCGGGGTGTTCGGGTTTCGCGTTCGGGGTTCGGGGTTTTCGTGGTTTAGGGTTTTCGGGGTGTGGGGTTTCATGTTCAGGGTTTTCGGAGTTCGGGGTTTTCGGAGTTTCACATTAGGGGTTCGGGGTTTTCCATGTTCGAGGCTTTCAAGGTTCGTGGATTCGACTTTGGGGTTTCGCGGTTCGGCATTTTCGCAGTTCGGGTTTTGGTTACGGGGTTCCGAGTTCGGTTTCGAGTTCGGGTTACGCGGTTCATGGTTTTGCATTTTGGCGTTTCGAGTTCGGGTTTTCGGGTTTAAGTTCGCGGTTCGGGGTTTTGGGTTAGGGGTTTAGGGTTTCGGGATTTCACGATTTGGGATTTCGAGGTTCGGGGTTTCACATTCAGGGTTCGGGGTTTTCGGGGTTTCGCGGTTCGGGTTTTTCGCAGTTTGGGGTTTTTGTTGTTTCGAGGTTCGGGGTTTAGCGGTTCAGGGTTTCGTGTTCGGGTTTAGCTGGTTCCAGTTTTCTCGGTTTGGGGTTATCGGGTTAGGGGTTTAGGGTTTCGGGGTTTTCGAGGTTCGGTGTTTCCGGTTAGGGGTTTAGGGTTTAGGGTTTCGAGGTTTCACGGTTCGCGGTTGTCAAAGTTCGAGGTTTTTACTGTTCCAGGTTCTCGAGGTTCGAGGTTTCGGGTTCGAGGTTTCGCGGTTTGGCGTTTTCGCAGTTCGGGGTTTTGGTTTCAGGGTTTCGAGATTTGGGGTTTCGAGTTCGGGTTTAGCGGGTTGCAGGTTTCGCGGTTTGTGGTTTTCGGGTTAGGGGTTTCGGGGTTTCACAGTTCGAGGTTGTCGAGGTTAGGGGTTTTGCCGTTCGGCGTTTCGTTTCAGGTTTTCGGGTTCGGGGTTTATGGTTTCGAGGTTTCGGGGTTCCTGGTTCGGTTTCGAGGTTCTGCGATTCGTGGTTTTTGAGGTTAGGGGTTCGGGGTTTTTCCTGTTCCAGGTTCTCGAGGTTCGAGGTTTCGGGTTCGGGGTTTCGCGGTTTGGCGTTTTCGCAGTTCGGGGTTTTGGTTTCAGGGTTTCGAGATTTGGGGTTTTGAGTTCGGGTTTAGCGGGTTGCAGGTTTCGCGGTTCAGGGTTTTCGGGTTAGGGGTTTCGGGGTTTCACAGTTCGATGTTGTCGAGGTTTGGGGTTTCGGGTTAGGGGTTTTGCCGTTCGGCGTTTCGTTTCAGGTTTTCAGGTTCGGGGTTTATGGTTTCGAGGTTTCGGGGTTCCTGGTTCGGTTTCGAGGTTCTGTGGTTCGTGGTTTTCGAGGTTAGGGGTTCGGGGTTTTTCCTGTTCCAGGTTCTCGAGGTTCGAGGTTTCGGGTTCGGGGTTTCGCGGTTTGGCGTTTTCGCAGTTCGGGGTTTTGGTTTCGGGGTTTCGAGATTTGGGGTTTCGAGTTCGGGTTTAGCGGGTTGCAGGTTTCGCGTTTCGGGGTTTTCGGGTTAGGGGTTTCCGGGTTTCACAGTTCGAGGTTGTCGAGGTTTGGGGTTTCGGGTTAGGGGTTTTGCCGTTCGGCGTTTCGTTTCAGGTTTTCGGGTTCGGGGTTTATGGTTACGCGGTTAGTGGTTTTGCAGTTCAGCGTTTCAAGTTCGGGTTTTCGGGTTTAAGTTTACAGTTCGGGGTTTCGGGTTAAGGGTTTAGTGTTTCGAGATTTCACGGTTTCGGGGTTTTCGAGGTTTAGGGTTTAGGGTTACGGTTTTCGAGTTGAGGTTGGGGGGTTTTGGGTTCGAGGTTCGGGGTTTTCGGGGTTTCACGTTCAAGGTTTTTGGAGTTCGTGGTTTTCGGGGTTTCACATTCGGAGTTTTCGGAGTTCGGGGTTTTGTGTTCGGGGTTTTCGCAGGTCGGGGTTTCCAAGTTCGGGGTTTCAGGTTCGAGGTTTCGCGTTCGGGGTTTGGGGTCTTCGGTGTGCGGCATTTCGGTTCAGGCTTTCGGGTTTAAGGTTTATGGTTACGGGGTTCCGAGTTCGGTTTCGAGTTTCCGCGGTTCGTGGTTTTGCAGTTCGGCATTTCAAGTTCAGGTTTTCGTGTTTAAGTTCGCGGTTCGGGGTTTCGGGTTAGGGGTTTAGGGTTTCAGGATTTCACGGTTCAGGGTTTCGAAGTTCAGGGTTTCACGTTCAGGGTTCGGGGTTTCGGCGGTTCGAGGTTTCGGGGTTCGGGGTTTCGGTTTCATGCTTCCGCGGTTCAGGGTTTCGCCGTTCGGCATTTCGGTTCAGGTTTTCGGGTTCAAGGTTTATGGTTTCGGGGTTCCGGGGTTCTGGGTTCGGTTTCGAGGTTCCGCGATTCGCGGTTTTGCAGTTCAGCGTTTCGAGTTTGAGTTTCCGGGTTTAAGTTCGCGGTTCGAGGTTTTGAGTTAGGGGTTTAGGTTTTCGGGATTTCACGGTTCGGGGTTTCGAGGTTCGGGGTTTTCGGCAGTTCGAGGTTTCGGGGTTCCGGGTTCGGTTTCGAGATTCCGCGGTTCGTGGTTTTGGAGTTCGACATTTCGGGTTAGGGGTTTAGGGTTTCGGGGGTCACGGTTCGGGGTTTCAAGGTTCGTGGTTTTCGGGGTTTCACGTTTCGGGTTTGGGGTTTTCGGGGTTTAGGGTTTTCGGGGTTGGGGTTTGGGGTTTGGGGTTTTCAGGGTTTCGCGTTAGGGGTTCAGGGTTTTCCCTGTTCGAGGTCGGGGTTTCGGGGTTTCGCGGTTCAGCATTTTCGCAGTTCGGGGTTTCGAGGTTCGGGTTTTCATGGTTCAAGGCTTCGCTGATTGGGGTATCGGGTTCGGTGTTTCGTGTTTTAGGGTTTTGCGTTTCGTGTTAGGCGTTTCGTGGTTCGGGGTTTCACGGTTCGGGGTTAGGCGGTTCGAGATTTTGGGGTTCGGGGTTTCAGTTTCGTGTTTTTGCGGTTCGTTGTTTCGTCGTTCGGCATTTCGGTTCAGGTTTTCGGGTTCAAGGTTTATGGTTTCGGGGTTTCGGGGTTACAGGTTTTTGGTTTCGCGGATCAGGGTTTCACCGTTCGGCGTTTAGGTTCGGGTTTCCGAGTTCAAGTTCGCGGTTCAGGGTTTTGGGGATCAGGGTTTCGCGTTCGAGGTTCGGGGTTCGACGTTTCGCGTTTGGGGATTTCAGGGTTCGGGGTTTCGCGGTTTTGCTTTCGGGGTTTTCTGGGTTTTTGGGGTTTCGCGTTAAGAGTTCGTTAATATCATGGTTCAGGGTTTCGCGGATCGGGTTTGGTGTTTCGTGTTTTAGGGTTTCGCGTTTCGAGTTTGGCATTTCTTGGTTAAGGGTTTCGTGGTTCGAGGTTCGAGGTTCGGGGTTTCGGTTTCGTGCTTCCGCGGTTCGGGGTTTCGGTTCAGGTTTTCGGGTTCAAGGTTCAAGGTTCATGGTTTCGGGGTTCCGGTTTCGGTTTCGAGGTTCCGCAGTTCGGGTTAGGAGTTTAGGGTTTTGAGATTTCACGGTTTGGGGTTTCGAGGTTTGGGGTTATCGGGGTTTCACGTTTGGGGTTCGGGTTTCATGTTAGGGTTTCGGGTTTCGGGGGGCCGAGTTTTCGTGTTAGGGTTTGGTGTTTCGTGTTTGAGGGTTTCGCGGAACGGGTTTTCGGGGATTCGGGGGGCCGTAGTTTCGCGGTTCGGAGTTTCGGGTTTTGGGTTTCGCTGATCGGGTTTTCGGCTTTGAGGTTTCGATGGTCGGGATTTCAGGTTCGGGGTTCCGAGGTTCGGGATGTCGGTTTTGGGATTTCGGGTTCGGGGTTCCGAGGTTCGGGGTTTCGCGCTTCGGGGTTTCACGTTTCGGGGTTACGGGTTTGGGGTTTGGAGGTTCGTGGTTACGGGTTCGGGGTTTTGCGGTTCGGGTTTTTGGGGTTCACGGTTTTGCCGTTCGTGGTTCCGGGTTCGGTGTTACGGGTTACGGGTTTTGGGTTCGGGGTTTGGTGATTCCAGGCTTCGGGGGTCGAGGTTTCGCGGTTCGGGGTTTCGTGTTTTAGGGTTTCGCGTTTTGAGTTCGGCTTTTCATGGTTAAGGGTTTCGCGGTTTGTGCTTCCGCGGTTCGTGGTTTTTGGGTTCAAGGTTTATGGTTTCGGGGTTCCGGGTTCGGTTTCGAGGTTCCGCTGTTCGTGGTTTTTTGCAGTTCGGCATTTCGGGTTAGGGGTTTAGGGTTTCGGTATTTCACGGTTCGGGGTTTTCGGGGTTCGGGGTATCCGGGGTACGGGTTTCGTGTTCGGGGTTTTCTGGGTTCAGGGTTTACGGGGTTTGTTTTTTTTTCGCGTTAGGGTTTCGGGGTACGGTGTTTCCAAGTTCGAGGTTCGGGGTTTCGAGGTTCGGGGTTTCGCCGTTCAAGGTTCGGGGTTTCCCCGTTCGGCGTTTTGGTTCAGGTTTTTGGGTTCGGGGTTTATGGTTTCGGGGTTCCAGGGTTTCGTGTTGGGGGTTTTTGGGTTCGGTTTTCACGTTCAGGGTTTTCGGAGTTCGGGGTTTTCGGGGTTCGGGGTTTCGTGTTGGGGGTTTTTGCGGGTCGGGGTTTCCAGGTTCGGGGTTTCAGGTTCGGTGTTTCGGGTTAGGGGTTTAGGGTTTAGGGTTTCGGGGTTTCACGGTTCGCGGTTGTCGAAGTTCGGGGTTTCGGGTTAGGGGTTTAGGGTTTCGCGTTGAGAGTTTCGGGTTTCGCGTTTGGGTTTCGGGGTTCGAGGTTTTGGGGTTTCACGTTGGGCGTTCAGGGTTTCGGTGTTTTCAGGGTATGGTGTTTCCAGGTTCGGGGTTTCGGGTTCGGGGTTTCGCCGTTCGGGTTTCGGGGTTTCGTGTTGGGGGTTTTTGCAGGTCGGGGTTTCCAGGTTCGGGGTTTCAAGTTCGGGGTTTCAAGTTCGAGGTTTTGGTTTTGGGGTTTCAAGTTCGGGGTTTCGGGTCTGGGTTTCGCGTTCGGGGTTTGGGTTTCGGGGTTTTCGGGGTTTCACGTTCGGGGTTCGGGTTTCATGTTCGGGGTTGGGGGTCTTCGGGGTTCGGGTTTCACATTCAGGGTTCGGGGTTTTGCGGTTTTGCGTTCGGGGTTTTCTGGGTTTTCGGGGTTTCGCGTTAAGGGTTCGGTATTTTCACGGTTTTGTGGTTCGGGGTTTCGCCGTTCTACGTTTTGGTTCAGGCTTTCGGGTTCAAGGTTATGGTTATGGGGTTCCGAGTTCGGTTTCGAGTTCGGGTTACGCGGTTCATGGTTTTGCATTTTGGCGTTTCGAGTTCGGGTTTTCGGGTTTTTGGGTTTTCGGTTAGGGGTTTAGGGTTTTGGGATTTCACGATTCGGGGTTTCGAGGTTCGGGGTTTCACGTTCAGGGTTCGGGGTTTTCAGGGTTTCGCGGTCTGGGGTTTTCGCAGTTCGGGGTTTTGGTTTTGTTGTGTCGAGGTTCGGGGTTTAGCGGTTCAGGGTTTCGTGTTCGGGTTTAGCTGGTTCCAGTTTTCTCGGTTTGGGGTTATCGGGTTAGGGGTTTAGGGTTTCGGGGTTTTCGAGGTTCGGTGTTTCGGGTTAGGGGTTTAGGGTTTAGGGTTTCGCGGTTTCACGGTTCGCGGTTGTCAAAGTTCGGGGTTTCGGGTTAGGGGTTTAGGGTTTTGCATTGAGAGTTTCGGGTTTCGCATTTGGGTTTCAGTGTTTTCACGGTATGGTGTTTCCAGGTTCGGGGTTTCGGGTCTGGGGTTTATGGTTTCGAGGTTTCGTGGTTCCGGGTTCGGTTTCGAGGTTCCGCGGTTCGTGGTTTTACAGTTCGACGTTTCAAGTTCGGGTATTTGGGTTTAAGTTTGCGGTTCGGGTTAGGGGTTTAGGGTTTCGGGATTTCATGGTTCGGGGTTTTCGAGGTTTCACGTTCAAGGTTTTCGGAGTTCGGGATTTCATGTTAGGAGTTCTGGGTTTTCCCTGTTCGAGGTTTTCGAGGTTTGAGGTTTCGTGGTTCGGTGTTTTCGCAGTTCGGGTTTTTGATTTCGGGGTTTCGAGGTTCGTGGTTTTGTGGTTCGGGGTTTCGGGTTCGTGTATAGCAGGTTCTGAGTTTCGCGGTTCGGGGTTTTCGGGTTAAGGGTTTAGAGTTTCGAAGTTTCACGGTTTGGGGTTTTCGAGGTTCGGGTTGTCGGGTTAGGGGTTTAGGGTTCAGGGTTTTGCGTTGAGAGTTTCGGGTTTCGTGTTTGGGTTTTGGGGTTCGAGGTTTTCGGGGTTTCGCGTTGGGCGTTTGGGCTTTCGGGGTTTAGCGTTAGGGTTACGGGGTTTTCACGGTACGTGGTTTATAGGTTCGGGGTTTCCGTTTCAGGGTTCGGAGTTTTCGGGGTTTTGCGTTGGCGGTCCGGGGTTTCGAGGTTCGGGGTTCGGGGTTCTGGGTTTTGCGGTTCGTGGTTTCGGAGTCGGGGTTTTGGGTTTCGGGGTTTTGCGTTTGGGGTTCGGGGCTTTTGAGGTTTTGCGTTAGGTGTTAGGTGTTCGGTGTTTTTTCCCGGTTCAGGTTCAGTGTTTTCGGGGTTCAGGGTTTCGGGTTCGGGGTTTCGCAGTTCGGGGTTTTGAGGTTCGGGGTTCGTGGTTTTAGGGGTTCCGGGTTTTGCGGTTCGGGGTTTCAGGTTTAGCGGGTTCCGGGTTTCGCTGTTCAGGGTTTCAGGTTTAGCGGGTTCCGAGTTTTGCGGTTCGAGGTTTCGATTTCGGGGTTTGGAGTTTCACTTTCAGGGTTTTTGGGGTTTCGCGTTGGGAGTTCGGGGTTTCGCGTTCGGGGTTCGGGGTTTCGCGTTTGGGGTTCGGGGTTTCGTGTTCGGGTTTCGGGGTTTTCACGGTAAGGGGTTTTGAGGTTCGGGGTTTCGGGTTCGGGGTTTTCAGGGTTTCACCTTGGCGGTTAGGGGTTTCGCGTTCGTGGTTCGGGATTTCGCTTTCAGGATTCGGTGTTTTCGGGGTTCGGGGATTCGCGTTGGGGGTTCGGGGTTTTCAGGCTTTCACATTGGGGGTTTCGGGTTTTCAGGGTTTCGCGTTTGGGGTTCGGGGTTTTCACGGTTCAGGGTTTCCAGGTTCGGGTTTGGGGTTCGGGGTTTCGCGGTTCGGGGTTTTGGAGTCGGGGTTTCGGGTTTCGAGTTGGCGGTTTGGTTTTTGGCGATTCGGCATTACGGGTTCGGGGTTTCGTGTTTCGCAATTCAGAGTTTCGGGTTCTGGGTTTCGCTGATCGGGTGTTCGGCTTCAAGTTTCGGGGGTCGGGGTTTCACGGTTCGGGGTTATGGGGTTCGGGGTTCTAGGTTACAGGTTGGGGGTGTCGCGGTTCGGGTTTTCGGAGGTCGGGGTTTCGCGGTTCGGGGTTCTGGGGTTCGGGATTCCGGGTTACGGGTTGGGGGTGTCACGGTTCGGGTTTTCGGGGTTCGGGGTATCGCGGTTTGGGGTTACGGGTTCCGGGTTTAGGGTTCGGTTTTTTGCAGTTTCGGGTTTCGGGTTCGGGGTTTCGCGATTAGGGGTTTCGGGTTTGGGGTTTCACGGAACGGGTTTTCGGGGATTCGGGGGGCTGGAGTTTCGATGTTCGGAGTTTCGGGTTTTGGGTTTCGCTGATCGGGTTTTCGGCTTCGAGGTTTCGAGGGTCTAAAATTTCGGGTTCGGGGTGCCGAGGTTTGGGATGTCAGGTTCAGGATTCCGGGTTCGGGGTTCTGAGGTTCGTGGTTTCGCGGCTCGGGGTTCGGGGTTCGGGGTTCGAGGTGTTTTGAGGTTCAGGTTTCGCTGTTCATGATTTCGGGTTCGGGGTTTCGGATTCGGGGTTTGGTTGTTCTGGGTTTTTGGGGTCGGGGTTTCGCGGTTCGGGGTTTTGGGTTCGAGGTTTCTGGTTCGGGGTTTCCCGATTGTGGGTTACGGGTTCGGGGTTTCGAGGTTCGGGGTTCCGAGGTACGGGGCTTCGCGGTTTGGGGTTCTGGGGTTCGAGGTTATGGGTTCGGGGTTTCGGGGTTACGGGTTCGGTTTCAAGGTTTTGAGGTTTGTTGTTTTTTGCAGTTTGACGTTTCTGGTTGGGGGTTTAGGGTTTCGGTATTTCACGGTTCGGGGTTTCGATGTTCGGGGTTTCGGGGTTCGGGGTTTTCGGGGTACGGGTTTCGTGTTCGGGGTTTTCTGGGTTCAGGGTTTTCGGGGTTCGTTTTTTCGTGTTAGGGGGTTTACACGGTATGGTGTTTCCAGGTTCGGGGTTCGGGGTTCGGTGTTTCGTGTTTTAGGGTTTCGCGTTTCGAGTTTGGCATTTCTTGGTAAAGGGTTTCGTAGTTCGAGGTTCGGGGTTTCGGTTTCGCGCTTCTGCGGTTTGGGGTTTCGGTTCAGGTTTTCAGGTTCAAGGTTTATGGTTTCGGGTTTCGGGGTTCCGGTTTCGGTTTCGAGGTTCCGCGGTTCGGGTTAGGGGTTTAGGGTTTCGGGATTTCACGGTTTGGGGTTTCGAGGTTCGGTGTTGTCGGGGTTTCACGTTTGGGGTTCGGGTTTCACGTTAGGGTTTCGAGTTTCGGGGGGCCGGGTTTTCGTGTTAGGGTTTGGTGTTTTGTGTTTGAGGGTTTCGCGGAACGGGTTTTCGGGGATTCGGGGGGCCGGAGTTTCGCGGTCCGGAGTTTCGGGTTTTGGGTTTCGCTGATCGGGTTTTCGACTTCGAGGTTTCGAGGGTCGGGATTTCAGGTTCGGGGTTCCGAGGTTCGGGATGTCAGGTTCGGGATTTCGGGTTCGGGGTTCCGAGGTTCGGGGTTTCGCGCTTTGGTGTTTCACGGTTCGGGGTTACGGGTTCGGGGTTTGGAGGTACGTGGTTACGGGTTCGGGGCTTCGCGGTTCGGGTTTTCGGGGTTTAGGGTTTTGCCGTTCGTGGTTTCGGGTTCGGTGTTACGGGTTAAGGGTTTTGGGTTCGGGGTTTGGTGATTCCGGACTTCGGGGGTCAGGGTTTCGCGGTTCGGGGTTTCGTGTTTTAGGGTTTCGCGTTTCGAGTTTGGCTTTTCATGGTTAAGGGTTCGCGGTTCGAGGTTTGGTGGTTTGGGGTTTCGGTTTCGTGAATCCGCGGTTCATGGTTTTTGGGTTCAAGGTTAATGGTTTCGAGGTTCCGGGTTCGGTTTCGGGGTTCCACTGTTCGTGGTTTTTTCCAGTTCAGCATTTCGGGTTAGGGGTTTAGGGTTTCGGTATTTCACGGTTCGGGGTTTCGAGGTTCGGGGTTTTCAGGGTTTCACGTTCGGGGTTTTCAAGGTACGGGTTTCGTGTTCGGGGTTTTCTGGGTTCAGGGTTTTCGGGGTTCGTTTTTTCGCGTTAGGGTTTCGGGGTACGGTGTTTCCAGGTTCGAAGTTCGGGGTTCGGGGTTCGGGGTTTCGCGTTGGCGGTTTGGGGTTTCGAGGTTCAGGGTTTCGCCGTTCAAGGTTCGGGGTTTCCCCGTTCGGCGTTTTGGTTCAGGTTTTTGGGTTCGGGGTTTATGGTTTCGGGGTTCCGGGGTTCCAGGTTCGGTTTCGTGGTTTTGCAGTTCGGCTTTTCGAGTTCGGGTTTTCGGGTTGGATTTCACGTTTCGGGGTTATCGAGGTTTAGGGTTTAGGGTTACGGTTTTCGGGTTGAGGTTGGGGGCTTTTGGGTTCGAGGTTCGGGGTTTTCGGGTTTTCACGTTCAGGGTTTTCGGAGTTCTGGGTTTTCGTTGTTCGGGGTTTCGTGTTGGGGGTTTTTACGGATCGGGGTTTCCAGGTTCAGGGTTTCAGGTTCGAGGTTTCGCGTTCGGGGTTTTGGTTTTGGGGTTTCGGGTTAGGGGTTTCGGGTCTGGGTTTCACGTTCGGGGTTCGGGTTTCATGTTCGGGGTTCGGGTTTCTTCGGGGTTCGGGTTTCACATTCGGGGTTTTGCGGTTTTGCGTTCGGGGTTTTCTGGGTTTTCTGGGTTTCGCGTTAAGGGTTCGGTATTTTCACAGTTCTGTGGTTCCTGGTTTCACCGTTCTGCGTTTTGGTTCAGGCTTTCGGGTTCAAGGTTATGGTTACGGGGTTCCGAGTTCGGTTTCGAGTTCGGGTTACGCGGTTCATGGGTTTGCATTTTGGCATTTCGAGTTTGGGTTTTCGGGTTTAAGTTCGCGGCTCGGGGTTTTCGCAGTTCGGGGTTTCGCGGTTGGGGTTTTCGCAGTTCGGGGTTTTGGATTTGTTGTTTCGAGGTTCGGGGTTTAGCGGTTCAGGGTTTCGTGTTCGGGTTTAGCTGGTTCCAGTTTTCTCGGTTTGGGGTTATCGGGTTAGGGGTTTAGGGTTTCGGGGTTTTCGAGGTTCGGTGTTTCGGGTTAGGGGTTTAGGGTTTAGGGTTTCGGGGTTTCACGGTTCGCGGTTGTCAAAGTTCGGGGTTTTTCCTGTTCCCGGTTCTCGAGGTTCGAGGTTTCGGGTTCGGGGTTTCGTGGTTTGGCGTTTTCGTAGTTCGGGGTTTTGGTTTCGGTGTTTCGAGATTTGGGGTTTCGAGTTCGGGTTTAGCGGGTTGCAGGTTTCGCGGTTCGGGTTTTTCGGGTTAGGGGTTTCGGGGTTTCACAGTTCGAGGTTGTCGAGGTTTGGGGTTTCGGGTTAGGGGTTTAGGGTTTCGGGTTTGGCGTTGAGGATTTCGGGTTTCGCATTTGGGTTTCGAGGTTCGAGGTTTTCGGGTTTCGCGTTGGGCGTTCGGGGTATTGCGTTAGGGTTTCGGGGTTTTCACGGTATGGTGTTTCCAGGTTTGGGGTTTTCGGGGTTTCGCGTTGGCGATTCGGGGTTTTGAGGTTCGATGTTTCGCCGTTCGGGGTTCGAGGTTTTGCGGATCGGTGTTTAGAGGTTCGGGGTTTATGGTTTCGAGGTTTCAAGGTTCCGGGTTCGGTTTCGAGGTTCCGCGGTTCGTGGTTTTGCAGTTTGAGGTTTGGGGTTCGGTGTTTCACGTTCAGGGATTTCAGGGTTCGGGGTTTCGCGGTTTTCTGGGTTTTTGGGGTTTCGCATTAAGGGTTTCGCGGATCGGGGTATCGGGTTCGGTGTTTCGTGTTTTAGGGTTTCGTGTTTCGAGTTCGGAGTTTCGTGGTTCAGGGTTTCGCGATTCGAGGTTCGGGGGTTCGGCGGTTCGAGGTTTCGGGGTTTGGGGTTTCAGTTTCGTGCTTTTGCGGTTCGGGGTTTCGTCGTTTGGCGTTTCAGTTTAAGTTTTTGGGTTCAAGGTTTATGGTTTCAGGGTTTTGGGGTTCTGGGTTCGGTTTCGAGGTTCCGTGGTTAGTGGTTTTGCAGTTCAGCGTTTCAATTTCGGGTTTTCGGGTTTAAGTTTACAGTTCGGGGTTTCGGGTTAAGGGTTTAGTGTTTCGAGATTTCACGGTTTTGGGGTTTTCGAGGTTTAGGGTTTAGGGTTACGGTTTTCGGGTTGAGGTTGGGGGGTTTTGGGTTCGAGGTTCGGGGTTTTCGGGGTTTCACGTTCAAGGTTTTCGGAGTTCGTGGTTTTCGGGGTTTCACATTCGGAGTTTTCAGAGTTCGGGGTTTCGCGTTCGGGGTTTTCGCAGGTCGGGGTTTCCAAGTTCGGGGTTTCAGGTTCGAGGTTTCGTGTTCGGGGTTTGGGGTCTTCGGTGTTCGGCATTTCGGTTCAGTCTTTCGGGTTTAAGGTTTATGGTTACGGGGTTCCGAGTTCGGTTTCGAGTTTCCGCGGTTCGTGGTTTTGCAGTTCAGCGTTTCAAGTTCAGGTTTTCGTGTTTAAGTTCGCGGTTCGGGGTTTCAGGTTAGGGGTTTAGGGTTTCAGGATTTCACGGTTCAGGGTTTCGAAGTTCGGGGTTTCACGTTCAGGGTTCGGGGGTTTCGGCGGTTCGAGGTTTCGGGGTACAGGGTTTCGGTTTCATGCTTCCGCGGTTCAGGGTTTCGTCGTTCGGCATTTCGGTTCAGGGTTTTCGGGGTTTGTTTTTTTTTCGCGTTAGGGTTTTGGGGTACGGTGTTTCCAGGTTCGAGGTTCGAGGTTTCGCGTTGGCTGTTCGGGGTTTCGAGGTTCGAGGTTTCGCCGTTCAAGGTTCGGGGTTTCCCTGTTCGGCGTTTTGGTTCAGGTTTTTGGGTTCGGGGTTTATGGTTTCGGGGTTCCAGGGTTTCGTGTTGGGGGTTTTTGGGTTCGGTTTTCACGTTCTAGGTTTTCGGAGTTCGGGGTTTTCGGGGTTCGGGGTTTCGTGTTGGGGGTTTTTGCAGGTCGGGGTTTCCAGGTTCGGGGTTTCAGGTTCGGTGTTTCGGGTTAAGGGTTTAGGGTTTAGGGTTTCGGGGTTTCACGGTTCGCGGTTGTCAAAGTTCGGGGTTTCGGGTTAGGGGTTTAGGGTTTCGCGTTTGGGTTTCGGGGTTCGAGGTTTTCGGGTTTTCACGTTGGGCGTTCAGGGTTTCGCGTTAGGGTTTCGGTGTTTTCACGGTATGGTGTTTCCAGGTTCGGGGTTTCGGGTTCGGGGTTTTGCCGTTCGGGTTTCGGGGTTTCGTGTTGGGGGTTTTTGGTTTTGGGGTTTCGGGTTCGGGGTTTCGGGTCTGGGTTTCGCGTTCGGGGTTTTGGTTTCGGGGTTTTCGGGGTTTCACGTTCGGGGTTCGGGTTTCATGTTCGGGGTTGGGGGTCTTCGGGGTTCGGGTTTCACATTCGGGGTTCGGGGTTTTGCTGTTTTGCGTCCGGGGTTTTCTAGGTTTTCGGGGTTTCGCGTTAAAGGTTCGGTATTTTCACGGTTCTGTGGTTCGGGGTTTCGCCGTTCTACGTTTTGGTTCAGGCTTTCAGGTTCAAGGTTATGGTTACGGGGTTCCGAGTTCGGTTTCGAGTTCGGGTTACGCGGTTCATGGTTTTGCATTTTGGCGTTTCGAGTTCGGGTTTTCAGGTTTAAGTTCGCGGTTCGGGGTTTTGGGTTAGGGGTTTAGGGTTTCGGGATTTCACGATTCGGGGTTTCGAGGTTCGGGGTTTCACTTTCAGGGTTCGGGGTTTTCGGGGTTTCGCGGTTGGGGTTTTCGCAGTTCGGGGTTTTGGATTTGTTGTTTCGAGGTTCAGGGTTTAGCGGTTCAGGGTTTCGTGTTCGGGTTTAGCTGGTTCCAGTTTTCTCGGTTTGGGGTTATCGGGTTAGGGGTTTAGGGTTTCGGGGTTTTCGAGGTTCGGTGTTTCGGATTAGGGGTTTAGAGTTTAGGGTTTCGGGGTTTCACGGTTCGCGGTTGTCAAAGTTCGGGGTTTCGGGTTAGGAGTTTAGGGTTTTGCGTTGAGAGTTTCGGGTTTCGCATTTGGGTTTCGGGGTTCGAGGTTTTCGGGGTTTCACGTTGGTCGTTTGGGGTTTCGCGTTAGGGTTTCGGTGTTTTCACGGTATGGTGTTTCCAGGTTCGGGGTTTCGGGTCTGGGGTTTATGTTTTGAGGTTTCGGGGTTTCGGGTTCGGTTTTGAGGTTCCGCGGTTCGTGGCTTTACAGTTCGACGTTTCAAGTTCGGGTATTTGGGTTTAAGTTTGCGGTTCCGGTTAGGGGTTTAGGGTTTCGGGATAGCAGGTTCTGAGTTTCGCGGTTCAGGGTTTTCGGGTTAGGGGTTTAGAGTTTCGAAGTTTCACGGTTCAGGGTTTCGGGTTCGGGGTTTCGCAGTTCGGGGTTTTGAGTTTCGGGGTTCAGGGTTTGTGGTTTTAGGGGTTCCGGGTTTTGCGGTTCAGGGTTTCAGGTTTAGCGGGTTCCGGGTTTCGCTGTTCAGGGTTTCAGGTTTAGCGGGTTCCGGGTTTTGCGGTTCGAGGTTTCGATTTCGGGGTTTGGAGTTTCACTTTCGGGGTTTCTGGGGTTTCGCGTTGGGAGTTCGAGGTTTCGCGTTCGGGGTTCGGGGTTTCGCGTTCGGGTTTCGGGGTTATCACGGTAAGGGGTTTTGAGGTTCGGGGTTTCGGGTTCGGGGTTTTCGGGGTTTCACCTTGGCGGTTCGGGGTTTCGCGTTCGTGGTTTGGGATTTCGCTTTCAGGATTCGATGTTTTCGGGGTTCGGGGATTCGCGTTGGGGTTTCGGGGTTTTCAGGCTTTCACATTGGGGGTTTCGGGTTTTCAGGGTTTCGCGTTTGGGGTTCGGGGTTTTCACGGTTCAGGGTTTCCAGGTTCGGGTTTGGGGTTCGGGGTTTCGCGGTTCGGGGTTTTGGAGTCGGGGTTTCGGGTTTCGAGTCGGCGGTTTGGATTTTGGCGATTCGGCATTACGGGTTCGGGGTTTCGTGTTTCGCAATTCGGAGTTTCGGGTTCTGGGTTTCGCTGATCGGGTGTTCGGCTTCAAGTTTCGGGGGTCGGGGTTTCACGGTTCGGGGTTATGGTGTTCGGGGTTCTAGGTTACAGGTTGGGGGTGTCGCGGTTCGGGTTTTCGGGGGTCGGGTTTCGCGGTTTGGGGTTCTGGGGTTCGGGATTCCGAGTTACGGGTTGGGGGTGTCACGGTTCGGGTTTTCGGGGTTCGGGGTATCGCGGTTTGGGGTTACGGGTTCCGGGTTTAGGGTTCGGTTTTTTGCAGTTTCAAGTTTCGTGTTCGGGGTTTCGCGATTAGGGGTTTCGGGCTCGGGGTTTCACAGAACGGGTTTTCGGGGATTCGAGGGGCTGGAGTTTCGATGTTCGGATTTTCGGGTTTTGGGTTTCGCTGATCGGGTTTTGGGCTTCGAGGTTTCGAGGGTCAAAAATTTCGGGTTCGGGGTGCCGAGGTTCGGGATGTCGGGTTCAGGATTCCGGGTTCGGGGTTCTGAGGTTCGTGGTTTCGCGGCTCGGGGTTCGGGGTTTGGGGTTCGAGGTGTTTTGAGGTTCAGGTTTCGCTGTTCATGATTTCGGGTTCGGGGTTTGGTTGTTCCGGGTTTTGGGGGTCGGGGTTTCGCGGTTCGCGGTTCGGGTTCGAGGTTTCTGGTTCGGGGTTTCCCGATTGTGGGTTACGGGTTCGGGGTTTCGAGGTTCGGTGTTATGGGTTCGGGGTTCCGAGGTACGGGGCTTCGCGGTTTGGGGTTCTGGGGTTCGAGGTTATGGGTTCGGGGTTTCGGGGTTACGGGTTCGGTTTCGAGGTTTCGAGGTTTGTTGTTTTTTGCAGTTCGACGTTTCGGGTTGGGGGTTTAGGGTTTCGGTATTTCACGGTTCGGGGTTTCGATGTTCGGGGTTTCGGGGTTCGGGGTTTTCGGGGTACGGGTTTCGTGTTCGGGGTTTTCTGGGTTCAGGGTTTTCGGGGTTCATTTTTTCTTGTTAGAGAGTTTTCACGGTACGGTGTTTCCAGGTTCGGGGTTCGGTGTTTCGCGGATCGGGTTCGGTGTTTCGTGTTTTAGGGTTTCGCGTTTCGAGTTTGGCATTTCTTGGTTAAGGGTTTCGTGGTTCGAGGTTCGGGGTTTTGGTTTAGCGCTTCTGCGGTTCGGGGTTTCGGTTCAGGTTTTCGGGTTCAAGGTTTATGGTTTCGGGTTTCGGGGTTCCGGTTTCGGTTTCGAGGTTCGGAGTTCCGGGTTTTGGGTTTCGCTGATCGGGTTTTCGACTTCCAGGTTTCGAGGGTCGGGATTTCAGGTTCGGGGTTCCGAGGTTCGGGATGTCAGGTTCAGGATTTCGGGTTCGGGGTTCCGAAGTTTGGGGTTTCGTGCTTTGGTGTTTCACGGTTCGGGGTTACGGGTTCGGGGTTTGGAGGTTTGTGGTTACGGGTTCGGGTTCGGGGTTCCGAGGTTCGGTGTTCCGCGCTTCGGTGTTTCACGGTTCGGGGTTATGGGTTCGGGGTTTGGAGGTTCATGGTTACGGGTTCAAGGTTTCGCGGTTCGGGTTTTCGGAGTTCAGGGTTTTGCCGTTCGTGGTTTCAGGTTCGGTATTACGGGTTAAGGGTTTTGGGTTCGGGGTTTGGTGATTCCGGGCTTCGGGGGTCGGCGTTTCGCGGTTCGGTGTTTCGTGTTTTAGGGTTTCGCGGTTCGAGGTTCGGCGGTTCGGGGTTTCGGTTTCGTGCTTCCGCGGTTCGTGGTTTTTGGGTTCAAGGTTAATGGTTTCGGGGTTCCGGGTTCGGTTTCGGGGTTCCACTGTTCGTGGTTTTTTCCAGTTCGGCATTTCGGGTTAGGGGTTTAGGGTTTCGGTATTTCACGGTTTCGGGGTTTCGAGGTTCGGGGTTTTCAGGGTTTCACGTTCGGGGTTCGGGGTTTTCAAGGTACGGGTTTCGTGTTCGGGGTTTCTGGGTTCAGGGTTTTCGGGGTTCGTTTTTTCGCGTTAGGGTTTCGGGGTACGGTGTTTCCAGGTTCGAGGTTCGGGGTTTGGGGTTTCGCGTTGGCGGTTCGGGGTTTCGAGGTTCAGGGTTTCGCCGTTCAAGGTTCGGGGTTTCCCCGTTCGGCGTTTTGGTTCAGGTTTTTGGGTTCGGGGTTTATGGTTTCGGGGTTCCGGTGTTCCAGGTTCGGTTTCGTGGTTTTGCAGTTCGGCTTTTCGAGTTCGGGTTTTCGGGTTGGATTTCACGTTTCGGGGTTATCGAGGTTTAGGGTTAAGGGTTACGGTTTTCGGGTTGAGGTTGGGGGGTTTTGGGTTCGAGGTTCGGGGTTTTCGGGTTTTCACGTTCAGGGTTTTCGGAGTTCTGGGTTTTCGTTGTTCGGGGTTTCGTGTTGGGGGTTTTTACGGGTCGCGGTTTCCAGGTTCGGGGTTTCAGGTTCGAGGTTTCACGTTCGGGGTTTTGGTTTTGGGGTTTCGGGTTCGGGGTTTCGGGTCTGGGTTTCGCGTTCGGGGTTTCAGTTTCGGGGTTTTCGGGGTTTCACGTTCGGGGTTCGGGTTTCATGTTCGGTGTTGGGGGTCTTCGGGGTTCGGGTTTCACATTCGGGGTTTTGCGGTTTTGCGTTCGGGGTTTTCTGGGTTTCGCGTTAAGGGTTCGGTATTTTCACAGTTCTGTGGTTCGGGGTTTCGCCGTTCTGTGTTTTGGTTCAGGCTTTCGGGGTTCAAGGTTATGGTTACGGGGTTCCGAGTTCGGTTTCGAGTTCGGGTTACGCGGTTCATGGTTTTGCATTTTGGCGTTTCGAGTTCGGGTTTAAGTTCGCGGTTCGGGGTTCGGGGTTAGGGGTTTAGGGTTTTGGGATTTCACGATTCGAGGTTTCGAGGTTCGGGGTTTCACGTTCCGGGTTCAGGGTTTTCGGGGTTTCGCGGTTCGGGGTTTTCCGGTTCGGGGTTTTTGTTGTTTCGAGGTTCGGGGTTTGGCGGTTCGGGGTTTCTCCGTTCAGCGTTTCGGTTCAGGTTTTCGGGTCTGGGGTATATGGTTTCGAGGTTTCGGGGTTCCGGGTTCGGTTTCGAGGTTCCGCGGTTCGTGGTTTTGTAGTTCGACGTTTCAAGTTCGGGTATTTGGGTTTAAGTTTGCGGTTTGGGTTAGGGGTTTAGGGTTTCGGGATTTCATGGTTCGGGGTTTTCGAGGTTTCACGTTCAAGGTTTTCGGAGTTCGGGATTTCGCGTTAGGAGTTCGGGGTTTTCCCTGTTCGAGGTTTTCGAGGTTTGAGGTTTCGTGGTTCGGTGTTTTCGCAGTTCGGGTTTTTGATTTCGGGGTTTCGTGGTTCGTGGTTTTGCAGTTCAGGGTTTTCGGGTTAGGGGTTTAGAGTTTCGGGGTTTCACAGTTTGGGGTTTTCGAGGTTCGGGTTTTCGAGTTAGGGGTTTAGGGTTCAGGGTTTTGCGTTAGGGTTACGGGGTTTTCACGGTACGGGGTTTATAGGTTCGGGGTTTCCATTTCATGGTTCAGGGTTTTCGAGTTTTGCGTTGGCGATCCGGGGTTTCGAGGTTCGGGGTTCGGGGTTCTGGGTTTCGCGGTTCGTGGTTTCGGAGTCGGGGTCTTGGGTTTCAGGGTTTTGCGTTTGGGGTTCGGGGCTTTCGAGGTTTTGCGTTAGGTGTTTCCAGGTTCAGGGTTTCGGGTTCGGGGTTTTGCAGTTCGGGATTTTGAGGTTCGGGGTTCGGGGTTCGTGGTTTTAGGGGTTCCGGGTTTTGCAGTTTGGGGTTTCAGGTTTAGCGGGTTCCGGGTTTCGCTGTTCAGGGTTTCTGGTTTAGCAGGTTCCGGGTTTTGCGGTTCGAGGTTTCGATTTCAGGGTTCGGAGTTTCACTTTCGGGGTTTCCGGGGTTTCGCGTTGGGAGTTCGGGGTTTCGCGTTCGGGGTTCGGGGTTTCGCGTTCGGAGTTCGGGGTTTTGTGTACGGGTTTCGTGGTTTTCACGGTAAGGGGTTTTGAGGTTCGGGGTTTCGGGTTCGAGGTTTTCGGGGTTTCACCTTGGCGGTTCGGGGTTTCGGGTTCGTGGTTCGGGATTTCGCTTTCAGGATTCGGTGTTTTCGGGGTTCGGGGAACCGTGTTGGGGGTTCGGGGTTTTCAGGCTTTCACATTGGGGGTTTCGGATTTTCAGGGTTTCGCGTTTGGGGTTCGGGGTTTACACGGTTCAGGGTTTCCAGGTTCGGGTTTGGGGTTCGGGGTTTCGCGGTTCGGGGTTTTGGAGTCGGGGTTTCGGGTTTCGAGTTGGCGGTTTGGTTTTTGGCGATTCGGCATTACGGGTTCGGGGTTTCATGTTTCGCAATTCGGAGTTTCGGGTTCTAGGTTTCACTGATCGGGTTTTCGGCTTCGAAGTTTCGGGGGTCGGGGTTTCACAGTTCGGGGTTATGGGGTTCGGGGTTCTAGGTTACAGGTTAGGGGTGTCGCAGTTCGGGTTTTCGGGGGTCGGGGTTTCGCGGTTCGGGGTTCTGGGGTTCGGGATTCCGGGTTACGGGTTAGGGGTGTCACGGTTTGGGTTTTCGGGGTTAGGGGTGTCACGGTTTGGGTTTTCGGGGTTCGGGGTATCGCGGTTTGGGGTTACGAGTTCCGGGTTTAGGGTTCGGTTTTTTGCAGTTTCGGGTTTCGGGTTCGGGGTTTCGCGATTAGGGGTTTCGGGTTTGGGGTTTCACGGAACGGGTTTTCGGGGATTCGGGGGCTGGAGTTTTGATGTTCGGAGTTTCGGGTTTTGGGTTTCGCTGATCGGGTTTTCGGCTTCGAGGTTTCGAGGGTCTAGAATTTTGGGTTCGGGGTGCCGAGGTTCGGGATGTCGGGTTCAGGATTTCGGGTTCGGGGTTCTGAGGTTCGTGGTTTCGCGGCTCGGGGTTCGGGGTTCGAGGTGTTTTGAGGTTCAGGTTTCACTGTTCATGATTTCGGGTTCGGGTTTGGATTCGGGGTTTGGTTGTTCCGGGTTTTGGGGGTCGGGGTTTCGCGGTTCGGGGTTTTGGGTTCGAGGTTTCTGGTTCGGGGTTTCCCGATTGTGGGTTACGGGTTCGGGGTTTCGAGGTTCGGGGTTATGGGTTCGGGGTTCCGAGGTACGGGGCATCGCGGTTTGGGGTTCCGGGGTTCGGGGAGACGGGATCGGGGTTTCGGGGTTTCGGGTTCGGTTTCGAGGTTCCGAGGTTTGTTGTTTTTTGCAGTTCGACGTTTCGGGTTGGGGGTTTAGGGTTTCGGTATTTCACGGTTCAGGGTTTCAACGTTCGGGGTTTCGGGGTTTGGGGTTTTCGGGGTACGGGTTTTGTGTTCGGGGTTTTCTGGGTTCAGTGTTTTCGGGGTTCGTTTTTTCGTATTAGGGGGTTTACACGGTACGGTGTTTCCAGGTTCAGTGTTCGGGGTTCGGGGTTTGGGTTCGGTGTTTCGTGTTTTAGGGTTTCGCGTTTCGAGTTTGGCATTTTTTGGTTAAGGGTTTCGTGGTTCGAGGTTCGGGGTTTCGGTTTCGCGCTTCCGCGGTTCGGGGTTTCGGTTCAGGTTTTCGGGTTCAAGGTTTATGGTTTCGGGGTTCCGGTTTCGGTTTCGAGGTTCCGCGGTTCGGGTTAGGGGTTTATGGTTTCGGGATTTCACGGTTTGGGGTTTCAAGGTTCGAGGTTGTCGGGGTTTCACGTTTGGGGTTCGGGTTTCACGTTAGGGTTTCAAGTTTCGGGGGGCCGGGTTTTCGTGTTAGGGTTTGGTGTTTCGTGTTTGAGGGTTTCGCGGAACGGGTTTTCGGGGATTCGGGGGGCCGGAGTTTCGCGGTTCGGAGTTTCGGGTTTTGGGTTTCGCTGATCGGGTTTTCGACGTCGAGGTTTCGAGGGTCGGGATTTCAGGTTCGGGGTTCTAAGGTTCGGGATGTCGAGTTCGGGATTTCGGGTTCGGGGTTCTGAGGTTCGGTGTTCCGCGCTTCGGTGTTTCACGGTTCGGGGTTATGGGTTCGGGGTTTGGAGGTTCGTGGTTACGTGTTCGGGGTTTCGCGGTTCGGGTTTTCGGAGTTCAGGGTTTTGCCGTTCGTGGTTTCGGGTTCGGTGTTACGGGTTAAGGGTTTTGGGTTCGGGGTTTGGTGATTCCGGGCTTTGGGGGTCGGGGTTTCGCGGTTCGGGGTTTCGTGTTTTAGGGTTTCGCGTTTCGAGTTTGGCTTTTCATGGTTAAGGGTTTCGCGGTTCGAGGTTCGGCGGTTCGGAGTTTCGGTTTCGTGCTTTCGCGGTTCGTGGTTTTTGGGTTCAGGGTTAATGGTTTCGGGGTTCCGGGTTCGGTTTCGAGGTTCCGCTGTTCGTGGTTTTTTGCAGTTTAGCATTTCGGGTTAGGGGTTTAGGGTTTCCTTATTTCACGGTTCGGGGTTTCGAGGTTCGGGGTTTTCAGGGTTTCACGTTCGGGGTTCAGGGTTTTCGGGGTACGGGTTTTGTGTTCGGGGTTTTCTAGGTTTAGGGTTTTCGGGGTTCGTTTTTTCACGTTAGGGTTTCGGGGTATGGTGTTTTCAGGTTCGAGGTTCGGGGTTCGGGGTTTCGCGTTGGCGGTTCGGGGTTTCGAGGTTCGGGGTTTCGCCGTTCAAGGTTCGGGGTTTCCCCGTTCTGCGTTTTGGTTCAGGTTTTTGGGTTCGGGGTTTATGGTTTCGGGGTTCCGGGGTTCCAGGTTCGGTTTCGTGGTTTTGCAGTTCGGCGTTTTGAGTTCGGGTTTTCGGGTTGGATTTCACGTTTCGGGGTTATCAAGGTTTAGGGTTTAGGGTTACGGTTTTCGGGTTGAGGTTGGGGGGTTTTGGGTTCGAGGTTCGGGGTTTTCGGGTTTTCACGCTCAGGGTTTTTGGAGTTCTGGGTTTTCGGGGTTTCGTGTTAGGGGTTTTTGTGGGTCGGGGTTTCCAGGTTCGGGGTTTCAGGTTCGAGGTTTCGCGTTCGGGGTTTTGGTTTTGGGGTTTCGGGTTCGGGGTTTCGGTTTCGGGGTTTTTGGGGTTTCACGTTCGGGGTTCGGGTTTCATGTTCGAGGTTGGGGGTCTCCGGGGTTCAGGTTTCACATTCGGGGTTCGAGGTTTTGCGGTTTTTCGCGGTAAGGGTTCGGTATTTTCACGGTTCTGTGGTTCGGGGTTTCGCCGTTCTGCGTTTTGGTTCAGGCTTTCGGTTTCAAGGTTATGGTTACGGGGTTCCGAGTTTGGGTTTTCGGGTTTAAGTTCGCGGTTCGGGGTTTCGGGTTAGGGGTTTAGGGTTTCGGGTTTTCACGATTCGGGGTTTCGAGGTTCGGGGTTTCACGTTCAGGGTTCGGTGTTTTTGGGGTTTCGCGGTTCGGGGTTTTCGCAGTTCGGGGTTTTGGTTTTGTTGTTTCGAGGTTCGGGGTTTCGCGGTTCAGCGTTTCGTGTTCGGGTTTAGCTGGTTCCACGTTTCGCGGTTTGGGGTTATCGGGTTAGGGGTTTAGGGTTTCGGGGTATTCGAGGTTCGGTGATTCGGGTTAGGGGTTTAGGGTTTAGGGTTTCGCGTTGAGGGTTTAAGGTTTCGCGTTTGGGTTTCGGGGTTCAAGGTTTTCGGGGTTTCGTGTTGGGCGTTCGGAGTTTCGTGGTTCGGGGTTTCGGGTTCAGGTTTAGCGGGTTCCAGGTTTCGCGGTTCGGGGTTTTCGTGTTAGGGGTTTAGGGTTTCGGGGTTTCACGGTTCGTGGTTGTCGAAGTTCGGGGTTTCGGGTTAGGGGTTTAGGGTTTCGCGTTGAGAGTTTTTTGTTTTGCGTTTGGGTTTCGGGGTTCGAGGTTTTCGGGGTTTCACGTTGGGCGTTCAGGTTTTCGCGGTTCGGGGTTTCGCATTAGGGTTTCGGGGTTTTCACGGTATGGTGTTTCCGGGTTCGGGGTTTCGGGTTCGGGGTTTCGCCGTTCGGGGTTTCGGGTTCGGGGTTTCGCCGTTCGGGGTTTGGGGTTTGGCGGTTCGGGGTTTCTCCGTTCAGCATTTCGGTTTAGGTTTTCGGGTTTGGGGTTTATGGTTTCGAAGTTTCGGGGTTCCGGGTTCGGTTTCGAGGTTCCGGGGTTCGTGGTTTTGCAGTTCGACATTTCAAGTTCGGGTATTCGACTTTATGTTTGCGGTTCGGGTTAGGGGTTAGGGTTTCGGGATTTCATGGTTCGGGGTTTTCGAGGTTTCACGTTCAAGGTTTTCGGAGTTCGGGTTTTCACGTTAGGAGTTCGGGGTTTTCCCTGTTCGAGGTTTTCGAGGTTCGAGGTTTCGTGGTTCGGTGTTTTCGCAGTTCAGGTTTTTGATTTCGGGGTTTCGAGGTTCGGGGTTTTACGGTTCGGGGTTTCGGGTTCGTGTATAGCAGGTTCCGAGTTTCGCGGTTCGGGGTTTCGGGTTAGGGATTTAGAGTTTTGGGGTTTCACGGTTTGGGGTTTTTGAGGTTCGGGTTTTCGGGTTAGGGGGTTAGGGTTCAGGGTTTCGCGTTGAGGTTTTCGGGGTTTCGCGTTGGGCGTTTGGGGTTTCGGGGTTCGGGGTTTCGCGTTAGGGTTACGGGGTTTTCACGGTACGGGGTTTATAGGTTCGGGGTTTCCGTTTCAGGGTTTGGAGTTTTCGGGGTTTTGCGTTGGCGGTCCGGGGTTTCGAGGTTCAGGGTTCGGGGTTCTGGGTTTCGCGGTTCGTGGTTTGGGAGTCGGGGTTTTGGGTTTCGGGGTTTTGCGTTTGGGGTTCGGGGCTTTCAAGGTTTTGCGGTAGGTGTTCGGTGTTTTTTCCCGGTACAGGTTCAGGGTTTTCGGGGTTCAGGGTTTCGGGTTCGGGGTTTCGCGGTTCGGGGTTCAAGGTTCGTGGTTTTAGGGGTTCCGGGTTTTGCGGTTCGGGGTTTCAGGTTTAGCGGGTTACGGGTTTCGCTGTTCAGGGTTTCGGGTTTAGCAGGTTCCGGGTTTTGCGGTTCGAGGTTTCGATTTCGGGGTTCGAAGTTTCACTTTCGGGGTTTCCGGGGTTTCGCGTTGGGAGTTCGGGGTTTCGCTTTCGGGGTTTTGGGGTTTTCACGGTAAGGGGTTTCGAGGTTCGGGGTTTCGGGTTCGAAGTTTTTGGGGTTTCACCTTGGCGGTTCGGGGTTTCGCGTTCGTGGTTCGGGATTTCGCTTTTGGGATTCGTTGTTTTCGGGGTTACGGGATTCGTGTTGGGGGTTCGGGGTTTTCAGGCTTTCACATTGGGGGTTTCGGGTTTTCAGGGTTTCGCGTTTGGGGTTCGGGGTTTTCACGGTTCAGGGTTTCCAGGTTCGGGTTTGGGATTCGGGGTTTCGCGGTTCGGGGTTTTGGAGTCGGGATTTCGGGTTTCGAGTTGGCGGTTTGGTTTTTGGCGATTCGGCATTACGGGTTCGGGGTTTCGTGTTTTGCAATTCGGAGTTTCGGGTTCTTGGTTTCGCTGATCGGGTTTTCGGCTTTGAAGTTTCGGGGTTCGGGTTTTCGGGGGTCGGGGTTTCGCGGTTCGGGATTCCGGGTTACGGGTTGGGGGTGTCACGGTTCGGGTTTTCGGGGTTCGGGGTATCGCGGTTCGGGGTTACGGGTTCCGGGTTTAGGGTTCGGTTTTTTGCAGTTTCGGGTTTCGGGTTCGGGGTTTCGCGATTAGGGGTTTCGGGTTCGGGGTTTCACGGAACGGGTTTTCGGGGATTCGGGGGGCTGGAGTTTCGATGTTTGGAGTTTCAAGTTTTGGGTTTCACTGATCGGGTTTTCGGCTTCGAGGTTTCAAGGGTCGGGATTTCGGGTTCGGGATGACGGGTTCAGGATTTCGGGTTCGGGGTTCCGAGGTTCGTGGTTTTGCGGCTTGGGGTTCGGGGTTCGTGGTTTTCGGGTTTGGGGTTTCGGATTCGGGGTTTGTTTGTTCCGGGTTTTAGGGTTCGGCGTTTCGCAGTTTGGGGTTTAAGTTTCGGGGTTAGGGGTTACGCGTTCGCGATTGTCGGGGTTTTGCGTTTCGGGGATTTCGAGGTTCGGGGTTTCGGGTTGGGGTTTCGGGTTCAGGGTTTCGCGTTCTAGGTTCTCGGGGTTTCACGGTACGGGGTTTTTGAGGTTTGGGTTTCAGAGTTCAGGGTTTCGCTTTCGGGGTTTCTGGTTTCTGGTTTCAGTGTTTCGCGGTTCAGGGTTTCGCGTTGGGGTTCAGTGATTTCGGGGTTTCGCGTACGGGGTTTCGAGGTTCGAGGTTTCGGGTTTGAGGGTTTCGCGTTTTGAGTTTGGCGTTTTGCAGTTCGGGGTTTTGATTTCGGGGTTTCGTTGTTTGAGGTTTCTGGTCCGTGTGTGTTCGAGTTCAGGGTTTCGCGGTTCGCGTTCGGGGTTCGTGGTTTTCGGGGTTTCGCGTTAGGGGTTCAGTGATTTCGGGGTTTCGCGTATGGGGTTTTGAGGTTCGAGGTTTCGGGTTTGAGGGTTTCGCGTTTTGAGTTTGGCGTTTTGCAGTTCGGGGTTTTGATTTCGGGGTTTCGCTGTTTGAGGTTTCTGGTCCGTGTGTGTTCGAGTTCAGGGTTTCGCGGTTCGCGTTCGGGGTTCGTGGTTTTAGGGGTTTCGCGTTAGGGGTTCGGGGTTTTCACGGTTCAGGGTTTCCAGGTTCGGGGTTTCCCGTTCACGGTTTTCGGGGTTTCGCGATTCGGGGATTTCGAGGTTTGGGGTTTCGGGTTCAGGGTTTCGCGTTCGAGGTCTCGGGGTTTCACGGTTCGGGGTTTTTGAGGTTCTCAGGGTTTGGCGGTTTGGGGTTTTCGAGGTTCGGGGTATCGGGTTCGGGGTTTCGCGGTTCGCGTTCGGGGTTCGTGGTTTTTGGGGTTTCACGTTAGGGGTTCGGGGTTTTCACGGTTCAGGGTTTCCAGGTTCGGGGTTTCCCGTTCGCGGTTTTTGACGTTTCGCGATTCGGGGATTTCGAGGTTCGGGGTTTCGGGTTCAGGGTTTCGCGTTCGGCGTTCTCGGGGTTTCACGGTTTGGGGTTTTTGAGGTTCTCGGGGTTTGGCGGTTTGGGGTTTTCGAGGTTCGGGGTTTCGGGTTCAGGGTTTCGCGGTTCGGGGTTTGGGTTTCGGGTTCCGGTTTGGCGAGTTTTGTGTTTCGCGGTTCTGGGTTTCCGGTTCAGGGTTTCAGGTTCGGGGTTTCGCGTTCGTGGTTCGGGGTTTAACCTTAGGATTTCGGGGTTTAACCTTAGGATTTCGGGGTGTTCACGGTTCAATGTTTCCATGTTCAATGTTTCCATGTTCGGGGTTTCAGGTTCAGGGTTCGGCGTTTCGTTTTTGGGGTTCAGGGTTTTCGGGGTTTCGCGTTCGTGGTTTTCCAGGTTTGGGGTTTTCGGGCTGTCGCGGTTTCGCGTTTAGGTTTCAGGGTTTTCGGGGTTTTCAGGGCTTCGAGTTAGGGGTTCGGGGTTTTAACGGTTCGGGGTTTAGCGATCAGGGTTCGGGGTTTCGAGTTAGGGTTTTCATGTTTGGGGTTTCGAGGGTTTAGCAATCATGGTTCGGGGTTTCGGGTTTTCCAATATGAATGACTTTAGGCCCATAGCTTGTTGCAATGTCATATACAAAACAATTTCCAAATTGTTGGTCTCTCGGTTGAAGGAAGCTCTTTCAGAAGTTATTGGGCACAACCAATCGGCTTTCTTACCAGGAAGGAACATTACCAATGCCATCCTCCTCACGCAGGAGCTAATGCATAATTACCACCTGAATAATGGTAAGCCAAGATGCGCTCTGAAGGTGGATTTGCGGAAAGCTTTTGACACTATAAGATGGGATTTTTTGATTGATGCAGTGGCAGCTGTGGGGATTCCAGAAAAGCTGAGGCATATGATTGAAACTTACATTACCAGTCCTTATTTTTCAGTAGACATCAATGGGCAGTCCCACGGTTTTTTCAAGTCCAGTAGAGGTCTTCGTCAAGGAGATCCCCTCTCCCCGTACCTGTTTGTATTAGCAATGGAGGGCCTAAATGGGGTTATGGAAAATGTCATCCAGCGTCAAGGTTTCAAATACCATTGGCGATGCAAGGACACCAAAATCACGCATGTTAGTTTTGCTGGCGACTTGATGATGTTTAGTAATGCTGATGAAGCTTCAATAGCAGTGCTAATCACTGCCCTTGACCAATTCTCTAGCATCTCAGGATTGAAGGTTAACAGTAGCAAAAGCTCTCTATATATGGCTAGTATAGATGAGGAGCTCAAAGACCGAATCAAATCCCAATTAGGATTTGCTACTCCCACGCTTCCAGTGACTTATTTGGGGGTTCCTCTCATTTCAACAAGACTGAAAGCTATTGACTGTGGCCCTCTGATAGAGCGAATCACCACCAAAATTCGGCTATAGACTTCGGCTACTCTCTCCTATGCTGGTCGACTTCAACTTATAAAAGTTGTATTGTTTGCCATGCAAGTTTATTGGTCCACTAAGATGATCATCCCTTGCGCCACAGTCAAGAAGATTGAAGGGATCCTCTCAGCTTTTCTTTGGAAGGGCCAGTCTATGGCAAAAGGAGGAGCAAAAGTGGCGTGGGCAAAGGTTTGCAGACCTATGGCAGAAGGAGGTTTAGGAGTTAAGAGCCTGAGGGGCTGGAACAAAGCGGCAACAATGAAGCATATTTGGGAGCTGCTAACGAATCCTACCTCATTATGGGTTCAATGGGTTGGTCATCACTTATTGAAGGGTAGATCGATTTGGCAAGTCAAAATGCCAGCTAACCCCTCCTGGTCTTGGAGGCAAATCATGCATGTGAGGGAAGCTAGCAGACGCTTATTCTCTTCGAAAATTGGAAATGGTGCAACCACCTCTCTCTGGTATGACTACTGGTTGTTAGGTGCTCAACGTCCAGTGGATTTACTTCCCATTCGCCGTCTAGCCTCCTCCAGTCTTCCTTGGGACTCAAAAGTTTCAGCCATCATCGAGGGATCTCAGTGGAAAATTCCAGAGGAGAGCCAGTCTCTTCTGGAAATTTGGGCCCTCCTGCCTTCTCATCCCCCTCGGCCCAATCGGGAAGACATGGCCCGCTGGGAGCCAAGCCCAAAAGGGATCTTCACCATAGCCTCAGCCTGGGAGCACATCAAGCCTCACGATCCAACTTCCAACAATCTTCTGCTTGCTTGGAGGAAAGGTAACATCCCTCGCCATTCTTTCATTTTGTGGCTAGCTGTGCAAAGGAAGCTTCGTACTATGGATAGAATGCCCATCTCCATAGCTTTGGCTTCCAAGACTTGCATGCTGTGCAACCGAGAGGAGGAATCCCATGATCATTTATTTTTCAAATGCTCTTACACAAAGGGCGTGTGGGAAGGAATTAATGCTAAAGCTGGGATTTATTGGCCAGCCTATTCTTGGGATCAAATCGTCCAATGGGCTCAAGATCACTTCCACCGGGACCGTGATATCAACAGCATCATTGCAAGGAATGTCCTCGCAGGCTCTGTTTATTTTATTTGGCAGGAGAGGAATAGGCGAATTTTCAGCTCTCAGCGGCAAAATGTGCAATACACGACGATGGAAATCCATAGGGTGATCCGAATGCACCTATCTTGCATGTCCGGCCCTTCTATTCCGGAGCCTGTTCAGATCACTTGGGGGCTCCCCGTTGAAGGCTCAGCTTCGGGCCTATTAGATTTAATTTAGCTCTTGGGCAGCTTGTTTAGTCCGTGGGCCTGGGGTGCTTTGTGGCCTCCTTCAAGCCTTTGCAGCGGGCTTGAGTTTTGAATGGCCATGTGGGCCTGCTTTTTAGCCTGAGCCGTTGCTAGGCCGGTTTTCTTTGTTGTTTGGAGGGCCTGCGCTGGAAGGCATGTCTTCCTAGCTAAGGCCGTTTCCCTTTCTTTAGTTTTGAGAGCCTCGGCTGGAAGGCCTGTCTTCCTAGTCTGGGCCGTTTTGCTTTTCTTTTTGTGGGGCTTTCTTTTTGTTAGCCCGAGGGGGTTTTTCCTCCTCTTTCTGTAATTTCTTTTTTTTCCTTTCTTAATATACAGTGAATGTTCCAAAAAAAAAAAAGTTTCGAGGGTCAGATTAGGGGTCTAGGGTTTAGGGTTTCGGGTTTCCGGGTCAGGGTTTAGGTTTGGGGGTTTGGGGTTCATGGTTTTGGAGGTTTCGCGTTACGGGTTCGGGGTGGCGAGGTACGGGGTTTCGCGGTTCGGGGTTCCAGGGTTCTTGGTTCGGGGTTACGGGTTGGGGATTTTGAAGTTCAGGGTTTCGCGGTTCGGAGTTACGGATCCGGGTTCGGGGTTTCGCTATTCCGTGTTTCAGGTTGAGGGTTTTGCGATTAGGGGCTTCGGGTTTGGGTTTTTAGGTTCGGGGTTTTGAGGAACGGGTTTTCGAGGATTCGGGGGGCAAGAGTTTCGCGTTTCGGGGGGCCAGAGTTCTGTGGTTCGGGGTTCACGGTTCGGCGTTACGGGTTTGGGGTTTCGCGGTTTGTTGTTACGGGTCGGGGTTCCGAGGTTCAGGGTTTCGCGGCTCGGGGTTCGGGGTTTCGAGGTTCGGGTTTTCCCTTTTCGTGGTTTAGGGTTTGGTGTTACGGGTTTGGGGTTTGGTTGTTCTGGGTTTTGGGGGTCGGGGTTTCGCGGTTTGGGGTTTCGGGTTCGGGGTTTCTGGTTTGGGGTTTACCTGTTCTGGGTTACGGGTTTGGGGTTCCGAGGTACAGGGTTTCGCGGTTCCGGGGTTCGTGGTTACAGGTTCGGGGTTTCAAGGTACAGGGTTTCGTGGTTCCGGGGTTCAGGGTTACGGGTTCGGGGTTTCGGGGTTCTGGGTTTCATGTTCGGGGTTTCATTGTTCGGGGTTTTAGTTTCGGGGTTTCGCAGAGAGGGTTTTCAGGGTCGGGGTTTCCGGTTCGGTGTTTCAGGTTTGGGGTTTCAGGGTTCGGGGCTTCGTGTTAGGGGTATCGCGGTTCAGGGTTTTGCGAATCGTGTTTTCGGGGTTCCGGGTTTTGGGTTTCGGGTTCGGGGTTTCACAGTTAGGGGTTTCGAGTTCCGGGTATCGTGATTTAGGGTTTAATGGATCATTTTTTCGGGGTCAGGGATTCGATGGTCGAGGTTTCGCGGTTCGAGGTTTTGGGGTTCAGGGTTTCGCGATTTCTAGGTTTCGGGGTTCGGGTTTCGCATTAGGGGTATCGCGGTCCGAGGTTTCACGGATCGGGTTGTCGTGGTTGGGGATTCGGGGGTTTTGTGTTCAGGGTTTCGGTGTCGAGGTTTCGCGGTTCGGCGTATCGTTTCTGGATTTCAGGTTCGGGGTTTCGCCGTTCGGGGTTAGGGATAGGGGTATCAGGTTCGGGGTTTCGCGGTTCGGGGTTTCCATTTCAAGGTTTTGGGGTCGGGGTTTCGGGTTCGGGGTTTAGGGTTTCGAGTTGGTTGTTTGGGGTTTCACGGTTCAACGTTTCGGGTTCTGGGTTTCGAGTTTGAGGGTTTCGGTTTTCGGGTTTGGCGTTTGGCAGTTTGGGGTTTCAGTTTCAGGGTTAGAGGTTACGCGTTCGCGTTTGTCGGGGTTTTGCGATTCGGGGATTTCGAGGTTTGGGGTTTCGGGTTCAGGGTTTCGCGTTCTGGGTTTCGGGGTTTCACGGTACGGGGTTTTTGAGGTTTGGGTTTCGGGGTTTGCGGTTCGTGGTTTCGCGGTTTCGGGTTTCGGGTTTGAGGGTTTTGCGTTTCGGGTTAGGATTTTCGCGGTTCGAGGTTTCGCGGTTTCGCGTTCGATGTTCGGGGTTTTCGGGGTTTCACTTTTGGAGTTCAGGGTTTTCACGGTTCAGGGTTTCAGGGTTTCGCGTTTCGGGTTTTTACGGGTCAGGGTTTTCGAGGTTCTGGGTTTCAAGTTCCGGATTTCGCGATTCGGGATATACAGCGTTTCGGGTTTTTACGGTTCGGCGTTTCGGGTTAACGGTTTCGCGGTTCGGTGTTTCGCGTTTCAGGTTTCGGGTTTCGCGTTGGGGGTTCGGGATTTTCAGGGTTCGGGGGTTTCGGATTACAGGGTTTCAAGGTTACAGGGTTTCGGGTTTAGGGTTTTCGCATTCGGGGTTTTTGGGGTTTTGTGGTTCAGGGTTTTTGAGGTTCTGGGTTTTGGGTTTATGGGTTCTGTATTTCGTGGTTCGGGGTTTCCGGTTTCGGTGTTTCGCGGTTCGGGGTTTCGCGTTGGGAGTTCGGTGATTTCGGGGTTTTGCGTACGGGGTTTCGAGGTTCAAGGTTTCGGGTTCTGGGTTTCGCGATTGGGGTTTTCGGGTTCGGGGTGTCGGGTTTGGGGTTTATGGGTTCGGGGTTTCGCATTCGGCGTTAGGGGTTTCACATTCAGGGTAGAGGGTTTCGGGGTTTTGGGTTACGGGGTTCGGGGTTTCGGTTTTGTGTTTGGGGTTTGGGGTTCGGGTTAGGGGTTTAGGGTTTCGAGTATGGGGGTTTCATGGTTCGAGGTTTCACGATACGGAGTTTCGAGGTTTGAGGTTCGGTGTTTCGCGTATGGGGTTTCGAGGTTCGAGGTTTCCGGTTCTAGGTTTCGCGGTTCAGGATTTCATGTTAGGGGTTTTGGGTTCGGGGTGTCGGGTTCGGGGTTTCTCGGTTCGGCGTTTCATGTTAGTGGTTTCGCGATTCGGGGTTTCACGTTTCGGGTTTCGGGTTTCGCGTTGGGGGTTCGGGATTTTCGGGGTTCGGGGGTTTCGGATTACAGGGTTTCAAGGTTACAGGGTTTCGGGTTCAGGGTTTTCGCATTCGGGGTTTTTGGGGTTTTGTGGTTCAGGGTTTTTGAGGTTCGGGGTTTTGGGTTTATGGGTTCTGCATTTCGTGGTTCGGGGTTTCCGGTTTCGGTGTTTCGCGGTTCAGAGTTTCGCGTTGGGAGTTCGGTGATTTCGGGGTTTTGCGTACGGGGTTTCGAGGTTCAACGTTTCGGGTTCTGGGTTTCGCGATTGGGGTTTTCGGGTTCGGGGTGTCAGGTTCGGGGTTTATGGGTTCGGGGTTTCGCATTCGGCGTTAGGCGTTTCATATTCAGGGTAGAGGGTTTCGGGGTTTTGGGTTACGGGGTTCGGGGTTTCGGTTTCGTGTTTGGGGTTCGGGTTAGGGGTTTAGGGTTTCGAGTATGGGGGTTTCACGGTTCGAGGTTTCACGATACGGAGTTTTGAGGTTTGAGGTTCGGTGTTTCGCCTACGGGGTTTCGAGGTACGAGGTTTCCGGTTCTAGGTTTCGCAGGTTCGGGGTTTCGGGTTCGGGGTTTTTAGGGTTTTGGGTTTCACATTCGGGGTTCATTGTTGAGGGTTTCGCGATTCCAGGTTTCGGGGTTTCGGGTTCGTTGTTTCGCAGTATGGAGTTTGGAATTCTGGGTATCGCGGTTAGGGTTTTCTGTTCGGGGTTTCGGTGTCGGGGTTTCGCGGTTCGGCGTTTCGGTTCGGGATTTCAGGTTAGGGGTTTCGCGGTTCGGGGTTAGGGTTAGGGGTTTCGGGTTCGGGGTTTCACGGTTCGGGGTTTTGGGTTCGGGGTTTCACGGTTCGGGGTTTCCTTTTCGGGGTTTTGGGGTCGGGGTTTCGGGTTCGGGGTTTCTGGTTCGGGGTTTACCTGTTCTGGGTTACGGGTTCGGGGTTCCGAGGTACAGGGTTTCGCGGTTCGCGGTTCCAGGGTTCAGGGTTACGGGTTCGGGGTTTCGGGGTTCTGGGTTTCATGTTCGGGGTTTTTGGTTTGGGGTTTCGCAGAGCGGGTTTTCGGGGTCGGGGTTTTCGGTTTGGTGTTTCGGGTTCGGGGTTTCAGGGTTCGGGGCTTCGTGATAGGGGTATCGCGGTTCAGGGTTTCACGAATCGTGTTTTCGGGGTTCCAGGTTTTGGGTTTCGGGTTCAGGGTTTCACAGTTAGGGGTTTCGAGTTCCGGGTATCGTGGTTCAGGGTTTAATGGATCATTTTTTCGGGGTCAGGGATTCGATGGTCGGGGTTTCGCGGTTCGAGGTTTGGGGTTCAGGGTTTCGCGATTTCTAGGTTTCGGGGTTCGGGTTTCGCGTTCGGGTATTGTGGTCCAAGGTTTCACGGATCAGGTTGTCGTGGTTAGGGATTCGGGGGTTTTATGTTCAGGGTTTCGGTGTCGGGGTTTCGCGGTTCGGCGTATCGGTTCGAGATTTCAGGTTCGGGGTTAGGGGATTCGGATTCGGGGTTTCGCGGTTCGGGGTTTCCTTTTCGGGGTTTTGGGGTCGGGGTTTCGGGTTCGGGGTTTAGGGTTTCGAGTTGGCTGTTTGGGGTTTCACGGTTCAGCGTTTTGGGTTCAGTGTTTCGAGTTTGAGGGTTTCGGTTTTCGTGTTCGGCGTTTCGCAGTTTGGGGTTTCAGTTTTGGGGTTAGGGGTTACGCGTTAGCGGTTGTCGGGGTTTTGCAATTCGGGGATTTCGAGGTTCGGGGTTTCGGGTTGGGGTTTCGGGTTCAGGGTTTCGCGTTCTGGGTTCTCGGGGTTTCACGGTACGGGGTTTTTGAGGTTTGGGTTTCGGGGTTTGCGGTTCGTGGTTTCGCGGTTCTGGGTTTTGGGGTTTCGCGGTTTCGCGTTCGGTGTTCGAGGTTTTCGGGGTTTCACGTTTGGAGTTCAGGGTTTTCACGGTTCAGGGTTTCCAGGTTCAGGGTTTCGGGGTTTCGCGTTCGTGGTTTTCGGGGTTTCACGTTTCGGGTTTTTACGGGTCAGGGTTTTCGAGGTTCTGGGTTTCAAGTTCCGGGTTTCGCGATTCGGGATATTCATGGTTCAGGGCTTAGGTTTCGGGGTGTCGGGTTCGGAGTTTGTGGTTAGGGGTATCGAGTTTCGGGGTTAGGGTTACAGTTTTCGGGTTTAGGTTAGGGGTTTTCGAGGTTCGGGGTTTCGCATTCTGGATTGGGTGTTCGGGGTTTTGCGTTAGGAGTTCGGGGTTTCCTGGTTCCGCGTTCGGGGTTTTTAGGGTTTGGGGTTCCGAGTTCTGGGTTCGGTGTTGAGGGTTTCGCGGTTCCAGGATTCGGGGTTCGGGGTTTCGGTTTCGAGTTCAGGGTTCCGGTTTGGGGTTTGGGTTTCGGGGTTTCACGGTTTGGGGTTTCGGGTACGGGGTTTTGAGGTTCGAGGTTCGAGGTTTCGGGTTCTCGGTTTCGTGGTTCGGGGTTTTGCGGGTTCGGGGTTTTGCGGGTTCGGGGTTTCGGGTTCGGGGTTTCGCGTTCGGGGTTCGGGGTTTCGCGTTCGGGGTTCAGGGTTTCGCATTCGGGGTTCGGGGTTTCGCATTCGGGGTTCGTTGTTGAGGGTTTCGCGGTTCCAGGTTTCAGGGTTTTGCAGTTTCGGGTTCGTTGTTTCGCAGTATGGAGTTTGGGATTCGCGGTTCAGGGTTTTGTGTTCGCTATTTCGGTGACGGGGTTTCATGGTTCGGCGTTTCGGTTCAGGATTTCAGGTTCGGGGTTTCGCGGTTTGGGATTTCAGGTTCGGGGTTTCGTGGTTCGGGGTTTCAGGGTTTCACGTTCGGGATTCGGTGTTTTGCTGTCAGGGTTCGAGGTTTTCGGGGTTCGAGGTTTCGGGTTCAGGGTTTGGTGTTTTCGGGGTTCAGGGTTTCGCGTTGGGGGTTCGGGGTTTTCAGGGTTCGTGGTTTCGCGTTGGGGGTTCGGGGTTTTCGGGGTTCCGGGTTTCGTGTTGGGGGTTCGGGGTTTTCGGGTTCGGGGTTCCGCGTTTGGGGTTTACACGGTTCGGGGTTTCCCGTTTCGGGGATTGGGGTTCGGGGTTTCGGGGTTTCGCGGTTCGGGGTTTTTTCCATTCAGGATTTCGGTTTCGCGGTTTCAAAGTTCGGGATTTCACGGTTCGGGGTTTCGGGTTCGGGTTCTGGGTTTCGCGGTTCAAGGTTTCGCGTTCGGGGTTTGAGGTTTTTGGGGCTTCGTGTTTGGGGTTCGGGATTTCGAGGTTCGAGGTTCTGGTATCGCGTACAGGGGTTCGAGGTTTTAGGTTCTGGGTTTCCCAGTTCGGGATTTCGGGATTCGGGGTTACGGGTTCGGGGTTTTGCTTTTCTGGGTTTCGGGTTCGGGTTCGGGTTTGTTGGTTAGGGATTTTGGTTTTGGGGTTGAGGTTTGGGGTTTCGCGGAACGGGTTTTCGGGGTTTTCGAGGATTTGGAGTTTCGCGTTGCGGAGTTTCGGGTTCTGGGTTTCGCTGATAGGGTTTTCGGCTTCGAGGTTTCAAGGGTCGGGGTTTCGCGGTTCGGGGTTTCAGGTTTGGGGTTTCCCGGTTCGGGGTTACAGCTTTCGGGGTTTCGAGGTTCGGGGTTACGGGTTCGGGGTTTCGAGGTACGGGGTTTCGTGGTTCGGGGTTCAGGGTTATGGGTTGGGGGTTACGAGTTACGGGGTTACGGGTTCGGGGTTCCGAGGTATGGGGTTTCGCGGTTCGGGGTTCCCAGGTTCGGGGTTACGACGGGTTGGGGGTTTCGCGGTTCGGGTTTTCGGGGTTCGAGGTTCCGAAGTTAGGCGTTTCGCTGTTCGGAGTTACGGGTACCGCGTTCCAGGTTTTGGGTTCGGGGTTTCGCAGTTCCGAGTTTCAAGTTCAGGGTTTCGCGGTTAAGGGTTTCGAGTTCGGGGTTTTAAGGTTCGGGGTTTCGCGGTACGGGTTTTTGGGTTTTTTGGTGATTCGGGGGGCCGGAGTTCATGTTTCGGGGTTACGAGGTTCGGGGTTTCGCGGTTCGGGGTTCCGGGTATCGAGGTTTTGCAGGTCGGGATTTCGCAGTTCGGGGTTTCACGGATCGGGTTTTCGGGGTCGGGGATTCCAGGGTCGTGGTTTCGAGGTTCTTGGTTTCATGGTTAGGGGTTTCGCGATTCGGGGTTACGGGTTCGGGGTTTTGCTTTTCCAGGTTTCGGGTTTGGGTTCGGGTTTGTTGGTTAGGGATTTCGGTTTTGGGGTTGAGGTTTGGAGTTTCGCGGAACGGGTTTTGGGGTTTTCGCGGATTTGGACTTTCGCGGTGCGGAGTTTCGGGTTCTGTGTTTCGCTGATAGGGTTTTCGGCTTCGAGGTTTCAAGGGTCGGGGTTTCACGGTTCGGGGTTTCAGGTTTGGGGTTTCCCAGTTCGGGGTTACAGCTTTCAGGGTTTCAAGGTTCGGGGTTACGGGTTCGGGGTTTCGAGGTACGGGGTTTCGTGGTTCGGGGTTCAGGGTTATGGTTTGGGTGTTCCGAGGTACTGGGTTACGGGTTCGGGGTTCTGAGGTATGGGTTTCGCGGTTCGGGGTTCCCAGGTTTGGGGTTACGACGGGTTGGGGGTTTCACGGTTCGGGTTTTCGTGGTTTCGAAGTTAGGCGTTTCGCTGTTCGGAGTTACGGGTACCGGGTTCTAGGTTTTGGGTTCGGGGTTTCGCAGTTCCGAGTTTCAGGTTCAGGGTTTCACGGTTAAGGGTTTCGAGTTCGGGGTTTTAAGGTTCGGGGTTTCGCGGTACGGGTTTTCGGGGTTTTTGGTGATTCGGGGGGCCGGAGTTCATGTTTCGGGGTTACGGGGTTCGGGGTTTCGCGGTTCGGGGTTCCGGGTATCGAGGTTTTGTAGGTCGGGATTTCGCGGTTCGGGGTTTCACGCGTCGGGTTTTCGGGGTCGGGGATTCCGGGGTCAGGGTTTCGAGGTTCTTCGTTTCGTGGTTAGGGGTTTCGGGTTCCAGGTTCATGGTTTCGGGTTCGGGGTTTCGAGTTCAGCGTTTCGCGGTTAGGGGTTTCGGCTTCGGGGTATAGCAGTTCGGGGTTGGGGATTAGGGGCTCGGGTTTACGCAATTCCGGTTTCGGGGTTCGGGGTTTAACGGTTCGGTGTTTCGGGTACGGGGTTTCGGGGTTCGGGGCTTCAGGTTCGGGGTATCGTGGTTCGGGGTTTCGCGAATCGTGTTTTCGGGGTTCCGGGTTTCGGTTTCACGGATCGGGTTTTCGGGATCGGGGATTCGGGGGTCGGGTTCGGGGTGTCCAGGTTTGAGGTTTCGGGTTCGGGGTTTGGGGTTCGGGGTTTCGAGGTTCGGGGTTTCGAGGTTCGGGGTTTCGCGCTTCGGGGTTTCGGGTTCGGGGTTTCCCGATTGTGGTTTACGGGTTCGGGGTTTCGAGGTTCGGGGTTACGGGTTCGGGGTTCTGAGGTACGGGGTTTCGCGGTTCGGGGTTACGGGTTTGGTGTTTCGGGGTTCCGGGTTTCATGTTCAGTGTTTAATTTTTCGAGGTTTCGGGTTCGGGGTATCGAGGTTCGGGGTTTCGCGGATCGGGTATTCGGGGTCGGGGATGCGAGGTTCCGGGTTCGAGCTGGGGGGTTTTCAAAGTTGGGGATTCGCGGCTCAGGGTTTATAGGTAGAAGGTTACGGGTTCGGGGTTTCGAGGTTCAGGGTTTCGCGCTTCGGGGTTTCACGGTTCGGGGTTACGGGTTCGGGGTTTCGAGGTTCGGGGTTACGGGTTCGGGGTTTGGAGGTTCGTGGTTACAGGTTCGGGGTTTCGAGGTTCGGGGTTTCACGGTTCGGGGGTTCGAGCTGGGTTTGGAGGTTCGTGGTTATGGGTTTGGGGTTTCGAGGTTCGGGGTTTCGCCTTTCGTGGTTTCACGTTCGGTGTTACGGGTTACGGGTTTTGGGTTCGGGGTTCGGTGGTTCCGGGTTTCGGGGGTCGGAGTTTCACGGTTCGGGGTTTCGGGTTCAGGGTTTCTTGTTTGTGGTTTCCATGTTCTGGGTTTTTGGTTTAGGGTTTCGGGTTCGGGGCTTTGGGTATCGCGGTTCGTGGTTTCGCGGATTGGGTGTGTGGGGTCGGGGATTCGGGGGTCGGGGTTACGCGATTCCGGTTTCGGGGTTAGGGATTTCGGGGTTCGTGGTTCAAATTTTCGCAGTTCGGGGTTTCCCGGATCGGGTTTTCAGGGTCTGGGATTTGGGGGTTGGGGTTTCGTGGTTCTTGATTTTGTTGTTAGGGTTTCGGGTTCAGGGTTTGGCGGTTCCGGGTTTCGAGGTTCGGGGTTTTGGGCTTCAGGGTTTCGCTGTTCGGGGTTACGGGGTCGGGGTTTTTGGAATTCGGATTTCGGGTTCGGGGTTTTGCTGTTCAGGTTTTAGGGGTTCGGGGTTTCGAGGTTCGGGGTTACGGGTTCGGGGTTTTGCTTTTCCGGGTTTCGGGTTCGGGTTTGTTGGTTAGGGATTTCGGTTTTGGGGTTGAGGTTTGGGGTTTCGCGGAACGGGTTTTCGGGGTTTTCGAGAATTTAGAGTTTCGCGGTGCGGAGTTTCGGGTTCTGGGTTTCGCTGATAGGGTTTTCGGCTTCGAGGTTTCAAGGGTCGGGGTTTCGCGGTTCGGGGTTTCCCGGTTTGGGGTTACAGCTTTTAGGGTTTCAAGGTTCGGGGTTACGGGTTCGGGGTTTCGAGGTACGGGGTTTCGTGGTTCGGGGTTCAGGGTTATGGGTTGGGGGTTCCGAGGTACGGGGTTATGGGTTCGGGGTTCCGAGGTATGGGGTTTCGCGGTTCGGGGTTCCCAGGTTCGGGGTTACGACGGGTTGAGGGTTTAGCGGTTCGGGTTTTCGGGGTTCGGGGTTTCGAAGTTAGGCGTTTCGCTGTTCGGAGTTACGGGTACCGAGTTCCAGGTTTTGGGTTCGGGGTTTCGCAGTTCCGAGTTTCAGGTTCAGGGTTTCGCGGTTAAGGGTTTCGAGTTCGGGGTTTTGCGGTACAAGTTTTCGGGGTTTTTGGTGATTCGGGGGGCCGGAGTTCATGTTTCGGGGTTACAGGGTTCGAGGTTTCGCGTTTCGGGGTTCCGGGTATCGAGGTTTTGCAGGTCGGGATTTCGCGGTTCGGGGTTTCACGAATCGGGTTTTCGGGGTCGGGGATTCCGGCGTCGGGGTTTCGAGGTTCTTGGTTTCGTGGATAGGCGTTTCGCGATTCGGGGTTACGGGTTCGGGGTTTTTCTTTTCCGGGTTTCGGGTTTGTTGGTTAGGGATTTCGGTTTTGGGGTTGAGGTTTGGGGTTTCGCGGAACGGGTTTTCGGTGCGGAGTTTCGGGTTCTGGGTTTCGCTGATAGGGTTTTCGGCTTCGAGGTTTCAAGGGTCGGGGTTTCGCGGTTCGGGGTTTCAGGTTTGCGGTTTCCCGGTTCGGGGTTACAGCTTTTAGGGTTTCAAGGTTCGGGGTTACGGGTTCGGGGTTTCGCGGTTCGGGGTTCCTAGGTTCGGGTTTACGACGGGTTGGGGGTTCGCGGTTCGGGTTTTCGGGGTTCGGGGTTTCGAAGTTAGGCGTTTCGCTGTTCGGAGTTACGGGTACCGGGTTCCAGGTTTTGGGTTCGGGGTTTCGCAGTTCCAGGTTTCAGGTTCAGGGTTTCGCGGTACGGGTTTTCGGGGTTTTTGGTGATTCGGGGGGCCGGAGTTCATGTTTCGGGTTTACGGGGTTCGGGGTTTCGGGGTTACGTGTTCGGGGTTTCGGGGTTCCGGATTTCATGTTCGGGGTTTCATTGTTCGGGGTTTCGGTTCGAGGTATCGAGGTTTGAGGTTTCGCGGATCGGGTATTCAGGTTAGGGGATGTGCGGGGCTGGACTTTCGCAGTTTGGGGTTACGGGATTCGGGGTTTCTCAGAACTGGTTTTCAGCGTTTTTGGGGATTCGGGGGGCCAGAGTTTCGCGGTTCAGAATTTCGGGTTCTGGGTTTCGCTGATTGGGTTTTTCGGGTTCGAGGTTTTGAGGGTCGGGGTTTCGAGGTTCGGGGTTACGAGTTCAGGGTTCCAGGTTTTAGGGTTTCGAGTTTCGGGGTTACGGGTTCGGGGTTCCGAGGTTCGGGGTTTCGCGGTTCAGGGTTCTAGGTTTCGGGGTTCAAGGTTACGGGTTGGGGGTTTCGCGGTTCGGGTTTTCGGGTTCGGGGTTTCGCGTTTCAGGGTTACGGGTTTCAGGTTTCGGGTTCGGGGTTTCGCAGTTCTGGATTTCGGGTTAGGGGTTTCGCGGTTAGGGGTTTTGAGGTTTAGGGTTTCGCGGAACGGGGGGCCGGAGTTTCGCGGTTTGGAATTTCGGGATCTGGGTTTTGCTGATCGGATTTCAGCTTTGAGGTTTTGGGGGTCTCGGTTTCGCGGTTTTGGGGTTTTCGGTTCCGGGTTTTCCAAATTCGGGGTTTCGGGGTTCGGGGTTACGGGTTGGGGTTTCGTGGTTCGGGTTTTCGGGGTTCGGGGTTTCGAGGTTCGGGGTTTCGCGGTTCGAGGTTACGGGTTCGAGGTTTCGGGGATTCGGGTTTCTAGTTCGGGGTTTCGGGTTCGGGGTTTCGCTGTTCTGGTTTTGGGGTTTCGGTATCGGGGTTTCGGGGTCGGGGTTTCGTTTTTAGGGGTTTCGGTTTCGGGATATCGCTGTTCGGGTTTATGGTTTTGGGGTTTTCGGGTTTCAAGTTCCGGGTTTTGGGTTTCGGGTTTCGGGTTCGGGATTTCGAGTTCAGCGTTTCACGGTTAGGGGTTTCGGCTTCGGGGTATAGCGGTTCGGGGTCGGGGATTAGGGGCTCGGGTTTACGCAATTCTGGTTTCGGGGTTCGGGGTTTCACGGTTCGGTGTTTCGGGTACGGGGTTTCAGGGTTCGGGGCTTCAGGTTCGGGGTATCGCGGTTCGAGGTTTCGCGAATCGTGTTTTCGGGGTTCCGGGTTTCGGTTTCGCGTTCGGGGTATCGCGGTTCGAGGTTTCACGGATCGGGTTTTCGGGATCGGAGATTTTGGGGTCCGGTTCGGGGTGTCCAGGTTCGGGGTTTCGAGGTTCGGGGTTTCGGGTTCGGGGTTTCGCTCTTCGTGGTTTCGGGGTATGGGGATGCAGGTTTCAGGGTTCGGGGTTTGGGTTTTCGAGGTTCTGGGTTTCGCGGTTCGGGGTTACATGTTCCGGGTTTCGGGTTCGGGTTTTCGCGGAACGGGTTTTCGAGATTTTCAGGGATTCGGAGTTTCGCAGTTATGGGTTTCGCTGATTGGGTTTTCCTCTTCGACGTTTTGGGGGTCGGGTTTTCGCGGTTCAGGATTTCGTGTTCGGGGTTACAGGTTTCAGGGTTTCGCAGTTCGGGGTTTTGGGTTCTGGGTATCGAGGTTCAGGGTTTCGCGGATCGGGTATTTGGGGTTGGGGATGCGGGGGGCCGGAGTTTCGCATTTCGGGGTTACGGGGTTCGGGGTTTCACGGTTCCGGGTTCCGGGTTCGGGCTGGAGGGTTGACGAGGTTGGGGATTCGCGGCTCGGGGTTTATAGGTACACGGTTTCGGGTTTGGGGTTTCGAGGTTCAGGGTTTCGCGCTTCGGGGTTTCACGGTTTGGGGTTTGGAGGTTCGGGGTTTCGCGGTTCGGGTTTCCGGGGTTCGGGGTTCGAGTTTAGGAGTTCGGGGTTTTGCGGTTCGGGTTTTCGCGGTTTAGAGTTTAGACGTTCGTGGTTTCGGGTTCAGGTTTGGGGGTTCCGACTTTTGGGGGTTGAGGTTTCACGGTTCGGGGTTTCGGGTTCGGTTTTGGGGGTTCCGGCTTTTTGGGGTAGGGGTTTCACGGTTCGGGGTTTTGGGTTCGGGGTTTACCGATTGTGGGTTACGGGTTCGGGGTTTCAAGGTTCGGGGTTACGGGTTCGGGGTTCCGAGGTACGGGGTTTCACGGTTCGGGGTTACGTGTTTGGTGTTTTGAGGTTCCGGGTTTCATGTTCGGTGTTTCATTTTTCAAGGTTTCGGGTTCGAGCTAGGGGGTTTTCGAGGTTGGGGATTCGCGGCTCGGGGTTTATAGATACAGGGTTACGGGTTCGGGGTTTCGAGGTTCAGGGTTTCGCGCTTCGGGGTTTCACGGTTCAGGGTTACGGGTTTGGGGTTTCGAGGTTCGGGGTTACGGGTTCGGGGTTTGGGGGTTCGTGGTTACGGGTTCGGGGTTTCGAGGTTCGGGGTTTCGCGGTTCGGGGGTTCGAGCGGGGTTTGGAGGTTCGTGGTTACGGGTTTGGGGTTTCGAGGTTCGGGGTTTCGCGGTTCGGGGTTCGGGGGTTGCGGGTTCGAGTTTAGGAGTTCGGGTTTTCGCAGTTTGGGCTTTCAGGGTTCGGGGTTTCGAGGTTCGGTGTTACGGGTTATGGGTTTCGGGTTCGGGGTTTGGTGGTTCCGGGTTTCGGGGGTCGGAGTTTCGCGGTTCGAGGTTTCGGGTTCAGGGTTTCTTGTTCGTGGTTTCCCTGTTCTGGGTTTCTGGTTTAGGGGTTTGTGGGGTCGGGGATTCGGGGGTCGGGGTTACGCGATTCCGGTTTCGGGGTTCGGGGTTTCGGGTTTGGGGTATCGCGGATCGGGTTTTCGTGGTTCCGGGTTTCGCCGTTCGTGGTTTCGGGTTCGGTGTTACGGGTTACGGGTTTCGGGTTCGGGGTTTGGTGGTTCCGGGTTTCGGGGGTCGGAGTTTCGTGGTTTGAGGTTTCGGGTTCAGGGTTTCTTGTACGTGGTTTCCCTGTTCTGGGTTTCTGGTTTAGGGGTTTGTGGGGTCGGGGATTCGGGGGTCGGGGTTACGTGATTCTGGTTTCGGGGTTTCAGGTTCGGGGTATCGCGGATCGGGTTTTCGTGGTTCCGGGTTTCGGGTTCGGGGTTTCGCGTTTTCGGTTTCGGTTTCGGGTTCCGAGTATCGAGGTTTGGGTTTTCACTGATCAGGTTTTTAGGGTCAGGGTATCGCAGGTTGGGGTTTCGGGGTTCGGGGTTTCGCGGTTCGCGGTTTCCCGGATCGGGTTTTCGGGGTCTGGGATTCGGGGGTCGGGGTTTCGCGGTTCTCGGTTTTGTTGTTAGGGTTTCGGGTTCGGGGTTTGGCGGTTCCGGGTTTTGAGGTTCAGGGTTTCGGGCTTCGGGTTTTCGGGGTTTTGCTGTTCGAGTTTCGGGGTTTCGAGGTTGTGGTTTCGCGGTTAGGGGTTTCAGCGTTCGGGTTTCTGGTTTTGTGTATCGAGGTTCGGGGTTTCGCGGATCGAGGATGCGTGGGGGCGGGGATGCGAGGTGGCCGGAGTGTCGCAGTTCGGGGTTACGGGGTTAGGGGTTTTGCTGAACGGGTTTTTGGGGTTTTCAGGGATTCAGGATGGCAGAGTTTCGCGGTTTGGAGTTTCGAGTTTTGGGTTTCAGTGATTAGGTTTTCACCTTCGAGGTTTCAGGGGTTGGGGTTTCGCGGTTCGGGGTTTTGCGATTTGGGGTTACGGGTTTGGGGTTTCGCTTTTCCGGGTTTTGGGTTCGGGTTTTGTGGTTAGGGATTTCGGGTTTGGGGTTGAGGTTCGGGGTTTCGCGGAACAGGTTTTCGGGGTTTACGAGGATTCGGAGTTTCGCTGATAGGGTTTTCAGCTTCGAGGTTTCAAGGGTCGGGGTTTCGCGGTTCGGGGTTTCGAGGTTTGTGGTTACGGGTCGGGGTTCCGAGGTTCAGGGTTTCGCGGCTCAGGGTTTGGGGTTTCGAGGTTCCGGGTTTCGTTGTTCGTGGTTTCGGGTTCGGAGTTTCGTGTTCGGGGTTTGGTTGTTCCGGGTTTTGGGGGTCGGGGTTTTGCGGTTCGGGGTTTCGGGTTCGGGGTTTCTGGTTTGGGGTTTCCCTGTTCTGGGTTACGGGTTCGGGGTTTCGAGGTTCGGGGTTTCGAGTTACGAGGTTTTGTAGTTCGCGGTTCCGGGGTTCGGGGTTTCGGGGTTCCGGGTTTCATGTTCGAGGTTTCATTGTTCAGGGTTTCGGGTTTGGGGTTTCGCGGTTAGGGGTTTCGGGTTCGGGGTATCGAGGTTCGGGGTTTCGAGGATCGGTTATTCGGGGTCGGGGATGCGAGGGGGCGGAGTTTCGTAGTTCGAGGTTACGGTGTTCAGGGTTTCACGGTTCATGGTTCGGGCTGGGGGGTTTTCGAGGTCGGGGATGCGCGGCTCAGAGTTTATAAGTACAGGGTTTTGGGTTCAGGGTTTCGAGGTTCGGGGATTCGCGCTTCGGGGTTTCACGGTTCGGGGTTACGGGTTCAGGGTTTGGAGCTTCGTGGTTACAGGTTCGGGGTTTCGAGGTTCGGGGTTTCGCGGTTCGGGGTATCGCGGTTCGGGGTTTCGCGGATCGGGTTTTCGGGGGTCGGCGTTACGCGATTCCGGTTTTGGGGTTCAGGGTTTCAGGTTTGGGGTGTCGCGGTTCGGGGTTTCGTGGATCGGGTTTTCAGGGTTCCGGGTTTTGGGTACGGGATTTCGGGTTTCAGGGTTTCGGGGTTCAGGGTTTCGTGGTTCGGGGTTTCACGGATCGAGTTTTCGGGGTCAGGGATTCGGCGGTCGGGGTTTCGCGGTTTTTGGTTTCATGGTTAGGGTTTCGGGGTCAAGGATTCGTCGGTCGGGGTTTCGCAGTTTGGGGTTTCGGGGTTTCGCTGTTCGGGGTTTCGCGGATCGGGTTTTCGGGGTCGGGGATTCGGGAGTCGGGGTTACGCGATTTCGGTTTCAGTGTTCGAGGTTTCGGGTTCGGGGTATCGCGGTTTGAGGTTTCGTGGATCCGGTTTTTGTGGTTCCGGGTTTCGGGTTCGTGGTTTCACGGTTCGGGTTTCGGGTTCGGGGTTTCACGGATCGGGTTTTTGGGGTCAGGTATTCGGGGGTCGGGGTTTTGCAGTTCGGGGTTTCGGGGTTCGAGTTTTGCGTTCAGGGTATCGCGGTTAGAGGTTTCACGGATCGGGTTTTCAGGGTCGGGGATTCGGGGGTCGGGGTTTTGGGCTTCGGAGTTTCGGGTTCGGGGTTTCGAGTTTCGGGGTTTCGCGCTTCGTCGTTTCGGGGTACGGGGTGCGGGTTTCGGGTATCAGGGTTTCACGGTTCAGAGTTTTGGGTTTCTAGGTTTCGGTGATCGGGTTTCGCGGTTCGGGGTTTCGCGGTTCGGGGTTTCGGGGTTTGGG
Source organism: Salix purpurea (assembly GCA_027405865.1). NCBI lineage: Eukaryota > Viridiplantae > Streptophyta > Magnoliopsida > Malpighiales > Salicaceae > Salix > Salix purpurea. Next base: position 3,197,502 of record JAOWLH010000014.1, read on the forward strand.
GTTTCGGGGTTTGGGGTTTCGGGGTTCGGGTTTCGGGTTCGGTGTTTCGGGTACGGGGTTTCGCGGTTCGGGGTTTCAGGTTCGGGGTTTCGGGGTTTGGGGTTTCGTGATTTCTGGGTTTTGGGGTTCGGGTTTTGGGTTCGGTGTTTCGGGTACGGGGTTTCGCGGTTTTTGGATTCGTGGTTAGGGTTTCGGGTTTGGGGTTTCAAGTTCGGGGTTTGGCAGTTCCGAGTCTCGCGGTTAGGGGTTCGGCTTCGGTGTATCGCGTGGCGGGGTTTCGCGGATCAGGTTTTCGGGGTCGTGGTTACGCAATTCAATTTTGGAGGTTCAGGGTTTCGCGGTTCGGTGTTTCGGGTTCGGGGTTTTGGGGTTCAGGGCTTCAAGTTCTGTGTATCGCGGTTCGGGGTTTCGCGAATCGTGTTTTTGGGGTTCCGGGTTTCGGATTTGGGGTTTCGCGGTTAGGGGTTTCGAGTTCCGGATATCGTGGTTCAGGGTTTCACGGAACGAGTTTTCGGGGTCAGGGATTCGGTTGACGGGGTTTTACAGTTCGGGGTTTCGGGGATTGGGGTTTGGCGATTTCTGGGTTTCGGGGTTCGAGTTTTGCGTTCAGGGTATCGCAGTTAGAGGTTTCACGGATCGGGTTTTCGGGGTCGGGGATTCGGGGGTCGGGGTTTCGGGTTCGGGGTTTTGAGTTTTGGGGTTTCGCGCTTTGTCGTTTCGGGGTACTAGGTGCGGGTTTCGGGGTTTCATGGTTTCGGGTATCAGGGTTTCGCGGTTCGGAGTTTTGGGTTTCTGGGTTTCGGTGATCGGGTTTTCGGCTATGATGTTTCGGGGGCCGGAGTTTCGCGGTTTGGAGTTTCGGGTTTTGGGTTTCGCTGATCGGGTTTTGGGTTCGGGTTTCAGGTTCGGTGTTTCGGGTACGGGGTTTCGCGGTTCGGGGTTCTGTCGTTCGTGGTTACGGGTTCGGGGTTTCGGGGTTCTGGATTTCATGTTCGGGGTTTCATTGTTTAGGGTTTCGGGTTCGGGGTATCGAGCTTCGGGGTTTCGCGGATCGGGTTTCGGGTTCGGGGTTTCGTATTTCTGGGTTTCGGGTTCGGGTCGCGGTTAGGGGTTTCGGGTTTGGGGTTTTGAGGTTCGGGGTTTCGCGTTATGCTTATGGGTTTCCGGGTTATAGGGTTTCGTGTTTCGGGTTCAGGGTTTCGCGTTCCGGGTTTGGGATTTCGAGTTATAGGGTTTCGTGTTCCGGGTTCGGGGTTTCGCGGTTCGGGTTGACGTGGTTCGGGGTTTCACGGTTCGGGGTTTCGCGTTCCGGGTTCGGGGTTTCAGGTTGTAGGGTTTCGCGTTCCGGGTTTGGGGTTTCGCGGTTCGGGGTTTCGCGATTTGGGGATTAGGATTCGGGGGGTTTCGCAGTGCAGTATTTCGTGTTTGGCTATTCGGGTTCGGGGTTTCGGGGTTCGGGGTTCGGGGTTCGGGGGTCGCGGTTCGGCGTTTCGGGTTTGGGGTTTCGCGTTCCAGGTTCGGGATTTCTGGTTGTAGGGTTTCGGGTTTTGAGTTTTCATGTTTCAGGGTTTTCGTGGTTCGGGTACGGGGTTTCAGGTGCATTGTTTTGAGGTTCAGGGTTTCAAGGTTCGGGATTTTGGTTTGGGGTTTCGCGAGTCGGGGTTTCGGGTTGGGGGTTTAGGGTTTCGGATTTCACGGTTCGGGGTTTCAGTTCGGGGTTTCGTGGTTCGAGGTTCGAGTTTTTGCGGTTCGGGATTTCAGTTCGGGGTTTCGTGGTTCGAGGTTTCGGGAGTCGGGGTTTTGGGTTGGGGGTTTAGGGTTTCGGGTTTTCACGGTTCGAGGTTTCAGGTACGGGGTTTCAAGGTTCGGGTTTCGGGTATGGGGTTTCGATGTTCGGGTTTTGGGGTTCGGGGTCTGGGTTTTCGCGGTTCGGGATTTCGGTTCGGGGTTTCGGGGTTTCACGGTTCGGGATTTCGGGTTCGGAGTTTCGCTTTCGGGCTTTCGGGTGGGGGTTTAGGGTTTCAGGTTTTCACGTTTCAGGGTTTTCAAGGTTCGGGTACGGGGTTTTGGGTGCATGATTTCGAGGTTCGGGGTTTCGGGTTGGGGTTTCGCGGTTTGGGGTTTAGGGTTTTGGGGTTCGGGGTTTTTTGCGGATCGGGATTTCAGTTCGGGGTTTTGTGGTTTGGGATTTTGGTTTTGGGGTTTCGTTGTGCGGCGTTACGGGTTCGGCTATTCAGGTTCTAGGTTTCGCGGTTCAGGATTCCGGGTGGGGGGTTTAGGGTTTCGAGTTTTCACGTTTCAAGGTTTTTTGAGGTTTGGGTGCATGGCTTCGAGGTTCGGGGTTTAAGTTCGGGGTTTCGGGTTCGTGGTTTCGCGGTTCTAGGTTTTGGGTTTGGGGTTTTGCGGTTCGGGGTTTCGCGTTATGGTTATGGGTTTCCGGGTTGTAGGGTTTCGTGTTTTGGGTTCGGGGTTTCGCGTTCAAGGTTTGGGATTTCGGGTTGTAGGGTTTTGCGTTCCGGATTCGGGGTTTCGTGTTCCGGGTTCGGGGTTTCAGGTTGTAGGGTTTTGCGTTTCGGGTTCGGGGTTTCGCGATTTGGGGATTAGGATTCGGGGTTTCGTGGTGCAGCATTTCGTGCCGAACCATGGAACCCCGAAACCCGAAACCCCTGACCCGAAACTCGAACCGCAAACCCCGAACCCGAAACCCCAAACCGCGAAACCCCAAAACCCCGAACTTCTCAACCCTCAACCCCGAACCCGAAATGCGAAACCCTACAACCCGGAACCTTGAACAGTGAAACCCCGAACCCGAAACGCAAAACCTCGAAACCACAAACTAGAAACCCCGAACCCCGAAAACCCTAAAACGCAAACGCGTAACCCCGAACCCCGAACCCCAAACCCGAAAACTCGAACCCGATATGCCGAACCACGAAACCTCGAAACGCTGAAACTCAAACGCGAAAACCCCGAACATCCAACGTGAAACCCTGAAAACCCTGAACCTCGAACCGAAACCCCGAATCCTAGAAACCCCAAACCGTGAAAACCCCGAACCCCTAACACGAAACCCCGAACCCCTAACACGAAACACCGAACCGCGAAACCCCGAACACGAAACCCCGAACCGTGAAAACCCCGAGCCACAAATGCAAAACACCGAACCCCGAAAACCCTAAACCCCAAACGCAAAACCTCGAACCCCAACGCGAAACCTCGAATCGCGGATACCTCGAACCTTGAAAACACTGAACCTCTAACGCGAAACCCCAAAAACCCCGAACCAGAACGCAAAACCTCAAACCCAAAACCTCGAACCTGGAAACCCTGAACCGTGAAAACCCCGAATCCCGAACGCGAAACCCTGAACCCCGAAAATTCGGAACCCCAAAACCCAGAACCCCAAAACTGGAAACCTCAAACTTGAAAACCTGAACCTGAAATGCCGAACCGCGAAACCCCGAAACAAAACCGAAACCAGGAACCATGAAACCACGAAACCCCCGAACCTCGAACGCGAAACCCTGAACCATGAAAACCCCGAACCCCGAACGTGAAACCCCGAACCCTGAAAACCCCGAACCCCGAACCTGGAAACCCCGAACCCCGAACCACGAACGCGAAACCCCGAACCCTGAAAACGAAACCCCGAAAACCTTGAACCCCGAACCAAAAACACCGAACCGTGAAACCCCGAACCTCAAAAACAACGAACTGCAAAACCCCGAACCCCCAACGCAAAACCCTGAAAACCCCAAACCTGAAACCTCGAACCTGGGAACCCTGAACCACGAAAACCCCGAACTGTGAAAACCTCGAACCCCTAACGCGAAACCTCGAACCCGCACCCCCGAACCTGGAAACCCCGAACCGTGAAAACCCCGAACGAGAAACCCCGATCCCCGAACGAGAAACCGCGAAAATTCGAACTTGGAACCGCGAAACGCCGAAAACCGCGAACCCTGAACCGGAAATCCCACACCGCGAAACCCAGAACCGTGAAAACCCCAAACCGGGAAATCCCCCAACCCCTAACGCGAAACCCTGAAAACCTCGAACCCTGAACGAGAAACCCCGAAAACTGGAAATCGTGAACCGCGAAACCCAGAACCCGAACCTCGAAACCCCGAACCTTGAAACCCTGAAATGGAAACCCCGAACCCGAAACCCCGAACCTCGAAACCCCGAACACGAAACCCCGAACCTGGAAACCCCGAACCTCGAAACCGTGAAACCAAAACCCTGAACGGCAAAAACCCGGAACTGCGAAACCCCGAAAACCCTGAACGTGAAACCCCGAACCTCGAAACCGTGAAACCAAAACCCTGAACGACAAAAACCCTAAACTGCGAAACCCCGAAAACCCCGAACGGGAAACCCCGAACCTGGAAATCCTGAACCATGAAAACCCTGAACCCCGAACTCGAAACCGCGAAACCCTGAATCCGAATACCCGAACCCAAAACCGCGAACCGCGTAACCCCGAAACCCTGAACCGCGAAACCCCGTACCCGTAACGCGAAACCCTCAAACGCGAAACCCAGAACCCGAAACCCGTAACTGTGAAACCCCGAACCGCCAACTCGAAACCCGAAATGCCGACCCCAAACGCCGAACCCAAAATCCCGACCGTAAACGCCAAACCCGAAACCCCGACCCCAAAAGCCAACTAGAAACCGCAAAAAAATCGAACCTGTAATGTCGAACCGTGAAAGCCCGAACCTGACACACTGAACCCGAAACCCAGAACCGCGAAACCCTGAACCCGAAACCTCGAACCTAGAAAACCCTGTACACGAAACCACGTATCGCGAACCGCGAAACCACGAACCATAAACGCCGAACCGCGAAACCCCTAACTCGACACCCCGAACCCGAAACCCCTAAACCAAAACCCCGAACCGCAAAATCCAGAACCCGAAACCCCAAACCATGGAACCCTGTACCCGTAACCCCGAACCGTGGAACCCCGAAACCCCTGACCCGAAACCCCAAACCCCAAACCCCAAACCCCGAACCCGAAATGTGAAACCCTACAACCCGAAACCCCAAACCGCGAAACCCCGAAAACCACGAAACCCCAAACCCGAAACCCCGACCCCAAAAACCCCGAATCGCAAACGCGTAACCCCGAACCCCCAACCAAACCCCGAACCCGAACCCGAAATGCCGAACCACGAAACCTCGAAACTGAAACCTGACCCCGAAACCCGAACCGCAAAACCCTGAAACCCCCGAACCCCAACCCCGAACCCGAAACCCTGAACACAAAAACCCGAACCCAGAACCGCGAAACCTCGAAACCCCCGAACTCTGAACGCGAAACCCGAAAATCGCGAACCCTGAACCGTAAATCCCGAACCGCGAAACCCAGAACCGTGAAAACCCCGAACCGGGAAATCCCCCAACCCTTAACGCAAAACCCCAAACCCCCAACCCAAAACCCCGAAAACCACAAACCCTAAACCGGAAATCCCGAACCGCGAAACCAGAACCCGAACCTCGAAACCCCGAACCGCGAAACCCCGAACCCCAAACCCCGAAACTCGAAACCCCGAACCTTGAATGCCCAAAATGGAAACCCTGAACCGCGAAACCCCCAACCCCAAACCCCGAAAACCCCGAACGCCAAACCACAAACCCGAATCCCTGAACCGCGAAACCCCCAACCCCAAACCCCGAAAACCCCGAACGCCAAACCACAAACCCGAAACCCTGAAAACCCCGAACCCAAAACCCTGAATGCGAAACCCCAAACCCCAAACCCGAAACCCTGAATGCCAAACCCCGAAAACCCTAACCCGAAACCCAAAACCCTAAACCCCAAACCCCAAACCCCGAACCCGAACAACGAAACCCCGAACCCCCAATCTCGAACCTCGAAACCCCGAACCCGAAATCCTGAATCTTGAAACCCCATACCTCGAAACCCCGTACCACAAACCCCGAACCTCAAAAACCTCGAACCCCAAACACGTAACCCCAAAAACCCTGAAGCCCAAACGCGAAACCCAGAACCACCAAGGAGAAACCCGAAACACCAACTCCGAAACGCCAAACCTGAAACCCTGAACATCGAAACACCATACCCAAAACCCTAAACCTCAAAACCCTAAACCCCTAAAGCGAAACACCGAAAGCTCGAACCCGAACCGTGAAAACCCTGAACCCCTAACGCGAAATCCCAAAACCCACAACCCCGAACCCGATACCCTCTATGCGTAACACGAAACCCCGTCCCCGAACCGTAAAACCCCGAACTCGAAAACCCCTAACCCGAAACCCCGAACCCAAACCACGAAACATGTTTCCTCAAAAAACATTCGAAACTAGACTTTGAAATGGGGATATCACGTGCTTTTGGTAGAGAAATTAGGCGATTCAAAAATCCAAGACTATCTTTACATACAGGACTACAACTTTGATGAAGGGTTCGACTGACAGAAAATTGATTTGACAAGCAGAATCGCCCGCAATCGGCGTTGCAAAAAAAAGGCACAATTAGATATTCAAACGGGGATATCACGTGCTTCTGGTAGCGAAATTAGGTGATTCAAAAATCGAGGGTCATCTTTACATACAGTACTACAACTTTGATGAAGGGTCCTACACGAGATAATATTGATTTGATGGGTAGAATCGCCTGCAAACTACTTCTTAAAAAAACAAGCGAATCTAGACTTTCAAACGGGGATATCACGTGCTTCTAGTAGCGAAATGGCGAGATTCAAAAATCAATGGTCATCTTTACATCTAGGACTACAACTTTGATGTGGGGTCCGACAAACAGAAAATTAATTTGAGGCGTAGAATCGGCCGCAATCTGCTTCGTAAAAAAAAGGCAAACTAGAACTTCAAATGGGGATATCACGTGCTTCTAGTAGTGAAATTAGGCAATTCAAAAATCGAGGCCATCTTTACATACAGAACTACAACTTTGATGAAGGGTCTGACTGACAAAAAATTGATTTGAGGGGCAGAATCGGACGCAATTTGCGTCGTAAAAAAAACAAAACTAGACCTTTAAACGGGGATATCACGTGCTTCTGGTAGCGAAATGACGCGATTCAAAACTTCAGGGTCATCTTTACATCCAGGACTACAACTTTGATACAGGGTCCAACAAGAGAGAATACTGATTTGATGGGCAGAATCGGCCGCAATCTGCTTCGTAAAAAAACAAGCGAAACTAGACCTTCAAATGGGGATATCACGTGCTTTTGTTAGCGAAATGAGGCAATTCAAAAATCGAGGTCAGCTTTACATACAGTACTACAACTTTGATACAGGGTCCGACACGAGAGCATATTGATTTGATGGGCAGAATCGGCCGCAATCTGCGTCGTAAAAAAACAAGCGAAACTAGACCTTCAAATGGGGATATCACGTGCTTCTGGTAGTGAAATTAGGCGATTCAAAAATCGAGGGCCATCTTTACATACAGGACTACAACTTTGATGAAGGATTCGACCGACTAAAAATTGATTTGAGGGGCAGAATCGACCGCAATCTGCGTCATAAAAAAACAAGCACAACTAGACCTTCAAACGAGGATATCACGTGCTTCTGGTAGCGAAATGACGCAATTCAAAACTTCAGGGTCATCTTTACATCCATGGCTACAACTTTGATACAGGGTCCAACATGAGAGAATTTTGATTTGAGGGGCAGAATCGGCTGTAATCTGCTTCGTGAAAAAACAAGTGAAACTTGACCTGCAAACGGGGCTATCACGTGCTTCTGGTAGTGAAATGAGGCGATTCAAAAATCCAGGGTCATATTTACATACAATATTACAACTTTGATAAAGGGTCTGACAAGAGAGAATATTGATTTGATAGGCAGACTCGGCCACAATCTCCTTCGTAAAAAAACAAGCGAAACTAGACATTCAAACGGGGATATCACGTGCTTCTCTTAGCGAAATGAGGCGATTCAAAAATTGAGGGTAATCTTTACATACAGTACTACAACTTTGATGAAGGGTCCGACACGAGAGAATATTGATTTGATGGGCAGACTCGGCCGCAATCTGCTTCGTAAAAAAACAAGCAAAACTAGACCTTCAAATGGGGATATCACGTGCTTGTGGTATCGAAATGGCGCGATTCAAAAATCAAGGGTCATCTTTACATCCAGGACTACAACATTGATGAAGGGTTCGACTAACAGAAACTAGACCTTCAAACGGGGATATCACGTGCTTTTGGTAGCGAAATGGCGCGATTCAAAAATTCAGGATCATCTTTACATACAGCACTACAACTTTGATGCAGGGTCCGACCGACAGAAAATTGATTTGAGGGGCAGAATCGGAAGCAATCGTTTTTGTAAGAAAAAAAGCAAAACTATACCTTCAAACGGAGATATCACGTGCTTCTGGTAGCGAAATGAGGCGATTCAAAAATCCAGGACCATCTTTACATACAGGACTACAAATTTGATGAAGGGTCCGACCGACAAAAAATAGAATTGAGGGGCAGAATCGGCCCTAATCGGCGTGGTAAAAAAACAAACACAACTAGACCTTCAAACAGGGATATCACGTGCTTGTGGTAGCGAAATGAGGCGATTCAAAAATCGAGGGTCATCTTTACATACAGTACTACAACTTTGATGAAGGGTCCGACACGAAAGAATATTGATTTGATGGGCATAATCTGTCGCAATCTGCTTCCAAAAAAAAAAGGCGAAACTAGACTATTCAACGGGGATATCACGTGCTTCTTGTAGCGAAATGGCACGATTCAAAAATGCAGGGTCATCTTTACATCCCGGACTACAACTTTGATGAAGGGTCCGACCGACAAAAAAATGATTTGATGGGCCGAATCGGCGGTAATCTGCGTCTTAAAAAAACACAACTACACCTTTAAACAGGGATATCACGTGCTTCTGGTAGCGAAATGACGCTATTCAAAACTTCATGGTCATCTTTACATAAAGGATTATAACTTTGATACAGGGTCCAACACGAGAGAATATTAATTTGAAGGGCTGAATCGGCCGCAATCTACTTCGTAAAAAAACAAGTGAAACTAGACCTGCAAACTGGGATATCAGTTCTTCCGGTAGTGAAATGAGGCGATTCAAAAATCGAGGGTCATCTTTACATACAGGACTACATGTTTGATGAAGGGTCCAACACGAGAGAATATTGATTTGATGGGCAGAATCTGCCGCAATCTGCTTCGTAAAAAAACAAGCGAAACTAGACCTTCAAATGGGGATATCACGTGCTTGTGGTATCAAAATGGCGCGATTCAAAAATCAAGGGTCATCTTTACATCCAGGACTACAACATTGATGAAGGGTACGACTAACAGAAACTAGACCTTCAAACGGGGATATCACGTGCTTTTGGTAGCGAAATGGCGCGATTCAAAAATTCAGGATCATCTTTACATACAGAACTACAACTTTGATGCAGGGTCCGACCGACAGAAAATTGATTTGAGGGGCAGAATCGGAAGCAATCGTTTTTGTAAGAAAAAAAGCAAAACTATACCTTCAAACGGAGATATCACGTGCTTCTGGTAGCGAAATGAGGCGATTCAAAAATCCAGGACCATCTTTACATACAGGACTACAAATTTGATGAAGGGTCCGACCGACAAAAAATTGATTTGAGGGGCAGAATCGGCCCTAATCGGCGTGGTAAAAAAACAAACACAACTAGACCTTCAAACGGGGATATCACGTGCTTGTGGTAGCGAAATGAGGCGATTCAAAAATCGAGGGTCATCTTTACATACAGTACTACAACTTTGATGAAGGGTCCGACACGAGAGAATATTGATTTGATGGGCATAATCGGTTGCAATCTGCTTCCAAAAAAAAAGGCGAAACTAGACTTTTCAACGGGGATATCACGTGCTTCTTGTAGCGAAATGGCACGATTCAAAAATGCAGGGTCATCTTTACATCCCGGACTACAACTTTGATGAAGGGTCCGACCGACAAAAAAATGATTTGATGGGCCGAATCGGCGGTAATCTGCGTCTTAAAAAAACACAACTACACCTTTAAACAGGGATATCACGTGCTTCTGGTAGCGAAATGACGCTATTCAAAACTTCATGGTCATCTTTACATAAAGGATTATAACTTTGATACAGGGTCCAACACGAGAGAATATTAATTTGAAGGGCTGAATCGGCCGCAATCTACTTCGTAAAAAAACAAGTGAAACTAGACCTGCAAACTGGGATATCAGTTCTTCCGGTAGTGAAATGAGGCGATTCAAAAATCGAGGGTCATCTTTACATACAGGACTACATGTTTGATGAAGGGTCCAACACGAGAGAATATTGATTTGATGGGCAGAATCTGCCGCAATCTGCTTCGTAAAAAAACAAGCGAAACTAGACCTTCAAATGGGGATATCACGTGCTTGTGGTATCGAAATGGCGCGATTCAAAAATCAAGGGTCATCTTTACATCCAGGACTACAACATTGATGAAGGGTCCGACTAACAGAAACTAGACCTTCAAACGGGGATATCACGTGCTTTTGGTAGCGAAATGGCGCGATTCAAAAATTCAGGATCATCTTTACATACAGAACTACAACTTTGATGCAGGGTCCGACCGACAGAAAATTGATTTGAGGGGCAGAATCGGAAGCAATCGTTTTTGTAAGAAAAAAAGCAAAACTATACCTTCAAACGGAGATATCACGTGCTTCTGGTAGCGAAATGAGGCGATTCAAAAATCCAGGACCATCTTTACATACAGGACTACAAATTTGATGAAGGGTCTGACCGACAAAAAATTGATTTGAGGGGCAGAATCGGCCCTAATCGGCGTGGTAAAAAAACAAACACAACTAGACCTTCAAACGGGGATATCACGTGCTTGTGGTAGCGAAATGAGGCGATTCAAAAATCGAGGGTCATCTTTACATACAGTACTACAACTTTGATGAAGGGTCCGACACGAGAGAATATTGATTTGATGGGCATAATCGGTCGCAATCTGCTTCCAAAAAAAAAGGCGAAACTAGACTTTTCAACGGGGATATCACGTGCTTCTTGTAGCGAAATGGCACGATTCAAAAATGCAGGGTCATCTTTACATCCCGGACTACAACTTTGATGAAGGGTCCGACCGACAAAAAAATGATTTGATGGGCCGAATCGGCGGTAATCTGCGTCTTAAAAAAACACAACTACACCTTTAAACAGGGATATCACGTGCTTCTGGTAGCGAAATGACGCTATTCAAATATTCATGGTCATCTTTACATAAAGGATTATAACTTTGATACAGGGTCCAACACGAGAGAATATTAATTTGAAGGGCTGAATCGGCCGCAATCTACTTCGTAAAAAAACAAGTGAAACTAGACCTGCAAACTGGGATATCAGTTCTTCCGGTAGTGAAATGAGGCGATTCAAAAATCGAGAGTCATCTTTACATACAGGACTACATGTTTGATGAAGGGTCCAACACGAGAGAATATTGATTTGATAGGCAGAATCTGCCGCAATCTGCTTCGTAAAAAAACAAGCGAAACTAGACCTTCAAATGGGGATATCACGTGCTTGTGGTATCGAAATGGCGCGATTCAAAAATCAAGGGTCATCTTTACATCCAGGACTACAACATTGATGAAGGGTCCGACTAACAGAAACTAGACCTTCAAACGGGGATATCACGTGCTTTTGGTAGCGAAATGGCGCGATTCAAAAATTCAGGATCATCTTTACATACAGCACTACAACTTTGATGCAGGGTCCGACCGACAGAAAATTGATTTGAGGGGCAGAATCGGAAGCAATCGTTTTTGTAAGAAAAAAAGCAAAACTATACCTTCAAACGGAGATATCACGTGCTTCTGGTAGCGAAATGAGGCGATTCAAAAATCCAGGACCATCTTTACATACAGGACTACAAATTTGATGAAGGGTCCGACCGACAAAAAATTGATTTGAGGGGCAGAATCGGCCCTAATCGGCGTGGTAAAAAAACAAACACAACTAGACCTTCAAACGGGGATATCACGTGCTTGTGGTAGCGAAATGAGGCGATTCAAAAATCGATGGTCATCTTTACATACAGTACTACAACTTTGATGAAGGGTCCGACACGAGAGAATATTGATTTGATGGGCATAATCGGTCGCAATCTGCTTCCAAAAAAAAAGGCGAAACTAGACTTTTCAACGGGGATATCACGTGCTTCTTGTAGCGAAATGGCACGATTCAAAAATGCAGGGTCATCTTTACATCCCGGACTACAACTTTGATGAAGGGTCCGACCGACAAAAAAATGATTTGATGGGCCGAATCGGCGGTAATCTGCGTCTTAAAAAAACACAACTACACCTTTAAACAGGGATATCACGTGCTTCTGGTAGCGAAATGACGCTATTCAAAACTCCATGGTCATCTTTACATAAAGGATTATAACTTTGATACAGGGTCCAACACGAGAGAATATTAATTTGAAGGGCTGAATCGGCCGCAATCTACTTCGTAAAAAAACAAGTGAAACTAGACCTGCAAACTGGGATATCAGTTCTTCCGGTAGTGAAATGAGGCGATTCAAAAATCGAGGGTCATCTTTAAATACAGGACTACATGTTTGATGAAGGGTCCAACACGAGAGAATATTGATTTGATGGGCAGAATCTGCCGCAATCTGCTTCGTAAAAAAACAAGCGAAACTAGACCTTCAAATGGGGATATCACGTGCTTGTGGTATCGAAATGGCGCGATTCAAAAATCAAGGGTCATCTTTACATCCAGGACTACAACATTGATGAAGGGTCCGACTAACAGAAACTAGACCTTCAAACGGGGATGTCACGTGCTTTTGGTAGCGAAATGGCGCGATTCAAAAATTCAGGATCATCTTTACATACAGCACTACAACTTTGATGCAGGGTCCGACCGACAGAAAATTGATTTGAGGGGCAGAATCGGAAGCAATCGTTTTTGTAAGAAAAAAAGCAAAACTATACCTTCAAACAGAGATATCACGTGCTTCTGGTAGCGAAATGAGGCGATTCAAAAATCCAGGACCATCTTTACATACAGGACTACAAATTTGATGAAGGGTCCGACCGACAAAAAATTGATTTGAGGGGCAGAATCGGCCCTAATCGGCGTGGTAAAAAAACAAACACAACTAGACCTTCAAACGCGGATATCACGTGCTCGTGGTAGCGAAATGAAGCGATTCAAAAATAGAGGGTCATCTTTACATACAGTACTACAACTTTGATGAAGGGTCCGACACGAGAGAATATTGATTTGATGGGCATAATCGGTCGCAATCTGCTTCCAAAAAAAAAGGCGAAACTAGACTTTTCAACGGGGATATCACGTGCTTCTTGTAGCGAAATGGCACGATTCAAAAATGCAGGGTCATCTTTACATCCCGGACTACAACTTTGATGAAGGGTCCGACCGACAAAAAAATGATTTGATGGGCCGAATCGGCGGTAATCTGCGTCTTAAAAAAACACAACTACACCTTTAAACAGGGATATCACGTGCTTCTGGTAGCGAAATGACGCTATTCAAAACTTCATGGTCATCTTTACATAAAGGATTATAACTTTGATACAGGGTCCAACACGAGAGAATATTAATTTGAAGGGCTGAATCGGCCGCAATCTACTTCGTAAAAAAACAAGTGAAACTAGACCTGCAAACTGGGATATCAGTTCTTCCGGTAGTGAAATGAGGCGATTCAAAAATCGAGGGTCATCTTTACATACAGGACTACATGTTTGATGAAGGGTCCAACACGAGAGAATATTGATTTGATGGGCAGAATCTGCCGCAATCTGCTTCGTAAAAAAACAAGCGAAACTAGACCTTCAAATGGGGATATCACGTGCTTGTGGTATCGAAATGGCGCGATTCAAAAATCAAGGGTCATCTTTACATCCAGGACTACAACATTGATGAAGGGTCCGACTAACAGAAACTAGACCTTCAAACGGGGATGTCACGTGCTTTTGGTAGCGAAATGGCGCGATTCAAAAATTCAGGATCATCTTTACATACAGCACTACAACTTTGATGCAGGGTCCGACCGACAGAAAATTGATTTGAGGGGCAGAATCGGAAGCAATCGTTTTTGTAAGAAAAAAAGCAAAACTATACCTTCAAACGGAGATATCACGTGCTTCTGGTAGCGAAATGAGGCGATTCAAAAATCCAGGACCATCTTTACATACAGGACTACAAATTTGATGAAGGGTCCGACCGACAAAAAAATGATTTGAGGGGCAGAATCGGCCCTAATCGGCGTGGTAAAAAAACAAACACAACTAGACCTTCAAACGGGGATATCACGTGCTTGTGGTAGCGAAATGAGGCGATTCAAAAATCGAGGGTCATCTTTACATACAGTACTACAACTTTGATGAAGGGTCCGACACGAGAGAATATTGATTTGATGGGCATAATCGGTCGCAATCTGCTTCCAAAAAAAAAAGGCGAAACTAGACTTTTCAACGGGGATATCACGTGCTTCTTGTAGCGAAATGGCACGATTCAAAAATGCAGGGTCATCTTTACATCCCGGACTACAACTTTGATGAAGGGTCCGACCGACAAAAAAATGATTTGATGGGCCGAATCGGCGGTAATCTGCGTCTTAAAAAAACACAACTACACCTTTAAACAGGGATATCACGTGCTTCTGGTAGCGAAATGACGCTATTCAAAACTTCATGGTCATCTTTACATAAAGGATTATAACTTTGATACAGGGTCCAACACGAGAGAATATTAATTTGAAGGGCTGAATCGGCCGCAATCTACTTTGTAAAAAAACAAGTGAAACTAGACCTGCAAACTGGGATATCAGTTCTTCCGGTAGTGAAATGAGGCGATTCAAAATTCGAGGGTCATCTTTACATACAGGACTACATGTTTGATGAAGGGTCCAACACGAGAGAATATTGATTTGATGGGCAGAATCTGCCGCAATCTGCTTCGTAAAAAACCAAGCGAAACTAGACCTTCAAATGGGGATATCACGTGCTTGTGGTATCGAAATGGCGCGATTCAAAAATCAAGGGTCATCTTTACATCCAGGACTACAACATTGATGAAGGGTCCGACTAACAGAAACTAGACCTTCAAACGGGGATATCACGTGCTTTTGGTAGCGAAATGGCGCGATTCAAAAATCCAGGATCATCTTTACATACAGGACTACAACTTTGATGCAAGGTCCGACCGACAGAAAATTGATTGGAGGGGCAGAATCGGAAGCAATCATTTTCGTAAGAAAAAAAGCAAAACTATACCTTCAAACGGAGATATCACGTGCTTCTGGTAGTGAAATGAGGCGATTCAAAAATCCAGGACCATCTTTACATACAGGACTACAAATTTGATGAAGTGTCCGACCGACAAAAAATTGATTTGAGGGGCAGAATCGGCCCTAATCGGCGCGGTAAAAAAACAAACACAACTAGACCTTCAAACGGGGATATCACGTGCTTGTGGTAGCGAAATGAGGCGATTCAAAAATCGAGGGTCATCTTTACATACAATACTACAACTTTGATGAAGGGTCCGACTCGAGAGAATATTGATTTGATGGGCAGAATCAGCCACAATCCGCTTCCTAAAAAAACAAGCGAAACTAGACCTTCAAACGGGGTTATCACGTGCTTCTGTTAGCAAAATGGCGCGATTCAAAAATCCAGGGTCATCTTTACATCCAGTACTACAACCATGATGAAGGGTCCGACCGATAGAAAATTGATTTGACGGGCAGAATCGGTCGCAATCTTCTTCGTAAAAAAACAACCGCAAGTAGACCTTCAAATAGGGATATCACGTGCTTCTGGTAGCACAATCAGGTTATTCAAAAATCCAGGATCATCTGTACATACAGGACTACAACTTTGATGCAGGGTTCGACCGACAGAAAATTGATTTAAGGGGCAGAATCGGACGTAATCGTTTTCGTATAAAAACAAGCAAAACTATACCTTCAAATGGGGATATCACATGCTTCTGGTAGCGAAATGAGGTGATTCAAAAATCCAGGGTCATCTTTACATACAGAACTACAACTTTGATGAAGGGTCGGACACGAGAGAATATTGATTCGATGGGCAGAATCGGCTGCAATCTTCGTCGTAAGAAAACAAGAACAACTAGACCTTCAAATGGGGATATCATGTGCTTTTGGTAGTGAAATGAGGCGATTCAAATATCGAGGGTTATCTTTACATACAGTACTACAACTTTGATCAAATGTAAGACCGACAAAAAATTGATTTGAGGGGCAGAATCGGGCGCAATTTGCGTCGTAAAAAAAAAAAGCACAACTAGACCTTCAAACGTGGATATCACGTGCTTCTGGTAGCGAAATGGCGTGATTCTGAAATCCAGGGTCATCTGTACACCCAGGACTACAACTTTGATGCAGGGTTTGACACAAGAGAATATTGATATGATGGGAAGAATCGTCCGCAATCTACTTCCTAGTAAGCCTTCAAATAGGGATATCACGTGCTTTTGGTAGCGAAATCAGGTGATTCAAAAATCCAGGATCATCTTTACATATAGGACTACAGCTTTGATAAAGGGTCCGACCGACAGAAAATTGATTTGAGGTGCAGAATCAGCCGCAATCTGCTTCATAAAAGAAAAGGACAAACTATCCTTCAAACACGGATATCACGTGCTTCTGGTAGCGAAATTAGGAGATTCAAAAATCCAGGGCCATCTTTACATTTACTACAACTTTGATAAAGGGTCCAACACGAGAGAATATTGATTTGATGGGCAGCTAGACCATCAAATGGGGATATCACGTGCTTCAAGTAGCGAAATGAGGCGATTCAAAAATCGAGGGTCATATTTACATACAGTACCACAATTTTGATGAAGGGTCCGACATGAGAGAATATTGATTTGATGGGCAGACTCAACCGCAATCTACTACCTAAAAAAACAAGCGAAACTAGACCTTCAAACGGGGATATCACATGCTTCTGATAGCAAAATGACGCGATTCAAAAATCCACGGTCATCTTTACACCCAGGATTGGAAGCAATCGTTTTCGTAAGAAAAAAAGCAAAACTAGACCTTCAAACAGGGATATCACGTG
The DNA here is from genome assembly GCA_027405865.1 of Salix purpurea. Taxonomy (NCBI): domain Eukaryota; kingdom Viridiplantae; phylum Streptophyta; class Magnoliopsida; order Malpighiales; family Salicaceae; genus Salix; species Salix purpurea. Next base: position 3,214,597 of record JAOWLH010000014.1, read on the forward strand.
CTTCTGGTAGCGAAATTAGGCGATTCAAAAATCTAGGGCCATCTTTACATACAGGACTACAAATTTGATGAAGGGTCCGACAGATAGAAAATTGATTTGAGTGGCAGAATCGACCGTAATCTGCTTTGTAAAAAAAAGCCAAACTAGACCTTCAAACGGGGATATCACGTGCTTCTTGTAGCGAAATGGCGCGATTCAAAAATCCAGGGTCATCTTTACATCAGGGACTACAAGTTTGATGAAGGGTCCGAACAAGAGAATATTGATTTAATGAGCAGAATTGGCCGCAAAGTGCTTCCTAAAAAAACAAGCGAAACTAGACCATCAAACGGGGATATCACGTGCTTCTGGTAGCGAAATGGCACGATTAAAAAATCCAAGGTCATCTTTACAATTAGGACTATAACTTTGATGAAGGGTCCGACCTATAGAAAATTGATTTGACGGGCAAAATCAGCCGTAATCAGCTTCGTAAAAAAACAACGCAAGTAGACTTTCAAATAGGGATATCTCGTGCTTCAGGTTATGAAATCAGGTTATTCAAAAATCCAGGATCATCTTTACATACAGGACTACAAATTTCATGAAGGATCCGACCGACAGAAAATTGATTTGAAGGGTAGAATCGGCCGCAATTGTTTTCGTAAAAAAACAAGCAAAACTAGACCTTCAAACGGGGATCTCATGTGCTTCTGGTAGCGAAATGAGGCGATTCAAAAATCAAGGGTCATATTTACATACATACTACAACTTTGATAAAGGGTCTGACACGAGAGAATACTGATTTGATGCGCAGACTCGGCCACAATCTGCTTTCTAAAAAAACAAGCAAAACTAGACCTTCAAACGGGGATATCACGTGCTTCTTGTAGCGAAATGGCATGATTCAAAAATCCAGGGTCATCTTTACATCAAGGACTACAACTTTGATGAAGGGTCCGACCGACAAAAAAATTATTTGAGGAGCAGAATCGGCCGCAATCAGCGTCGTAAAAAAACAAGCACAACTAGACCTTCAAACGGGGATATCACGTGCTTCTGGTATTGAAACGAGGCGATTTAAAAATCCAGGGCCATCTTTACATACCGTAAAACAACTTTGATGAAGGGTCCGATGGACAGAAAATTGATTTGAGTGGCAGAATCGGCCGAAATCTGCTTCAAAAAAAAAACCAAAGTAGACCTTAGAACAGGGATATCACGTGCTTATTGTAGCGAAATGGCACGATTCAAAAATCCATGGTCATCTTTACATCCAGGACTACAACTTTGATGAAGGGTCCGACCGATATAAAAATGATTTGAGGGGCAGAATCGGCCGCAATTGTTTTCGTAAAAAAACAAGCAAAACTAGACCTTCAAACGGGGATCTCACGTGCTTCTGGTAGCGAAATGAGGCGATTCAAAAATCAAGGGTCATATTTACATCAAGGACTACAACTTTGATGATGGGTCCGACCGACACAAAATTGATTTGAGGAGCAGAATCGGCCGCAATCGGCGTCGTAAAATAAAAGCACAACTAGACCTTCAAACGGGGATATGAGGTGCTTCTGGTAGTGAAATGGCAAAATTCAAAAATCCAAGGTAATCTATACATCCAGGACTAAAATTTTGATGAAGGGTCCGACTAATAGAAAATTTATTTGAAGGGAAGAATCCGTCGGAATCTGCTTCGTAAAATAACAAGCGCAAGTAGAACTTCCAATAGGGATATCACGTGCTTCTTGTAGCGAAATGGAGCGATTCAAAAATCCAAGGTCATCTTTACATCAGGGACTACAACTTTCATGAAGGGTCCAACCGACAGAAAATTGATTTGAGGGGCAGAATCGCTGCAATAATTTTCATAAAAAAAAGAGCAAAACTAGACCTTCAAACAAGGATATCACGCGCTTGTGGTTGTGAAATGAGGATATTCAAAAATCCAGGTTCTTTTTTACATCAAGGCCTACAACTTTGATGAAGGGTCGGACCGACAGAAAATTGATTTGAGGGGCTGAATCAGGCGCAATTGGCGTCGTAAAAAAACAAGTACAACTAGACCTTCAAACGGGGATATCACGTGCTTCTGGTAGCGAAATGAGGCGATTCATAAATCGATGGTCATCTTTACATACAGGACTACAACTTTGATGAAGGGTCTGACACGAGAGAATATTGATTTGATGGGAAAATCGGCCGCAATGGGCGTCGTAAAAAAACAATCACAAGTATACCTTCAAACGGTGATATCACATGTTTCTGGTATTGAAATGAGGCGATTCATAAATCTAGAGTCATCTTTACATATAAGACTACCAAGTTTGATGAAGGGTCCGACACGAGAGAATATTGATTTGATGGGAAGAATCGGCCGCAATCTGCTTCCTAAAAAAACAAGCAAAACTAGACCTTCAAACGGAGTTATCACGTGCTTCTGGTAGCGAAATGGGACGATTCAAAAAATCCAGGATCATCTTTACATCCAGGACTACAACTTTCATGAAGGGTCCGACCGACAGAAAAATGATTTGAGGGGCAGAATCGGCCAATATTTTTTTCGTAAAAAAACAAGCAAAACTAGACCTTCAAACGGGGATCTCACGTGCTTCTGGTAGCGAAATGAGGCGATTCATAAATCGATGGTCATCTTTACATACAGGACTACAACTTTGATGAAGGGTCTGACGCGAGAGAATATTGATTTGATGGGAAGAATCGGCCGCAATCTGCTTCGTAAAAAAAAAAGCCAAACTAGACCTTGAAACGGGAATATCACGTGCTTCTGGTAGCGAAATGGCGCGATTCAAAAATCCAGGGTCATCTTTACATCAGGGACTACAACTTTCATGAAGGGTCCGACCGACAGAAAATTGATTTGAGGAGCAGAATCGGCCGCAATGGGCGTCGTAAAAAAACAATCACAAGTATACCTTCAAACGGTGATATCACATGCTTCTGGTATTGAAATGAGGCGATTCATAAATCTAGAGTCATCTTTACATATAAGACTACCAAGTTTGATGAAGGGTCCGACACGAGAGAATATTGATTTGATGGGAAGAATCGGCCGCAATCTGCTTCCTAAAAAAACAAGCAAAACTAGACCTTCAAACGGAGTTATCACGTGCTTCTGGTAGCGAAATGGGACGATTCAAAAAATCCAGGATCATCTTTACATCCAGGACTACAACTTTCATGAAGGGTCCGACCGACAGAAAAATGATTTGAGGGGCAGAATCGGCCAATATTTTTTTCGTAAAAAAACAAGCAAAACTAGACCTTCAAACGGGGATCTCACGTGCTTCTGGTAGCGAAATGAGGCGATTCAAAAATCAAGGGTCATATTTACATACATACTATAGCTTTGCTGAAGGGTCTGACACGAGAGAATATTGATTTTGATACGCAGACTCGGCCACAATCTGCTTTCTAAAAAAAAAGCAAAACTAGACCTTCAAACGGGGATATCACGTGCTTCTTGTAGCGAAATGGCATGATTCTAAAATCCAAGGTCATTTTTACATCAAGGACTACAACTTTAATGATGGGTCCGACCGACAAAAAATTGATTTGAGGAGTAGAATCGGCCGCAATCGGCGTCGTAAAAAAACAAGCACAACTAGACCTTCAAACGGGGATATCACGTGCTTCTGGTATTGATATGAGGCGATTTAAAAATCCAGGGCCATCTTTACATACCATAAAACAACTTTGATGAAGGGTCCGATGGACAGAAAATTGATTTGAGTGGCAGAATCGGCAAGAATCTGCTTCAAAAAAAAAATCCAAAATAGACCTTAAAACAGGGATATCACGTGCTTATTGTAGCGAAATGGCACGATTCAAAAATCCAGGGTCATCTTTACATCCAGGACTACAACTTTGATGAAGGGTCCGACCGACAGAAAAATGATTTGAGGGGCAGAATCGGGCGCAATTGTTTTCGTAAAAAAACAAGCAAAACTAGACCTCCAAACGGGGATCTCACGTGCTTCTGGTAGCGAAATGAGGCAATTCAAAAATCAAGGGTCATATTTACATTAAGGACTACAACTTTGATGATGGGTCCGACCGACAAAAAATTGATTTGAGGAGCAGAATCGGCCGCAATCGGCGTCGTAAAATAAAAGCACAACTAGACCTTCAAACGGGGATATGAGGTGCTTCTGGTAGTAGTGAAATGGCAAAATTCAAAAATCCAAGGTAATCTATACATCCAGGACTAAAATTTTGATTGACGGTCCGACTAATAGAAAATTTATTTGAAGGGCAGAATCCGTCGGAATCTGCTTCGTAAAATAACAAGCGCAAGTACAACTTTGATGAAGGGTATGACGGACATAAAATTGATTTGAGGGGCAGAATCGGACGCAATCGCTTTCGAAAAAAAACAAGCAAAACTAGACCTTCAAATGGAGCTATCACATACTTCTAGTAGCGAAATGGTGCAATTCAAAAATCCAGGGTCATCTTTACATCCAACACAACAACTTTGATGAAGGGTCCAACCGACAGAAAATTGATTGGAGGGGCAGAATCAGCCGCAATGTGCTTCGTAAAGAAAGAAGCGCAAGTAGAACTTCAAATAGGGATATCACTTGTTTTTGGTAGCGATATCAGGTGATTCAAAAATCCAGGAGCATCTTTACATACAGGACTACAACTTTGATGAAGGGTCCAACCGACAGAAAATTGATTTGAGGGGCAGAATCGCCGCAATAATTTTCATAAAAAAAAGAGCAAAACTAGACTTTCAAACAGGGATATCACGCACTTTTGGTTGTGAAATGAGGATATTCAAAAATCCAGGTTCTTTTTTACATCAAGGACTACAACTTTGATGAAGGGTCAGACCGACAGAAAATTGATTTGAGGGGCTGAATCGGCCGCAATCTGCTTCGTAAAAAAAAAAGCCAAACTAGACCTTGAAACGGGAATATCACGTGCTTCTGGTAGCGAAATGGCGCGATTCAAAAATCCAGGGTCATCTTTACATCAGGGACTACAACTTTCATGAAGGGTCCGACCGACAGAAAATTGATTTGAGGAGCAGTATCGGCCGCAATGGGCGTCGTAAAAAAACAATCACAAGTATACCTTCAAACGGGGATATCACATGCTTCTGGTATTGAAATGAGGTGATTCATAAATCTAGAGTCATGTTTACATATAGGACTACCAACTTTGATGAAGGGTCCGACACGAGAGAATATTGATTTGATGGGAAGAATCGGCCGCAATCTGCTTCGTAAAATAACAAGCCAAACTAGACCTTGAAACGGGAATATCACGTGCTTCTGGTAGCGAAATTGGACGATTCAAAAAATCCAGGATCATCTGTACATCGAGGACTACAACTTTCATGAAGGGTCCGACCGACAGAAAAATGATTTGAGGGGCAGAATCGGCTAAAATTGTTTTCGTAAAAAAACAAGCAAAACTAGACCTTCAAACGGGGATCTCACGTGCTTCTGGTAGCGAAATGAGGTGATTCAAAAATCAAGGGTCATATTTACATACATACTATAGCTTTGATGAAGGGTCTGACACGAGAGAATATTGATTTGATGCGCAGACTCGGCCACAATCTGCTTTCTAAAAAAACAAGCAAAATTAGACCTTCAAACGGGGATAGCACGTGCTTCTTGTAGCGAAATGGCATGATTCTAAAATCCAGGGTCATCTTTACATCAAGGACTACAACTTTGATGATGGGTCCGACCGATAAAAAATTGATTTGAGGAGCAGAATCGGCCGCAATCGGCGTCGTAAAAAAGCAAGCACAACTAGACCTTCAAACGGGGTTATCACGTGCTTCTGGTATTGAAATGAGGTGATTTAAAAATCCAGGGCCATCTTTACATACCGTAAAACAACTTTGATGAAGGGTCCGATGGTCACAAAATTGATTTGGGTGGCAGAATCGGCCGGAATCTGCTACGTAAAGAGAAACCAAAATAGACCTTAAAACAGGGATATCACGTGCTTCTTGTAGGGAAATGGCACGATTCAAAAATCTAGGGTCATCTTTACATCCAGGACTACAACTTTGATGAAGGGTCCGACCAACAGAAAAATGATTTGAGGGGCAGAATCGGCCGCAATTGTTTTCGTAAAAAACAAACAAAACTAGACATTCAAACGGGGATCTCACGTGCTTTTGGTAGCGAAATGAGGGGATTCAAAAATCAAGGGTGATATTTACATACAAACAACAACTTTGATGAAGGGTCTGACATGAGAGAATATTGATTTGATGGGCAGACTCGGCCACAATCTGCTTTCTAAAAAAACAAGCGAAACTAGACCTTCAATCGGGGATATCACATTCTTCTTGTAGCGAAATGGCATGATTCAAAAATCCAGGTTCTTCTTTACATCAAGGGCTATAACTTTGATGAAGGGTCAGACCGACAAAAAATTGATTTGAGGGGCTGAATGGGGCACAATTGGCATCGTAAAAAAACAAGTACAACTAGACCTTCAAACGGGGATATCACGTGCTTCTAGTAGCGAAATGAGGCGATTCATAAATCAATCGTCATCTTTACATACAGGACTACAACTTTGATGAAGGGTCTGACACGAGAGAATATTGATTTGATACGCAGACTCGGCCACAATCTGCTTTCTAAAAAAAGAAGCAAAACTAGACCTTCAAACGGGGATATCACGTGCTTCTTGTAGCGAAATGGCATGATTCTAAAATCCAGGGTCATCTTTACATCAAGGACTACAACTTTGATGATCGGTCCGACCGACAAAAAATTGATTTGAGGAGTAGAATCGGCCGCAATTGACGTCGTAAAAAAACAAGCACAACTAGACCTTTAAACGGGGATATCACGTGCTTCTGGTATTGAAATGAGGCGATTGAAAAATCCAGGGCCATCTTTACATACCGTAAAACAACTTTGATGAAGGGTCCGATGGACAGAAATTGATTTGAGTGGCAGAATCGGCCGGAATCTGCTTCGTAATAAAAAACCAATATAGACCTTAAAACAGAGATATCACGTGCTTCTTGTAGCGAAATGGCACGATTCAAAAATCCAGGGTAATCTTTACATGCAGGACTACAACTTTGATGAAGGGTCTGACCGATAGAAAATTGATTTGAGGGGCAGAATCGGCCGCAATCTGCTTCGTAAAAAAACAGGCGCACGTAGACCTTCTAATAGGGATATCACGAGCTTCTGTTAGCGAAATCAGGTGATTTAAAAATCCAGGATCATCTTTACATACAGGACTACAACTTTGATGAAGGTTCCAACGGACAAAAAATTTATTTGAGCGGCAGAATCGGCCGCAATCTGCTTCGTAAAAAAACAGGCGCAAGTAGACCTTCAAATGGGGATATCACACGCTTCTGTTAGGGAAATGAGGCGATTCAAAAATCTAGGGCCATCTTTACATACAGGACTACAACTTTGATGAAGGTTTCGACGGACAAAAAATTAATTTGAGGGGCAGAATCGGCCGCAATCGTTTTGTTAAAAAAACAAGCAAAACTAGACCTTCACACGGTGATATCATGCGTTTTGGGTAGCAAAAAAAGGATATTCAAAAACCCAGGGCTATCTTTACGTACAGGACTACAATTTTGATGAAGCGTCCGACGGATTGAAAATTGATTTGAGTGGCAGAATCGGCAGCAATCTGCTTCGTAAAAAAAAAAAACTAGACCTTCAAACGGGGATATAACGTACTTCTGGTAGCGAAATGAGGTGATTCAAAAATCCAGGGCCATATTTACATATAGGACTACAGCTTTGATGAAGGGTCCGACAGATAGAAAATTGATTTGAGCTGCAGAATCGGCCGCAATCTGCTACGGAAAAAAAAAAAGCCAAACTAGACCTTCAAACAGGGATATCACGTGATTCTGTTAGCGAAATGGTGTGATTCAAAAATCCTAGTTCATCTTTACATCCAGGACGACAACTTTGATGAAGAATCTGACGGACAGAAAATTGATTTGAGTGGCAGAATCGGCCGCAATTTGCTTCGTAAAAAAAAAAAAACTAGACCTTCAAACGATGATATACGTACTTCTGGTAGCGAAATGAGGAGATTCAAAAATCCAGGGGCATATTTACATACAGGACTACAGCTTTGATGAAGAGTCCGACAGATAGAAAATTGATTTGAGTTGTAGAATCGGCGGCAATCTGCTTCGAAAAAAAAGCCAAGCTAGACCTTCAAACGGGGATATCACGTGCTTCTGTTAACGAAATGGTGTGATTCAAAAATCCAGGGTCATCTTTACATCCAGGACTACAACTTTGATGAAGGGTTTGACACGAGAGAATATTGATTTGATGCGCAGACTCGTCCACAATCTGCTTTCTAAAAAAACAAGCAAAACTAGACCTTCAAACGGGGATATCACGTGCTTCTTGTAGCGAAATGGCATGATTCTAAAATCCAGGGTAATCTTTACATCAAGGACTACAACTTTGATGATCGGTCCGACCGACAAAAAATTGATTTGAGGAGCAGAATCGGCCGCAATTGACGTCGTAAAAAAACAAGCACAACTAGACCTTCAAACGGGGATATCACGTGCTTCTGGTATTGAAATGAGGCGATTTAAAAATCCAGGGCCATCTTTACATACCGTAAAACAACTTTGATGAAGGGTCCGATGGACAGAAAATTGATTTGAGTGGCAGAATCGGCCGGAATCTGCTTCGTAAAAAAAAACCAAAATAGACCTTAAAACAGAGATATCACGTGCTTCTTGTAGCGATATGGCACGATTCAAAATTCCAGGGTCATCTTTACATGCAGGACTACAACTTTGATGAAGGGTCTGACCGATAGAAAATTGATTTGAGGGGCAGAATCGGCCGCAATCTGCTTCGTAAAAAAACAGGCGCAAGTAGACCTTCTAATAGGGATATCACGTGCTTCTGTTAGCGAAATCAGGTGATTTAAAAATCCAGGATCATCTTTACATACAGGACTACAACTTTGATGAAGGTTCCAACGGACAAAAAATTTATTTGAGCGGCAGAATCGGGCGCAATCTGCTTCGTAAAAAAACAGGCGCAAGTAGACCTTCAAATAGGGATATCACGTGCTTCTGGTAGCAAAATCAGATGATTTAAAAATCTAGGATCATCTTTACATACATGAATACAACTTTGATGAAGGGTCCGACCGACAGAAAATTGATTTGAGGGGCAGAATCAGCCGCAATCCTTTTCGTTAAAAAACAAGCAAAACTAGACCTTCAAACGGGGATATCACACGCTTCTGGTAGCGAAATGAGGCGATTCAAAAATCCAGTTTGATGAAGGGTCCGACCGACAGAAAATTGATTTGAGGGGCAGAATCAGCTGCAATGTGCTTCGTAAAAACACAAGCGCAAAGAGACCTTCTAAGAGGGATATCACGTGCTTCTGGTAGCAAAATGGCGCAATTCAAAAATTCCAGGGTCATCTTTACATCCAGGACTAGAACTTTGATGCAGTGTCCGACCGATAGAAAATTGATTTGAGGGGCAGAATCGGCCGCAATCTGCTTCGTAAAAAAACAGGCGCACGTAGACCTTCTAATAGGGATATCACGAGCTTCTGTTAGCGAAATCAGGTGATTTAAAAATCCAGGATCATCTTTACATACAGGACTACAACTTTGATGAAGGTTCCAATGGACAAAAAATTTATTTGAGCGGCAGAATCGGCCGCAATCTGCTTCGTAAAAAAACAGGCGCAAGTAGACCTTCAAATGGGGATATCACACGCTTCTGTTAGGGAAATGAGGCAATTCAAAAATCTAGGGCCATCTTTACATACAGGACTACAACTTTGATGAAGGTTCCGACGGACAAAAAATTAATTTGAGAGGCAGAATCGGCCGCAATCGTTTTGGTTAAAAAACAAGCAAAACTAGACCTTCACACGGTGATATCATGCGTTTTGGGAAGCAAAAGGAGGATATTCAAAAACCCAGGGCTATCTTTACGTACAGGACTACAATTTTGATGAAGCGTCCGACGGATTGAAAATTGATTTGAGTGGCAGAATCGGCGGCAATCTGCTTCGTAAAAAAAAAAAAACTAGACCTTCAAACGGGGATATAACGTACTTCTGGTAGCGAAATGAGGTGATTCAAAAATCCAGGGCCATATTTACATATAGGACTACAGCTTTGATGAAGGGTCCGACAGATAGAAAATTGATTTGAGCTGCAGAATCGGCCGCAATCTACTTCGGAAAAAAAAAAAGCCAAACTAGACCTTCAAACAGGGATATCACGTGATTCTATTAGCGAAATGGTGTGATTCAAAAATCCTAGTTCATCTTTACATCCAGGACTACAACTTTGATGAAGCGTCTGACGGACAGAAAATTGATTTGAGTGGCAGAATCGGCCGCAATTTGCTTCGTAAAAAAAAAAAAAACTAGACCTTCAAACGACGATATAACGTACTTCTGGTAGCGAAATGAGGAGATTCAAAAATCCAGGGGCATATTTACATACAGGACTACAACTTTGATGAAGAGTCCGACAGATAGAAAATTGATTTGAGTTGTAGAATCGGCGGCAATCTGCTTCGAAAAAAAAGCCAAGCTAGACCTTCAAACGGGGATATCACGTGCTTCTGTTAGCGAAATGGTGTGATTCAAAAATCCAGGGTCATCTTTACATCTACGACTACAACTTTGATGAAGGGTCTGACACGAGAGAATATTGATTTGATGCGCAAACTCGGCCACAATCTGCTTTCTAAAAAAACAAGCAAAACTAGACCTTCAAACGGGGATATCACCTGCTTCTTGTAGCGAAATGGCATGATTCTAAAATCCAGGGTAATCTTTACATCAAGGACTACAACTTTGATGATCGGTCCGACCGACAAAAAATTGATTTGAGGAGCAGAATCGGCCGCAATTGACGTCGTAAAAAAACAAGCACAACTAGACCTTCAAACGGGGATATCACGTGCTTCTGGTATTGAAATGAGGCGATTTAAAAATCCAGGGCCATCTTTACATACCGTAAAACAACTTTGATGAAGGGTCCGATGGACAGAAAATTGATTTGAGTGGCAGAATCGGCCGGAATCTGCTTCGTAAAAAAAAACCAAAATAGACCTTAAAACAGAGATATCACGTGCTTCTTGTAGCGATATGGCACGATTCAAAATTCCAGGGTCATCTTTACATGCAGGACTACAACTTTGATGAAGGGTCTGACCGATAGAAAATTGATTTGAGGGGCAGAATCGGCCGCAATCGACGTCGTAAAAAAACAAGCACCACTAGACCTTCAAACGGGGATATGACGTGCTTCTGGTAGTGAAATGTGGCAATGCAAAAGTCAAGGGTGATCTTTACATTCAGTACTACAACTTTGATGAAGGGTCCAACATGAGACAATATTGATTTCATGGGCAGAATCGGCTGCAATCTGCTTCCTAAAACAACAAGCAAAACTAGACCTTCAAACGGGGATATCACGTGTTGCTGGTAGCAAAATGACATGATTCAAAAATCAAGGGTCATCTTTACATCCAGGACTACAACTTTGATACAGGGTCCGGCTGACAAAAAATTGATTTGAGGCGTAGAAGCGGCCGCAATCGGTGTCGTAAAAAAACAAGCACTACTAGACCTTCAAATGGGGATATCACGTGCTTCTGGTAGCGAAATCTGGTTACTCAAAAATCCAGGATCATCTTTACATACAAGACTACAACTTTGATGAAGGGTCAAACCCATAGAAAATTTATTGGATGGACAGAATCAGCCGCAATCGTTTTCATAAAAAAAAAAGCAAAACTAGACCTTCAAACGGGGATATCATCTTTACATCAAGGACTATAACTTTGATGAAGGGTCTGACCGACAGAAAATTGATTTGAGCGGCAGAATCGACCGCAATCGGCGTCGTAAAAAACCAAGCACAACTAGACCTTCAAACGGGGATATCACATGCTTCTGGTTGCAAAATGAGGCCATTCAAAAATCAAGGGTCATCTTTACATACAGGACTACAACTTTGATGAAGGGTCCGACACGAGAGAATATTGATTTGATGGGCAGAATCGGCCGCAATCTGCTTCGTAAAAAAACAAGTGCAAGTAGACCTTCAAACGGGGATATCATGTGCTTTCGGTAGCGAAATAAGGTGATTCCAAAATCCAGGATCATCTTTACATACAGGACTGCAACTTTGATGAAGGGTCCGACTAACAGAAAATTGATTGGAAGGACATAATCAGTTGCAATCGTTTTCGTAAAAAACAAGCAAAACTAGACCTTGAAACGGGGATATCACGTGCTTCTGGTAGTGCAATGAGGTGATTCAAAAATCCAGGGCCATCTTTACATATAGGACTACAAGTTTGATGAAGGGTACGACCGTTAGAAAATTGATTTGAGGGGCAGAATCAGCCGCAATCTGCTTCATAAAAAAACAAGCGCAGGTAGACCTTCAAATAGGGATATCACGTGCTTCTGGTAGCGAAATAAAGTGATTCCAAAATCTAGGATCATCTTTACATACAGGACTACAACTTTGATGATGGGTGTGACACAAGAGAATATTGATTTGATGGGCAGACTCGGCCGCAATCTGCTTCCTAAAAAAAAGCACAACTATACCTTCAAACAGGGATATCACATGCTTCTGGTAGCGAAATGAGGCGATTCAAAAATCAAGGGTCATGTTTACATATAGGACTACAACTTTGATGAAGGGTCCGACATGAGAGAATAGGATTTGATGGGCAGAATCGGCCACAATCTGCTTTCTAAAAAACAAGCAAAACTAGACCTTCAAACGGGGTTATCATGTGCTTCTGGTAGTGAAATGGCGGGATTCAAAAATCCAGGATCATCTTTACATACAAGACTACAACTTTGATGAAGGTTCCGACCGACAGAAAATTGATTTGAGGGGTTGAATCGGCCGCAATCATTTTCGTAAAAAAACAAGAAAAACTAGACCTTCAAACGGGGATATCATGTGCCTCTGGTAGTGAAATAAGGAGATTCAAAAATCCAGGGCCATCTTTACATATAGGACTACAACTTTGATGAAGGTTCCGACCGATAGATAATTGATTTGAGGGGCAGAATCAGCCGCAATCTGCTTCGTAAAAAAACCAGCATAAGTAGAACTTCAAATAGGGATATCACGTGCTTCTGGTAGCGAAATCAGGTGATTCAAAAAATCCAGGATCATCTTTACATACAAGACTACAAATTTGATAAATGGTCCGACCGACAGAAAATTGATTTGAGGGGTAGAATCGGCCGCAATCTGCGTCGTAAAAGAAGAAGCACAACTAGACCTTCAAACGGGGATATCATGTGCTTCTGGTAGCGAATTGAGGTGATTCAAAAATCTAGGGTCATATTTGCATCAAGGACTACAACTTTTATGAAGAGTCTGACCGACAGAAAATTGATTTGAGGTGCAGAATTGGCCGCAATCAGTGTCGTAACAAAACAAGCACCACTAGACCTTCAAACAGGGTATCACGTGCTTCTGTTAGCGAAATGAGGCAATATAAAAATAGACAGTGATCTTTACATACAATACTACAACTTTGATGAGGGGTCCAACACGAGAGAATATTGATTTGATACGCAGAATAGGACGTAATCTGCTTCCTAAAACAACAACAAAAACTAGACATTCAAACGGGGATATCACATGCTTCTGGTAGTGAAATGGCGTGATACAAAAATCCAGGGTCATCTTTACATCCTGGACTACAACTTTGATGAAAGGTCTTATAGACAAAAAATTGATTTGAGGAGCAGAATCAGCCGCAATCGGCAACGTGAAAATACAAGCACCACTAGACTTTCAAACGGGGATATCACGTGCTTCTGGTAGCGAAATGAGGTGATTCAAAAATAAAGGGTCATGTTTACATACAGGACTACAACTTTGATGAAGGGTCCGACAAGAGAAAATATTGATTTGATGGGTAGAATCGGCCACAATCTGCTTTCTAAAAAACAAGCGAAACTAGACCTTCAAACGGGGATATCACGTGCCTCTGGTAGTGAAATGAGAAGATTCAAAAATCCAAGGCCATCTTTACATACAGGACTACAACTTTGATAAAGGTTCCGATCGACAGATAATTGATTTGAGGGGCAGAATCGGTCGCAATCTGCTTCGTAAAAAAACCAGCGCAAGTAGAGCTTCAAATAGGGATATCACGTGTTTCTGGTAACGAAATCAAGTGATTCAAAAATCCAGGATCATCTTTACATACAGGACTACAACTTTGATGCAGGGTCCGACCGACAAAAAATTGATTTGAGGGGCAGATCCGGCCACAATCTGTGTCGTAAAAAAAAGAAGAACAGCTAGACCTTCAAACGGGGGTATCACGTGCTTCTGGTAGCAAAATGAGGTGATTCAAAAATCTAGGGTCATCTTTACATCAAGTACTACAACTCTTATGAAGAGTCTGACTGACAGAAAAGTGATTTGAGGTGCAGAATCGGCCGCAATCGGCGTCCTAACAAAACAAGCACCACTAGACCTTCAAATGGGGATATCACGTGCTTCTGTTAGCGAAATGAGGCAATTTAAAAATAGACAGTGATCTTTACATACAATACTACAACTTTGATGAGGGGTCCAACACGAGAGAATATTGATTTGATAGGCAGAATAGGACGCAATCTGCTTCCTAAAACAACAACAGAAACTAGACCTTCAAACGGGGATATCACATGCTTCTGGTAGTGAAATGGCGTGATACAAAAATCCAGGGTCATCTTTACATCCTGGACTACAACTTTGATGAAAGGTCTTACAGACAAAAAATTGATTTGAGGAGCAGAATCAGCCGCAATCGGCGTCGTGAAAGTACAAGCACCACTAGACTTTCAAACGGGGATATCACGTGCTTCTGGTAGCGAAATGAGGTGATTCAAAAATAAAGGGTCATGTTTACATACAGGACTACAACTTTGATGAAGGGTCCGACAAGAGAAAATATTGATTTGATGGGTAGAATCGGCCACAATCTGCTTTCTAAAAAACAAGCGAAACTAGACCTTCAAACGGGGTTATCACGTGCTTCTGGTATTGAAATGGCAGGATTCAAAAATCCAGGGTCATCTTTACATCCAGGACTACAACTTTGATGAAGGGTCCGACTGACAGAAAATTGATTTGACGGGCAGAATCGGCCGGAATCTATTTCGTAAAAATGCAAGCGCAAGTAGACTTTCAAATAGGGATATCACGTGCTTCTGGTAGTGAAATCAGGTTATTCAAAAATCCAAGATCATCTTTACATACAGGACTACAACTTTAATGCAAGGTCCAACCGACAGAAAATTGATTTGAGGGGCAGAATCGGCCGCAATCGTTTTTGTAATAAAACAAGCAAAACTAGACCTTCAACCGGGGATATCACGTGCCTCTAGTAGTGAAATGAGAAGATTACAAAATCCAAGGCCATCTTTACATACAGGACTACAACTTTGCTAAAGGTTCCGACCGACAGATAATTGATTTGAGGGGCAGAATCGGTCGCAATCTACTTCGTAAAAAAACCAGCGCAAGTAGAGCTTCAAATAGGGATATCACGTGCTTCTGGTAACGAAATCAAGTGATTCAAAAATCCAGGATCATCTTTACATACAGGACTACAACTTTGATGCAGGGTCCGACTGACAAAAAATTGATTTGAGGGGCAGAATCGGCCACAATCTGCGTCGTAAAAAAAAGAAGCACAACTAGACCTTCAAACGGGGATATCACGTGCTTTTGGTAGCAAAATGAGGTGATTCAAAAATCTAGGGTCATCTTTACATCAAGTACTACAACTCTTATGAAGAGTCTGACTGACAGAAAAGTGATTTGAGGTGCAGAATCGGCCGCAATCGGCGTCGTAACAAAACAAGCACCACTAGACCTTCAAATAGGGATATCACGTGCTTCTGTTAGCGAAATGAGGCAATTTAAAAATAGACAGTGATCTTTACATACAACACTACAACTTTGATGAGGGGTCCAACACGAGAGAATATTGATTTGATAGGCAGAATAGGACGCAATCTGCTTCCTAAAACAACAACAGAAACTAGACCTTCAAACGGGGATATCACATGCTTCTAGTAGTGAAATGGCGTGATACAAAAATCTAGGGTCATCTTTACATCCTGGACTACAACTTTGATGAAAGGTCTTATAGACAAAAAAATGATTTGAGGAGCAGAATCAGCCACAATCGGCGTCGTGAAAATACAAGCACCACTAGACTTTCAAACGGGGATATCACATGCTTCTGGTAGCGAAATGAGGTGATTCAAAAATAAAGGGTCATGTTTACATACAGGACTACAACTTTGATGAAGGGTCCGACATGAGAAAATATTGATTTGATGGGTAGAATCGGCCACAATCTGCTTTCTAAAAAACAAGCGAAACTAGACCTTCAAACGGGGTTATCACGTGCTTCTGGTATTGAAATGGCGGGATTCAAAAATCCAGGGTCATCTTTACATCCAGGACTATAACTTTGATGAAGGGTCCGACTGACAGAAAATTGATTTGACGGGCAGAATCGGCCGGAATCTATTTCGTAAAAATGCAAGCGCAAGTAGACTTTCAAATAGGGATATCACGTGCTTCTGGTAGTGAAATCAGGTTATTCAAAAATCCAAGATCATCTTTACATACAGGACTACAACTTTAATGCAGGGTCCAACCGACAGAAAATTGATTTGAGGGGCAGAATCGGCCGCAATCGTTTTTGTAAAAAAACAAGCAAAACTAGACCTTCAACCGGGGATATCACGTGCCTCTGGTAGTGAAATGAGAAGATTAAAAAATCCAAGGCCATCTTTACATACAGGACTACAACTTTGATAAAGGTTCCGACCGACAGATAATTGATTTGAGGGGCAGAATCGGTCGCAATCTCCTTCGTAAAAAAACCAGCGCAAGTAGAGCTTCAAATAGGGATATCACGTGCTTCTGGTAACGAAATCAAGTGATTCAAAAATCCAGGATCATCTTTACATACAGGACTACAACTTTGATGCAGGGTCCGACCGACAAAAAATTGATTTGAGGGGCAGAATCGGCCACAATCTGCGTCGTAAAAAAAAGAAGCACAACTAGACCTTCAAACAGGGATATCACGTGCTTCTGGTAGCAAAATGAGGTGATTCAAAAATCTAGGGTCATCTTTACATCAAGTACTACAACTCTTATGAAGAGTCTGACTGACAGAAAAGTGATTTGAGGTGCAGAATCGGCCGCAATCGGCGTCGTAACAAAACAAGCACCACTAGACCTTCAAATGGGGATATCACGTGCTTCTGTTAGTGAAATGAGGCAATTTAAAAATAGACAGTGATCTTTACATACAATACTACAACTTTGATGAGGGGTCCAACACGAGAGAATATTGATTTGATAGGCAGAATAGGACGCAATCTGCTTCCTAAAACAACAACAGAAACTAGACCTTCAAACGGGGATATCACATGCTTCTAGTAGCGAAATGGCGTGATACAAAAATCCAGGGTCATCTTTACATCCTGGACTACAACTTTCATGAAGGGTCTGATCAACAAAAAATTGATTTGAGGGGCAAAATCAGCCGTAATCCGCGTCGTGAAAATACAAGCACCACTAGACCTTCAAACGGAGATATCACGTGTTTCTGTTAGCGAAATGAGGCAATTCAAAAATCGAGAGTGATCTTTACATAAAGTACTACAACTTTGATGAAGGATCTAACACGAGAAAATATTGCTTTGTTGGGCAGAATCGGCCGCAATCTGCTTCCTAAAACAACAAGTGAAACTATACCTTCAAACGGGGATATCATGTGCTTCTGGTAGCGAAATGGCACGATTCAAAAATCAGGGTCATCTTTACATCAAGGACTACAACTTTGATGAAGGGTCCAACAGACAGAAAATTAATTTGAGGGGCAGAATCAGCCGGAATCAGCGTCGTAAAAAACAAAGCACAACTACACCTTCTAACGGGGATGTCACGTGCTTCTGGTAGTGAAATGAGGCGATTCAAAAATCAAGGGTCATCTTTACATACAGGACTACCACTTTGATGAAGGGTCCGACACGAGAGACTATTGATTTGATGGGCAGAATCGGTCGCAATCTTCTTCCTCAAAAAAAAAGCAAAACTAGACCTTCAAATGGGGTTATCACGTGCTTCTGGTAGTGAAATGGCGCAATTCAAAAATCCACGGTCATCTTTACATCCAGTACTACAATGTTGATGAAGGGTCCGACCGACGAAAAATTGATTTGAGGGGCAGAATCGGCCGCAATCTGTATCGTAAAAAAAACACAACTAGACCTTCAAACAGGGATATCACGTGCTTCTGGTAGCGAAATGAGGCGATTCAAAAATCAAGGTTCATATTTACATACAGTACTACAACTTTGATGAAGGGTCTGACACGAGAGAATATGGATTTGATGGGTAGACTCGGTCGCAATCTGCTTCCTAAAGAAACAAGCGAAAGTAGACCTTCAAACAGGGATATCACGTGCTTCTGTAGCGAAATGGCGCGATTCAAAAATCCAGGGTCATATTTACATCAAGGACTACAATTTGATGAAGGGTCCGACCGACTGAAAAAATTCATTTGAGGAGCAGAATCAGCCACAAACGGCGTTGTAAAAAAACAAGCACAACTAGACCTTCCAACTGGGATATCACGTGCTTCTAGTAGCGAAATGAGGCGGTTCAAAAATAAAGGGTCATCTTTACATATAGGACTACAAAGAACTTTCCTAGTTGTTACAAGGTTGCTTTATTGACATTTATTCTTCCTAATGACTGGTTTGACTTGTATTTTCTGATACCAAGGTTGGCAACTCGACATTTCCTAATAATAGGGTCAACCAACAATTTCTCAGTTACAGGGCTTGAATTGATGTTTCCCAATTATAGGGTTCGAAACCTTGGTGCTTTTTGTTCATAGGATCGACCTGAAACATCCTAATTATAGGGATATAAAGATATTTCCTGATTATGAGGATAAAAAAACTTTGGATTCCTTGCTATCACAAATCATTTGCGACGTTCGAGGGACTAGTTTCCATGTTTGATTTTGATGCAGTGCTGCTAGTTCTTCTTCCATCGCTGCTTTCCATCCACGGTGTGCTAATGCAATTTTGATATTTTGAGGCTCACGGGGTATGTCTTCTGAGATGCTGGTGGTCAATGCATACTTGATGTTTGGTTTCACTATACCGTGTCTTGAGCGAGTAATCATGGAATGACCAGATGGACATGGAAGATCTGATGTTGAAGAGTCAGGGTGTTGTGGACATGATTCTACTGTTTCTGGAATGAATGTTGGTGATTCTTGTGCTGTCCCAGGAGCATCTTGCCTCTGTGAAAGAGAGGCATCCGAAGAGATTCTGATGAGATCAATCTCATTCTCTAATTCTGGACTTGTTACTGGTGGTGATATGATTTCTGGAGGTATTGTGTTGTGAGTTTTTGTCCTTGGTGATGAAGTGGTGAAGGGATCATCTTCAGTCTGTTCAAGCATATGTTCTGTATTGCTCTCCGGGCTTGTCACGGTAGAGTGTTGCTGTTGTGTTATATTGACTGCAGGTGGTGGGGGAGCAGTCCCATACACAGCAATAACATTTGCTTCCTCATCCTCAATGTTACTTTGTGACTGTTGTGGTTCACTGAGACTGTGAGAAACAATCGTTGGAGATGATGGAAGTGTATTGACATGCTGTGGCAGCAATGGGCAAGAGGTTGTGGCAGAGTCTTTTCCTGCAAGAGAGGAGACATTAGTACGTGATAACCATGAATCAAAAATATTCAATACCTGGGATTGTTTGGCTGCCTCGCACGACTGATTCTTCAATTTATATGGAAAGAACAATTCATCAAAGACAACGTGTTTTGAGATGAAAATTTTTCTACTTGTAGGATGAAAACATTTATATGCTGTATGTTTTTCACTAAATCCTACGAAGACACATGGTAGAGATTTTGGATCAAATTTATTTTTTCGTGTATCCCAAGTGTAGGGAAAACACTTAGATCCAAATGTTCTAAAAGATGAATAATTGGGATGTGTCCCATGAAGAGCAAAATAAGGTGTGTCAAAATTTAGAGAAGACGAAGGGAGGCAATTCATGAGATAAACTGTTGTTGTGAAAGCCTCTATCCATAAAAATAGGGGTGCCACACTATGAAATAACATAGTCATTCCGAGTTCTCTTATGGTTCTATGGCGTCTTTCAACTATACCAGTTTTTTCTGGAGTATATGGTGATGATATTTGGTGGACTATACCTATGGACAAAAAATGGGTCAGTAGTTTGGAATTGATAAATTCGCCACCCCCATCGGAATGAAAAATTTTAATTTGCTTGTCAAACTGTCTTGCAATGTATTTTTCAAAGGCTAAATATGCGTCGTAAAAATCTGATTTGTTGTGTAGGGGAATAATCCAGGTATATTTCGAGAAATCATCTACTAAACATGCATAATACTTGAATTTAGCAAGTGATAAAATAGGTGCAGGACCCCATAAATCACAATGGATTTTTTCAAAGATACCAGTACTTGAATGTTGGGATTTAGAGAAAGGTAAGCGACTAAGTTTCCCTAATTGACAGCTATCACAAAGATGCTGTAATTTTATTGCTCCTACAACATTAATAAACCCCTTTTTTTTAGGAATTGAAGTGCTGAAGATTGCGGATGGCCTAGGCGTTGATGCCATACTTCTGCTGTGGTAGATTTGAACCGACTGGAGAAATATAATTCTGGTGAATTAGGCAAAACATAGAGATCACCCTTGCGCCTCCCTCTCATCACTGGATGGCTTGTTTCTCGTTCTTTAACATAAAAATCACGGTTAGAAAACTCACAATTAACAGGATATTGATCGGTTAGGTGACTTACGAAAAGTAAATTCTTAGTTAAGTTTGGGACCAACAATACATCATTGAGAGTTAAAGCAGCAGTTTCTTGTTTTATGCAAGAATCCCCAACCACAATGATTGGCATAGAAGATCCATCACCGATTAGTACACTATCAACACTAGAGTATTCATGAATATTTGTTAACATACCTAGCTTACCTGTCATATGATTAGATGCCCCAGTGTCGGTTGTCCAGTCATTGTCAGCCATAGTGGTGTCTAGCGTGAGTGTTGAAGAGCTTGTGGGATATCTTCCTATTGGGTAGATTTCTTTGGCAGCCACCAACATATTTTAGCAATATGTCCAGCCATCCCACAATACTGGCATTGTTGATCACGATATTGTTCTCTTTCCACTGCTGACATGCGTCTTTCACTGGTGGTGGGGGTCTACGGGTTGAGTTTGTTGGAGTAATATCCCTCCTTTGGTGAGCTTGAAAACCACATCCATTGGAAGTAAATCTTTGTGAGCCCCACGGTATCCTGAAAATCTTGTCAGCTTCCATTGGAGTCGATCTGTTTTTCGCCATGCTTTAAAGCTTTCTGTGAGCTCCTGTGTTTTTGTGTCTGTATGTTTTGTTGGAGGGGGGTCTTCATTTGTGAGATGCCCAACCATTTCTTGGCTTTCAGCAAGAGCCAATGCTTGTTCACGCCACAAGGGGTAGTTACTTAGGGTAAGTCTGAGAGTGACGAAGTTGCCAACATTGACTGACAGTGTAGACATTGTTTGTTATGTTTTGGAATATGATCTGTGATTTTGAGAGATGACAGAATGTAGGATGGTAGAGTTTTGTTTAAGCCTACTATTCACACAAGCTCTGATACCATAAAGAAAAAGAGAAGCTGAACTGAGTAATGTGTTTGATTTCAGTATTGTAATGTTTATTCAAGCCGTGAACACTAAGCTATACATGTAGAGAATTTATACTCATATAATAATCCTACCGTTGTTAATACAAAAGGAAACTTTAATGTTTTCCTTTTGTATTAATAGAAAAATAAGGTAAGTAGCTGTTGAGTTTACAAGAATAGAAAGTTCTCGTTGAAATTAAATGAGAAAGGGAACAGAGGAGATAACAAAGGATAGAAGATTTGCTGCTGTGTGATTGGCAAATCTTCTTTTTAATCTGTGGAGATCATCCATTAATTGGAGAGCAGATTATCCACTGATTTGCTGCAAAATTTGCCCGTTGGTGTCAATTGAATTTCTGCATTGATTGTTGATTCATTTGACTGTTACTGTTTGTAGGGCTGGCGTTACTGTTTGTGGGCTGCTGGATGCTTGTTCCTTTAACAACTTAATCAAAATTTACCAACAATTATATTGTTACTAGATACTTACCAAGCATTAGATATTTTTTCAAATAAAAACTATATACATAAGCTTTTTTAACACATTTATATAGTTAAAAAAATTAAGTTAAAATAATAAAAATATATATGCATAAATATAATCAAATAAATCGAGATCTATGTGTGTTAATAAAAAAACATAAACAATAACTAAAAAATAAAAATGAAAAACTGGAGAGAGAAATATAGATCAAAACATTTAATTTCGCAAGCCGGGATATTTACCATGTTGTGTTTGGAAAAATTATTTATTAAAATAATTTTGAATCAAGATAAAAATATAAATAAAAGGAAAGGAAATAAAACTATGCAATGTTTCAAATATTAAAAATATTTTTTTTATTTTAAAAAATAAATTTCATCATTACAAAAGATAAAAAAACCTTATAGATGAATGAAAAAAACTCTTCAAAATTTAAAAGCATAACAAAAAAAATCATCATTTAAAATTCATTTATGTACACAGAATGAAAGAGAGAATGATTATTAATCTAAATATAAATATAAAATAGACAAAAAAAAACATAAAACGATTTTTTTTTAAATAAATTGAAAAATAATAATTTGAAAATAAATAAAAAAGTAAATATTGTTACCCAGGAAAGTTAGTAAGCCTCCTAACCTATTTTGTTATGCTCAACGTGCAAATGAACCCATATTTTTATTGGTTGTAAGTAAAGTTTTTTTAACAAAATCAAAAGACATGTTGTCTACGAAGACACTCGAAGTGTCGTCTAATTAGCCACTATGATGACCAAAAAATTAAGACTTAATTTTTTTAACCCAAAAAATGCTTTCCAACCTTTTTTTTTTACCCAAAATACATGAAGATTCGTGATAAACTTATTCATGACCTCAAAAAATCATTTCATAAACTAAAATCTACCCAAATTTAAAAATCAAATTAAGCTCGGATATGTTTTTCTCATGAAATTTAAAGGTAAAAAAACACCCAATATGAACTCTCCTCATCAAATAAAAATATTTGAAATAAACATCAATCATTTTATGGCCTAAATCGATGTCAACGATATATTTCTCTCTACCACCAGAATCATGTGATCTTACTCTCTATTCTCTCAAATAGAAACTAAAAATAATAAAAATAAACTTCTATTTCAAATTCTAATTAGATTGTCTAAAATAAAATTTCAAAGATAAAAATGAATCGTCAAAAAAAGAACATAGATCATCCATAATGTTTTGTTAAAGGTTACACGATGTCAGTTGCATAATATTCGTGTAATGAAGTGAAGAGTGTCAATTTCATAATGTTAATTCTGCAAAGTTTTAGTTTTTATATTTGTTGTTACACATTTTTAGACCTTACATACCGGAAATGGCGTATACCCCTTTGGAACCAAATGCAAGAGTTTAGCACATGGTTACTAGATGATGGACAAAAGTAAAGAATAAAAATGTTTTTTTCGAACCCTGTCTTTATTGCTTTCTTTTTTCTTATCCTTCTCCTTTGTTGCAGAAATCATCAGGATTCTTACACCAAATAGGATTTCTTTATCTAGGTTTAAGGTTGGATAAATCCCTTAGAATTTGCACTAAAAAAAATGATTTTGTTGTTGCTGCGAAAATCTTTTTCTTCAAAAATGTTTTGTCCAAGCAAATTGCGGGTAGATTTTGTCTATCAAAACAATTTTTTCTCACTTCAGGTCCTTCATGAAAGTTGTAATCCCACGCGGGTAGATGAATTTACGATTTTGAATTACCTAATTTGAATATCAGAATCTCAAGATATTTGCGGGTAGATTTTGTCCATCAAAGCATTTTTTTCTCACTTCAGGTCCTTCATGAAAGTTGTAATCCCACACGTGTAGATGAATTTGTAGTTTTAAATTACCTGATTTGGATATTAGAATCTTAAGAAGTTTGTATTTGAATGTGTAGTATAAAAGAAGAAAAGTGTGTCGTGAGGATAATTCTAACCCAAGATGTGCAGATTTTATTTGAGAAACCCAATTTAGGCTTAAGGTTGGAAAAATCACTTAGAATTTGCACTAAAAAATGATTTTTTCACTGCTGTGAAAATCCTTTTCTTTGAAACAATTTTGACCAAGCAGATTGCGGGTAGATTTCGTCCATCAAAACTATTTTTTCTCACTCCGGGTCATTCATGAAAGTTGTATTCCTGCACGTGTAGATCAATTTGGGTTTTTTATAATTGCTTGATTTGGATATCAAAATCTCAAGATATTCACATTAGAATGTTTGGTATAAAAGAAGAAAATCGTTTTCTTCGGAACAGTTTGGACCAAGCAGATCGCAGGTCAATTTTGTCAATCAAAATGATTTTTTCTCACTTTGTGTTCTTCATGAAAGTTGTAGTAATCCATGGGTACATGAACTTGGGATTTTAAATTGACCAATTTGGATATTAAAATCATAAGATATCTCTGCTTAATGTTTAGTATAAAAGAAGAAAGATCCTTGCCGCGAGAATGATTCTGACCTGAGATTTGCAAGTGTTATTTGAGAAACCAAATTTAATGTTTCAAGGATTTATCGGGATAAATAGATACCAATTTAAAATTTGGGAAATGTTAATTAGTATCGTTGGAAAAAGAGGAGGGGGCCTGGTTCCAGAAACATCACAATGATTTATGTTGCTCAACTGTCGCGAGGGGTTATATTTTGTTTCTTTTCACATAACCAACAATGTTTATTTTATTATTATTATTATTTTATTATTATTATTTTCTTACCATAGGTTTAAGGTTGGATAAATCGCTCACAATTTGCACTAAAAAAATGATTTTTCCACTGGCACGAAAATTCTTTTCTTTAAAATAGTTTTGACGAAGCAGATTTCGGGTAGATTTTGTCTATCAAAACTATTTTTTCTCACTTCGAATCCTTCATGAAAGTTGTAATACCGCACGTGTATATGAATTTGGGTTTTTGAATTGTCTTATTTGGATATCCTTAGTGCAAGATATCTTTGCCTTAATGTCCACCATAAAATAACAAAATCCTACCGCAATAATTACTGTTCATCGTCACTTTCAAACAACCCCTATGCGCAACTTCCCTTTTCACTACAACTTCCCATTTGATTTCCATGATTTTCTAACTTAATATTTGATCTATAAATCATGTTTTTTTCTGCATCAAAATCAGCATATATCAACCATAATATTTCTTTCCTTGTTTTGTTTATCTAATTGTAAAAAAAACATAATCTTGCTTCCTAGATTAAATGCACTAAATCTTCCCTAAATAAGAGCTATGTCTAGGCGATATATACCCCCTCCCTGCTGACCTTAAAAAAGATAGAAAGAGAGGAATATAGTGGGATAAAAGAAAAATAAGGAGGAGAAAGAAGAGAGAAAAGATAGAGAAAGGAAAAACACGAGAGAGAGAGAGGTGTCAACAAAAGAAAAACAGCAGCCCTATCCGATTCATCTAAACCTCTCCTTCAGCCAACTACTGCCATTAACACCCCCAATCATACTTCCTCCCATGGGCCAACACAAGCTTTGCATCCCTAGAAGCAGTGGTCACCGGTTACGCAGGAGTTCCAGCAAACATCACCTTTGTCCTTCAATTACAGGTATGACCCCCATGCATTCTTCTTCCTTTGCATGTTTTCATTCACTGTGATGTTTTTTGTTTATTGTTCAGGTGAATTATAATTCATGTAAACAGTAACTAAGGAGGCATGTGTGAGACACCTCACACATGCCTTTTTGTTTGCCGTTAGGTCATTGCTTTGGAAAAGTGACCCGACACATTTTTTTTTTCATTGTAAAAAAATATAAAATAAGAGGAACATATTTATGATTTTCTGGCATATTTAGTTCAAGGTATGTATATGCTTTATATTTTGTCGTATTGAGAATACCTAATTTTCGGCGCGATGCGGCAAATATACACATATACAGAAAAAATGTTTACATGCATTTTAAGGAAGGATATTCAAGATGGAGAGGCTTAGCCACTTCAACCACCACTTATGTAGGAGTCTCCCCAAACTGAAGAAAGGCCTATTAAGAGAAAAAGGGTTAACAATGAAGAGGAAATGAGAAGACAAATAGAAAGAATCCAGATAGAGTTGAGCAAAAGCAGAAAAGACAAGGCAATATTGGAAGAAATGGTATTGGAAGGGGATAAGAGGGGAGCTTTTTTAGATGAAGAAATACTGTCTAGAGATGCGAGAATAACAAAGCTTGAGTTAAAGTTGGGTGAGGAGAAGAATGTTAGGGAGGAAAATGCGAAGGAGTTGGGAGAGATGAGCATGAATTGGGAGCAAAGTTGTTTAGAGCTTGATGCGTTGAAAATTGACTTTAACGAATGCCAAGGGAACATAGAGTATTACCAAGAGAAATTTGCATAGATTCAGTTTGAGTTGATGGATATAATTGGAAAGTATGAAGATTTGATCAAAAAGTTTATGGAGTTGGAGAGTAGTTTGACAAGGTTTGCAAAAAAGAATGTTTTGAGGCTATTGAAATAGAGTTAGCAGTTAAGGAAAATGAGATTAAAATTATAAGGATGAAGCTGGACAAGAAAATAAAAAAGGTGAAATATTTAAACGAGAAACTAGCATCAATGGAAAAACACAAGGATCAAATCGATGACAACAATACTTCTTTGAACAAAACCAATTCATTGCTTATAGAAAAGATGACAAGGATGGATGAGCAAATGAATGAAGCTATTGCGCATGCACAGATCATTATAATCAATGTGCAAAATGTAAGAAGGGATATCATTCGCTATCGCTGAAGTCTAGCTGAGATTGACGCCTTCTTAGAGAAAATTGAGAAAAGCGGTTTTGCCTTCCTCCCTTTGCCAAAGAGGTAGTGGAGCAAATAGATTAATATTTTTTGTATCAACTCTCTATTTGCAAAAATGCAATAAACTTATCAAGCATTAATAAAAAGGGCATTGACCCATGTTTTATGCAAAATATGTCTCTTGGTGAATATGATTCAAGCAAACAACTCGGAAAGCAATACTCTTAGCGAAGCAATGTGACAAGATAACCTATGTCTATGAGGTGGTGGCTATTAATCATTCACAACAAGGGTGCATCCATACCCAATATACAAAGCATTCTTATCACAAACTTGCATTATACCATAAATTTTCTTATACATTTATGCACGCATAAGCTTGACTACAAAACATAAGTCCCCCTGCCAGAATCCACAACGCTAGACTAAGAAAAAGGATGGAAAATGGAGGTCACAACCGAAAGCTAGTACATGAGGTTGGACACTGTAAGGATCAGGAAGGGGACGGATCTAATAGATGCTTTCTTAAAGGAATACAAGTTTATTCTTTAGATTGCTCATGATAGGACAAGTCTGATTACCATGGAGAAAGGAGCTTAAGAGTTTGTAAGGACTTATGCTCAAAAGTGGTGGGACAAAGCTATCAATGTACAACATCTGCTAATAGAGACAGAAATGGTGATGCTATTTCCAATACTTTTAGAGCCCCATTCTATGAACATCTTATGGGTAGCTCAACCCAACATTTCTGTGATGAAGTGAGAATTGCTCAGAGGATTGAACAAGGAATCCAAAGTGGGAGAATTGCGGAACCTGTAGAGAAGAGGGGTTTTGTTGGGAAGAAAAGGAAATTGAGGTGAATAACCTAAAAGAAAGGTATAGAGGGAAACACAAAAATTACCAAAGATACCAAACGCTTACCCCTGAAATCATCAATATCAACTTTTTGAAACCCTCCATCCCAAACAAGCCCTATCAAACAAAATTCCCTACAAAGAACCAAAATAGTTACCGAAGGAGAGACAACCGACAACCTGAAAAACAATTACCACCTTTGACAATAACCCTAAAGAAGTTATATGCCAAATTACTAAGCATTAGGCAGTTTCTCCCTTACCAGTACCATTTATGCAACCACCTTTCCCTACTTGGTCCAACCCCGAGTTGACTTGTGACTACCATGTTGGTAACATGGGTCATAACATTGAGACCAGTGTAGCTTTTAAGTAGAGGGTATTGTAGTTGATCAAGATCGGATGGGTCACTTTTGAGGACTCACCCAATGTGAATTCAAATCCATTGCCCAAACATGCTACAGAAAGTAGTGGGGTGAATGCTGTGGAGGTTGGTAACAAAGGAAAGGCTCTATAAGTGACCATGACAAGATTATACAATATGCTGGTATAGTCTAGAATTTTAGAGGAATCAACTGAACAAGGCATGGAAAAAATGACTTTTGCCCATTTCATAAGAAGAAAGGCAATCACATTGATGAATGTATCTAATTTTGTCAAAAGGTTGCAATAATGTTGATTTTAGGAGAGTTGAGGATTGAGGTTATAGAGGACAATAAAGGAATAGCGGTGATAGAGAAGTGTAGGATCCAATCAACACCTAATGGACTCTCGAAGTTGGTATTGACTAAGCCCTCTTATGCAAAGAAAACATACTATAGGGCGATGCTTGAGAAATATGGTTATACCTCAGATGCCGAAACTCCTTTGACTTTGTTCCAAACTGAGATAAGTAGGCTGACCTGAAGTGGTCGTTGTTTCACGCCTAAAGAATTAGAAAAACTTTGACGAAGGGTCCGACATGAGAGAATATTGATTTGATGGGAAGAATCGGACGCAATCTGCTTCGTAAAAAAACAAGCAAAACTAGACCTTCAAACGGAGTTATCACGTGCTTCTGGTAGCGAATTGGCACAATTCAAAAAATCCAGGATCATCTTTACATCCAGGACTACAACTTTCATGAAGGGTCCGACTGACAGAAAAATGATTTGAGGGGCAGAATCGGCCGAAATTTTTTTCGTAAAAAAACAAGCAAAACTAGACCTTCAAACGGGGATCTCACGTGCTTCTTTGTAGCAAAATGGCATGATTCAAAAATCCAGGGTCATCTTTACATCAAGGACTACAACTTTGATGATGGGTCCGACCGACAAAAAATTGATTTGAGAAGCAGAATCGGCCGCAATCGGTGTCGTAAAATAAAAGCACAGCTAGACCTTCAAACGGGGATATCAAGTGCTTCTGGTAGTGAAATGGCAACATCAAAAATCCAAGGTAATCTATACATCCAGGACCAAAACTTTGATGAAGGGTCTGACTAATAGAAAATTTATTTGAAGGGCAGAATCCGTCGGAATCTGCTTCGTAAAATAACAAGCGCAAGTAGAACTTCCAATAGGGATATCACGTGCTTTTGGTAGTGAAATCAGGTTATTCAAAAATCCAGGAGCATCTTTACATACAGGACTACAACTTTGATGAAGGGTCTGACGGACATAAAATTGATTTGAGGGGGAGAATCGGACGCAATCGCTTTCGGAAAAAAACAAGCAAAACTAGACCTTCAAACGGGGCTATCACGTGCTTCTAGTAGCGAAATGGTGCAATTCAAAAATCCAGGGTCATCCTTACATCCAAGACAACAACTTTGATGAAGGGTCCGACCGACAGAAAATTGATTGGAGGGGCAGAATCAGCCGCAATCTGCTTCGTAAAGAAATAAGCGCAAGTTGAACTTCAAATAGGGATATCATGTGTTTTTGGTAGCGAAATCAGGTGATTCAAAAATCTAGGAGCATCTTTACATACAGGACTACAACTTTGATGAAGGGTCCAACCGACAGGGTAGAATTGCCGCAATAATTTTCGTAAAAAAAAAGCAAAACTGGACCTTCAAACAGAGATATCACGCGCTTTTGGTTGTGAAATGAGGATATTCAAAAATCCAGGTTCTTTTTTACTACAAGGACTACAACTTTGATGAAGGGTCAGACCGACAGAAAATTGATTTGAGGGGCTGAATCAGGCGCAATTGGCGTCGTAAAAAAACAAGTACAACAAGACCTTCAAACGGGGATATCACGTGCTTCTGGTAGTGAAATGAGGCGATTCATAAATCAATGGTCATCTTTACATACAGGACTACAACTTTGATGAAGGGTCCGACACGATGGGAAGAATCGGCCGCAATCTGCTTCGTAAAAAAAAAGCCAAACTAGACCTTGAAACGGGAATATCACGTGCTTCTGGTAGCGAAATGGCGTGATTCAAAAATCCAGGGTCATCCTTACATCAGGGACTACAACTTTCATGAAGGGTCCGACCGACAGAAAATTGATTTGAGGAGCAGAATCGGCCGCAACGGGCGTCGTAAAAAAACAATCACAAGTATACCTTCAAACGGGGATATCACATGCTTCTGGTATTAAAATGAGGCGATTCATAAATCTAGAGTCATCTTTACATATAAGACTACCAAGTTTGATGAAGGGTCCGACACGAGAGAATATTGATTTGATGGGAAGAATCGGCCGCAATCTGCTTCCTAAAAAAACAAGCAAAACTAGACCTTCAAACGGAGTTATCACGTGCTTCTGGTAGCGAAATGGGACGATTAAAAAAATCCAGGATCATCTTTACATCCAGGACTACAACTTTCATGAAGCGTCCGACCGACAGAAAAATGATTTGAGGGGCAGAATCGGCCAAAATTGTTTTCATAAAAAAACAAGCAAAACTAGACCTTCAAACGGGGATCTCACGTGCTTCTGTTAGCGAAATTGTGTGATTCAAAAATCTTGGGTCATCTTTACATCCAGGACTACAACTTTGATGAAGGGTCTGACACGAGAGAATATTGATTTGATGCGCAGACTCGACCACAATCTGCTTTCTAAAAAAATAAGCAAAACTAGACCTTCAAACGGGGATATCACGTGCTTCTTGTAGCGAAATGGCATGATTCTAAAATCCAGGGTCATCTTTACATCAAGGACTACAACTTTGATAATGGGTCCGACCAACAAAAAATTCATTTGAGGAGCAGAATCGGCCGCAATCGGCGTTGTAAAAAAGCAAGCACAACTAGACCTTCAAACGGGGATATCACGTGCTTCTGGTATTGAAATGAGGCGATTTAAAAATCCAGGGCCATCTTTACATACCGTAAAACAACTTTGATTAAGGGTCCGATGGACAGAAAATTGATTTGAGTGGCAGAATCGGCCGGAATCTGCTTCAAAAAAAAACCAAAATAGACCTTAAAACAGGGATATCACGTGCTTATTGTAGTGAAATGGCACGATTCAAAAATTCAGGGTCATCTTTACATCCAGGACTACAACTTTGATGAAGGGTCCGACAGACAGAAAAATGATTTGAGGGGCAGAATCGGCCGCAATTGTTTTCGTAAAAAAACAAGCAAAACTAGCCCTTCAAACGGGGATCTCACGTGCTTCTGGTAGCGAAATGAGGAGATTCAAAAATCAAGGGTCATATTTACATCAAGGACTACAACTTTGATGATGGGTACGACCGACAAAAAATTGATTTGAGGAGCAGAATCGGCCGTAATCGGCGCCGTAATATAAAAGCACAACTAGACCTTCAAACGGGGATATGAGGTGCTTCTGGTAGTGAAATGGCAAAATTCAAAAATCCAAGGTAATGTATACATCCAGGACTAAAATTTTGATGAACGGTCCGACTAATAGAAAATTTATTTGAAGGGCAGAATCCGTCGGAATCTGCTTCGTAAAATAACAAGCGCAAGTAAAACTTCCAATAGGGATATCACCTGCTTTTGGTAGCGAAATCAGGTGATTCGAAAATCCAGGAGCATCTTTACATACAGGACTACAACTTTGATGAAGGGTCTGACGGACATAAAATTGATTTGAGGGGCAGAATCGGACGCAATCGCTTTCGAAAAAAAAAAGCAAAACTAGACCTTCAAACGGGGCTATCACATGCTTCTAGTAGCGAAATGGTGCAATTCAAAAATCCAGGGTCATCTTTACATCCAAGACAACAACTTTGATGAAGGGTCCGACCGACAGAAAATTGATTGGAGGGGCAGAATCAGCCACTATGTGCTTCGTAAAGAAATAAGCGCAAGTAGAACTTCAAATAGGGATAACACGTGTTTTTGGTAGCGAAATTAGGTGATTCAAAAATCCAAGAGCATCTTTACATACAGGACTACAACTTTGATGAAGGGTCCAACCGACAGAAAATTGATTTGAGGGGCAGAATCACCGCAATAATTTTCATAAAAAAAGAGCAAAACTAGACCTTCAAACAGGGATATCACGCGCTTTTGGTTGTGAAATGAGGATATTCAAAAATCCAGGTTCTTTTTTACATCAAAGACCACAACTTTGATGAAGGGTCAAACCGACAGAAAATTGATTTGAGGGGCTGAATCGTGCGCAATTGGCGTCGTAAAAAAACAAGTACAACTACACCTTCAAACGGGGATATCACGTGCTTCTGGTAGCAAAATGAGGTGATTCATAAATCGATGGTCATCTTTACATACAGGACTACAACTTTGATGAAGGGTCCGACACAAGAGAATATTGATTTGATGGGAAGAATCGGCCGCAATCTGCTTCGTAAAAAAAAAAAAGCCAAACTAGACCTTGAAATGGGAATATCACGTGCTTCTGGTAGCGAAATGGCGCGATTCAAAAATCCAGGGTCATCTTTACATCAGGGACTACAACTTTCATGAAGGGTCCGACCGACAGAAAATTGATTTGAGGAGCAAAATCGGCCGCAATGGGCGTCGTAAAAAAACAATCACAAGTATACCTTCAAACGGGGATATCACATGCTTCTGGTATTGAAATGAGGCGATTCATAAATCTAGAGTCATCTTTACATATAGGACTACCAACTTTGATGAAGGGTCCGACACGAGAGAATATTGATTTGATGGGAAGAATCGGCCGCAATCTGCTTCCTAAAAAAACAAGCAAAACTAGACCTTCAAACAGAGTTATCACGTGCTTCTGGTAGTGAAATGGGACGATTCAAAAAATCTAGGATCATCTGTACATCCAGGACTACAACTTTCATGAAGGGTCCGACCGACAGAAAAATGATTTGAGGGGCAGAATCGGCCAAAATTGTTTTCGTAAAAAAATAAGCAAAACTAGACCTTCAAACGGGGATCTCACGTGCTTCTGGTAGCGAAATGAGGTGATTCAAAAATCAAGGGTCATATTTACATACATACTATAGCTTTGCTGAAGCGTCAGACACGAGAGAATATTGATTTGATGCGCAGACTTAGCCACAATCTGCTTTCTAAAAAAACAAGCAAAACTAGACCTTCAAACGGGGATATCACGTGCTTCTTGTAGCGAAATGGCATGATTCTAAAATCCAGGGTCATCTTTACATCAAGGACTACAACTTTGATAATGGGTCCGACCGATAAAAAAATGATTTGAGGAGCAGAATCGGCCGCAATCGGCGTCGTAAAAAAGCAAGCACAACTAGACCTTCAAACGGGGATATTACGTGCTTCTGGTATTGAAATGAGGCGATTTAAAAATCCAGGGCCATCTTTACATACCGTAAAACAACTTTGATTAAGGGTCCGATGGACAGAAAATTGATTTGAGTGGCAGAATCGGCCGGAATCTGCTTCAAAAAAAAACCAAAATAGACCTTAAAACAGGGATATCACGTGCTTATTGTAGTGAAATGGCACGATTCAAAAATCCAGGGTCATCTTTACATCCAGGACTACAACTTTGATGAAGTGTCCGACTGACAGAAAAATGATTTGAGGGGCAGAATCGGCCGCAATTGTTTTCGTATAAAACAAGCAAAACTAGCCCTTCAAACGGGGATCTCACGTGCTTTTGGTAGCAAAATGAGGCGATTCAAAAATCAAGGGTGATATTTACATACAAACAACAACTTTGATGAAGGGTCTGACACGAGAGAATATTGATTTGATGGGTAGACTCGGCCACAATCTGCTTTGTTAAAAAACAAGCGAAACTAGACCTTCAATTGGGGATATGACGTGCTTCTTGTAGCGAAATGGCATGATTCAAAAATCCAGGTTCTTCTTTACATCAAGGACTATAACTTTGATGAAGGGTCAGACCGACAGAAAATTGATTTGAGGGGCTGAATGGGGCGCAATTGGCGTCGTAAAAAAACAAGTACAACTAGACCTTCAAACGGGGATATCACGTGCTTCCGGTAGCGAAATGAGGCGATTCATAAATCAATGGTCATCTTTACATACAGGACTACAACTTTGATGAAGGGTCCGACATGAGAGAATATAGATTGGATGGGAAGAATTGGCCGCAATCTGCTTCGTAAAAAAAAAGTCAAACTAGACCTTGAAACGGGAATATCACGTGCTTCTGGTAGCGAAATGGTGCAATTCAAAAATCCAGGGTCATCTTTACATCCAAGACAACAACTTTGATGAAGGGTCCGACCGACAGAAAATTGATTGGAGGGGCAAAATCAACCGCAATCTGCTTCGTAAAGAAAGAAGCGCAAGTAGAACTTCAAATAGGGATATCACGTGTTTTTGGTAGCGAAATCAGGTGATTCAAAAATCCAGGAGCATCTTTACATACAGGACTACAACTTTGATGAAGGGTCCAACCGACAGAAAATTGATTTGAGGGGCAGAATCGCCGCAATAATTTTTGTAAAAAAAGAAGCAAAACTAGACCTTCAAACAGGGATATCACGCGCTTTTGGTTGTGAAATGAGGATATTCAAAAATCCAGGTTCTTTTTTACCTCAAGGAATACAACTTTGATGAAGAGTCCGACCGACAGAAAATTGATTTGAGGGCCTGAATTGGGCGTAATTGGTGTCGTAAAAAAACAAGTACAATTAGACCTTCAAACGGGGATAT
This sequence comes from Salix purpurea, assembly GCA_027405865.1. Lineage (NCBI taxonomy): Eukaryota > Viridiplantae > Streptophyta > Magnoliopsida > Malpighiales > Salicaceae > Salix > Salix purpurea. The sequence goes on from JAOWLH010000014.1 coordinate 3,249,542, forward strand.
CACGTGCTTCTGGTAGCGAAATGAGGCGATTCATAAATCGATGGTCATCTTTACATACAAGACTACAACTTTGATGAAGGGTTTGATCGAGAGAATATTAATTTGATGGGAAGAATCGGTCGCAATCTGCTTCGTAAAAAAATCCAAACTAGACCTTGAAACGGGAATATCACATGCTTCTGGTAGCGAAATGACGCGATTCAAAAATCCAGGGTCATCTTTACATCAGGGACTACAACTTTGATGCAGCGTCCGACCGATAGAAAATTTATTTGAGGGGCAGAATCGGTCGGAATCTGCTTCGTATAAAAATAAGCGCAAGTAGAACTCAAATAGGGATATCACGTGCTTTTGGTGCAAAATCCGGTGATTTAAAAGTCTAGGAGCATCTTTACATACAGGACTACAACTTTGATGAAGGGACCGGCCGACAGAAAATTGATTGGAGGGGCAGAAACGACCGCAATCGTTTTCGAAAAAAAATAAGAAAAACTAGACCTTCAAACGGGGATATCACATGCTTCTGGTAGCAAAATGAGACGATTTAAAAATCCAGGGCAATCTTTACATACAGGCCTACAACTTTGATGAAGGGTCCAACAGACAGAAAATTGATTTGAGTGGCAAAATCGGCCGCAATCTGCTTCGTAAAAAAAAACCAAACTAGACCTTAAAATAGGGATATCACGTGCTTCTTGTAGCGAAATTGTGCGATTGAAAAATCCACGGTCATATTTACATCCAGAACTACAACTTTGATAAAGGGTCTGACCGACAGAAAATTGATTTGAGAGGCAGAATAGGCCGGAATCTGCTTCGTAAAAAAACAAGCGCAAGTAGAACTTGAAAAAGGGATATCACGTGCTTTTGGTAGCGAAATCAGGTGATTTAAAAATCCAGGAGCATCTTTACATACAGGACTAGAACTTTGATGAGGGCTCCGACCGACAGAAAATTGATTTGAGGGGCAGAATCGGCCGCAATTATTTTGCGTAAAAAAACAAGCAAAACTAGACCTTCAAACGGGGATATCATGTGCTTTTTGTTGTGAAATGAGGATATTTAAAAATCCAGGGCTATCTTTACATACAGGACTACAACTTTGATGAAGGGTCTGACATGAGAGAATATAGATTTGATGGGAAGAATCGGCTGCAATCTGCTTCCTAAAACCACAAGCGAAACTAGACCTTCAAATAGAGTTATCACGTGCTTCTGGTAGCGAAATGACGTGATTCAACAATCCAAGGTCATCTTTACATCCAGGACTACAACTTTGATGAAGGGTCCAATCGACAGAAAATTGATTTTAGGGGCAGAATCGACCACAATCGGCGTAGTAAAAAACCAAGAACCACTTGACCTTCAAACGGTGATATCACGCGCTTCTGGTAGCGAAATCAGGTGATTCAAAAATCCAGGATCATCTTTACATACAGGAATACAATTTTGATGAAGGGTCCGAACGACACAAAATTGATTTGAGGGGCAGAATCGGCAGCAATCTGCATTGTAAAAAAAAAGTACAACTAGACCTTGAAACGTGGACATCACGTGATTCTGGTAGCGAAATGAGGCGATTCAAAAATTGAGGGTCATTTTTACATACATTACTACAACTTTGATGAAGGGTCTGACTGACAGAAAATTGATTTGAGGGGCGGAATCGGCCACAATCATTTTCGTAAAAAAACTAGCAAAACTAAACCTTCAAATGGGGATATCACATGCTTCTGGTAGTGAAATGAGGTGATTCAAAAATCTAGGGCCATGTTTACATAAAGGACTACAACTTTGATGAAGGGCCCAACAGTCATAAAATTGATTTGAGTGGCAGAATCGACCGCATTCTGCTTCCTAAAAAAAAAGGCAAACTAGACCTTCAAATAGGGATCTTACGTGCTTCTGCTAGCGAAATGGCACGATTCAAACATCCAAGGTCATCTTTACATCCAGGACTACAATTTTGATGAAGGGTCCGATCGACAGAAAATTGATTTGAGTCTGCTTCGTAAAAAAACAAGCACAAGTAGACCTTCAAACGGGGATATCACGTGCTTCTGGTAGCGAAATGAGGAGATTAAAAAATCCAGGGCCATATTTACATACAGGACTACAACTTTGATGAAGGGTCCGACAGACAGAAAAGTGATTTGAGTTGCAGAATCGGCCGCAATCTGCTTCGAAAAAAAAAAGAGCCAAACTAGACCTTCAAACGGGGATACCACATGCTTCTGTTAGCGAAATGGTGTCATTCAAAACTCCTGGGTCATCTTTACATTCAGGACTACAACTTTGATGAAGGGTCCGACCGATAGAAAATTGATTTGAGGGGCAAAATCGACCGTAATCTGCTTCGTAAAAAAACAATCGCAAGTAGACCTTCAAATAGGGATATCACGTGCTTCTGGTAGCGAAGTCAGACGATTCAAAAATTCAGGATCATCTTTACATGCAGGACTACAACTTTGATGAAGGGTCTGACGGATAGAAAATTGATTTGAGTAGCAGAATCGGCCGCAATCTCATTTGTATGAAAAAAAGCCAAACTAGACCTTCAAACGGTGATATCACGCGTTTTGGGTAGCAAAAGGAGGATATTCAAAAACCCAGGGCTATCTTTACGTACAGGACTACAATTTTGATGAAGCGTCCGAAGGACAGAAAATTGATTTGAGTGGCAGAATCAGCCGCAATCTGCTTCGTAAAAAAAAAAACTATACCTTCAAACGATGATATAACGTACTTCTGGTAGCGAAATGAGGAGATTCAAAAATCCAGGGGCATATTTACATACAGGACTACAGCTTTGATGAAGAGTCCGACAGATAGAAAATTGATTTAAGTTGTAGAATCGGCCGCAATCTGCTTCGAAAAAAAAGCCAAGCTAGACCTTCAAACGGGGATATCACGTGCTTTTGTTAGTGAAATGGTGTGATTCAAAAATCCCGGGTCATCTTTACATCCAGGACTACAACTTTGATGAAGGGTCTAACACGAGAGAATATTGATTTGATGCGCAGACTCGACCACAATCTGCTTTCTAAAAAAACAAGCAAAACTAGACCTTCAAACGGGGATATCACGTGCTTCTTGTAGCGAAATGGCATGATTCTAAAATCCAGTGTCATCTTTACATCAAGGACTACAACTTTGATGATCGGTCCGACCGACAAAAAATTGATTTGAGGAGCAGAATCGGCCGCAATCGGCGTCGTAAAAAAACAAGCACAACTAGACCTTCAAACGGGGATATCACGTGCTTCTGGTATTGAAATGAGGCGATTTAAAAGTCCAGGGCCATCTTTACATACCGTAAAACAACTTTGATGAAGGGTACGATGGACAGAAATTTGATTTGAGTGGCAGAATCGGTAGGAATCAGCTTCGTAAAAAAAAACAAAAATAGACCTTAAAACAGAGATATCACGTGCTTCTTGTAGCGAAATGGCACGATTCAAAAATCCAGGGTCATCTTTACATGCAGGACTACAACTTTGATGAAGGGTCTTACCGATAGAAAATTGATTTGAGGGGCAGAATCGGTCACAATCTGCTTTGTAAAAAAACAGGCGCAAGTAGACCTTCTAATAGGGATACCACGTGCTTCTGGTAGCGAAATCAGGTGATTTTAAAATCCAGGATCATCTTTACATACAGGACTACAACTTTGATTAATGGGTCCGACGGATAGAAAATTGATTTGAGTGGCAGAATCAGCCGCAATCTCCTTCGTACGAAAAAAAGCCAAACTAGACCTTCAAACAGGGATATCACGTGCTTCTGTTAGCAAAATCAGGTGATTCAAAATCCAGGGTCATCTTTACATCCAGGACTATAACTTTGATGAAGGGTCCGACCGATAGAAAATTGATTTGAGTGGCCGAATCGGCCGCAATCTGCTTCGTAAAAAAAAAATAGACCTTCAAACGGGGATATAACGTACTTCTGGTAGCAAAATCAGGTGATTCAAAAATCCAGGGCCATATTTACATATAGGACTACAACTTTGATGAAGGGTCCGACAGATAGAAAATTGATTTGAGTTGCAGAATCGGCCGCAATCTGCTTTGAAAAAAAAAAGCCAAACTAGACCTTCAAACGGGGATATCACGTGCTTCTGTTAGCGAAATGGTGTGATTCAACAATCCTAGTTCATCTTTACATCCAGGGTTACAACTTTAATGAAGGGTCCGACAGATAAAAAATTGATTTGAGGGGCAGAATCGACCGCAATCTAAATCACAACAAAAAAAGAACAACTAGACCTTCAAACGGGGATATCACGTGCTTCTGGTAGCGAAATGGCGCGGTTTAAAAATCCACGGTCATCTTTACATCCAGCACTACAACTTTGATGAAGGGTCCGACCGACAGAAAATTGATTTGAGGGGCAGAATCAGCCGCAATCTGCTTCGTAAATAAAGAATCGCAAGTAGACCTTCAAATAGGGATATCACGTGCTTCTAGTAGCGAAGTAAGACGATTCAAAAATTCAGGATCATCTTTACAAACAGGACTACAACTTTGATGAAGGGTCCGACGGATAGAAAATTGATTTGAGTGGCAGAATCAGCCGCAATCTCCTTCGTACGAAAAAAAAGCCAAACTAGACCTTCAAACAGGGATATCACGTGCTTCTGTTAGCAAAATCAGGTGATTCAAAATCCAGGGTCATCTTTACATCCAGGACTACAACTTTGATGAAGGGTCCGACCGATAGAAAATTGATTTGAGTGGCAGAATCGGCCGCAATCTGCTTCGTAAAAAAAAAAATAGACCTTCAAACGTGGATATAACGTACTTCTGGTAGCAAAATCAGGTGATTCAAAAATCCAGGGCCATATTTACATATAGGACTACATCTTTGATGAAGGGTCCGACAGATAGAAAATTGATTTGAGTTGCAGAATCGGCCGCAATCTGCTTCGAAAAAAAAGAGCCAAACTAGACCTTCAAACGGGGATATCACGTGCTTCTGTTAGCGAAATGGTGTGATTCAAAAATCCTAGTTCATCTTTACATCCAGGACTACAACTTTGATGAAGGGTCCGACAGACAAAAAATTGATTTGAGGGGCAGAATCGGCCGGAATCTAAATCGCAAAAAAAAAAGCACAACTAGACTTTCAAACGGGGATATCACGTGCTTCTGGTAGCGAAATGGCGCGGTTTAAAAATCCACGGTCATCTTTACATCCAGCACTACAACTTTGATGAAGGGTCCGACCGACAGAAAATTGATTTGAGGGGCAGAATCAGCCGCAATCTGCTTCGTAAATAAACAATCGCAAGTAGACCTTCAAATAGGGATATCACGTGCTTCTAGTAGCGAAGTAAGACGATTCAAAAATTCAGGATCATCTTTACAAACAGGACAACAACTTTGATTAATGGGTCCGACGGATAGAAAATTGATTTGAGTGGCAGAATCGGCCGCAATCTCCTTCGTACGAAAAAAAGCCAAACTAGACCTTCAAACAGGGATATCACGTGCTTCTGTTAGCAAAATCAGGTGATTCAAAATCCAGGCTCATCTTTACATTCAGGACTACAACTTTGATGAAGGGTCCGACCGATAGAAAATTGATTTGAGTGGCAGAATCGGCCGCAATCTGCTTCGTAAAAAAAAAATAGACCTTCAAACGGGGATATAACGTACTTCTGGTAGCAAAATCAGGTGATTCAAAAATCCAGGGCCATATTTACATATAGGACTACAACTTTGATGAAGGGTCCGACAGATAGAAAATTGATTTGAGTTGCAGAATCGGCCGCAATCTGCTTTGAAAAAAAAAGCCAAACTAGACCTTCAAACGGGGATATCACGTGCTTCTGTTAGCGAAATGGTGTGATTCAAAAATCCTAGTTCATCTTTACATCCAGGGTTACAACTTTAATGAAGGGTCCGACAGATAAAAAATTGATTTGAGGGGCAGAATCGACCGCAATCTAAATCACAACAAAAAAAGCACAACTAGACCTTCAAACGGGGATATCACGTGCTTCTGGTAGCGAAATGGCGCGGTTTAAAAATCCACGGTCATCTTTACATCCAGCACTACAACTTTGATGAAGGGTCCGACCGACAGAAAATTGATTTGAGGGGCAGAATCAGCCACAATCTGCTTCGTAAATAAACAATCGCAAGTAGACCTTCAAATAGGGATATCACGTGCTTCTGGTAGCGAAGTCAGACGATTCAAAAATTCAGGATCATCTTTACAAACAGGACTACAACTTTGATGAAGGGTCTGACGGATAGAAAATTGATTTGAGTGGCAGAATCAGCCGCAATCTCCTTCGTACGAAAAAAAAGCCAAACTAGACCTTCAAACAGGGATATCACGTGCTTCTGTTAGCAAAATCAGGTGATTCAAAATCCAGGGTCATCTTTACATCCAGGACTACAACTTTGATGAAGGGTCCGACCGATAGAAAATTGATTTGAGTGGCAGAATCGGCCGCAATCTGCTTCGTAAAAAAAAAATAGACCTTCAAACGGGGATATAACGTACTTCTGGTAGCAAAATCAGGTGATTCAAAAATCCAGGGCCATATTTACATATAGGACTACAGCTTTGATGAAGGGTCCGACAGATAGAAAATTGATTTGAGTTGCAGAATCGGCCGCAATCTGCTTCGAAAAAAAAAAGCCAAACTAGACCTTCAAACGGGGATATCACGTGCTTCTGTTAGCGAAATGGTGTGATTCAAAAATCCTAGTTCATCTTTACATCCAGGGCTGCAACTTTAATGAAGGGTCCGACAGACAAAAAATTGATTTGAGAGGCAGAATCGGCCGCAATCTAAATCGCAACAAAAAAAGCACAACTAGACCTTCAAACGGGGATATCACGTGCTTCTGGTAGCGAAATGGCGCAGTTTAAAAATCCACGGTCATCTTTACATCCAGCACTACAACTTTGATGAAGGGTCCGACCGACAGAAAATTGATTTGAGGGGCAGAATCAGCCGCAATCTGCTTCGTAAATAAACAATCGCAAGTAGACCTTCAAATAGGGATATCACGTGCTTCTGGTAGCGAAGTCAGACGATTGAAAAATTCAGGATCATCTTTACAAACAGGACTACAACTTTGATGAAGGGTCCGACGGATAGAAAATTGATTTGAGTGGCAGAATCGGCTGCAATCTCCTTCATACAAAAAAAAGACAAACTAGGCCTTCAAACAGGGATATCACTTGCTTCTGTTAGCAAAATCAGGTGATTCAAAATCCAGGGTCATCTTTACATCCAGGACTACAACTTTGATGAAGGGTCCGACCGATAGAAAATTGATTTGAGTGGCAGAATCGGCCGCAATCTGCTTTGTAAGAAAAAATAGACCTTCAAACGGGGATATAACGTACTTCTGGTAGCAAAATCAGGTGATTAAAAAATCCAGGGCCATATTTACATATAGGACTGCAGCTTTGATGAAGGGTCCGACAGATAGAAATTTGTTTTGATTTGCAGAATCGACCGCAATCTACTTCGAAAAAAAAGAGGCCAAACTAGACCTTCAAATGGGGATATCACGTACTTCTGTTAGCGAAATGGTGTGATTCAAAAATCCTAGTTCATCTTTACATCCAGGACTACAACTTTGATGAAGGGTCCGACAGACAAAAAAATGATTTGAGGGGCAGAATCGGCCGCAATCTAAATCGCAACAAAAAAAGCACAACTAGACCTTCAAACAGGGATATCACGTGCTTCTGGTAGCGAAATGGCACGGTTTAAAAATCCACGGTCATCTTTACATCCAGCACTACAACTTTGATGAAATGTCCGACCGACAGAAAATTGATTTGAGGGGCAGAATCGGCCGCAATCTGCTTTGTAAATAAACAATCGCAAGTAGACCTTCAAATAGGGATATCACGTGCTTCTGGTAGCGAAGTCAGACGATTCAAAAATTCAAGATCATCTTTACAAACAGGACTACAACTTTGATGAAGGGTCTGATGGATAGAAAATTGATTTGAGTGGCAGAATCGGCCGCAATCTCCTTCGTACGAAAAAAAGCCAAACTAGACCTTCAAACGGGGATATCACGTGCTTCGGTTAGCGAAATGGGGCTATTCAAAAATCCAGGGTCATCTATACATCCAGGACTACAACTTTGATGATGGGTTCGACCGACAGAAAATTGATTTGTGGGGCAGAATCGGCCGCAATCTACTTCTGAAAAAAACAAGCGCAACTAGAACATCTAATAGGGAAATCACGTGCTTCTGCTAGAGAAATCATGTGATTCAAAAATCCAGGATCATCTTTACATAGAGGACTACAACTTTGATGCAGGGTCCGACGGATAGAAAATTGATTCGTGTGGCAGAATCGGCCGCAATCTGCTTCGTAACAAAACCAGCACAAGTAGACCTTCAAATAGGGATATCACGTGCTTCTGGTAGCAAAATCAGATGATTTAAAAATCCAGGATCATCTTTACATACATGAATACAACTTTGATGAAGGGTCTGACCAACAGAAAATTGATTTGAGGGGCAGAATCAGCCGCAATCGTTTTCGTTAAAAAACAAGCAAAACTAGACCTTCAAACGGGGATATCACACGCTTCTGGTAGCGAAATGAGGCGATTCAAAAATCCAGGGCCATCTTTACATACAGGACTACAAGTTTGATGAAGGGTCTGACCAACATAAAATTGATTTGAGGGGCAGAATCGGCCACAATTGGCTTCGTAAAAACACAAGCGCATGTAGACCTTCTAAGAGGGATATCACGTGCTTCTGGTAGCAAAATGGCGCGATTCAAAAAATCCAAGGTCATCTTTACATCAAGGACTAGAACTTTGATGCAGTGTCCGACCGATAGAAAATTGATTTGAGGGGCAGAATCGGCCGCAATCTGCTTCGTAAAAAAACCAGCACAAGTAGACCTTCAAATAGGGATATCACATGCTTCTGGTAGCGAAATCAAGTGATTTAAAAATCCAGGATCATCTTTACATACAGGACTACAACTTTGATGAAGGGTTCGATAGACAGAAAATTGATTTCAGTTACAGAATCGGCCGCAATCTTTTTCGTAAAAAAAAAAGCCAAACTAGACCTTCAAACGGGGATATCACGTGCTTTTGGTAACGAAATCAGGTGATTCAAAAATCCAAGGTCATCTTTACATCCAGGATTACAACTTTGATGAAGGTTCTGACTGACAGAAAATTGATTTGAGGGGCAGAATCGGCCGCAATCGACGTCGTAAAAAAACAAGCACCACTAGACCTTCAAACGGGGATATGGCGTGCTTCTGGTAGCGAAATGTGGCAATGCAAAAATCAAGGGTGATCTTTACATTCAGTACTACAACTTTGATGAAGGGTCCAACGCGAGACAATATTGATTTGATGGGCAGAATCGGCTGCAATCTGCTTCCTAAAACAACAAGCGAAACTAGACCTTCAAACAGGGATATCACGTGTTGCTGGTAGCAAAATGGCATGATTCAAAATTCAAGGGTCATCTTTACATCCAGGACTATAACTTTGATAAAGGGTCCGGCTGATAGAAAATTGATTTGAGGCGTAGAAGCGGCCGCAATCGGTGTCGTAAAAAAACAAGCACAACTAGACTTTCAAATGGGGATATCACGTGCTTCTGGTAGCGAAATCTGGTTACTCAAAAATCCAGGATCATCTTTACATACAGGACTACAACTTTGATGAAGGGTCAAACCCATAGAAAATTTATTGTAGGGACAGAATCGGCCGCAATCGTTTTCATAAAAAAAAGCAAAACTAGACCTTCAAACGGGGATATCACGTGCTTCTGGTAGTGAAATGAGGCGATTCAAAAATCCAGGGCCATCTTTACGTAGAGGACTACAACTTTGATGAAGGGTCCAACCGATAGAAAATTGATTTGAGGGGCAGAATCAGCCGCAATCTGCTTCATATAAAAGCAATCGAATGTAGACCGTCAAATAGGAATATCACGTACTTCTAGTAGCGAAATCAGGTGATTCAAAAATCAACGATCATCTTTACATACAGGACTACGACTTTGATGAAGGATTCGACCGATAGAAAATTTATTGGAGGGACAGAATCGGTCGCAATCGTTTTCGTAAAAAAAAAAGCAAAACTAGACCTTCAAACTGGGATATCACATGCTTCTGGTAGTGAAATGAGGCGATTCAAAAATCCAGGGCCATCTTTACATACAGGACTACAACTTTGATGAAGGGTCCTACTGACAGAAAAATGATTTGAGGGGCAGAATTGGCCGTAATCTACGTCGTAAAAAAACGAAGCACAACTAGACCTTCAAACGGGTATCACGTGCTTCTAGTAGTGAAATGAGATTCAAAAATCAAGGGTCATATTTACATACATTACTGCAACTTTGATGATGGGTCCGACACGAGAGAATATTGATTTGATGGGCAGAATCGGCCGCAATCTGCTTCCTAAAAAAACAAGCGCAAGTAGACCTTCAAACGGGGATATCATGTGCTTTTGGTAGCGAAATAAGGTGATTCCAAAATCCAGGATCATCTTTACATACAGGACTACAACTTTGATGAAGGGTCCGACTAACAGAAAATTGATTGGAAGGACATAATTAGCCGCAATCGTTTTCGTAAAAAACAAGCAAAACTAGACCTTGAAACGGGGATATCACGTGCTTCTGGTAGTGTAATGAGGTGATTCAAAAATCCAGGGCCATCTTTACATACAGGACTTTGAGTTTGATGAAGGGTACGACCGTTAGAAAATTGATTTGAGGGGCAGAATCAGCCGCAATCTGCTTCATAAAAAAACAAGCGCAAGTAGACCTTCAAATAGGGATATCACGTGCTTCTGGTAGCGAAATAAAGTGATTCCAAAATCTAGGATCATCTTTACATACAGGACTACAACTTTGATGATGAGTGTGACACAAGAGAATATTGATTTGATGGGTAGACTCGGCCGCAATCTGCTTCCTAAAAAAAAAGCACAACTATACCTTCAAACGGGGATATCACATGCTTCTGGGAGCGAAATGAGGCGATTCAAAAATCAAGGGTCATGTTTACATATAGGACTATAACTTTGATGAAGGGTCCGACATGAGAGAATATTGATTTGATGGGCAGAATCAGCCACAATCTGCTTTCTAAAAAACAAGCAAAACTAGACCTTCAAACGGGGTTATCATGTGCTTCTGGTAGTGAAATGGCAGGATTCAAAAATCCAGGGTCATCTTTACATCCAGGACTACAACTTTGATGAAGGGTCCGACTGACAGAAAATTGATTTGACGGGCAGAATCGACCGGAATCTATTTCGTAAAAAAACAAGCGCAAGTAGACTTTCAAATAGGGATATCACTTGCTTCTGGTAGTGAAATCAGGTTATTCAAAAATCCAGGATCATCTTTACATACAGGACTACAACTTTAATGAAGGGTCCAACCGACAGAAAATTGATTTGAGGGGCAGAATCGGCCGCAATCGTTTTTGTAAAAAAAAGCAAAACTAGACCTTCAACCGGGGATATCACGTGCCTCTGGTAGTGAAATGAGAAGATTCAAAAATCCAAGGCCATCTTTACATACAGGACTACAACTTTGATAAAGGTTCCGACCGATAGATAATTGATTTGAGGGGCAGAATCGGTCGCAATCTGCTTCGTAAAAAACCACCGCAAGTAGAACTTCAAATAGGGATATCATGTGCTTCTGGTAACGAAATCAAGTGATTCAAAAATCCAGGATCATCTTTACATACAGGACTACAACTTTGATGCAGGGTCCGACCGACAAAAAATTGATTTGAGGGGCAGAATCGGCCACAATCTGCGTCGTAAAAAAAAGAAGCACAACTAGACCTTCAAACGAGGATATCACGTGCTTCTGGTAGCAAAATGAGGTGATTCAAAAATCTAGGGTCATCTTTACATCAAGTACTACAACTCTTATGAAGAGTCTGACTGACAGAAAAGTGATTTGAGGTGCAGAATCGGCCGCAATCGGCGTCGTAACAAAACAAGCACCACTAGACCTTCAAATGGGGATATCACGTGCTTGTGTTAGCGAAATGAGGCAATTTAAAAATCGACAGTGATCTTTACATACAATACTACAACTTTGATCAAGGGTCCAACACGAGAGAATATTGATTTGATAGACAACGGAAACTAGACCTTCAAACGCAGATATCACTTGCTTCTTGTAGCGAAATGGCGTGATACAAAAATCCAGGGTCATCTTTACATCCTGGCCTACAACTTTGATGAAGGGTCTGATCGACAAAAAAATGATTTGAGGGGCAAAATCAGCCATAATCCGCGTCATGAAAATACAAGCACCACTAGACCTTCAAACGGGGATATCACGTGCTTCTTGTAGCGAAATGGCGTGATACAAAAATCCAGGGTCATCTTTACATCCTGGACTACAACTTTGATGAAGGGTCTGATCGACAAAAAAATGATTTGAGGAGCAAAATCAGCCATAATCCGCGTCATGAAAATACAAGCACCACTAGACCTTCAAACGGGGATATCACGTGTTTCTGTTAGCGAAATGAGGCAATTCAAAAATCGAGAGTAATCTTTACATAAAGTACTACAACTTTGATGAAGGATCTAACACGAGAGAATATTGATTTATTGGGCAGAATCGGCCGCAATCTGCTTCCTAAAACAACAAGTGAAACTAGACCTTCAAACGGGGATATCACGTGCTTCTGGTAGCGAAATGGCACGATTCAAAAATCAGGGTCATCTTTACATCAAGGACTACAACTTTGATGAAGGGTCCAACAGACAGAAAATTAATTTGAGGGGCAGAATCAACCGGAATCAGCGTCGTAAAAAACAAAGCACAACTACACCTTCAAACGGGGATGTCACGTGCTTCTGGTAGCGAAATGAGGTGATTCAGAAATCAAGGGTCATCTTTACATACAGGACTACCACTTTGATGAAGGGTCCGACACGAGAGAATATTGATTTGATGGGCAGAATCGGTCGCAATCTTCTTCCTCAAAAAAAAAGCAAAACTAGACCTTCAAACGGGGTTATCACGTGCTTCTGGTAGTGAAATGGCGCAATTCAAAAATCCACGGTCATCTTTACATCCAGGACTACAATGTTGATGAAGGGTCCGACCGACAAAAAATTGATTTGAGGGGCAGAATCGGCCGCAATCTGTATCTTAAAAAAAACACAACTAGACCTTCAAACAGGGATATCACGTGCTTCTGGTAGCGAAATGAGGCGATTCAAAAATCAAGGTTCATATTTACATACAGTACTACAACTTTGATGAAGGGTCTGACACGAGAGAATATGGATTTGATGGGTAGACTCGGTCGCAATCTACTTCCTAAAGAAACAAGCGAAAGTAGACCTTCAAACGGGGATATCACGTGCTTCTGTAGTGAAATGGCGCGATTCAAAAATCCAGGGTCATATTTACATCAAGGACTACAATTTGATGAAGGGTCCGACCGACTGAAAAAATTCATTTGAGGAGCAGAATCAGCCACAAATGGCGTTGTAAAAAAACAAGCACAACTAGACCTTCCAACTGGGATATCACGTGCTTCTAGTAGCGAAATGAGGCGGTTCAAAAATCAAGGGTCATCTTTACATACAGGACTACAAAGAACTTTCCTAGTTGTTACAAGGTTGCTTTATTGACATTTATTCTTCCTAATGACTGGTTTTACTTGTATTTTCTGATACCAAGGTTGGCAACTCGACATTTCCTAATAATAGGGTCAACCAACAATTTCTCAGTTACAGGGATTGAATTGATGTTTCCCAATTATAGGGTTCGAAACCTTGGTGCTTTTTGTTCATAGGATCGACCTGAAACATCCTAATTATAGGGATATAAAGATATTTCCTGATTATGAGGATAAAAAAACTTTGGATTCCTTGCTATCACAAATCATTTGCGACGTTCGAGGGACTAGTTTCCATGTTTGATTTTGATGCAGTGCTGCTAGTTCTTCTTCCATCGCTGCTTTCCATCCACGGTGTGCTAATGCAATTTTGATATTTTGAGGCTCACGGGGTATGTCTTCTGAGATGCTGGTGGTCAATGCATACTTGATGTTAGGTTTCACTATACCGTGTCTTGAGCGAGTAATCATGGAATGACCAGATGGACATGGAAGATCTGATGTTGAAGAGTCAGGGTGTTGTGGACATGATTCTACTGTTTCTGGAATGAATGTTGGTGATTCTTGTGCTGTCCCAGGAGCATCTTGCCTCTGTGAAAGAGAGGCATCCGAAGAGATTCTGATGAGATCAATCTCATTCTCTAATTCTGGACTTGTTACTGGTGGTGATATGATTTCTGGAGGTATTGTGTTGTGAGTTTTTGTCCTTGGTGATGAAGTGGTGAAGGGATCATCTTCAGTCTGTTCAAGCATATGTTCTGTATTGCTCTCCGGGCTTGTCACGGTAGAGTGTTGCTGTTGTGTTATATTGACTGCAGGTGGTGGGGGAGCAGTCCCATACACAGCAATAACATTTGCTTCCTCATCCTCAATGTTACTTTGTGACTGTTGTGGTTCACTGAGACTGTGAAAAACAATCGTTGGAGATGATGGAAGTGTATTGACATGCTATGGCAGCAATGGGCAAGAGGTTGTGGCAGAGTCTTTTCCTGCAAGAGAGGAGACATTAGTACGTGATAACCATGAATCAAAAATATTCAATACCTGGGATTGTTTGGCTGCCTCGCACGACTGATTCTTCAATTTATATGGAAAGAACAATTCATCAAAGACAACGTGTTTTGAGATGAAAATTTTTCTACTTGTAGGATGAAAACATTTATATGCTGTATGTTTTTCACTAAATCCTACGAAGACACATGGTAGATATTTTGGAACAAATTTATTTTTTCGTGTATCCCAAGTGTAGGGAAAACACTTAGATCCAAATGTTCTAAAAGACGAATAATTGGGATGTGTCCCATGAAGAGCAAAATAAGGTGTGTCAAAATTTAAAGAAGACGAAGGGAGGCAATTCATGAGATAAACTGCTGTTGTGAAAGCCTCTATCCATAAAAATAGGGGTGCCCCGCTATGAAATAACATAGTCATTCCGAGTTCTCTTATGGTTCTATGGCGTCTTTCAACTATACCAGTTTTTTCTGGAGTATATGGTGATGATATTTGGTGGACTATACCTATGGACAAAAAATGGGTCAGTAGTTTGGAATTGATAAATTCGCCACCCCCATCGGAATGAAAAATTTTAATTTGCTTGTCAAACTGTCTTGCAACGTATTTTTCAAAGGCTAAATATGCATCGTAAAAATCTGATTTGTTGTGTAGGGGAATAATCCAGGTATATTTCGAGAAATCATCTACTAAACATGCATAATACTTGAATTTAGCAAGTGATAAAATAGGTGCAGGACCCCATAAATCACAATGGATTCTTTCAAAGATACCAGTACTTGAATGTTGGGATTTAGAGAAAGGTAAGCGACTAAGTTTCCCTAATTGACAGCTATCACAAAGATGCTGTAATTTTATTGCTCCTACAACATTAATAAACCCTTTTTTTTTAGGAATTGAAGTGCTGAAGATTGCGGATGGCCTAGGCGTTGATGCCATACTTCTGCTGTGGTCGATTTGAACCGACTGGAGAAATATAATTCTGGTGAATTAGGCAAAACATAGAGATCACCCTTGCGCCTCCCTCTCATCACTGGATGGCTTGTTTCTCGTTCCTTAACATAAAAATCACGGTTAGAAAACTCACAATTAACAGGATATTGATCGGTTAGGTGACTTACGAAAAGTAAATTCTTAGTTAAGTTTGGGACCAACAATACATCATTGAGAGTTAAAGCAGCAGTTTCTTGTTTTATGCAAGAATCCCCAACCACAATGATTGGCATAGAAGATCCATCACCGATTAGTACACTATCAACACTAGAGTATTCATGAATATTTGTTAACATACCTGGCTTACCTGTCATATGATTAGATGCCCCAGTGTCGGTTGTCCAGTCATTGTCAGCCATAGTGGTGTCCAGCGTGAGTGTTGAAGAGCTTGTGGGATATCTTCCTGTTGGGTAGATTTCTTTGGCAGCCACCAACATATTTTAGCAATATGTCCAGCCATCCCACAATACTGGCATTGTTGATCACGATATTGTTCTCTTTCCACTGCTGACATGCGTCTTTCACCTGGTGGTGGGGGTCTACGGGTTGAGTTTGTTGGAGTAATATCCCTCCTTTGGTGAGCTTGAAAACCACATCCATTGGAAGTAAATCTTTGTGAGCCCCACGGTATCCTGAAAATCTTTGTCAGCTTCCATTGGAGTCGATCTGTTTTTCGCCATGCTTTAAAGCTTTCTGTGAGCTCCTGTGTTTTTGTGTCTGTATGTTTTGTTGGAGGGGGGGTCTTCATTTGTGAGATGCCCAACCATTTCTTGGCTTTCAACAAGAGCCAATGCTTGTTCACGCCACAAGGGGTAGTTACTTAGGGTAAGTCTGAGAGTGACGAAGTTGCCAACATTGACTGACAGTGTAGACATTGTTTGTTATGTTTTGGAATATGATCTGTGATTTTGAGAGATGATAGAATGTAGGATAGTAGAGTTTTGTTTAAGCCTACTATTCACACAGGCTCTGATACCATAAAGAAAAAGAGAAGCTGAACTGAGTAATGTGTTTGATTTCAGTATTGTAATGTTTATCCAAGCCGTGAACACTAAGCTATACATGTAGAGAATTTATACTCATATAATAATCCTACCGTTGTTAATACAAAAGGAAACTTTAATGTTTTCCTTTTGTATTAATAGAAAAATAAGGTAAGTAGCTGTTGAGTTTACAAGAATAGAAAGTTCTCGTTGAAATTAAATGAGAAAGGGAACAGAGGAGATAACAGAGGATAGAAGATTTGCTGCTGTGTGATTGGCAAATCTTCTTTTTAATCCGTGGAGATCATCCATTAATTGGAGAGCAGATTATCCACTGATTTGCTGCAAAATTTGCCCGTTGGTGTCAATTGAATTTCTGCATTGATTGTTGATTCATTTGACTGTTACTGTTTGTAGGGCTGGCGTTACTGTCTGTGGGCTGCTGGATGCTTGTTCCTTTAACAACTTAATCAAAATTTACCAACAATTATATTGTTACTAGATACTTACCAAGCATTAGATATTTTTTCAAATAAAAACTATATACATAAGCTTTTTTAACACATTTATATAGTTTAAAAAATTAAGTTAAAATAAAAAAAATATATATGCATAAATATAATCAAATAAATCGAGATCTATGTGTGTTAATAAAAAAACATAAACAATAACTAAAAAATAAAAATGAAAAACTGGAGATAGAAATATAGATCAAAACATTTAATTTCGCAAGCCGGGATATTTACCATGTTGTGTTTGGAAAAATTATTTATTAAAATAATTTTGAATCAAGATAAAAATATAAATAAAAGGAAAGGAAAAAAAACTATGCAATGTTTCAAATATTAAAAATATTTTTTTTATTTTAAAAAATAAATTTCATCATTACAAAAGATAAAAAAACCTTATAGATGAATGAAAAAAACTCTTCAAAATTTAAAAGCATAACAAAAAAAGTCATCATTTAAAATTCATTTATGTACACAGAATGAAAGAGAGAATGATTATTAATCTAAATATAAATATAAAATAGACAAAAAAAAACATAAAACGATTTTTTTTAAAATAAATTGAAAAATAATAATTTGAAAATAAAAAAAAAAAGTAAATATTGTTACCCAGGAAAGTTAGTAAGCCTCCTAACCTATTTTGTTATGCTCAACGTGCAAATGAACCCATATTTTTATTGGTTGTAAGTAAAGTTTTTTTAACAAAATCAAAAGACATGTTGTCTACGAAGACACTCGAAGTGTCGTCTAATTAGCCACTATGATGACCAAAAAATTAAGACTTAATTTTTTTAACCCAAAAAATGCTTTCCAACCTTTTTTTTTTTACCCAAAATACATGAAGATTCGTGATAAACTTATTCATGACCTCAAAAAATCATTTCATAAACTAAAATCTACCCAAATTTAAAAATCAAATTAAGCTCGGATATGTTTTTCTCATGAAATTTAAAGGTAAAAAAACACCCAATATGAACTCTCCTCATCAAATAAAAATATTTGAAATAAACATCAATCATTTTATGGCCTAAATCGATGTCAACGATATATTTCTCTCTACCACCATAATCATGTGATCTTACTCTCTATTCTCTCAAATAGAAACTAAAAATAATAAAAATAAACTTCTATTTCAAATTCTAATTAGATTGTCTAAAATAAAATTTCAAAGATAAAAATGAATCGTCAAAAAAAGAACATAGATCATCCATAATGTTTTGTTAAAGGTTACACGATGTCAGTTGCATAATATTCGTGTAATGAAGTGAAGAGTGTCAATTTCATAATGTTAATTCTGCAAAGTTTTAGTTTTTATATTTGTTGTTACACATTTTTAGACCTTACATACCGGAAATGGCGTATACCCCTTTGGAACCAAATGCAAGAGTTTAGCACATGGTTACTAGATGATGGACAAAAGTAAAGAATAAAAATGTTTTTTTCGAACCCTGTCTTTATTGCTTTCTTTTTTCTTATCCTTCTCCTTTGTTGCAGAAATCATCAGGATTCTTATACCAAATAGGATTTCTTTATCTAGGTTTAAGGTTGGATAAATCCCTTAGAATTTGCACTAAAAAAAATGATTTTGTTGTTGCTGCGAAAATCTTTTTCTTCAAAAATGTTTTGTCCAAGCAAATTGCGGGTAGATTTTGTCTATCAAAACAATTTTTTCTCACTTCAGGTCCTTCATGAAAGTTGTAATCCCACGCGGGTAGATGAATTTACGATTTTGAATTACCTAATTTGAATATCAGAATCTCAAGATATTTGCGGGTAGATTTTGTCCATCAAAGCATTTTTTTCTCACTTCAGGTCCTTCATGAAAGTTGTAATCCCACACGTGTAGATGAATTTGTAGTTTTAAATTACCTGATTTGGATATTAGAATCTTAAGAAGTTTGTATTTGAATGTGTAGTATAAAAGAAGAAAAGTGTGTCGTGAGGATAATTCTAACCCAAGATGTACAAATTTTATTTGAGAAACCCAATTTAGGCTTAAGGTTGGAAAAATCACTTAGAATTTGCACTAAAAAATGATTTTTTCACTGCCGTGAAAATCCTTTTCTTTGAAACAATTTTGACCAAGCAGATTGCGGGTAGATTTCGTTCATCAAAACTATTTTTTCTCACTCCGGGTCATTCATGAAAGTTGTATTCCTGCACGTGTAGATCAATTTGGGTTTTTTATAATTGCTTGATTTGGATATCAAAATCTCAAGATATTCACATTAGAATGTTTGGTATAAAAGAAGAAAATCGTTTTCTTCGGAACAGTTTGGACCAAGCAGATCGCAGGTCAATTTTGTCAATCAAAATGATTTTTTCTCACTTTGTGTTCTTCATGAAAGTTGTAGTAATCCATGGGTACATGAACTTGGGATTTTAAATTGACCGATTTGGATATTAAAATCATAAGATATCTCTGCTTAATGTTTAGTATAAAAGAAGAAAGATCCTTGCCGCGAGAATGATTCTGACCTGAGATTTGCAAGTGTTATTTGAGAAACCAAATTTAATGTTTCAAGGATTTATCGGGATAAATAGATACCAATTTTAAAATTTGGGAAAGGTTAATTAGTATCGTTGGAAAAAGAGGAGGGGGCCTGGTTCCAGAAACATCACAATGATTTATGTTGCTCAACTGTCGCGAGGGGTTATATTTTGTTTCTTTTCACATAACCAACAATGTTTATTTTATTATTATTATTTTATTATTATTATTTTCTTACCATAGGTTTAAGGTTGGATAAATCGCTCACAATTTGCACTAAAAAAATGATTTTTCCACTGGCACGAAAATTCTTTTCTTTAAAATAGTTTTGACGAAGCAGATTTCAGGTAGATTTTGTCTATCAAAACTATTTTTTCTCACTTCGAATCCTTCATGAAAGTTGTAATACCGCACGTGTATATGAATTTGGGTTTTTGAATTGTCTTATTTGGATATCCTTAGTGCAAGATATCTTTGCCTTAATGTCCACCATAAAATAACAAAATCCTACCGCAATAATTACTGTTCATCGTCACTTTCAAACAACCCCTATGCGCAACTTCCCTTTTCACTACAACTTCCCATTTGATTTCCATGATTTTCTAACTTAATATTTGATCTATAAATCATGTTTTTTTCTGCATCAAAATCAGCATATATCAACCATAATATTTCTTTCCTTGTTTTGTTTATCTAATTGTAAAAAAAACATAATCTTGCTTCCTAGATTAAATGCACTAAATCTTCCCTAAATAAGAGCTATGTCTAGGCGATATATACCTCCTCCCTGCTGACCTTAAAAAAGATAGAAAGAGAGGAATATAGTGGGATAAAAGAAAAATAAGGAGGAGAAAGAAGAGAGAAAAGATAGAGAAAGGAAAAACACGAGAGAGAGAGAGGTGTCAACAAAAGAAAAACAGTAGCCCTATCCGATTCATCTAAACCTCTCCTTCAGCCAACTACTGCCATTAACACCCCCAATCATACTTCCTCCCATGGGCCAACACAAGCTTTGCATCCCTAGAAGCAGTGGTCACCGGTTACGCAGGAGTTCCAGCAAACATCACCTCTGTCCTTCAATTACAGGTATGACCCCCATGCATTCTTCTTCCTTTGCATGTTTTCATTCACTGTGATGTTTTTTGTTTATTGTTCAGGTGAATTATAATTCATGTAAACAGTAACTAAGGAGGCATGTGTGAGACACCTCACACATGCCTTTTTGTTTGCCGTTAGGTCATTGCTTTGGAAAAGTGACCCGACACATTTTTTTTTTCATTCTAAAAAAATATAAAATAAGAGGAACATATTTATGATTTTCTGGCATATTTAGTTCAAGGTATGTATATGCTTTATATTTTGTCGTATTGAGAATACCTAATTTTCGGCGCGATGCGACAAATATACACATATACAGAAAAAATGTTTACATGCATTTTAAGGAAGGATATTCAAGATGGAGAGGCTTAGCCACTTCAACCACCACTTATGTAGGAGTCTCCCCAAACTGAAGAAAGGCCTATTAAGAGAAAAAGGGTTAACAATGAAGAGGAATTGAGAAGACAAATAGAAAAAATCCAGATAGAGTTGAGCAAAAGCAGAAAAGACAAGGCAATATTGGAAGAAATGGTATTGGAAGGGGATAAGAGGGGAGCTTTTATAGATGAAGAAATACTGTCTAGAGATGCGAGAATAACAAAGCTTGAGTTAAAGTTGGGTGAGGAGAAGAATGTTAGGGAGGAAAATGCGAAGGAGTTGGGAGAGATGAGCATGAATTGGGAGCAAAGTTGTTTAGAGCTTGATGTGTTGAAAATTGACTTTAACGAATGCCAAGGGAACATAGAGTATTACCAAGAGAAATTTGCATAGATTCAGTTTGAGTTGATGGATATAATTGGAAAGTATGAAGATTTGATCAAAAAGTTTATGGAGTTGGAGAGCAGTTTGACAAGGTTTGCAACAAAGAATGTTTTGAGGCTATTGAAGTAGAGTTAGCAGTTAAGGAAAATGAGATTAAAATTATAAGGATGAAGCTGGACAAGAAAATAAAAAAGGTGAAATATTTAAACGAGAAACTAGCATCAATGGAAAAACACAAGGATCAAATCGATGACAACAATACTTCTTTGAACAAAACCAATTCATTGCTTATAGAAAAGATGACAAGGATGGATGAGCAAATGAATGAAGCTATTGCGCATGCACAGATCATTATAATCAATGTGCAAAATGTAAGAAGGGATATCATTCGCTATCGCTGAAGTCTAGCTGAGATTGACGCCTTCTTAGAGAAAATTGAGAAAAGCGGTTTTGCCTTCCTCCCTTTGCCAAAGAGGTAGTGGAGCAAATAGATTAATATTTTTTGTATCAACTCTCTATTTGCAAAAATGCATAATAATCGAAGAAGAGGAAGAAGGGGATGAAAATAGCATTAGGGAGTTCACAAAATTAATAGAACAACATGAACAAGTTTGGAAACCCGCTAAAGAGGAACTTGAAACCATAAATATGGGTAATGAAGAAATCCAGAAAGAGCTTAGGATAGCAACTCTGATCACACCGAAAGATAGAGAAGAATTGATTGCACTACTAAGAGATTACATAGATGTTTTAGCTTGGTCTTACAAGGATATGCTTGGTATGGATACAAATATCGTAGTACATAGGGTACCACTAGAAGAAGGATGCAAGTCGATTAAGCTAAGAAGAACTCATCCAGAGGTTTTGATCAAAGTAAAGGCAGAAATCGAAAAACAATGGAACACTAGTTTCTTAGAAGTAGTCAAATATCCATAATGCATGTCAAATATCCATAAAGGAGAATCAGTGTTTATGTGGAATTTAGGGACTTAATCGAGCTAGCCCTAAAGATAATTTCCCTCTACCACATATAGACATGTTAGTTGACAATGCAACTCATAGCTCCATATATTCCTTTTTGGGTTGATTTTCGGGCTACAATCAGAAAAAAAAATGGCACAAGAAGATAAGGAGAATACAACCTTTGTAGCACCATGGGGAACCTTCTACTACAAAGTCATGCCATTTGGGTTAAAGAATGCTGGGCCACTTACCAAAGGGTCATGGTGACTTTATTTCATGACATGATGCAC
This sequence comes from Salix purpurea, assembly GCA_027405865.1. NCBI lineage: Eukaryota > Viridiplantae > Streptophyta > Magnoliopsida > Malpighiales > Salicaceae > Salix > Salix purpurea. The sequence continues at coordinate 3,272,288 of JAOWLH010000014.1, forward strand.
AAAGAGATTGAAGTATACGTGGACAACATGATTGCTAAATCTAGAGAGGGAGAGAATCATGTGTAAATATTGAAGAAATTGTTTGAAAGGCTAAGGAAATATAAGTTGAGGCTTAACCCTGCAAAGTGTTCATTCCAGATTATATCCCAATTAACCACGACTTGTGACCCAATCTTTCGTTTGTTAAGGAGGAAGAATCCTGAGATTTGGAATGAAGAGTGCAAAGAGGCTTTTGAGAAAATTAAGCAGTATCTACTGAATCCACCCCTACTTGTTCCTCCTATACCAAAACAGTCATTGATATTGTACTTACCAGTAATTGAAATAGCGATGAGATGTGTGCTTGGACAACAAGATGAAACTGGAAGGAAGGAAAGGGCCATTTATTACCTAAGCAAGAAGTTCATGGAGTGTGAGTCTAGGTATACTGTGATTGAGAAGTTGTGTTGTGCACTAGCATGTGCTGCAAAGAGCTTACATCAATATATGTTGTATCATACTACATGGTTAATTTCCAAATTAGACTCGTTGAGGTACATCTGCGAAAAACCTTATCTATCTAGTCGAATTGCAAGATGACAAGTTCTACTGGCTAAGTATGAAATAGTATATATGACAAGGAAAGCTGTGAAAGGGAGTGTTATTGCCGATCACCTGGCTGACCATGCTATGGAGAATTATGAGCCATTAAACTTTGACCTTCCTGATGCAGATATTCTTTTAGTCGAGGAAGGGAAACTAGATTGGTGGACTATGTACATTGATGGTGTTGTAAATGTATGTGGTAATGGAGCGGGTGCAGTGATAATCTCTCCTGATAAGAACAATATCCGGTTTCAGTTAAGTTGTAATTTGGGTGCACTAACAGCATAATTGAGTATGAAGCCTGCATTCTCTGTTTAGAGGTTGCATTATAGTTGAACATCAGAAAGATACATGTGTATGGAGTCTCAATGCTAATTATTAGCCAAATAAAAGGAGAATGGCAAACCAAGGAAGAAAAGCTAAGGCCTTACCAAGAATACTTGTCTAAACTCGTTGAAGAATTTGAGGAAATATAGTTCACACATAGGAAGGGAAGGAAATCAGTTTGCGGATGCTTTGGCCATACTAGCTTCTATAGCTAGAATAGACTTAGGGAAGAAGTTATAGCCGATACACATTGATATTTGAAATAGCCTAGTTCATTGTTGCTCAATTGAAAGAGAAATAGATGGAAACCCTTGGTACTATGATACCAAGAATTTCATCCAAAATCAGGCATATCCAATGGGGGCATCCAAAATCGACAAGACCTTAAGGAGGTTGGTCATGGATTTTTATCTTGATGGGGAGATTTTGTATAAGAAATCATCTAACAGGATTTTGTCGAGATGCCTAGATGAAGCTGAAGCCAAAGATACCTTACGGGAAGTTCATGAAGGGATTTGCTCAACCCATTCTAATGGGCATATGATGGCTAGAAAGATACAAAGAGCTCACTATTTTTGGATTACATTAGAGAAGGATTACATTGACTATGTCCACAAGTATTACATATACGGTGACAAAATAATGCCCCTCTGGCTTTTCTGTTTAACTTGATATCTCCATGGCCTTTCGCAATGTGGGGGATTGATGTGATTGGGCCTATCAAAACAAAAGCTAGCAATGGTCACAGGTTTATTCTCGTGGCTATCGACTACTTTGCAAAATGGGTAAAAGCTAGGTCATTTGCTCATGTGACGCAAAAAATAGTAAAAACATTTATTGAAAGAGATTTGATCTATTAATATGGACCACCAAAAAAGATTATAACTGATAATGCTCAGAATTTCAATGGCAAGATGATAATACTACTCTACGCTAAATGGAAAATCAAGTATTCCAATTCCTCACTGTATAGACCAAAGATGAATGGTGCGGTAGAAGCTACTAACAAGAATGATAAGAAGATTAATCAAAAGATGATAGTCACCTACAAGGATTGGTAGATGATGTTACCATTTTCCCTTCATGCGTACCACACCGCAGTTCGAACCTCAATAGGAGCCACCACATACGAGTATAACTGGCCGTGACTTGGAATGAAGGCGATGATGCCTTTAGAAGTGGAAATCCCATCATTAAGAGTATTGATAGACTCTGAACTAGAAGAAGTGGAATGGGAAAATGTTAGATATGAACAACTAAATTTGATCAGTGAAAATAGATTAGCTACAATCTATCATCATCACTTATACCACAGAAGGATGCCCAAATCAAATGACAAGAAGGTCCGACCTTGAAAATTCCACACAAGAGATGTGGTACTGAAGAAAATATTGCCTTTACCAGGAGAAAATCAAAGTAAATGGTCCCCAAACTATGAAGGCCCTTACATGGTGAAAAAAGCGTTCTTGGGAGGAGCATTGTTGTAATTTAGAATGGATGGAGAAGATCTAGTTATACCTGTGAATTCTAACTCTATAAGGAAATATTATGCCTACTATGTTCTATAACTTCCTAATCAATAAAAAAAAGTTTGTCCATGAATTCTCATTGCAAAGAATCTTTTTCTTCACAAAGCGCATGATCTCATATAATTTATTTTCATTTTTATTATTTATTTGATATATTTTATTTTATTTTATTTTACTTAAACAATTTAAACCTGACATGTATTGACACCATATTAGGGCAAAAACTGCATATAGGGGTCTATAGTGAACCTAAGCCAAAAGGAGTACCATCATAAAACTTCTGAAACACCATCTATAAGAATTTCTTAAAAAAATGGTGATTTGCAATTTTCATGAACAAAACTAGATCTTGAGTTTTTCTTTTAAGATAATTTCTTGAGTTTTCATGGAAAGGATAATTTAATCATCGCCAAAAGTATAATAAAAGGCAAACTTCAATGGAGCAAGAAAGGGGCCCATAGGAAAACATAGGTCTCTTCACCAAGTGTGAAAAAGATACGAAATATAGTGCGTGGAGCACATTCCATTTCTAGAGAACAAGTCAGGAAAGCACATGGAAACAAAAGCTCGAGGAAGGCTACAAGGAAAAGGGGGATCTATGAGATGGTAGGTCACCCGATAATGAGACCATTTTTAGAAAAAGCATGGAGTTTTTTTTCTTAAACATCTTAAGATGGATAGGTCACCCGATATTGAGACCATATTTTTTAAGAAAAAACATGGAGTTTTTCTAAAACAATTGAAGATGGGTAAGTCACCTGATATTGTGACCATTTTTAGAAACAAACATGGAATTTTTCTAAAACAACTTAAGATGGGCAGGTAACCCAATATTGAGACCTTTTTTCTTTAGACAAAGCGTGGATTTTTTCTAAAAACAACTGAAGATGGGCACTGTCGCACCCCATCACAAACGCGCAACGTCGTGACGACTCTCCCCGTGAACGGGAGAATTCAAGGTCATGGTTTCATCTTTATTTTCGTGAAAAGAGAGTCGCCACCTAGTATTATGGTTACTAAGAAACCTAAACTCGTCTTTCAGAGATTCTAGGGAAAGGGACTAGTTGTGTAAAGGGAAAGTTTTAGCACCCCTAGTACGCCCTACCTAATGTAAGCTGCTTGGTGTATTTGTTTGTCTTATGATCGCTATGATATCGATCTTTCAAAAATATATTGGTTAAATGATGATGACTTATTATCCCAGTAAAAATATTTTGGATATTAACCCCTTAGGATTTATTTATCCAAACACCGACAGTGAATAATAGCAAATCATCCCCGCCGAATATTTTGGATATTAACCCCTTATGATTTATTTATCCAAACACCAACAGTGAATAATAGCAAATTATCCCCGCCGAATATTTTGGATATTAACCCCTTAGGATTTATTTATCTAAATACCAATAGTGAATAATAAATTCCCAAAAATAAGATTTTGATATTTTTGGAATATTGGCCAATACCCTTTGGATTCTTACAAGCATGTTGTAAAATCTCAAAATGCGAGAAATGATTTTTCTTTGCAAAATCCATGCTAAAACACATTTTTTTTCAAACTCCGAGATAATATATATTTTTGAAAGAAAATTTTTTTTCAAAAACTATGCTAGTGTATTGGCAGCCCACCCACTTTCTCCTCTCCTCTGTTTTGTCTCTCTTCCTCTATTTCGCAAATCTCCTCCTGTATATTAAAGAAGGAGATAAATGTAAGTGTTAAATTAAAGAAATAAATTAAAAGAGAAATAAAATGAGTTGAGGGGAGGGTGAAATTGAAATAAATGTAAAGATTATGACTTATAATATAAGAAGAGAACATGTGGGGTAAAAAGGAGCATTTAAAGGAGATGGGGACCTTAGTGCAATAAGAGAAATTGAGGAGTATAAATACCCCTCTTTTCTCTCATTTCCAGCAATATGTGAGGGAGAAAGAGAAGGAGATTGTGATATTTTCTTGCTCAATTAAAGAAGAATTTCGAAATAAAAGTGAGATTAAGGGTTACTAAAACCAATAAACATAAAAAACCCAAGGATTAGGAGCATTATTGGAAGGAGAAAGTGGAAGAAAAGAAGTGTTTGGCCGACACTTGTAGGAAGAAAGAGAGGAGAGGAGGATATTTTGATTTCACAAGCTATTAGGATCTTGAATCCCTCTTGGTATGGTGTTTCTTATATGCATTTAAAAGGTTCTTTACCTTATTACTTTATGGTTAAATTGCATGACTTTTCTTTATGAATTTTGGGTTAGGGTTCTTGAATAAAAATTTGGGGGAAATGTGGAATTGTGTAAAATTGATGAATGTGGCATGAAATAGGATGTGAATGTTGTGTAATGAATGGTTGAGCATGAAAAGAATGAGGGAAGTCTTGTTTCCCAAAGCCAATTTTCGGCCAAATGCATGTGTTGCAGAAATTAACAACTTGACAGATTCATGTCGTGACTTTAAGAGAGAATTTAAGTGGTAAAACAAATGAGTTGTAGTTCTGGATGTCTACTATCCAAGGAAACTTGTTTCACTTAATTTGGAATTTTATAACTCTAGTTAAGAGTCACCTAACGTGACTGTGCATGGCAGATTCTGCAGAATAGCAGGTCTGTCACATTTGAGATGCATTTCGTAAATTTTGGGGACAGAACTGGGTTCTAGTCCCTTCATAAGAGTTGTAGCCCTATATGTTAGCTTTCTAACAAGATAAATTTTGTACAAAACGGAGTTCTACAACTCCAGTTATGGGGGAAAATCTGGGCAGAGGTCGAAATCCGACCTCTGCTGACAGTTTTGAGAAAAAGGGGAAAAGAGGTGGGAGGTCGCGAAACGATGTAGTGAGATGCATTAAAGGAAAAGAAACAAGTTATGTTTGAAAATGGGTGTTTAGAATGATACTTTTAATACCAAAAGTTATAAAAGAATAACAAATGAAAAGGCATATTGAATTGTTTCGGTGGGGTTGTTACAACATGTGTGTTTTGGCTGAAATTGTTGAAGGATTTTGTATGCCAAAATTAATGATTTCAGTTGTGAGTTATGATGGAAATTGTGTGTGTTGAACTGGAAATTCATGCTTGTCATGTGCTGGAAATTGATGTGTATTTTGTTGAGAATTACATGAGTGTTTCGGCTGAAATTGTGGAAGGATTTTGCATGCCAAAATTAACAATTTTAGGATATGAAGGGGTAAAATGTGGAACACTTGTGTATGAACATATGAACTCTTGAAATGAGTGTAGTGACGGATGAAGTTAAAAAATGCAAGTGTACTGATTTATGACCATTGATTAGCTTCGGCTAATGGCATCGAAATGGATGACCGGGATGAATGATTGATTAGCTTTGGCTAATGGCATCTGAATGGATGACCGGGACAAATGATTGATTATCTTTGGCTAATGGCATCTGAAAAGGATGACCTGGGTGAATGAACGATTAACCTCACTAAATATACCTTAAGAGGATAGACGGGTTATTATTTATGGTTGTGTTGAGGACGATGTTTAAGATTTTGTAGACCAAAGATGATTGGAACAAGATTTATTTTAAGGGTTCGGTTACTGTTCGGAACTGTTACTGTTTGATCTATTGCTGTTTGGAACTGTTATTGTTTGATCTGTTACTGTTACTGTTTGATCTGTTACTGTTTGGAACTGTTACTGTTTGATCTGTTACGGTTTCCAGACCTGTTACTGTTAGTGTTTGAGACATGTTACTGTTAAATTGATGCATTTATATGCATTACAAGCTATTTGTACCAAGTACATGAAGAAATTATAAATGTTAATGCCTCTTGTAACTGTCAGACCGTTTAGTTACAATTATTATTACCATTAAGTAATTACATTTTCTTAAATGTTTTGTATTGCTGTAGGGACGTCACATCCCCGAGATGTCTAAGGAACCCGATACACGGGAACCTACTTTTGCAAGGAATCATGTAGATGCATTCTAAATCACAATGTATTTTGTGTGAATCAATGTACTGAACACATAACTTTTATTAGACCCTTTTGTGTAAATTCGTAATGGCTATTAGTAGTATAGGAATGCAACCTCATGTCCATGTATGTATATTTTTAATATGAATATCTAATTATGCAACCATAATACTACATGTTTATGTAAGATCCACTTTTAATGAAATGTTGATTGTATGGATGGTATTATGAAGATGTGAGGTAATCAGGTTCGCTGATTTCCGGTACCATATGTGTTAGATATATATATAAACAAAAAAAAACCTGGGTTGTTACAAGAGGAAACAACCCTTCGGCTGCCCATGGCGTGCAGCCGAGGGCTGCTGTCTCTGCATTGCCCAGTAAGGGGCTTTGCTCAAGCGGCGTGCGTGCACTGTTCAAGTAATTGAACAGTGCACACTTGTCAATGATGATTTTGCAGAGGGCAAAAATGCAATTTGGTCCCCCTTCTTATAATTGTTCTAATCGCACCCCAATTGAATTTAAACTTATGATTTTGTGCAATTATACCCCAGTCAGAATTTCAATATCAGCCTTGACTTCGCGTGCTTTTTTTATTTTGGTCCTTGATTTCCAATTTGTGCGATTTGACCCTACATTGACTGTTAAATTCTCAATTTGTTCAATTTTGCCCTTGTAACAAGATATTTTGGATTTTTGTCTTTTTTAATATTTTTTGTTTTTTTCTCCAAAACATGAAAATAAGTGGGTCAAAATTTGGGTAGTAACAGATGCCCCCTCTTTACAATGCTTGCGACTAAAGTCTTATATATATATATATACCTAACACACATGGTGCCGGTAATCAGCGATCCTGATCCCTAACATCATCAAAATACAACCTATATAATCAACATTTCATTTAAAAGTGAATCTTACATAAACACGTAATATTTTGGTTGCATGATTAGAAGTTCATATTAAAAATATACATACATAGACATGAGTTTGCATTCCTGTCCTACTAATAGGCATTATGAATTTAAACAAAAGGATCTAATAAAAGTTAGACGTTCAGTACATTGATTCACATTGTGATTTAGAATGCATTTACATGATTCCTTGCAAAAGTAGGTTCCCGTGTATCGGGTTCCCTAGACATCTCGTGGATGTGACGTCCCTGCAGCAGTACAAAACATTTAAGAGAATGTAATTACTTAATAATAATAATAATAATGGTAACTAAACGGTTTGGCAGTTAAATGAAGAATTAACAATTATAGTTTCTTCATGTACTTGGTATAAATAGCTTGTAATGCATATAAATGCACCAATTTTTGCAATCGACCATAATCTTAAACCCGACTATCCTCTTAAGGCATCATTTGCTGAGGTTAACCATTCATTCACCCAGTCATCCTTTCAGATGCCATTAGCCTAAGATAATCAATCGTTCATCCCGGTCATCCATTTGGATGCCATTAGCCGAACCTAATCATTCATTTGTCCCGGCCATCCATTCGGATGCCATTAGCCGAAGCTAATCATTCTTTTGTCAACATTTAAGCGTTCGACAATCTAATATCGATTCTAACACAATAGGGTAATATTCATGATAAAGTATTTCATTATTCAACGTATGAAATAGGAAGGTGCAAGTCACCCACCTGCTCCACCTGTGGGTTGTTTGGGGGTTCTTATCCTTGTTTAGATGTGTTCTTATCCTTGTTTTGCTCTATCTAAAATTAGTTTTATTCCTCCCTCCTAGATCCTTAAGTTAATTAACTTTTTTTTTATAAAACAAAACTGCTTCGCTGCCGATCAGGAAATCGGCAGCCAAAATGGCATCGCTGCCGATCAGGAAATCGGCAGCAAAACTGCGTTGCAGTCGATTTCCTGATCGGCAGCAAAAACGGAGTTATCAATTCATATATATATATATATATATATATATATATATATATATATATATATATATTCTCTTGGGAGCTTACAGACTTACCCGGATTAAAATAGTTAGAACAGTCTCATTTTTCTGGGTGACCTACTCGAGTTAGAATGGTCTCATTTTTCTGGGTGACCTACCCGAGTTAGAATGGTCTCATTTTTCTGGGTGACCTACCCGAGTTAGAATGGTCTCATTTTTCTAGGTGACCTACCCGGGTTAGAATGAAGAGGGTCTCATTATTACGGGTGACCTACCTGGATGGAAAATTGAGAGGGTCTCATTATTATGGGTGACCTACCCAGATGGAATTGGTGAAGAGGGTCTCATTATTACGGGTGACCTGCCCATATGGAATTTGTGAAGAGGGTCTCATTATTACGAGTGACCTACCCGGATGCAAGTTGGGTCTCATTATTACGGGTGACCTCCCCCGATGGAAGTTGAATAGGTCTCATTATTACAGGTGACCTACCCGGATGGTCTCATTATTACAGGTGACCTACCCCGATGGAAAATGGAGAGGGTCGTATTATTATGGGTGACCTACCCAGATGGAATTGGTCTCATTATGACGGGTGACCTACCCGGATGGAAGATGGGGATGCAATGCATGATGATGCATGTATACTTACCTAAAAAATATAGGTCCCCTTTCTCTGATGCTCCATTATTATAGGATGCCTTTGCCTAATATCCAAAGCTTTGTTGTCATTCATCCACCCAACTTAAGCGCATTGTTTATTCTGGGCTATCTACGATAATCTCTACTTTCATTGTTTATCAATTCTGAACTTGCCCCCAAGTGTGGTGTTGCTTGATTCATCATGAAGGGGCGTAACAAGTCATCCATTTTCTTTGATTCTTTCAATAACAGTTCTTCGATTTGTGTGTGTTCTGCTAACAACCATTGCAAGACTTGCTAAATATTGTCCTCATCTTATATTGCCAATCAATCATGGAGTTTTTTTTTATCAATTGAATCATATTTCTTCTACCATATGTCATCATTAACCTTCATGGAAATGTGAAGTCATCCAGAAATGTATCCAAAACTCATCATTGCATGCTCAATGTTATCCACAATAAATTCCTCTCACCTCACGAGAAAAGATGTAATGTTATCATCATCCACAATCATGCAATGAATTGTACCTTGAATTGATGCAACTGCGATCATGCAATCTGAAACTCTTCGTTATAGACTCAATTTCTTCTGAATAAATTCTTCTCAGTCCATGCGAAGAATTATAATGTTGTCATTAACAAGGTTATTATTTTTGAACCGGGAGTCGATGTGTTGTTAAAGTCATTATTCCCCCCATTAGTCTTGGTGGCACATATACTTTTCAACATTTATCAATAATGCGACTCATGTGATGACATCTTTCTTTTTATCACGCACATTCATGTAGTGAAGCGGAGCTTGAATCAGTAACTTCAAAACATATTATCCCCTAGTCAACCTTGATGGCATGCATACTCTTCAACATTTATCCAAATGGCATGCCTTGAGTTGATCTGTTGATGCTCATTCATTTGTTTATCACCAAAACATATTTGTTGTCGATATAAATCTGATGAATTTCACCAAGTCATTATTTGCTTTTCTTTTTTTTTGATGTGAAACTGTTTGTATCCATATCAAGATCCATATCGCGACCTTTGACTGTTGGACTTTCTAATAAAAAACTGTCAATATTAAGGACTCTGCAAATCCATTCAGTGTTCTCTTTGTTTGCAAATCTTTCTTGTTTTGAAATTAAGTCACCAATTTCAAAGATCATTTGCATCCAAAGTCTAATCCTTGAAATAAAATCAAAGAGATATTCAATGCCTGCAGACCTGTAATTATCTTGTATTCTGTTAGCAGTAATTGACTCATTATGAGATTGAGATCATTTTTTTTAAGGTTTTTTTTTCAATTCTAATCTCTGACTTTGGGGGTATGTGATTTGACGGTACATGATGAAATGCAATTTATGGCTTTCAAACAATTAGAGTGTTGAGTAAAGACCCGAGATTCAGTTGAAAATTTGTCTCCTTTTCCAACACTTACTTTATCAATATGTATAACAAATTGTAACTTAATTCGTGAAATTATAACTCTTATGGAAAAAACCCTAATAATATTGGAGAGCACCACTTATCAGTTAAAATTGTTTGCTTAATCAAGAACTTTGAAAAGCATGTAATGAGGCTATGGTTCATGGCTATAAAAAAAAGGGAATTCATAGGCTTAAAAAAGTGTTTAAGGGTTTCAAAGACCTAGGATCAACATCATCTATTTGTTAACTCTTTTTCTCTTGTTGTCTTTGTAGAAGAAAAAACATAAAAATACGTTAATTATCTTAACATGATTTTTTATCAATCAACCAATGCTCTAAGAATCTCTACAACCATGCCATTCCTTTCATTGACAATTTCAAACTTAAAAGGGAATACTAAAAACTCAAACCATCATTTGTCATCTAATATTATTTCATCTTTTGTTGTACTCAATATAGTCTAACAAAATAATTTTGCAAGATCATCATTTCATGGATAACTTATCTTGGAGACTAGATAACATTTCTTCCCACGCGAGGTTTGACCAAAGATACCAACGGACATGGTATAGTTCAATATTCTCTTCTTTTTTTTCTCTTCCTTTTTTTTAACTTGTCCTTAGCATCTACTCTTGGTTTTTTTCCATGTCCTACCTCAACTTGCTTGTTCTCCAATGTTGGGTTTTCATTCTTAAACATCCCCCCTTTTGATGATTTTAATGTTGTCACTGTATCCTCAAACTAAAAGTCTTTTATTTGCCCCAATGTGTTTGCCCCCAGTGTGAGGGTGTGATCCATGTAGGTTTTTATCAGGCTCAAGGGATACATATTTTAATAATAGTGAAGGAGATAAACAAAGATGGCCTTTTGTCATTTCAAGCAAAGTTGGTTTTAACTGATAAATTTTGACCTCATCCAATGTAATGATTTGGACGTGTAAGAGTTATGATTCGCGGGTCCATAAATATTGAATGCATTACATGTCAATGTATACTAATAAAGCTTAGTTCTATGATGTGGTTCAAAAACTCGGTGTATGGGCTCAAAAAAATTTGGTCGCCTGGTATTGGTCATCATGTTATTTAACAAAAGTTGGGTCAATTCTGCAATCAAAATACTTTAAATTTTCAAGAATGATAAACTTTAAATTTTGCATGTTGGAGTTTGGTCAAAATATTTTGTCAAAAATAAGAATGAACAAAACTGTGGGGATGAATGTTGAAATGTATATGCATGTTTTTTTTTTACAGACTCGCCCTTCAAGGAGTGACACTTGATCGTAACTATTGCATGATAAATAAAAACTATTAGAATGCATGTTGAAATGTACATGCATGTTTTTTTTTTTATAGACTCGCCCTTCGAGGAGTGACACGTGATCATAACAATTGCATGATAAACAAAAAAATGATTTTTACTTGAACCCTACAATGAAAATTTCTTAAGAGATGACCATTGTGTCACTCAAAAGTCTTGAATTCAAGATGCTTCGAGAAGAGTTTGTCTTAATGCAAAGTGGAGGGAGCATACACCCTAATGATTGGTTCTAAAATTTGGATAACAAAAGGTGAGTTTGCTACTTTGGTCTCTAAACAGGGTCTCTTGTTGTCCCAGTGATCACCTTCATAAAGGCAATATGGGGGCTTAGCAAGTAATGGGATGGTACGTATACCAATCACTACCAGTCTAAGCACTCATCGAAGAGTTGGGGTTTACACAAACTTCAACCTTGACGCAAGTCATAGGTAAGCTGCTAGTCCCCCACCTAACTTAAAGTTTAATGTGTGTGCCAATAATAAAAGGTGATGCATGACAAGACTTTTTTCTTTTTCATATTCGATATGTCATGCATGACAGGATGTAAAGTTGCATGCTAAAGCTTCTAAAAAATATAAACCATCCATAGCAATATGAAAACAATAACATATCATAAACAAACAAAATTATCAAGCCTAGTCCAAAGTCCCTAGTGGAATTGCCATCCTGTTGCACCCCATCGCGAGCACGTGGCGTTGTGACGACTCTCCCTGTGAGCGGGGGAATTCATTGTCGGGGTTTCATCTTTATTTTTATGAAAAGGGAGTCGCCACCTAGTATTATGGTTACTAAGAAACCTAAACTGGTCTTTCAGAGATTCTAGGGTAAGGGACTGGTTGCGTAAAGGCAAGGTTTTAGCACCCCTAGTACGCCCTACCTAAGGTAAGCTGCTTGGTGTTTTTGTTTGTCTTATGATTGCTATGGTATCGATCTTTCAAAAATATATTGGTTAAATGATGATGACTTATTATCCCTGTAAAAATATTTTGGATATTAACCCCTTAGGATTTATTTATCCAAATACCAACAGTGAATAATAAATTCCCAAAAAT